>OX442333.1:24741385-25418079 GCA_949358125.1 Idaea dimidiata | reverse complement strand
AAACCTAACCTAACCTTTTTTTTTTTTTTTTTTTTTTTTTTTTTTTTTCGTGGGAAAATCTGATTAAGACCATCAGGCGCTCTCGGGGGAGAGCGGCCCGGTGAGTGGAGGTCCCCCCTGGTCTAGATGGTGTTTGCCAGGGGTATATCCACTAAAAACCCACGGTGTCCCTCACGCCGCAATTGTCGGGGTCAACGGGACCTGATAATACTACCGTTGACCCCGACGGCGGTTGGCCGCGGTCGGCCCCCTCTCACAAACACTTCCAGACACCCTTTTTTAATAAAAAGGGTGGGAAGTGTGATACCCTCTCCGAGAGGCGCGGACACGCCGCCGTCTCGGGGCCCCTAAAGCCGGTGGTGAATCCCCCCCGAGATCACCACCAAGGGCCGAGGTGATTGGCAGCCAGGCCCCGGCAAATACCACGATGGCCCGGCACCCTCTTGTAATTTTTTATAGTGGTTGTTTTCCACGCGGCCCATCCTTCCGGAAAGGGCCCCCGGGCCCGCTGACGCGGGCTTACGGTTGGCAGCCAGGCCCCGGCAAATACCACGACGGCCCGGCACCCTCTCGTAATTTTTTATAGTGGTTTTCTTCCACGCGGCCCCTCCTTGCGGAAAGGGCCCCCGGGCCCGCTGACGCGAGCTTACGGTTGGCAGCCAGGCCCCGGCAAATACCACGACGGCCCGGCACCCTCTCGTAATTTTTTATAGTGGTTTTCTTCCACGCGGCCTCTCCTTGCGGAAAGGGCCCCCGGGCCCGCTGACGCGGGCTTACGGTTGGCAGCCAGGCCCCGGCAAATACCACGACGGCCCGGCACCCTCTCGTAATTTTTTATAGTGGTTTTCTTCCACGCGGCCTCTCCTTAAGGAAAGGGCCCCCGGGCCCGCTGACGCGGGCTTACGGGTTAGAAGCCGGGCAAGCCCGGCTTCCCACCTCGTGCGCCTCTTGGCTTCACTGCCCCTCTTGCAGCTACTGAGCCCTCCCACCACGACAAGGTGGACGCACATCGGAAGGGAACCTAACCTAACCTAACCTAACCTAACCTAACCTAACCTAACCTAACCTAACCTAACCTAACCTAACCTAACCTAACCTAACCTAACCTAACCTAACCTAACCTAACCTAACCTAACCTAACCTAACCTAACCTAACCTAACCTAACCTAACCTAACCTAACCGATCAAAGTTTTTTGAGTTAAAGTTTTCTCCAAATTGCCTAAAAGTGTACCCCCCCGCTACCCCTTCACCCCCCCTCTGCTGAAATAGTGATATACCCCAAAAATTTTGTAGTTTTCCCTTAGTTTCCGTGTAAAATCAATAATTTTTCTAAGTTTCGTTCTTCAAAAATCCAAAGTTCAAAATTTTTCAAAGTTTTTTCTCCAGAATAGTAGCTTCAGTCCATCTTCACCCCGTCACCTGAAAAAAGTCAGAAAAAGTTCAATTACAAACATAGTTTTCGCCGATCTTCAAATTTCAAACTTGTAAAATCCACCTAAGCGATCTCACATTAAAAATTTTATCAAAGTTTTTTGAGTTAAAGTTTTCTCCAAATTGCCTAAAAGTGTACCCCCCCGCTACCCCTTCACCCCCCCTCTGCTGAAATAGTGATATACCCCAAAAATTTTGTAGTTTTCCCTTAGTTTCCGTGTAAAATCAATAATTTTTCTAAGTTTCGTTCTTCAAAAATCCAAAGTTCAAAATTTTTCAAAGTTTTTTCTCCAGAATAGTAGCTTCAGTCCATCTTCACCCCGTCACCTGAAAAAAGTCAGAAAAAGTTCAATTACAAACATAGTTTTCGCCGATCTTCAAATTTCAAACTTGTAAAATCCACCTAAGCGATCTCACATTAAAAATTTTATCAAAGTTTTTTGAGTTAAAGTTTTCTCCAAATTGCCTAAAAGTGTACCCCCCCGCTACCCCTTCACCCCCCCTCTGCTGAAATAGTGATATACCCCAAAAATTTTTCGTCGCCGCGCGCGGCGACACCCGCAAATTAGACTTTGCATATAGCACCCCCCCCCCCAAATAGAAATCCCTATTAAACAAAATGTTTAATACACCGCCGCCTGACAAGAACAGGGCCTCCACGAGCCGGGCCAACTCTACCTTTATTGTAGACATGGGCAACAAGAACCAGCCGCCGACCCGCAGCCCTGTCTTTCGAGCCGAGGTCGTACCTTTTTCGCCAGAGGACAATAACACCCAATCCTCAACCAGCTCGGGGGATACGGCGCCGAACCAGGCTAAGGCCAAACGGGGCTTTGCCCGAACCCTAGTCGAGGTGGTGCCTATCCCCTCAGATATTGCCACGAGATCGCGACTCCAACAGGGGAAGTTGTGGAACGCCCACTCCAAATCCCAACTCGCGAACTCGGGCAATATCAAAACTGATATTAAAAAAGGAGTGACCCTCGCGATCGAAAACCTCCATAGACTTCTACGGGAATCAGAAGCCGACTTGGAGAGGGAGCGCGGGAGGCATAACTCTCCTTCTGGCGCTCTCCCCCCAACTCACCGGCTCTCCCTCCAGTCCCCTCCGGTGACTCGGACGGCTACCGACCCCGCACTCGCTCGCTCCGCGCCCACCGCTCCTGCTTCCCGCCACTCTGTCGGCACGCAGGTGGACCTGATGCCCGGGTCCAACGAGGAGCTTTTGTCCCAGTTGTACTCGGGCGTCAGGACCAACACCGCGTTGCTGGCAGAGATAAAGGAGGCACAGGAGCTTTCCAACACCTGCGCTGCCACCGACCACATCAGGGAACTCAAGTCCAAACTGGACGAGCTACATACTGATGTGCGTCAGGCGAGGGATAGGGCGGGATCATCTTCCGCCTTTTCGTCCCTCACCTACGCTCGGGCGGTGGCGGCGGGGCCGTCGGTGTCCCCGGGGACCTCACACGTGCCAGCTCCTGCCCCCAAAACCAAGCCGGCCATAATAGTTAGCTCGAAGAAGAGCGTCCTCAGCGCTACTGAAACGCTTAAAAATTTCAAGAAGTCTGTCTCTTTCCGGGACACTACCTTCGCTCCCTCGAACATTAAGTTCGTGTCTAAAAATAAGATCCGTGTCGAGTTCGACACAATGGAGCACCGGGAAGAGACGCTTTCGAAACTTAAGCGTTCGGAGTGCACGGTAGTAGCTGAGGCCTCAAAAACACTCAGCCCCATGGTCGTCCTTAAAGGAGTCCCAAAGGACATACCGGCGGATGAACTGGTCGGCATCCTGCGGAATCAGAACCCTAATATCAAGGAAGCTATATCCGCGGACACCGACCTAGCTTTCCGCTTTAAACGTGCCAACAGGAATAAAGACCTGTACAATGCAGTGTTTATCACCACCCCCCCTGTATGGAAGGCTATCACGACCCAAGTCAAGATAAACCTGGATCATCAGCGCGTCCACGCCGAGGAGTACCTCCCGCTCCTACAATGTTTCAAGTGCTTGCAGTTCGGGCACACCAAGGCCAGGTGCGACCGCCAGGTGACGGTGTGCTCCCACTGCTCCCTCCCCGGACACGACTTCCGCGCCTGCCCCGAGAGAAACAACCCCGAGAAAGCCCAATGCCGAAACTGCATTGAACACTCTAAAACCAACAACACCAAGTGCAAGGTTGACCACAGCGCCACCTCCCAAACATGTCCTCGAATCTCCTTTATGCTCCTGACTATCCGTTCCCGTACCAACTATGGATCCTAGACCTAACAACTCCCACTCCAACCCTTCCTCTTCCACCCTTAACTGCGTTCAGGTCAACCTTGCGCGCAGTTTCAGTGCAACACATGAGTTCTCGGTATTTCTCTCCCAATCCGAATGCCATGTGGCATTCGTCACCGAACCCTACACTTCGAACACCGGACTCCTAAAACCAATCGCAGGCTACACAACTTATCAGTTCCACACTGATCGCCCAATCCGAGCAGCTCTGCTCGTCCGGAGCAACTTCGCGGCAACACTTGGAGTCTCCGAACATTCAAACGAGAACTTGTCGGTGGTCTGCATCAGGAATCGCTCCGGTCACAGGGTGTTCCTAACATCCATTTATGTCGAGCCTCGCTTAGACGTGCACAACACCCTCGACAAGTTGGAGCATCTCCTGGTGCAAACCTCCGACTCCACTCACATAATTGGCGGAGATCTCAATGGCCACCATCATCTCTGGGGCTCACCAACAAACAACAGCCGAGGTGAGGCGGTCGCAAATTTGATCACCGCCCGAGACCTGACTGTATGCAACGTCGGGGACACTCCCACCTATCACACGGTCGCACATGGAGTTCCTCGGACCTCCATTGTCGACATCACTCTAGTGAACGACCCCGGCGTTGTCGTCACCGATTGGACGGTCGATCCCAGCGTCTGCCAGTCTTCCGATCACAGTGCTATCCGATTCCGTGCATCACTGGGCATAGGAAGACCCGTCAAGAGCCTTAAGCTCTCTACCTATAAATACGCCACTGGTGCCATCAAATGGGAAACTCTTCGGGAGCGCTTTGTCGCAGAAATGGACCAACATCTACTTCCTACAGGCACGAGCTTCGAGCTCATGGACGCTGCTCAACTCGAAGAATACGTGGACCACTTCACCGCCTCCGTGCAAGCCACCTGCGACAGGTTGCTCCCGAGAGCTACTCGCCCATCACAACGCGCACCTTGGTGGAACGACAAGCTGGAAGAGATAAAAAAGTCGGTTATTCGTAACCACCACAGGCTCTCCAAAGCCGTTCGCCGCAACCACCCGATCGCGCAATTGATTGAGGAACGTGGCCGACTCAAACGTGAATACTCCGACGCCTTTTGCTCTGCTGCCACCGAGCACTTCAGGGAGTTCTGCAGCAGACAAAAGAAGGAGGACGTGTGGTCGGTCACGAACCGCATAATCAAAACCAGGCCAATCGCACAAGCGCCTACTACATTGCGTCTACCAGACGGAACATATACAAAAAACACTGCAGACACGGCACAGGCGCTTCTGGATCAATTTTACCCGGACGACACACCAGACAATACCGACTATCAGGTCGGGCTACGAACAGACATGCACAAGCCTATGCACACCCCGGCAGATCCTGCCTTCACCTTCGAGGAGATCCTGGACGCCCTCCAGGGCATGAACCCCAGGAGAGCGCCCGGGGTCGACCACCTCACCGCAGACATCTGCCTCTGGGTTGCACAGTGGTTTCCCGATGCGATCACCGGCATCATGAACTGCTGTCTCCGGCTTGAACACTTCCCCAGGTCTTGGAAGGTGGCCACGGCTAAGATCATACCTAAGCCTGGCAGGCCGGAATACAGTTCACTCTCGAGCTTTCGACCAATCGGTCTCCTAAACGTCTTCGGTAAGGTTCTCGAGCGTCTCATCAACAGCAGACTTGTTTACCACCTCCAAGTCAACAACGTATCCCCTGCCAACCAATACGGCTTTAAGGCCCAGACCTCAACGGTTATGGCCATCTCCAACGCCCTGAAAATTGTTAGTTCGGCAAAGTCTGCGAGGGAGCAGGTGGTTGCCGTCTCTTTGGATATCAAAGCCGCCTTCGACCGCGCCTGGTGGCCGGCCATATTCAACACCCTCAGAGACGACAACTGCCCCAGCAACCTCTACAACATTTTGCTGAATTACGTCCATGATCGCGAGGTTCAAATTAACTTCTCCGAAACCAGGGTCCACAAGACCATGACGAGAGGATGTATCCAAGGTTCCGTCCTTGGTCCCACACTGTGGAACCTGGTCTTGGATAAATTACTCCTCACACCAATGCCTGACGGATGCAGCCTTCAAGCATACGCGGACGATGTCCTGTTAGTCGCCCACAACAGAGACATTGCGGCGCTTGAGAGCTGCATCAATGAGGCACTCAACATCATTTCCACCTGGGGTGAGGGAGTCAAACTCGAGTTTGGCCCAGATAAAACCCAGGCTATCGCCTTTACCCCTGGCGCCACTCGCTGCAAAATCTTCATCAAATCACAACAATTATCATTCGTCGACCACATTAAATATCTCGGCATCATAATAGATAAACGTCTCACCTTCACCAAACATGTAGAGTTCATCATAGACAAGGCCCAAAAACTACATCAAAAGCTCTGCATGTTTATCAGACCTACATGGGGAATACACCCCGAAAATGTTCGAATCATATACTCCATGGTAATCGAACCTATTATATGCTACGGTGCGGTCATTTGGTCGAACGCTCTGAAGTATAAGTACATCGTCAAGAAACTTCTTTCACTTCAACGACAATTCGCGATCAAAATGATCCAGGGCTTTCGAACCGTCAGCACAACGGCCTCTATATCTTTGGCCCAACTAGTGCCCCTTCCGGACAAGGTAGAGGCTTTGGCGGACATAGAGCGTTCAAAACTCCTGGGCGTCACCTCGCAATTGCCTGATGACGTCCCGGTCGAGAAGCTCTGCGCCCCGGCAGCACTCTTACATCCCTCCGACCGAATCGGGATCAAGTTTGAGGAGGTCTCCTCCTTAGACGACTTCCTTCAACTCCCGGACCTGGAGACAGTCGCAGCTTCCTGGAAGGTGTACACCGACGGCAGTAAACACAACGACCTCGTTGGGGCAGCATTCGTCGTTTTCGACCCGTCTGGAGGACGTGCTGCGGACAGAAAGTACAAACTCCATGACTGCTGTTCCGTCTTCCAGGCAGAATTACTGGCAATCCGTGAGGCCTGCCATTTCATTCTTCAACATCAACTCACCCCCGCACTAATTCTCTCCGACAGCAAATCTGGCCTAATGGAACTCTCCAACCGGAATAGCCATAATCCATTCGCCGTCGCCATCCATCATCACCTATCCAACGCCCGCTCATCTGGGCAATCCATCGGGTTTGTCTGGATCAAGGCCCACGCGGGCCTCCACGGAAATGAAGAGGCGGACATTGCGGCCAAGGCCGCCGCCAGACTTCATCGCACACCCGATCACTTCGCAGTTCCCATTAGCCACGTCAAACACTTAAACAAAATCGAATGCGCTGCCTCTTCACAAAAATTCTATGAAAATCCAGACACAGCACAGTACACCAAATCACTCATTCCTGACTATCCTTCTCTCCTCAATTTCCTTCAATCCATCAAACCTTCCTTCCACATCACACAATTCTTAACTAATCACGGGTATCACAAAGAATACCTTCACCGCTTTCATATTGTCGACAGTGATTTATGTCCATGTGATGGGGCCACCACACAGAGTTGGAAACACCTCGTAGAATCATGCCCCCGCTACACAATCTCGCGCAGTGAACATGAGATCGCCTGTCGCATATTCAAACTTAACCCCTACAATATCAACGATATCCTCCTCAAGGAAACAACAATTGGCACCTTCAAAACTCTTATCAAAAATATAGTGACAACACTAAAGGACTTCAACTCAAACCCAACTGTCACTTAAATTAAAACAGTGATGCCCCGCGGTGTAAACCACAAGCGCCGCGGGAACATTGCATCAACATATGTTCTTATCAAAAAAAAAAAAAACCTAACCTAACCTAACCTAACCTAACCTAACCTAACCTAACCTAACCTAACCTAACCTAACCTAACCTAACCTAACCTAACCTAACCTAACCTAACCTAACCTAACCTAACCTAACCTAACCTAACCCAACCAACCAACCAACCAACCAACCAACCAACCAACCAACCAACCAACCAACCAACCAACCAACCAACCAACCAACCAACCAACCAACCAACCAACCAACCAACCAACCAACCAACCAACCAACCAACCAACCAACCAACCAACCAACCAACCAACCAACCAACCAACCAACCAACCAACCAACCAACCAACCAACCAACCAACCAACCAACCAACCAACCAACCAACCAACCAACCAACCAACCAACCAACCAACCAACCAACCAACCAACCAACCAACCAACCAACCAACCAACCAACCAACCAACCAACCAACCAACCAACCAACCAACCAACCAACCAACCAACCAACCAACCAACCAACCAACCAACCAACCAACCAACCAACCAACCAACCAACCAACCAACCAACCAACCAACCACCGTCGTGGTTGGTTGCCAACCGTCGTCCTTGATATGGCACGTATCGTCAGAAGATTTTGTTTGTAGGTGGTAATGTAGAACGTCTAGAACAATTTCTTTCAGATTAAAAGGGCTTGAGTACCCGTAATAAATTGTATATTTTGTATTTAGTTTATTTTCATAAAAACTTGAAAAACTTAAAAAAAAGCTGCACCAACTGAGCAGAGACTCTTTTCTGGTCAGACGAGAGCGTCTCAGAATTTCGACTCGAGGGTCTTTTGATGTCCGTTAAAACGGGGCGGGGCAAGCAATAAAACACAGTTGAGTTTTTGACTATTTTATTAGGTTCTTTTCCGTTTGACTAGGGCTATTTAGATCAATATAGGTAATTCAAATGTTTGGCATTTGCCCGAGACTTCGGCCGCGTAGTTAGAACCGAGCGGTGCCTGGGGCGGCGCGCGGCGCGGCGCTGCGCGGGCGTCAGTACTTTGATAAACGAGAGGGGACTATTTGACACGTGACTCTCAATACAAAAAATAAACACATCTTTTCCACCTGGAAATAATGACAAATTCATGGAAATTTACATTTCCTGGAAATTGGAAATCCTTAGGGTTGAAAAGAGGTTTTTTTACACTCGTTGTATGCAGAAGTACGTTTCGTTTCGCTCGTCAAAATGAATGGAAAAATGGTGCGCAGCGGTAGCAAGGTGAAGGTCGCGCTATTTATTACCTTCTACTTCTATACCTATAAGATAAGTAACGCGCGCTCTGCGCTAAAATATAAGAGAGATCTATCTTACTTCTTACTAATATTATAAACGCGAAAGTTTGTATGTATGTAGGTATGTATGTGAGGTTGTTACTCTTTTATGCAAAAACTACTGAACCGATTGCGAAGAAACTTGGAATATAAGTAGTTGGGACTTGGATTAACACATAGGCTACTTTTTATCCCGATATTCCCGCAGGAACGGGACTTAGCGGGTGAAACCGCGGGGCGCAGCTAGTACTTTATGTATCCGGACGGATGCGGATAAAGAATAAATTATGTTGTAGCTCAAAATTAAATTGGTTCAGTAGTTTTTACGCGATGAGTGCACATTAAAACAGATAAACATAAAAACATTTCAAAAATTGTAAAAATTCTACTAGTTGCTTCATTATGTAGGTACTTACACTTCGAGCTAATTTCATAAATATCTTAAATGTACAATTATATGAATACCTTTTCTAATATTATTTATTTAAATAATATTATCTTTGTAATAGTGAATTACTTACGTATTTACTTAGATACGTACTTAGTTATAGTTATTAAGTATTTTATCTATACAAGATGTAACGGGCAAGCCCTTTTAAGCCGAATGGCGGTTGTTCTAGACGTCTAGGCGAACAACTTTTGTTCTACGACTTTTAAAAATAGAACGTTTGTTTTTGAAAATTTTGAGTTTGTTTCACTGAAAATATTACACTAAAAATTAAAAATTACACTGAAAATTTTGAGGTTATGTTTCACTGAAAAAACAGCTGCTTTTGGAAATAAAGGTAATTGAAGGTTTGATTGTAGTAGACCAAACTAAATGAAAGGACAACATAAGGTCAATGACCTCGAACTCTAAGAAACAGTTGTTCTTCAAGTAAACGATACACTTAAAATTTTCGAAAAGTATTTCGAAGTTTCAAAAGTCGAAGAACAAAAGTTGTTCGCATTGACGTATAGAACAACCCCCTTTCGGCTTAAAAGGGCTTGCCCGTTACATCTTGCATAATATAATAATAGTAGACCAGCCATATCGCACAAAAACAGACACTGATAATTGCAATAATTCTGATCAACTTGCTTTTAACCGACTTCAAAACAAGAGAGGTTTTGTTTTCAGTTTTTTTTTGTTTGGTGTGATATTTGGGTCCTATGTATAATAAATAAATATGTAGTAAGTACCTACTACTTATTTACAAAAGCATAATAAGTTTAAGTGATTATAATATTTCTCTCGTCTAGTCGGCGTTACTCAAGCTTAGTAGCTTACCATGGTACTAGATGGCGATGTGTGTTATTCACAGAATTTGTTTATTTATCTTACATACCTACATAGTACGTTCATAAGCTGTTTTCACATTTGCTGCAATGTAATATTTGAGCCCCATTTTTGTTTTTTAGTCTTGAGAAATAAAACATTTTCATTAAGTACTTACTATAATAAATAGCAAGGTTCTCACAAGAAAGATCACTGTATTAAAGTGAACAAAATTGCTGAAAACTCTTGATTCCATTTCCTCGATATAAAAGCTCCCAAAATACAGGTATGGAAAGTCAAAGTATGGACTATACAGCTTATTCAGCCTAAGTGAGAAACAAGAGAAATTATGCAAATCTTATCCAAAAAAGCAAATTTAACTCAATTATTGCAAATTCCAATGTACCTACTTAATTATAGCTAGCCTATAAGTAAATTAAAAATATATAGGTTCACAGAAGTCCGGTGTCGTCGGGCCGACGACGCGACGACGACGACACGACGACACAAGCCTCGGGTCGTGTCGGTCACGTGACGTCGTGTCGGTCACGTGACGTCGTGTCGGTCACGTGACGTCACGTCAGCACGAGCACGATCAACACGAGCGCGAACCCCACACACACGCATATTATCAAGCTCATCTTTTTCTGAAACCAAAATGAATCTTAGTAATAATTATGTATTCAGTTGTTTTGATTTGACAGTTAACCTATTTTGTAAATATGGGTGTTATGAAAATAAATCAGTTTTTGCTTTCCGACTCAACATGGTTGTAACTTGTATCTTTTATTGGCGACTTCAGAAAATAATTGTAATTGACGTGAACATGGCAGTGAATATTTCAAATGCGGTGTTTCCCGGATAGTTTAACCCAAAAACCGATAAGTGATTTAAGGAAGATTATAAGAAACAATTATTACTGTGTGCACTCGACGCCGCGGGTGTGGACGATAATAACCTCAACAAAGGACGATCGCTGCCCTTCTCAGTGCGGCAAAGATACATTTGCGTTAGGTGCATCACTTTTAGTGTCAAAACGTCCGACGGACGTGACACTAGGAGAAATTTTTAGTGTTTTTAGCGTAACAAACATGTCTAGACTATCGAGTGGTGTTCCCTGATTTGTACCCTATGGCTGACGAGTCAAAGCAAACTCCGTCCAGTGTCACCCATCATGAGCCGATGGACATTGGTAGTATTATATTAAAGCGAATGGGTGTCGTCGGTGTGCACGAGCACACAAGTTAGGTGAGCGTTGTCTGTTTCTAAAAGCAAAATGCTTTTATTGTAAGAAGATAGGCCACATCGCTGCGGCCTGAGACAGGTGGCCTGACAAAGTGCACCATGTGATGGGTGTTTACGTCTGCATGGAACTATATGCGCAACCGATTATGCAGAGGTCACGATTGACGGGGCAACGGTCACGATGGAACGGGCGCTTCTCGCTCCATTATGTCAGAAGAGATGTACAGGAAGCTGTGGTCTTCACAACCACCGTTGAAATCTACAAATCTGAAACTAGTGACATGGACTCATGATTCATTAAAAGTGTTGGGATTGGCAAACGTACGTGTCGGGCTAGGGAACAAGGAGGCACAGTGCGAACTTGTTGTAGTAGCGGGGAACGAGCCTAATTTACTTGGGCGGAATTCGTTTCAGACACTAAGCTTACAAGTGGCAGGATTGTGCTGGACTGAGGAAGAGATAAAACAATACAAAAGAGAGTTCTCCGAGGTTTTTAGAGCCGGACTTGGAAAATATAAGGGGCCGCGTTTCATGAAGGCTCGCCCAGTGCCCTACCCTCTTAAGCAAAAAGTTATTGACGAACTAAGTAGGATGGTAGAAGAGGGTGTACTATCACCTGTTAGGTATTCAGAGTGGGCGTCTCACCAGTAACGCCACGCGTAAAAGAAGATGGATCGATACGCATCTGTGACGACTATCGTTCGACGGTGAACGCCGCCATTGATACCGATGTGTACCCGCTGCCGACATCGGTCGAGGCTTTTGTGAATCTCAGTGGAGGCAGAATATTTTGCAAGTTGGATTTGAAGCATGCGTATACTCAGCTGAAAATGGACGACGTAGCAGCAAGGCTGCTTACATTGAACACACCAAATGGGCTTAATGAGAGTAAATCGTTTACCTTTCGGCGTGTGCGCGGCACCAGCCATTTTTCAGCGCATAATGTCGACTGCCCTCATGGGATTGGATGGAGTGGCGTGCCTACTGGACGATATAGCGATTACAGAAGCAACGGTGGAGGAACACGATCGAAGACTGAAGGAAGTACTGCGCAAGTTACAGGAAATGGGATTACGGCTCAATATGAAAATGCGCATTATGGCGCACGTCATGGAGGACGGATCAGAGAGACCGGTGATGATGGCTTTACGCACTTTACAACCTCACGAGAGAAGATATGGGCAGATAGATAAGGAGGCTTTATCTATTATATTCGGGTTGACAAAATTCCATGAATTCTTGGCGAGGCGGCAGTTTTGTATTGTGACTGATCACAAGCCCTTAGTCGGGTTGTTCAATCCGGCTAAACCAATACCGGAACAGATTACACCAAGGATGTTGAGGTGGTCGTTAAAACTCGCAGCGTATAATTATGCAATAAAGTATGTGGCAAGTTAATAAGGAATGCGGACGCCTTTAGTAGATGACGGCTGCAGAGACGACGAGCGTGCGCGAGCAGACGCTGCCCGAGGTGCTGGAAGAGCAGCCGTGCGGGTAGCAGATGGTTGGCCACGTAAGAACACAGATCTGAACCTACAAGCTTTTTGGACCCAAAGAGAGGCTCTTTCACATAATAAAGACTGTGTGTGTTTAGTGGTGAAACAGAGTCGTGATACCATCCTCGTTACGAGAGAGGCTATTAAAATTATTACATGCCCTACACGCGGGAATTGTCCAAACAAAGGCTTATGCAAGAGGTTATGTGTGGTGGGTCGACATAGATCGGGACATTGAGAATACAGTCGCTGGTTGTGAGCAATACCAGTTGGTCCAGTTGGAAACAATCCATCAACAGATTCACAGACGGAATTAAGCATTTATATTCGCCGCCATACCATCCGGTAACGAATGGCCAAATTGAGAGAGCAATACAAATTTTAAAAAACAATAGGAAAAAGATAGCGACAGTTAACATGCAGGGCCAGGAAAAACTCTGCAAGGTATTGTATTACTTGAGAACAGTCCGGAATAGCTCTACGAACAAATCGCCTGCAGAATTGTTGAATGGACGGAAATACAGGACAGCGGTGTTAGCCCTACACCCAGACTCGAAGCCGAGTCGCACCGACCGGCAGCGCGAGGCGGCAGCGCAGAGACCACCTGCCATTAGCTTCGCGGTCGCACAGCCAGTGCTCATACACATGTACGGACCGGGCGAGAAGTGGCGCAGAGCCACGGTGGAGACAGTGGAAGGCCTTGCCACGTATATGGTGAGGACGGAAGATGGAGAGCTGCATCGTTGACATACAGACCAAATGTTGGCGACGCTAGCGAGCCAAATGAAATAATGTTGATGATTATCAGAATACAAGAAATAATGTTGATGATTATCAGAATACAAGAAATAATGTTGATGATTATCAAAATAATTCAGACTCGGATTTGTCACAGGATACCCCTATAGAGATTCCAACCCCCGGAATATCGGGCCGGATATCATAGGCATACTATTATCTAATGATTAACCAGGACTGAGTTGTGTTGATTTATTGTGATCATTGTAATCGTAAATTCAGAAGAGTTGTATATTTTGTTAAAACCAATCAGTAGAGAGAAAGGTATAGGTTATTACGTATTGAGTTGTTTTGATTTGACAGTTAACCTATTTTGTAAATGTGGGTGTTATGAAAATAAATCAGTTTTGCTTTCCGACTCACAATGGTTGTAATAAATGAAACGTAGGTACAATAAACCTTCGTATATGTGAGTATTCCCGTTTAGACACGAGCACAAGACGCAGACAGTAGGTATAGTAAAGACAGTACGCTCGCGCTGTACGATGAGGTAGGTACCTTCCTGGCCTTGGTCCTGGAGACGGTCCCCTTGTAGAGCTGCTGCTGTCCTGTCTCGACGTGGTCGGTGGCTTGCAGCGCGTAGTACTCCACGCTGTCGATCTGCTCTTGCTGGAACCGAGCGAGTGGACTTGTCAAACAGTGATAGCTGTTAATTAGATGAACAACCGGTATGTATGTATGTATGTAATGTAGGTAAGGTACGTACCTGCGCCGCGACGAGTGTCGCAAGCTGCGTGAACAGCTCCCTGAGATCGGTGAGCGCGGCCTCTATCCGCGCGAGCTCCTCGTGACGCGTCTCCGCCTCGCGCAGCGCCCGCCGAGCCTCCGCCGTCTCCGCCTTCACCTGTACACGTACAGTGTACGTATGTACTTGTCCATACACCACACACCAGTCACTCACTATTTTTTCTATTTTGACGACCTCTGTGGCGCGTCGGGCGAACGCTTGGCAGCAATACAGAAGGTTGCGGGTTCGATTCCCGCTGGGTGCAAATATTTATGCTTAAAAATAAATATATGTATCTGGTCTGGGCGTATTTCTATGTATAATAATTATGTATGTATTTACAGAAGAAAATAAATATAAGTAGTATATCCGTTGTCTAGCCACCGTAACACGAGCATATCAGCTTACCACGGGGCTAGATGGCGCTGTGTGTTCGTCACAGGATTTATTTATTTATTTACTATACTGTACTCAACTCTGTCAACCACAAAGTAGACTAGACCGCGTTCACCACTTACGTTATCCACAAACAAGGAAAGATTCTTCGTGTCTAGCAAACTCTGACACTCCTCTTCAGATATTGTCAGATTAGCTGTAAACAACATAAGTACATCAATAAGTATAATTAATACATTATCACTATATTTTATCACTCTAAAAAGCGTGTCAATGACACCTTTTCTGTCCAAAATACACTTAAATATTTTAAAAATTCCTATACAATTTGTAAGAAGTTAATTAGTTTAAATTCCAAAAGTCGTTGAACAAAAGTTGTTCGCCTAGACGTCTATAACAACCCCCTTTCGGCTTAAAAGGGCATACCCGTTCACCTTGTATGTATGTATGTATGTATGTAGCTACCACTCGTCAGATATTAGGATAAGTACTAATGTGTTATTCCCGGTATCCAACAACTTATAATCCAAGTTTCATCGCAATCGGCTCAGTATTTTTTGCGTGATTGAGTAACAAACATCCAAACACACATACTTACTTACTGACATTTATAATATTAGTTTCATTTATAATATTATAATATTATTTTATCGACAACCTCTGTGGCGCGTCGGGCGAACGCTTGGCTGCAATACAGAAGGTTGCGTGTTCGATTCCCGCTGGATGCAAATGTTTATGCTTAAAAATAAATATTTGTATCTAGTCTGGGCGTATTTCTATGTATAATATGTATGTATTTACAAAAGAAAAATAAATATAAGTAGTATATCCGTTGTCTAGTCACCGTAACACAAGCTTAGCAGCTTACCACGGGGCTAGATGGCGCTGTGTGTTCGTCACAGGATTTATTTATTTATTTATTTATTAGTAGGATAGTAGGATTAAGCCGGATCGGTAGGATGGGTTGCCTGAGTATGTCCTCCCGGTAGATTACAACTTGGGGGTCTTCAAGTCGCGAGTGAACAGGTTTCTTCTAGGTAAGCGTTCTACATCTTAGACCACTACGTCGCCACTACGTCCATCAGGTGAGTTAGTGGTCAAGCGTTTACCTATCATCAATAAAAAAAGTTCCCAGGTTATCTAATAACTCTGATCGGTGCTTGGTTTCCTGTCTATAAAAAACCCCATACTCTCATGGTTCTTATCACGGATGAAACCTAGAGCTAGGGTCGCAGCTAGTATAACAGCGTTCTCGGTAGGTAGTAGGTAGGTATGTTTTCAGTTAGACGTACTCAACTTGATCTGTTCGTGCAGCAGCTGCAGGCGGTCGTCGCGCAGCGCGTCGAGTGCGGCGTGGTGCGCGGCGAGCGCGTCCGCGAAGATCGCGCGCGTGCAGGCGTACTGCAGGCGAGCTATGCGCGCGTCGGCCGCGTTGCTGGCGCGCGCCGCGCCGCTCGCCGAGCCCTCGAACTGCCGCAGCGCACCGCACACCTTCACCCCGACGCCGTGCGACAGCGACACCGCGCTCTCCAGCTGCTCCTGCAGCTCTGCAACATACACATCAGTGATCGTCCTGCACTCGTCGTGTCGTCACATCATCACCTCACCTCGCACCGCTCGCTCCGAGCTCTCTACTCACGCCTGTTCGTGTGGAAGGTGGGGTCGGAGTGCAAGCGGCGGATTAGCTGCGTGTTGCCCTCCAACTCGTGGATCCAGCCGCGCATACGTTCCACCTGCAACACGTGATGTAGGTGGTCGTGAGTGATACTCGGAGACCGAGGCCGGTGGTGGCTCTACGGTACCAGTAAGGGCCCGCAGTAAGCACCTCTCGGAACATGGAGTCGATGTGTGCAGGCAGCGCGGCGGGCGCGGGTTCGTCCCCCGTCGCGACCACTGTCTCGCGGTATACACGCGTCGTCGTGTCGCCATCACTCTCCGATAACTGAAACCAATAAATATGTACAGGATTGATTGAACATATTTTAATAGTTATTGCGTACCTACATATTTATACGACATGTCAGTGAAGTTACCTAATCTTGATGAAGTCTTAAGGCCCCATACCATACTAACCTAATAACGTGACAGGGATAGGGCTAGCAAATTTCAGATGTGTAAAAGAAGGACGTAAGGTGCGACTTTGCAATATTTTAGTGAGTAAAATCAAACAATTCATAATAACACGGTAACTATTGCTAATTTAGTAAAACTGTTCTATCAATTTCAAGTGTAAGTTTGTTATTTAATATACTTTAATACAGAAAAAATAGAGAAATACGTCACGTTTTGCTGTAAAATAAAATTTCGGTTTTAAACGAGTTGTTTTAGATAAAAAAAAACTGTTAAGTATAATCGTAAGTTAACCAACCGTGTAAAGAAAACTACCAAAATGAAGTTATGAGAATGAAAAATTCCAAAATAGTATTTCCGAATGTTTTGAAATTACTGAGAAATATTGAGATCCCTGCTGCCAATATTGTGAGTAAGTATATCACCTTAAGTAGGTACTTACCTACCTATAAATAAACCTGTGTCGTAATTGTTTTATTGCCTTTTAATCATTAGATACGTTTTGTACAGGTTTTGTATAAATCAACACAAAAAGTTGCACTTTGCAACTGCAATAATTATTAAATTAAGTAGGTTTAGTATAGGTTAAGTGAATTAGTGAATATAACATTAAGTATAGTTATAAGTACTAAACACTAATAGATTTGTCAATTAATTATCTCAACTTCAATAAAAGTATTTACGATGAATACTACCATTAATTTCGATTTATTGTTTAGGTTGGTAAGTCATCGTTTTACAAATTGCTGCAGTTTCGCAAGCGTAACATTTCTGCCAAATATGCACAACTAAAAGTAAAAATACCATGTTATACCTACCTAGTTATATTAATTTAATCGATATAGGTACTTAGACCTGTCTAAGGTTCAATCAAACCACACAGACGGAAATCTCATGTTCGAGCCAATGAATGTCGAATGTTTAGTTAGGTAGGTACCATACCAAATAAGGTTGCCTGGAAGAAATCGCTTTAAGCGATAAGGCCGCCTATTTGTTCAACATTTATTTAGTTTTAAATGTGTTGTTTTTCTAATATTTTTGTGATTGATCAAATAAAAGTGTTATCTATCTATCTATCTATCTACCTAATTATGTGTGCTGTAAACTGTAAATGAAAACTTCCGAATCGAATTTGTTGTTGCAACTCCACATAAAAGTATACCTATACCAAGAGATGATCATAAAATATGCAAATTCGGTGTTTCGTGTATAATATACGTATACCTACCTATACCCATTTCGGAACACCGAAATTATTTAAGTACCTATGTCATATTGCACAAAGCTCAATGTATCAGTCTGTCTGGATAGGATGATCGCATCACACGTCCGGTGTTGTTTACGTATCGGATTAGCTCCGGCCGCGGTCACATGTGACAACTGACTAGCGAGCAAAGCTAGCCGGCCTGATCCGCTGCCGGCACCATGCAGCACAGCATGTGTGTGATGTACCTAGACGGGCGTAGTGTAAGTAGTATTATATTATAATGGTGGTGATGCACTCACGCGCTGCAGCTCGGCGAGCCGGTCCCGGGTCCTCATCGCTCGGTCGCACGTCCTCGCACGCCGGTATCTAATCGCGCACTGATAACGTCACGCGTCGCTCGCTGATACCACGATATCGCTCCTTACCTCGCTCTACCTAGGTACCACTTTACTCCACTCTACAAAGTACCTGACAGCACACACCCGTTACGATACATATTGTCCCCACTCCCGCCGTTCGCGGCCGCCGGCCGCTAACTCTCGGACGTTCACATTTCACGCTGCAACCGCGCTAATGTTTGCACCGCATATTAAATTGGGTCAAAATCTTTAACAAAGCACGGGTGTGTATGTGTCGGTTGACGGTGTGTGTCGGTTGAAGTTGCAACAAGAATTGAATACCTTTTTCTTTAGAGTTGATAATAAAGTGGCGAGGCGATACGATGTACTATCAATATGTACGTACGGTGATGTGATGGCTCATTGTTGTTTACTTATGAGATTAGCGGCGCGCGGCGCGGCTCGGTGCGGGCTGCGGGCGGCGGGTGCGGTGTATTGCCCGCGCATGACGCGCATCATAGGTACCTATATCATACTAATATTATAAATCCGAGAGTCTGTTTGTTTGTTTGTTTATTCGTTTATTTGTTTGTTTGTTTGTTTGTTTGTTCCCTCTTAACTCTATTCACATTTTTATTTACTTACTCCTTATTCACATTTATGAATAAAAATCGACACAGGGGTAGGGTAAGTGATGTAGAGTGGCATCATCATCATAGTTATCGTCATCCATCGTCATTGCTTGTCATCGATCGTCATCATCATCATCACTTACTGACATAAGTACAAACTTTACATTACTTCACCTACCTACTGTAGGTACTAGGTAGGTATTCGAAC
Source organism: Idaea dimidiata (assembly GCA_949358125.1). NCBI lineage: Eukaryota > Metazoa > Arthropoda > Insecta > Lepidoptera > Geometridae > Idaea > Idaea dimidiata. Next base: position 25,398,911 of record OX442333.1, on the reverse strand, counting down.
AACGCGGGATCGCAACTTGCGCGGGTGAAACCGCGGGGCGCACCGCGCAGCTAGTATAAATATCACATTGTATCATGTTTGCCTAAGTACCTACCTAAAATGACGGTTCGCAATAGTTCGCATCAACCTCGACATTCGCTGACCTTACAAATTAATTAACAACAATGGAGTGACAGTAAAAATAAATTAACGTTCATTCATACAATAGGTAACGCGTGCGGCGGCGCGGGCGTGGCGGCGGCGCGGGCATGCATACGCCAGGTAATTAGTCAATATTAAGAATAAGTAGGACTATGTACCTACCTATATGACCTTACCTACCTAACTCATCATGAACATCAAAAATCTGTACAAAAACAATATTTCCATGTATATCAGAAAATATTTTAATGGGTCGATAGCATCGACCCATTAATATTGAACTAACAGCGTCCCCAAAGCAAAAACAAGTTACCAAGTTCCGCACTCGGCGAGCTAGTTATATAGCTATACCCAGGCATCGAACGAAGACGTACGGCAAAACTATGATTACCACTGACGGAGCGCGTCTGTATAACAATATACCCTCACATATAAAAAACTTAGGCTCAATTATTGCATTTAAAAAACAATTGGCAGATTACCTACTTAGTAAATAATAAATAAAATAAAATAATAATAATAAATAAATCCTGTGACCAACACACAGCGCCATCTAGCCCCGTGGTAAGCTGCTAAGCTTGTGTTACGGTGACTAGACAACGGATATACTACTTATATTTATTTTTCTTTTGTAAATACATACATATTATACATAGAAATACACCCAGACCAGATACAAATATTTATTTTTAAGCATAAATATTTGCACCCAGCGGGGATCGAACCCGCAACCTTCTGCATTGCAGCCAAGCGTTCGCCCGACGCGCCACAGAGGTCGTCAAATAAATTATAAAAGAGATGTACATCATCATTAAAGTACTCATTGAAACTTCTATAAATAGGATATTTTGTTCTACATAAAATGTAAATAACTTAACACTAACTTTATGTATATTATTGTATACCTAACCCAAACTTAAAATATTTCCCACACGAATTGTCGTAACAAACTTTTTTCTGTATCTACCCACTGACATTTCTTGCTTACGAATTAATTATAACCTACCTAGCTACTCAAGATTTAAATTAGCGAACGATGAATGTTGCATAAGTACCTACATTAAGTGTGCAGGACAGGTGCTAAACGCTAGTAAACTCATAAATAATCACTCATTTTTCAGCAGAACATTTCACAAACAAACAATAACATCCGTGACCTCTTGAACTTTCGACTTTGACAGGAAACTGTCAGTTTTTTTTTTATTTCTTATCGGTTGTGAACCGATTATGGCCATTAGGAAATTGGCCAGTGTCATGTATTTTAATATATTATGCAAGTTATTTGCATCGAAACAGTCTAGTCGTCATAGTTAAAGTCAAGTCTAGGGAATCATTTGTAAACACGGCGGCCATTTACAAACAATCTTCACGGAGCCTTGGAGACAACACTAAGTCAATGTTTTGCACCGCTTTTCACTTTCATTCCACTTGTACACCTTCACGAAACTAAATTGATTAACATGCCCCCGAAATTAAACAATTTGCACGCATATGAACTAGGTTTCACAAAAATGAAAATTTAGCACCACATCTCCTCAACGAGTTCCCGCCAAGACTCCAAAACTGTCAGTTGACAATAACTCGTAATTAAGGTAATCCCACACTATTGTCTTTGATCTCAGGTAGTCGAATCGATAAGAATCGATTCCCAATTTGCAGTGTGTGGTTGAGCCCTTAATTATGCCATCCAGTGAGGAATAGATGAACTATTTTGACATCGAACGACCTCGACACCATAGAGTTTACTAGAACCTCAGGATAGATAGAACATTGGTCTATGACTAGAACGCGGGGATTCTGAACTTTCCTACAGATTTCGGGAAAATTATAGAGCTTTCCTATTTTCTGGGATATAAAAGCTGCACCGGACGGTGCAGCCATCAGTTTAAGTTTGATAAGTCAATTGAACAGCGCTCAAGTGATCGAGCTACGAGAACTCCAAGTGATCCGGAGAATCTATCTGTGAACTAAAAGTGTTTATTGCTAACATATAGTTTGTTTAACTGCGAACGAGTGCGATCTCTGTGAACGAAAGTGCTATCAGTGATAATAACAGTAAGAAAGTTTGTGCCTAAGTTTGTTTCCTAACCCAGTTTTCAAGTCAGTTTCAGTCAATTTTCAGTGTTTTCAGTTTAAGTTTTCAGTGATCTTTCATAGTTGTTACAGTCCGATTTTATTGAACCTAATAAATAGTTTGTGAACATTGTAGTGAGTGTTTCAGAGTTCCCGACCAACCCAGCACCCGTAAAAAACATTGACCCAAGAACACCGTGTTATTCATCGAACTTTGTGACCAGCATCGTGCTTTTCATTGAACCATCGACGGGTCATCGTGTTTTTCATTAAGTTTAAGTTATTCTTATCACATAAGTGACACTTGTGTCTTTGTCAATAATAAAATTCTTAAAACCTAAACCTAACTCTAACTAGACAGTAAGAAGATCCGCGTTTCCCTCAGAGCTCAAACCTAAGGGATAGAGGTACATTAATAAAATTATAAAGGCATTCCTAAAACACAACATATGGATTATTCCACTGATTTACGTGATCTAAAGCCACGGTGTTAGTATTTTCTTTTATTTTCCGCTAAATTAAAAGATATCGTACTGTGCAGGACAGGTGCTAAACGCTAGTAAACTCTTAAATAACATTCATTTTTCAGTAGAACATTTTACGAACAAACAATAACATTCGTGACCTCTTGAACTTTCGACTTTGACAGCAAACTGTCACTTGACAATGACAGACAAATCATTCGTAATTAAGGTAATCCCACACACGAGTCTTGGCGGGAACTCCTTGAGGAGATGTGGTGCTAAATTTTCATTTTTGTGAAACCTAGTTCATATGCGTGCAAATTGTTTAATTTCGGGGGCATATTAATCAATTTAGTTTCGTGAAGGTGTACAAGTGGAATGAAAGTGAAAATCGGTGCAAAACATTGACTTAGTGTTGTCTCCAAGGCTCCGTGAAGATTGTTTGTAAATGGCCGCCGCGTTTACAAATGATTCCCTAGACTTGACTTTAACTATGACGACTTGACTGTTTCGATGCAAATAACTTGCATAATATATTAATAATACTTGACACTGGCTAATTTCCTAATGGCCATAATCGGTTCACAACCGATAAGAAATAATAATAAATCCCACACACTACTGTCTTTGATCTCGGGTAGTCGAATCGATAAGAATCGATTCCCAATTTGCTTGTGTGGTCGAGCCCTTAATTACGCCATCTAGTGTGAAGTAGATCTATTTCACATCGAACGACCTCGAAACCATAGAGTTTACTAGAACCTTAACATAGAACATAGCTCTATGACTAGAACGCGCGGATTCTGAACTTTCCTAGACATTTCGGGAAAAGAGCTTTCCTATTTTCTGGGATATAAAAGCTGCACCGGACGGTGCCTCCAAGTGATCCGGAGAATCTATCAGTGAACTAAAAGTGTTTATTGTGAAATCTATAGTGATAATAACAGTGAAATAGTTGGTGCCTTTTCAGTTCGGACCAGACCTCCAAGTGATCCGGAGAATCTATCAGTGAACTAAAAGTGTTTATTGTGAAATCTATAGTGATAATAACAGTGAAATAGTTGGTGCCTTTTCAGTTAAGTTTCAGTGATCGAACTTACATAGTGTTACAGTCCGCTTTTATTGAACTAATTTGAACAGATCAGTTGTGCACCGTACTTTTATTGAACCTAATAAATAGTTTGTGAACATTGTAGTGAGTGTTTCAAAGTTTCCGACCAACCCAGCACCCGTAAAAATACCTTGACCCAAGAACACCGTGTTATTCATCGAACTTAGTGACCAGCATCGTGCTTTTCATTGAACCAACGACGGGTCATCGTGTTTTTCACGTACCTATATTAAAGTTTAATGGTTAGGAGCACCAAACCTGAAAATGGCGGCTCAATCTCACCTTACTTGAAAGAATAGTGTTGTGCTCCTAACTGTGAATGAAACTTTAACATGTGCCTACAATATCTTTTAATTTAGCGGAAATAAAACGAAAATACTTATACAGTGGTTTTAGATCACGTAAATCTATTGAATAATCCATATTATTAAGTATTTCTTTTTTTAGTAATAAAACAATTTCGGATTAAAAGTTATTTGAAGTGCCAAATTTGATATTATTATCTTTCCACAGATAAAGCTGGTCCATTTTGAACGGTCGTCTGCACGGTGCACCTCAAATATAAGTAGGTAGGTACCTAGAGTACTTACCTACTGTGTAAATCACCTTAATCGTCACTTTTTTACCTCGGACCAAATTCTTTCACCAAATGTACCTGCTTAGAAACTATAAGACTACCTAGGTGTATGTACATCAATTTTGGAAATAACTTATTTTACAATTTTATCAAATTAGAAACAAATACGATGAAAATATAGACAAAAAAAAACGAATTAAATACCTATAACTTCAAATTTCAAATTTGTGGCAAATCGCGATTAAAGTTTCACATTGAAATTCAAAGCTTAATTTCAGAAAAACTAAAGGAGAGAACTAAATAACTGATTTGGGAATCGGATCAAGATCAGTTTATTTTAATATTTAGCGTTATTATCGATTTTATTAATAAGGTCACACTCATTTTACTTTTAACCTTATTTTTAAACGAGCGATAGGTATGTACCTTTAATTTTATTCTACTACTTTCTAAGTCCCCTAGACAACTATTTTTTTAATTTACTTCCAAGTACCTACATACTTTTTGTCCTCTCTTCCTTTATTATAAGTATGTACTTACCTATGTATATAGAAGAAGATAGAATAGATAGAAGATTAGTTGGTTTAAAGGTCTATTATTTATTTTATTATACTATCTATCTGTACCTACTATACGTCATTAATGGTACTTACCTATATTTTATTGATATACTTATTATGAATTGGTCGTGGTCACTTGTGGCCCCAGTCAGTACTAAGTACCTACCTAGTGGTCATTGATAACTAAATATTACATTTAGCGAGCGCCCTCTAGTGTTATCTAGAGAAGTGAAGTCAACTCGCGTCGCTTATTGCTCGCACAGACCTACCGACCGTCTCGCTCCGAGCGCACGATGTAGTGTCTGTTACTGCAACTAGATGGCACCACAAGAATCTGTCTTCGACAAACGAAACACAGACTCATAATATCCAAATCCCAAAATGTCCAGCGGGTGCAAATTGTCCATATCCCAGGATGCCTTGACGTGTGCTTTTTAATAACTTTATTCATTACCAATAAATTGTAGGTAAGTATGTGTCTTATATTACTGGTCTGGTAGACTAATGTACCTAATTAAAAAAATTCTGTAGTGGGGATAGTGATAGTATCCAAAATATGTACCTACTTAAGAATGTTAAGTAGGTAGGTAACTTAAGACCATTCATTATGTACATGATACATCACTTCACACTTTTCCTGCGGATCACGTAAGACTAAGTATGCTGGTATGATTAATTATTGTGACAGTTTTAAGACCATTATATTCCACAACTTTAGGTATTTTATGCAGCTACTAGGTGCGCCCCGCGTTTCACCCACGCAAGTCCCGATCCCACGTTGTTCGAACACAGGACCTACCTATAATGATGATGCCACTCTACATCACTTACCCTACCCCTGTGTCGATTGTCATTCAGATCGGCCGGGGCGGGCGTGGCTTTCTCACTCTTCTTATTCCTAATCTCTTATTCTTTTACACGGTTCATATAAAATAACATACATGATTAATACTCTATTCTGTCTTAGATAATGAGGAATTATTTTCAAGATCAATTACAAATCTATCTTCCGGTATCCAAAAATTAATCCGAAAAGATCATTTAATATTTCGTAAGCGAGCGCCCCGTCTCGGTCGTTGGCCGGCGCGGCGGCGCGCGGCGGCCTGGCTCGTGCATTTACGTGCGGAAGTATTTGAATAGATCGCACGGTGCAAACATATTACAGAACTCAGCCGACAGCTCATCTTGTCCTTCACAGAGAACCACAGTGGGACTGAGATAAAATTCTTGCTAAGCATTTGGATCACTAAAGCACATCTATTGATGAGTGATGTTGTGGTCTAACGTAGAGTAGAACACACTCAACAAGAATATATAAAGATTGTTCTCACGGCTGCCGTGGCCTATATGTATATCTGAACATGGACGAGTCCGTTTACCCTGCGTGCGCGAGCGCTAGAAGGCAAACCGCAACGGAAGCCATAAATGGTTGCATTCAGCTCTACCCTAAAATAACGTGGAGTATTCATTCACTGATATTATAGCACGATATGATTTCCCTAATTGCCTCTCGGATTCCACTTCTAACAATTATATTTAAATAAAATTAATTAAATCCAAAAATGGGTCCCTATCGTTAGGTACCCAAAAGGCTGGCTGCACTGCCTCTTTGAATACCATGAATTCTACTTCTTACCACTTAACCTTCCTTGTAATGTTGTTTATTATTAATATTATGCTATGCTATATTATGCTTATTAATATTATATTTATGCTTAAAAATTAAAATTTGTATCTGGTCTGACTGTATTTCTATATATAATATGTATGTATTTACAAAAGAAAAATAAATATAGATAGATAGATAGATAACACTTTTATTTGATCAATCACAAAAATATTACAAAAACAACACATTTAAAACTAAATAAATGTTGAACAAATAGGCGGCCTTATCGCTTAAAGCGATTTCTTCCAGGCAACCTTATTTGGTATGGAAAAGGGACTATTTTATTTTTTTATTTTTTTTATTAATATAAGTAGTATATCCGTTGTCTAGTCACCGTAACACAAGCTTAGCAGCTTACCATGGGGCCAGATGGCGCTGTGTGTTGGTTGGTGCTGGTGCAACGGGAATATCTGGTTGAAAAGCGTATGTTAGGGATGATTTATGTTAAACCGTCCGAGCTTCGTTGTCTGTTGCTCGGCCGCCACTCGGTTACAATACGTTACAATACAAGAGTTGCAACACTCATCATGTTGTTCCCGCGTTCCCCGACGCGACAACGTAAGGTACCATATTATTATACCTACTCAGAGACATGAAATTTGCCTTCGGCTCAAAGGTACCTGCCAAATTATTCCTAGGTACATTAGGTAAAGTTTGATTTTGTTGTAGCTCGATGCCTACATTTTTTAAGTCGAAGGTTTTTAAATTTTGAATTTATATTTTTCATTTCACACTTTTTACGATATGACTGTCTTGTAAGGTAAGGAATACATGATCATTATTCCTGTGTTAATTTATATTACACTCCGCGCCCCACGGTTTCACCCGCGTAAGTCCCGTTCCCGCGGGAATATCGGGATAAAATCCTATGCGTGCGTATGCGTATGTAGCCTATGCCTTATCCGGTATCTAACTACTTATATTCCAAGTTTCATCGCAATCGGTTCAGTAGTTTTTGATTGAGGTTTTGAATTTTGAAATTTTGAGTGATTGAGGTTCAAACATCCAAACACAAACACTTTCACATTTATAATATTAGTAGGATATATTATATATTAGAAGGGAGTAGGATTTTATATTGCACAATATAAAATATAATAAAGTTCCTAAGGTCAACATCAGGCTTCATCACCATAACATGGATATGATCAATTTCAGTGTCAACTAAAAACGATTTTAACAAACCCAGATAGAGCAAGATATCTCATTTAAATCATTAGCTCCTGTTGATTTATTTCTGTTCCATCGTTAGATTAGTTCCATAATAGCATAATATTGTTGTCACAAAAGTTAAGCTCTTTTATTTGAAACCCCACTCGGGCACATTAAGAAATCGATTTTAAAGTGTACGTAACACGCTCTTATTTAATTTGATACTCCACTCAGGTATGTTTGGAAACATTCAGTTTTTCATCCCCACTATTTAATTAAAACGGCTCAACCGATTTTCTTTAAACATAGCTAAGAATACGCTCGATAAGATCACCTTTCAAACAACAAACTGCATCAAGATCGCTTCTTCCTTTCAGGAGTTACGATGCCACAGACAGACAGATAGACAGACACGTCCAACTTATTACACCCTCTTTTTCCGTCGGGGGTTAAAAATAAGTGGATGAGTCCCGTTCCGTCTATCTGTGGTTGCACCACCAGCTTAACTAAGTTCTGATTCACTGGGAGTTTCGAAAATCTTTTATGTTGGATGCGATGCCCGCATCAAGTTAAGAACACAATTCAAATTTCAGCTCGTTACTATTTATTTCTTTATTTTATTTAGTTAGGAAGACATATACAGATACGTTACGAAATGTTTAACTATTAGTCTCTGTCAGTCTGTGTTCCTTGATGGTGCTTTCTCCTTCGTCAATATTTCTACTAAAATGCCTTGAACAAGGAAATATTTTTGAATAGTTTCAAGTATAATATTAGCATTTTGATTACCCACTATTAATTTATAATTATCTATCAGCACCCTGTTGTTTCATACGCGTAAGTCCGGATCCAGAGGAAATATCGAGATAAAATATTTTTAGGTAGCTTTGTGTTAATTCAGATCTCCAGCTGTCTGCATACAAATATTCATCGCAATCGGTTCTGTAGTTTTTGCGTGATTGAAACAAACATTTAAACTTTCGCATTTAGTGTCACTCTCTTTATTAACCAAGCAAGAGATATCTGTCAAATAAAATGTAACATCACTGAATAAAAAACGTCACCATGATATTAAAAAGAATCAAAATTTGAGTGCTTTTTAAATTGGTTGGGTTCGAACTTATTCGACAGATATCTTTTATCCGTAGAATGAATAATCAGGCCTTAGTAAAACAACTGTTTCCACTTGCACAGGGATACCTACGTCACTGCGAAATACGTTTCATACACTCCACGACATCGGCAGTCAACCTACAATGAGAGGACTTTTGAAGTGGGATTCTTACTCAAGCTGATGCTTTGTTTCGTTATACGTAATGGGTGTTATCTATTGGATTCTAGTGGAGCGAGTAGCGATTGAGGAAAGAGGTTGTTCGGGTATAAAAATAAAAGTCATTGAATTGGGAGAGTCTATCATGTTTTATTGTAACATACAGATAGTTTCTACACATCCACCTTACTCGTACATACTCGCCGCCCGCGCCGGCGCGACCTACTCGACGCGGCTGGCGCGACTGGCGGCGCGACCGACGCGATCGACGCGGCGCGCGGGCGCTATACATTATGATATGAACTCTGCAGAGAGCGGATCTGCCGCGGCCGCGTCTCACTCCACGAACATAAATAATTTCACGTTACCTATATAATCATAATCGATAAACTTACGGCTACCTAAAGAGAGAGTTACACGATATACACCTATATACACAGTATAGACGGCAGTCTGTCTGTACACGACACAACTATATACACTCGAGATATGTGGTTCAGTCGGCGCGATGGTGCGCAGGGCGCGCGAGGAGCGCCAGCGGCTGCAACGCGGCGTGCGCGTGGGCCGCTAGCGCCGCGTGCGCCGCATGCGTCGCGTGGCCCGCGCCGTGCCCCGCCAGACCCACCAGGTGCGGCCCGCCGCCACCCACGCCGCCCACCTCGCCCGCCGGCGGATTGATGCGCTTCTCCTGCAACACGGATGGTATCACGTCAGTATGTATACCTACCTAGGAGTGTCGCAGCCGGTCGGTATATAGTACACACACGTACAAACCTTCTGTCGTCGGTTACAGAACCAGACGCGCACGACCTCCTTCTCCATGCAGAGCGCGTCGGCGAGCGCGGCGATCTCCTCGCTCGTCGGTTTCGGGTTGTGGAGGAAGGCCTTCTCGAGCGCGACGCGCACGCCGCTCTCGATGGAGGTGCGCTTCTTGCGGCGGCGACCGACCGCCTCCGCCAGCCCCGCGCCGAGCCCCCCACCCCCGCCCCCAGTGCACCCCGCGCCCCCGCCCCCGCCGCCCGCCAGTGACGAATCTGCGTCCTCCAGCCACTTCTGTAGCAGCGGTTTCAGCTTGCACATGTTCTTGAAGCTTAGGTTGAGTGCCTCGAACCGCGATATCGTCGTCTGAGAGAAGTCGTTCCCGTACAGCTTGCCCATCGCGAGACCGACGTCGCCCTGCGTGAACCCTGCGAGGGCAGAGAGAGAGTTAGCACTTCTGTAATTAGTGGTACAGGGAACGATAGGAGAGAGATCTATAGACATATTAATAAGAGTCGTACCTAGCTTGATCCGTCGCTGTTTGAACGTCTTGGCAAAATGTTCTAGTTCCTCGAGGTCGGCGGTGTCGTCGGCCGGTTGTGGCTCGAGCGCGCGCGGCTTGTGCGCGTGCGCGTGCAGCGGGGTGGTGGCGGGGAGGTGGGGGCCGGGCGGGGGGGAGCAGCGAGCGCGGCCTGAGCCGGGCGTCAGCGGGGTGAGGAAGGCGGCGGGCGGGGTGCGGCGCGGCGAGGGCGAGCGCGCCTGCAACTGCTGCAGCTGCTGCGCCGCGGCCTGCGCCACCGCGTGCTGCACCTGCGTGTGCAGCAGCAACGAGTGCGCGCCGTGCTGGGACAGCAGCAGGTGCTGCAGCTGGGCCAGCGCGTTGCCCGCGCCCGCTGCGTTCTGGAACATTAACACGTCACGTTGCCGTTATTGGCTCTAGGTGAGTATAATATCTATCGCTTAGGTAGACAGATATACTTACAAAGACAGCAGCAGTAGCGGCGGCGGAGGCGGCGGGGTGCGGCGGGTGCAGTGGCGGCGCGCGGGGCGGGGGCGAGCTCGCCCGCTCGTCGCCCGACATCTCGCCCTCGCCACTGTTGGAGCCATCTGCAAAGTCATCACAAGCCGGGGTCAGGCCACCGCGACCGTTCAATATGCATGAGAGGTGATACGCCGGATATTGTCGGCACTGGTCGCCCGCCACCACGCTCCGGTCGGTCGGCAGTCGGCACCGCCATACATCATCGGTGACGTGTCACTACATCACGCACGACGCGGTTCACATTACTGAGTTCATGTCGTTTATCTAATATTATGAAAAAAAGCGAGGTAATCGCTTATGTTTTGTAAATGTACCGCTAAAAATATGTAATATACATGGTGATTAATTATGAAAAGAAAATATATAGGGAATATTTATTAGTTATTTATTTACTAATGATACTAAGCGGTGTTGGGCTAGTGGTCAATACCCCGACTTCCGTTCCAAAGGTCGTGCTTTCAAATCCCGACTGTCCGATTGTACCAATGCCTTTTTCCTAGAGTAAACGTTGTGCGTTAATAACATCGCTCTTACGGTGAAGGAAAACATCACGAGGAAACCCACGGCTTAGTTAGCTCCAAACGTATTGACTAATTCTTTCCTCTGTTTCTGGTGTAGGTGCTCGGAAAACCTTCTCCACCATAATAATGTACCTAGCTACGCACAAAATCAAACAGCGTGGATTAAAAGTTGCTTGCGCTGTATAAATCATCTAAAAATAGATGAAAAGTCCAATTATTATATTGATTTATTTAGTTTATTATTATGTCAAATGTCAAATGCAAATGCAAATTATACACAATGCATAGTTCACGCAAACGCCATACAATATTTTGGAATAGGTTTGCACTTTATCAGTTAAAACCATATTCATCCACTGACTATCGCTACTTGCCACATTCTTCAAGATCTGATAATTTGTCAGTAATTTATAGCCACTGAGACTAAGAAATAAGAATAGGGTTTCGAGTTCGTATATATACAATAATGGGTTATATCTTGTTTTTTTTCTCAACAATGTCAATTGTAATGGAACCCTTTTATAAGTATTGTAAGTCGTGTAGTAAATGTATAGGTATCGCACGAGACGGGGAAGGGTTGCGGCGCGTCTAGGCTTATGCTACGACCGTCGCGAGGGTCCCGAATGATACAATGCGCACGCGCACGACACGTGGAGTATCTTGAGTGTGATGGGTTACATTAGTTGTGAGATGCATGGATGGAAAACCACCTGCCACGGAAGAGGCTGCGGCTTCCATTTATAACACAACACGACACAATATATGTATGCATGATATTATTATGTAACATGTTATAAATAACAACATAACATTATGGATTGCAAATATTGTCTTTAAATGTTATATAAGGTTAAGACTCTAAGTTGTTTTGTTCTAAATCTTAAATTAAATCCGACAGTCTACGATCAACTACGAGTAAACTAAACTAAGTTAGGTTTTAGCTTATCTTGAAAGTTTTTTAAACAGCATAACTGGCAAAGTTTGATGTATGACACTCAATTATGCTAAGCTAAGCTAAACTAACTTAGATTAGTTTGCGGTAAACGTTTAGCTTTAAAGTTTTCTTACAAGAAGCTAATGGTTACAAACACGTAGAGCTCAGGTCTGCGCACTAGATGTCGTTGTAGGATGCGGTGCGCGATGTCGTGTAATATTTATTTACAAAATATATGATTATAATTAATGAGAAAAGCACGCAAGTAGTCGTTATTCCCAATTATCATCGTATCTCATCAGAACACGAATCTCTCGTAACAAAAGAAAAAGAATGAATAATGAGGCACAGTCCGCGCGATACCATCTCATTAACATGGTAATTATTGTGAGTTCGCTTTAATTATATGTACTAGTACTGAGCCCCCAGTGAGCGAGCCGAGTGGACGGTTCCACCGTAGCACTGGACAGTAGATACCTACTGCTGGTGCTAAGGTATATTAGCGAGTGTAGCACATTCTGCAAGCAACATCCTGATTCTGGACAGTCTGATTCTTAACGTGCACCTGTACGCACGTGTACCATTAGGTACGTGCGCAGATCTCTCTAATCACGTGACAAAATAAATTTATAAATCTACTTACAATATTGATAAATAGATTGATACATACACCATCATAAATCATCTATTTAATGTACATATCAGCTACGTGCGGGCAAGGAGCACAATTGTTGTGAATGTGTTAAAAAGCAGAAATATTTGCATATGCTTAACTAAATTGAACCTACTGCTATATCAGTGTCGACTGTCGCATGTCGGTCGGTCGGTCGAGTCAAGTCGAGAGAACGATGCAGTACAGAGAGTATGTACACTCTACACTACACCGAGGCTGGATATTTTTTATTATTTTATTTATTTATTTATTAAAAGGCACAACAACAGAACATAAATCAAAAAATAATCATGAAAAATAGTACACGTACGTATATAGTCACTAATGTACGTATATCGTTTACATATAAAATGTACGTAAAATACGTTACACCGATGCACTCTCTACAGTACTGCAATAGAGACATTTCGATCTCTGTTCATCGAGCGGATCATTAAGTTACCATAAACTTAGGTGATTTGTTGTTTCTCGTTTTTAAATAAATTAATTGTAAATTTAGATATTCGGTGTGAATAGAATAGGTAGAGGCATGTAATTCAATTGTATCTTCAATAGCTAGGTATGGAATCCTATGTTGGGGTAACTCAACCAATGTTGAAGATGCACTAATCGCTCAAAAAAAATGTATACGTGCAATATTTAAACTAAAAAGTAAAGATTCTTGCAAGGAATATTTTAGGCAACATGGAATTTTAACGATACCATCAATGTACATATTTGAAGCTACATTATATATTAAAAGAAATATAAATGAACTGTAAACATTTAAAAGTAATAGATTAGCAAACAAATTACGTAGTGTAAACAGAAGAACTGAAAAGATGACAAAGAGTATTTTTTGCATGGGACCTGAAATATACAATAAACTTCCACTAGCCATAGAAGAATTGCCTTTCCAGTAATTTAAATAATAGCCTTAAGAGTAATAGCCTTAAATCATTTCTTACTCAAAAAGCGTATTATTCCGTATCAGAGTACATGAACGAAAAAAAATATTGTAATGTAATGTTTCTAATGATAATATTCTCCACTGACATACTAAAGTTATTTTCATATTTTTATTATAATTTTGTATCATTGACATTTATTTGGAATAATTATTTACAATTTAATATTTTATTTTTTTGTGGACGTTACCTGAATAATGATTGACTTTGACATTTATGTAATTTTGAAACGAATGAAATTGATAACTTCTCTGTGGCTGTTATGTATGACTTGTGTATTTTCTGATGGGACTTTTGTTTTTGACGCGTTAGTGAAATGTTGTCCAGAATTTTCATTTTTACAAAACATTGTTTTATTGCGTTTATATTGTTTAATTTCGGCGGCAAGTTACCAATTTAGTCACGCGAAGTTGAACGAGTTGAGTGAAAATAAAAATACAAGTGCCAAACACGAAATTAGCACGTTACAAACAATTGTTCAATAGGGTTGGAGAAAAATCGTCGCCATTTTTTCTTCAGCCTTCACGCATTGAAATTATTTCAAACGATTACAGTATAATAGTGGTAGTTCACTATTTGTACGAGTATTTGGCTAAATTGTCCTATATTGCTGACAGAAGCCATAACTAAGAAAAAGAAAGAAAGTATTTTCTGATTGTTGACATTTCCCTTTATTATTTTAGTTTTAGTAGCCTTTAATAATAGCAAATAATTATGTGTATGTTTGAATAACGCATTAATTGACAATGTAAGTAATTTATTTTCAGAAACTCTTACGACTTCATATGCCTAACAGGCCAATATAGAGAAACATAAATTTTTGTTATCCTACCGCCTGTACTTAACCTATATTATGATGAATAAATGATTTGATTTGATTTGAATTATGCAACTGTACCTAATAGTACCTATATCTATGTAATATCAGTTAATATAAAATTATTTGTGAAGGAGATGAGAATCATCTGCGTGTCGGTCGGGAAATCGGTCTTTATGGTATTTATGGAAAGCAATTAAAAAAGTCAAAGTTTCGTTCCACTCTTACCTTCACGAAAACAATTAGATTTACTAACACGCACTTTAAGTACATAGGTTTTTAACATTAAAATTCAGCATTACATGACGTCAATGCGTTCCTACCAAAACTTCCTTCTTTTAGTCTATATCCCCATTGATAATCCCCATGAATGGGGATTTTCCTTGATAGACAAATAAGCCATAGCCAACATTATTTGAATTTCCTAAAGTTGAGCATCGTGTGAGAGGTTGATTGTGTGCGAGGAGTATATTGAGAGATAGGTAGAGTAGAGTATACTGACCGTGGCTGGGGGGAGGCGACGGCGATTTGATCAGTTCGCCAGACACTTCTGAAACAATTACAACATACACATTTCATTAAATTGGAATTAATTTAATATTAAGTGCGGCCGCGATGGTCTCTCCTTGTAAATCTATCATTATATTGAAAAATTTCGTTCTAAAAGCTTTTAGAAATAACGTATTTTTAACGTACTAGAAGGAAAACGTATTTGCGATATTTACATCGCTCATACAGTGAAGGAAAACATCGTAAGGAAACTTTTGCGTCTTAAAATCAAGTATAATTACCGAAAGTTCGGAAACCACCGCAGCCACCCAGTGAGTCCAGTGACACTTTAAATATCTTTAGAAACATAACAATTATTTATGTACCTTTAGGTACAATGTACAATTACAGGGTTATTCGTTGTCAACTCAATATGTTTTAGTAATCCTGTACCTATAGTTATGGTAATAATTATGCTTAAAAATAAATATTTGTATCTAGTCTGGGTGTCTATCTATGTATAATATGTACGAGTATGTATTTACAAAAAAAGAGTATATTTTGTAGTATATCCGTTGTCTAGGTCCCATAGTATGTACAAGCCTAGTGCTTAGTTTGGGATTAGATTGCGCTGTGTGTAGTAATGTGCAATATTTGTTTATTTATTATTTATTTATAGAGGGCGCTTTTCGTGTGTATTTACGTACTGTAGGAATTGAGATCTGTCCCAAACAGTGCAGCGGCAGTCAAGTGGCACTCGTACTCGGTACTAAACCAAAGGGTATCCGTCCCGCATTAGCACCAGGATTTGAATGTCATTTGGGAATATACGTACCTAACCGACCTTTCTAGTAGGTAACTTTACGGCTTCTATCAACAACGAACTTACACGGGTCTATAATGATCGAGCAAAGGCTTCAACGTACGTAACGGAGGCGACTTCGTTTGTTTATTAATTATATTTATTATATTTTGAGAATAGTTATAAATGATCGTTGCACACAATACTGTACATCGACATGGAGCACTGATTAACTAACCATAATATATTTTCCATATTATAGTTTCGATCAACATCAGCCAACCATTTCAATGTAGTAATATTACCATATTTCGTGCAAATAAATGACATTCATTCAATATAAAATAATATTGAAAGGAAATCGTGTAAGTTCAAAATGGGAACAAATTATTTGTAGAAATGGGAATCGTAGCCATGTCTAAATTAGGAAAAATAATTTAAAAATTAAAAAACCGACTTCAAAAAGAAACAAAAAATAATTTAAAAAACAACAAAAAGCAAAAAAAGAATTGATAAAAATGACCAAAATAACCTCTACATAGGTACAGTGCCACCGACTAATAAATCTGTTTTATCATCTGAAGTCGGGCAGCCAAACTAAGTACAATATGGAACCAACCAGTAAAACTGTATCAATTCTTTTTTTGCTTTTTGTTGTTTTTTAAATTATTTTTTGTTTCTTTTTGAAGTCGGTTTTTTAATTTTTAAATTATTTTTTTATTTTACCCTTTTTAGTATACCTACCTACCTAAAAATCAACAATATTGTTACCCTAATTTTAATTATTAAAGAGTTTGCTGATGAGAAGGTGGTTTCAGGTGCCGCATCAATCTGTACTTAGTTCTTTAGGGGTCTATTCTTTTTGGTAGAAGTCCAAAAATGAGTAATTTATTGAATTCTGAGATGCTATCCTGTCCATCATTCCGAAGATACTCATCAGATCCTTACCAAACTTTCATGGGACCACCTCGCAGCTTCCACCTTTCCATTAAAAAAGAATCATTTCAATCGGTCAAGCCATCTTCGAGTAATCGATAAACAACTGAATTGATTATTGCGTTTTGAGGAGCATTTCCGTTCATCACTCCGAAGACCCTCATCAGATCCACATCAAATTTTTATGGGACCATCTTGGAGCTCCCACCTATCCATTAAAAAAAGAATCATCTTAATCGGTCAAGCCCTCTTCGAGTAATCGGTTAACATACAAAAAAAAAAAAAAATTATACATACAGACGAATTGATAACCTCCTCCTTTTTTTGAAGTCGGTTAAAAATGGTATTTGGTTGAATTAAAAATTTGAAGTAGGTATCACGAATCTTTGACATGGGTCGAAATTCAGATCGAGTGTGTCACTAACTTGGGATAATTAATGATTGTGTGGTATTCTGTTACCCCTCTTTACTATCTCTCGGTAACGTAATGTAAGCGCATATTCGATATGCGCTTACATACGATACGGTTTGGAGGTAGATACTATAGAATTGTGGTATGGTATCGATACGGATGGGTAACGAGATTAACTTGGATCAATCGGAAGCCCGTCCGGCGTGTATCAGAGGCTGCACGAAGCCGCGTCCTAATCGCATTAATAACATTAGATAGGTCGCGTCCACACACGGTCGAATGCCCTGCACCGGGTCCGCTCGCGACCTGCTCGCTACACCGGTCGTCACCTCACGTTACGTTCACACCTTTACGGTCAACCGGTGTAACGATCCCACCGCTCAACACTCAACGCTCGCTAGTGGGTACATACAGCATCGAACATGAGTAGAGAAAACAAAAATAGGTAATTTATAGGTACCTACAGTAATCGTAGCGATGTCGTAGCATCGCATCGCATCGCGTCGCGTCGACCACGAGCACCCGAGCACACGAGTGCGCTACGACCGTGTTCGCGGTGTGAGTGTAGGTATAAGGACAATCATACCCACAGAGCCATGACGGTTCTATTGGACAAGTCTTGTACGCATGCAACTTGCGCGGAAATACATACAATGTATACAAGTCAAACCACTTGTATCTCAGTAAAATTTGCATTATGGAAGTTGTCCATGCAACTTGAACGGCAAACGCTCGAGACTCGTCCGATGGAATCTCGACTTAGGATAAATGATGGACATATATTAATAACGCCAGTAAACGCAATTTATAATAAAAGAAGAACCTCTCTATCGGTCGAGTCATCTTCGAGTACTCGGTGAACAAACATAAAATATATTATATATTTACGCGACAAATTGAGGACATTCTCCTTTTTTGAAGTCGGTTAAAAAAACACGTAATTCGACGACAAGTTGTCAATCTCAAATAGGTGCATTGTAATCACTTTAAGAAATACCTATAAGATAGAAATGAAAGGACATTTAACAAAAAACACAAAACGTATTAAAGCATAACGTGTGGGATGGGAACGTATTATAGTATAGGTTAGGTAGGTACCTGAGCAGTGCGCACTGCGCACTCGCCTGCGAATTGCAAGTTGCGTGCGTCTCATTCACCAGATCATCGCGCACATCATCCCGCGACATTCCCGCGCTTACTACACAAAGGCCACGTCCCACGCATACATTATATTTTGCGATCCTTTATTGAAACATCTCGGTAATGTTTTTTTATTGCAATCTAAATGTAAACACGTAAAAAGGGTACAATCATAGAAACTTGTCGCGTAAAAAACGGCAGTTGCACGGTTTTTTGCGGCGGAGGATTAATAATTCGTTTCATCGAGTTTTTTGTAGATTTAAGATAGAAACATCTAATATTACGTAAAGAAATCTAACCCGAGGCGGATCGGCCGCCGCCGACTACCTGCCTCACGCCGCGCCGCGCCGCGCCGACCGCGCCAATACCAACTCCCTTAATATAGAACTTATTATTTCGATGGTTATTTACCATCTTTGAATACCAATTCACAACTCAAAATAGCATTTTTGAAAATAAGTGTAAATCAATTATAATTTACGAACTGTTAAAGTTGAAATTATTTTTAATTTATTCTTTTATTTTTGTAGAGGTTTTGGTAAAACAATAATATATCTACTTAAATATTATGATTTGATATCCAGAAGGTTCAACAATCGCGAGTCAATCGTTGCGTCTCCTAAACCTTCCAGAAGATGCAATGTCGACGGTAATCACATCCTCTGGTCGCCGCCCTTTGTAACAATAATTTATCAATTTTTCGTCTGTTTTCGCGATGTTCAATTGAAATTATACTCTTTTCCAGGTTTAATTGCGTTGCTGTTATTAATTTTAGTATTTCAACGACGGCCCCCAACCCCTAAGGAATAAATCTGGGCAGTTTAGGAAACGCAGGGCATTGTTAAAATGCTAAAAACCATTCATTACAAAGTATTTTAGTAGGTATATTTATAGTATGTAAGTTCTGTAAACATTTGTTAAATATTTGATAGTTTCGGTCGAACCAAAGTAAATGTTGCTATAAATAGGTAATGATGATTTTTCTGGAATCAATAAAGTTTAGCAATAACTTTATATTGTGTAATTACCTAGATAACTAAATTACAGCATAAATATTTGTTGGTAGATTTATATTCCATTTTTATTTTTATTTTACCATATTTTATGTATTGAAACGATTTTACACATTAAAACGATTGTATAAATAACTTCAAACTTTTACATTTTTGCTGTTTACGTTTTATTAAAAAGTTTTCATAAAAAAATATAATGAGTGAATGACTAATATACAAAATTTTGATTTAATTTTTATAATATAACTGTTTTTAATAGTTTTTATAATAACAAACAAGCCTGACCGCGAGTGATTTCTTGAAGAATATAATAAATATACTGAAAATATTTCTAGTAGATAAAAACATATTGTTTGTTGTATAATGTTTTTAACCAAAACATGATAAGTAGGTATTTACTAAACTTTGGTACTTAATTATTTATGTAAGTATATTTTAATTATAATAAATAATAATATTAGTTATAGTTAAAAGTTTTACATAAGAATTATGTTACTTATGTAACGTTGTTCTTTAAAAGTTATCATTATAATTATCTATAAAGATAATATTAATGATAATATAAATAATATGTATGCATATATATAATATGGGTACATAGTCTTAACGTATGTATGGTAAGTATAACTCACGGTATGAGGATGTGCAGTAGGAGGTGGTATCACGTGCGCGCACGCACGCTGAGAGCACCATCTC
This sequence comes from Idaea dimidiata, assembly GCA_949358125.1. NCBI lineage: Eukaryota > Metazoa > Arthropoda > Insecta > Lepidoptera > Geometridae > Idaea > Idaea dimidiata. The sequence continues at coordinate 25,378,713 of OX442333.1, read as the reverse complement.
GCCGGTCGCGCTGTGTACGACGCCGACGTACGCACAATGTTCCGTACGAGCTCGCGGTGTGTGTGTATGTAGTGCACGGCTCGGCTGCCAACCACACACTGGCAGCTAGCTAGCAGCGACTCGCACCACCCCGCACCTCCCCTCACCCCCTTCACCCCCCCGGCAACCCTCGCACACGAATTAAACATTTTACAAAACTTTTTTATACGAATCCGTTTCTCTTTCCTCCCTTAGTGATTTTTTGCGCGCGACTTCGCTATTATTTCGATTACCTGGAAATGATTTTTTTTTTGCTTTCGCCGAACGGATCGAGTTTAAAAGCTGTTTAATTTTTTATAGGAAAGGGGAGCGCCAGGTTCGGCTAACCGACGCGACGCGCGAATTCCGATAGCGGGTTGTATATTGGAATACTGCGAGGTGTTCGGAGCGTGCTCGGGACGACGACGTCGTTAGCGGACGATTAGAGGTAGACGTGCTGCGCAACGTTCCCGGCGATAAGGCGCGACTCTTGCAGCACCCTCTCGCCTCGACTGACATTATATGTTGTAGGTGCACTGTGCACTGCACATTCCTCGTAACGACGATACCATTCATGTCGGTGAAAGAGTTGTTTTTTTGTAAATATAACAAAAATATAAATGTTTTGTTTTTTCAAGTGCGGTGTTGGTCTAATGGTAGATACTATAAAGGACGTGGTTTTGAATCTCGACCGCTCACCAATGTCTTTTTCATTAAGAAAAATTTAGGCGCGCCATTAACATCGCTCTTTCGGTGAATGAAAACATCATGAGGAAACCCACGGCCTAAAATCACGCCCAAATGTCCAATGGTAGGGCTAATTGCGGACACACACAGTTTAAACTTTAACTTTCATTGTGCCTGAGTATACAACAGACGGTCCTCCTACAGAACACTATATACAAGCTGCACCCGCGACCTCTCCTGCGTTACCGACCCGACCTCGATGTTATTTCACTTTAACTTTACTTTAGATAATATATTGTTACCAGGTCAAATCCTTAAATATCTAGTATCTTTGCAGGTATTGCGAGTACAACCGATTTTAAAATGTATTGCAATATTTGAAAGCTATATCTCAATAATAAGGGGTCGCACGAGATCCGGTGTCCGGATGTAGGATATGGTAATACGGTGTGGTGTGGTGTGGTGTAGTCCGAGCCGCGAGTTGCACCGTCTTTGTCATGGTAATAAACCCCCCTCCAACCCCGGAGAGATCGCCGAGTGTTGGTTTAGGCCACATATTGCTACTTTGAATAAGAAATTCGGGTGTTTGCGGGAGCTCTTTAAACTGTATCTAATGTTTAACAAACGACCTGATGAATTGCAGATCGAACTTCAAACGGACTCCGTAACACACGACGACGACCGACGCGGACGACCGCTCGCCACTCGACAGACACCACAGCGCGTTTATATTTAAATTGCGAATAGTGAAAATAAACATCTTTAGAAAGCACCTTTCAGTTAAAGTTTCCTTATTTTGACGAAACTTATTTTTCTATTCATATTGCCTCAATACAAGAGGGTTTAACGGCTGTACTTTGTTGCTCGAGAATTATGATTAGCATTACTAGGATGATTAGCATTACTAGGAACGGCACAGAATATCATAGTAATTTAATAATATGACATAACATTTTTGTTAATTATTTTGTAATTAAAGCGGATAGATAGATTGTTTCAAATACGAGATTGTATCATTGTAGTAAGCTACGGGCCGTAGCGATGTCGTAGGCGTGCGCTACGAGCCGGTCGCGTCGTAGCCCGGACTCGACCCTCGTGTTTTACTAGAGTTATGCGATTTTTATGAACTGTGATTTCAATATTTGGTGAGAGTAGCGAGAGGGCTAGCTCAAGTCGTAGGTCGTGGGTCGTGGGTCAAGGAGCGAGCCGCGAGGGACGGCCCGCAGTGTAGTCAGGTGAGAGTCACCCCTCACAGTTCGGTCGTCGTTTAATCAAAGATTTGTCCGCGCGCGGCAAGGGTTGCCGGCGCGTGCCGCGTGTTTACGATCTGATTATTGAATGCATCTTGCGCGGACTGTGGGGGGAGGGGGGGAGGGGGCACCCCGCCTCGAGATGTTATGAATTTGTATAAATTTTTATTATTTCATAAATATATAATTTTGACATATAGAAAAAACTCAGACCCTGAAACTCATTGATCTACAAACACTCGATATTTGTTACGGTTAGCGAATCCGCGACCTTCTGCGTTGAAGTCTAGTATTCGCCCGACGCGCCACAGAGGCCATCGATGATCGAAGTCCTATTCACGGAAGAAAAAGCCAATTATCCTTACACGAACTTTTATTTTTCCATTTCATGAAAGTTTTTTAAATAATGACAGCTCTTTGTTGTAACCTCAAATGTTTATGACATTCGTTGTCGTAAATATATTCGTGTAATTTGTGAATTCAATGTGTTCAAATTCAATTTGTGAATTCAGTGAATTTAAAACCGTTCTAATGAAAACGTAAAGTCGATTCATTATAATGTGACATGACATCCGGTTTACCGATTCAGTGTACTTCAGACGGTATATTGATTTGAAGTTTATAACAGTTGCACGAATATCCAATTGATCGTATTTATATAGTCGACTTAATAAGCTAGTTTTTATCAGCTAAAACAAAGTTGGCGTACTTTTATTTCATAGTAAACTCTGGTAAACTAAGCGAGTACGTGAAAGTCTAAATAGTATAAATATTAAATTTTATTGAAATTATTTCCAAAAATTCGCACCCAACAGGACTCGAACCTGCCAGGACAGGACCTCTCGGGAATCCATCCCAACGATACCCCGTTATTAAATACTATTTGTGGTTAGAACAATATCGTGTTCTAACTACAAATCTAACTAACTACAATACAGCAGTCGTCGTCGCTCGCTCGGTAGTCGTGGGAACTCATCTACGAGTATGAACGGATGCGAGAGGGCGCGGTTCGCCATCTTGTATTAGCCCTATATTTGCATTTACAATTTATAGTTCAACCCCTCTACATTGATTTCGAGTGCTCTTCTATCAACAAACTGTTTAAATTAGAATAAAAATCATTTGTTGATCATAACTATGTACATACATCTACTCGTATACTTATATAATGAAGATGACGAGTTTGTTTCTTTGTTTCGTTGAACGCGGTAAGTTCTCAGGAACTACTGCTCCGAATTGAAACATTCTTTCGGTGTTATATGGTCGATATATCGAGGAAGGTTATAGGCTACCTATGATTGCCTATAACCTTCCGATATTCCCGCAGGAGCGGGACTTACGCGGGTCAAACCGCGGGCTCTGCTAGTTACCAGATATTAGTGGTATTCGTAATCAATCAAATATCAATAATGATTCTGTCGTAAAATTCCTTAATATTAAGAACAAATAAGTTGAGATCAAGAAAAGTAGTATGTAATGAAATGATTTACTTTGAAAATACGTTTGAAGCCACAACAAATCTTTCAAGGAATATATTATTACATTGAAATGAAGGTAATACTAGATAATAGATTTAAGACAATCGATCGATTTGATATAAACTTGTACAGTATGTAATGCAATCTAGTTGTACGCGCACGTGTCGACTGATGTTGAGGGGGAGAAAAGGGGGAGGTATTTGCATTTTGAACGAGATTCTCGTCGAGTCGTTTAGAAGGGTTGCAGTAATCCGCGAGCGTAGGGGAGCCCATTTCACACTGCATTTACATTAATGTGACCCTGTCCGATAGATTAATTTTAAAATATATTGTTGGTTTTAAAATGGCCGCTTGCATGGAATAATGTTATTGCAGAGTTCGCTGCGACGAATCTGTACAGTACAATGCAGTCCGTTGATGGCGATAAATTGATCATCTAAAATACCAGGACGAGTTCGATCGCAACGAGACATGACGACCTGATCCTAATAAACCATAGCAATTGGCGGGATGTTATTAAATAAGATTAAATATAATTTAGTCTAAGGTTTTCGCGATTTTGCATAATAAAACTTTGATAAACCAACTGTACATTTGGCGAAAGCTCGGGCGTTAATAATAATGACGTTATTGAATAAAACGCGAGTAAGACCCGGTAAATATTGTGTTTTATTAATATTTAATGATTATATTAAATGTGAGTGAGACTAGATTTAGCATACACATTGTTCTCAATGTAGACATAGGGCGGTGGACGAGGGGTGTGATCGCGCTAATCAATACTGGTGCAGTTGCAGCCACTCCGGGAGGAGGGGGAGGGGGGGGGGTTGGAACGACCACTCCTCCCCTAATGCCTCCTAATGAATACCTTCGTACTGTAAGCCTAGGTATTTGGCGACGTGCGCTGAATACATTGTTTTGCCTTAAATTGCGTATCAGAAGAGAGATCGAGACACTAGACTTTTTAGGGCTGGGTCATTATCGAACACTTGACATTTTGATACATTAGGTATTATAGTACACTATACATTATCGAATATATTATAAATATATTCATTCAATAACTATCATACTTTATAATATGATATTATTTAACAGGAAATATAATAATATGTGTTTATTTAATACAATGTCAAATTAACGAACAAAAGAAACAAAACATACAGAAAATACTAAATATTTCATCAATCTACCTATAGTAAAATGGATGCTTAATTCTATTTAGACATACAACATTCAAAGATAATATGGTATCGCTTTAGTTTGTGTGATGTTCGGAGTTTTCAGACTATGTACATTTAACGTACCATCCATTTTTTGTATGTAAATGTGCAATTCTCTTTAGTTGTTCATAAAGTATAATAATAAAGTAATTAAGATATTCTATCCATAACACTTATGGCATTTCAATTAATGTAATGAAAATGTTATTTTAAGATTGGTCGAGGTGTTGCAGGCAGGACGTCGTCGCCTCGATCTCTCATCTCTGTCCATTGTTGTCGTCCACTATAGGGGGAGGGGGATGGGAGGGGGAGGGAGAGGGGAGATATCACAGACCTACTCGCTTTGATTAGCGCCCGCGACTACACACATCGATTCTACAATAACTATAGACAGGGGACGTTCCTTTGATGTTTATTCTCATTGTGTTTAAATGACTTTTATCTTCAGCAAAGTAAAAAATACCGTACTTAACATATTTACATAAAACACTTTACATATACCTACGTCAATAAATGACATGCATGTACCTACGTTACCCCTTTGAACCCTTCCGGTACATGCTCCTAGGTAGCCAATAAAGAGCGCGGTGCGCGGCGTGAGGTGACCCGCTTTGAATATGTAAATACAAAGGTGAAAGGGTGCGACAGTATGTAAATCATACGAAGATCGTGGGGCGGGGCCGAGGGGGAGCGACGTGACGTGACGTAAGTGGAGGGGGGGGGGCACCGTAACGACGTCACAGTTTTAATTTAAAGCGCGGATGATTAATGAGTTGTCGCCGCGATTGCGGCGCGAGCCGGAGGGAAAGAGTTCAGATTAACAACAACTGGGCCGGGCATAATAAATAACGCGCGTGCTGTCACATTACACTTTATTAATATTTGATACGGATTATACAACGACTTCCAATAAAGATGAATAATAGCACCGTCTCGTCGACGAGTCGCGTCGCGCGACGACACGCCATGCGCCATTTTACCCCCTTATTTATAAAAAAAACTCGCAGCTGCTAACGTTCACGTAACCCTGCGAATTAAACTATTGTGGAATATGAATATTTGCAAATATAGTGTAGTCAGGATGACGCGGTGTACTGCGATTCAGCGGAACTAGCGGAACAAGTAGGTACCCATTCCCAGACGCAACGTGTACGACATTTGATCGTCCATTGAGTGAGGCCCACGCCGAGCCGAGCCACGCTACACTCTGAGGACGACCGACATCATTCATTTTAAGATCGAAAGCAATAATGTGAGTTTTTTGTTGATTTAACAAACAATTGTACGGCAAGATGAATTTATTCAGTATCGGGAATGAATTTTCCTTTAGGTAAATATTGTCGAAGTGAACTGTAAACGACACGCGAACAAACAATCACCGTGTTTGCTGAGTTGCTGCCCGCGGACGGCGCGTCCCTCGAGACCCGCTGCCCGCTGCCCGCCAGCTAACCTTTCGGTACCTACTCACTACTCGCCTACACTACTAGGTACTACATCATCATCATTATCATCAGCCTGCTACAGTCCACTGCTGGTCATAGGCCTCTCCAATTGCACGCCACCTAGATCTATTTTCGCACCTAGGGGTATAGGTGCGATATAGAGCTTGCTTACTGTAGTTCATACTCGCATACCAGCGCTCTATTGTTTATGTATACTCAAAGGTGTAGGTATTTTGAGTGACACATTTTTCGGCCATTTTATTATTAACATTATCGATAATCATTGACATTTTCGACAACAATCAATATAGAAATAGATAAATATATTAACACTATTATTATTATACCACGAACCACATATTATAAACGATAATATTTGTAATCGACAGAAAATTAAAACCTAGCGATCTCTTCCTCCAATAGAATTAATAATTATTTTACGTTTATTTTTGTTTTTGTAATTTTTATCTTTTTGGTTTTTTTTTGTAATAATTGTTTATATATTTTTTTAAATTGTTATACTTTTCGTGTGGTACAATAAAGAGTTTTCTTATCTTATCTTAGAACGTGTCAAGTTTTATCGAGTATATATATATACCTAGATTCTAGCTTCTCGTATATTATCTTCGTGCATGTTATAGCTCGTTCAAACACTCAAGTTGTTGTGAATGTTAAATTATGCATCATTGCTATTTACGCAGCTAACTATTATACATACCTATGTATATAGAAGAGAGAGCTGTGCGAGGCATCTACAAAATGGGCCCCAGGGAATCGCTTAAAGAAAAGTTTAAAGAAATACATATCTTAACGGTCTACTCTCAATATACTTATGAAAACCTATTATATGTGCACAAATATAAAATTAGTAAATTTCACTCATACAGTGATGTCCGCCAGTGTAACTGTAACTTAAGACACGAGGATAAGGTGTCTATACCCTATAGTAGGCTCCGGAAAATAAGCAGGTCGTTCTGTAGCACCAGCGTTCTTTATTATAATAAAGTACCTAAAGACGTATGTGACATGTCCATCACAAGATTAAAAAAATATATTAAACATAAATTGTGTAAAAAGGCGTACGTCGTCATATCTTAATGAAAAAAAATCATGGACATAATTTATTGATTGCTCCTGTTCGAATTATAGATAATATCTGTATTATGACGATTGTAAAAATGATCACAAAAAAGACCCCATGAGTTTCTTGTGGCTTCTTCTCATCGGAGGGCGCGTTCCGAAGCCACACTAAAATAAATACACCTAAGACGTAGCCAAATGACCATGTGCATTTAATGTTGTAAGTACAAGAATCTAAAGGAAATAAACTATTTTGATTTTTTGATTTGATTGATATATCTATCTACAACACTGACGCAACGGTGCGGTAAAGCGACACGTGATGTGCAACAAATCGGTATCGAATGCATTTCGTTCGGATATACAACATAATGCGATAGTGAAATCGAATTCGGAAGGTATGTGGTGTGCGCGTGCGCAGGATGCAGCTGTCACGGGGCGGGGGAGGCGGGGGGGGGGGGGGGGGGAGCGGGGGAGACACGCGACCTCCAACCCTTTAGGGGTATTTAACTCTTTATCGTAACAAAGCTGTGTCGCGTGGCGCGCCCGCACCCGACTCGCCCCCCGCACCGCGTCTCGTCCGATGCGGGATGGATATATGTCCCGATCTCGTTATGTCTCCTTAATTTATATCGCGGCTGAATAAACATTATAAATTGCTTTAATCACATAAAGACGATAACTCAGCGGTACCCAATGGCGACTAGATCATCGCCGCCGTCCGCCGCCGCCGCGCCGCGTGCGCTCCCGCCGTCACATAGTACAATCATAAAATACTATTATCGTATCTACTTCCCTAGTTTTAGATGAATGTTATTAATGAGAAATAACTATAACATGTTAATTGCTGAAAGTATTTCGATCTTTGGCCGCAGTCCTTGAGAGTGTCGAGTCGCAGTCGCAGTCTTAATAGTTATCCCAGTTTCTTCATAGCGTAGGGCGTAGACAAATCAATCTAACTAAAGTATCATAGTCTATGCTAATAGTATTTCCTCCATGATTTCACTTTTAGATGTGACTTTGACTACGGGACTACGGGTATCTGGGTATTTCCTTTTACTATCGTTAAAATATCTACGTTACATGTTGAGTTTTTTACCGATAGTAAAATCACAGTCACAGCAAAAGTAATGTAACATTGTTATTTTTTGAAAATTTTCTTAAATTTAGCTGTTATTTTGAATGTATCTATTGGTTGAAGAAACTCGCAGTCACAGCTACAACAGCAGCAGGGCTGTTAATGTAACATGTACTAAGGTTGTACGAGTACCAGCTGAATCTGTGAGCCGAACCGTGCTCTGCTGTGACAAGAATTGACAGAAAGATGCGTAACATGAGGCCACCACAACGATCCCAGCACACGATTGTTAACCCTATTTATTTATTTTTATTTATTTATTTAGAAAACTAATAAGAATATTTAATAAATGTAGATCTCTACTTGCGCCGACCGTTGAACAATTTAATCATTGTCTGTTTCAACAATGCCGTTGCCTAGATGGCTTATTCCAATTAAGTCTAATTTGTTTTTCCAACTCACTCCGAGAAACTTTATAGGTATATAGTTTATCTATCGCAACATTCAAGTACTCGTTAAGAATATTGAACTCAGATTGTATGTTTTCTGTTTCGAGAACTATTTGAGGGTTTGGGAAGGACTCAGGAGAAATATTCGATCCAGTAGCATAACAATTTTTTAATTGTCTATCAGTTTACCTACTGATGGATGACCAAATGGGGCAGGGAAATCTAGAGAGGCAAAGCGACACATTCATTTTAGACACCTCTAGGTAGGTACTTTATATTTTTTTCTTATTTTTGGAATTTCGATTGAATTTACAGGTATGTTCCTTTTAATAATGTGTCGTGTGTATTTAACATATTATGTCCTATCTACTTTTACCTACTGGTAGTACCAATATCTAGTTCTGTCCAGTCGAGGGCGAGTGGCGACATCGACATCAAAGCGGTCGGTCGCGCGGAATGACCCCCGCCTGCCGCCCGCCGACTGCTACTGTTTGATCTCCCTACTACGACTCATGCATGACGATGGACAACAACACAATACATGACAAACACAGGACCAGGCTCTTTTACAATTCACTAGATAACCTTTGTGTACCTACATCGTCTAATTCATAGGCTTAGTTTGTTTGTTTTACATCATAAATATAGGTGCTGAAAATGGGGCTTAGGTTAGTCTGTTCAGCGTCTACTCTGTTGAGTATTTTCGTAGTTTGATTTTCAATTATAGTTAATAGTTTCGATTATTTATAAAGCAGCAGATATTGAATAAATATTTGAAAATTTGAATGATGCAGTTGCAAATAAGATGTCTGATATACCACTAATATGTACAAAAGTTGACAGAGTACTTACTTTGTACAACTACTTAAATATCGATGAATTCAATAGCAACTTTCATGTAATATTTCATCGTAGTAGGTATGTAGGAGGAATGCTATGAATGCGTCTCCTCTATGTGCTGAATCGAGATCATTTACATATAACCGGTAGATATTCGTTGCTACACACACATCTAACAATAGGTAGCAATGTAAACGTGACGTGTATAGCCATTGTTTGTAGGTACATTCTACAGGCAGCTTGTAGTACGCACGTGTTCGAAGGGTTGCGGCGGGAAGGGGTGCTGCGCGCGCGCACAATACCTACCCCTTCGACAACAGACTGCGATGCTTTTTTACTGATTTAAACCGGGGTAGCGTGCGGGGTGAGGGGTGCGCGGGGTGAGGTCGCGAGAGGCAGTCCCGCCGTTTTTTAGCCCCGCCCTCCCGACTAGTTTGCATACGACGCGCCGCCGCGAGCCCTCCCGCACGCACACTCCCGCACCGACCTCTCGCTACATCGTATCGCAACACACACACACACACACATACGTCTCGACTAGCCTCCACTCGGCGCGCCGACGGAATCACAACGAGATATCACAACTTATATGATGATGACATTTGAAATGTAAATCTCAAGACGACGCAACGCGCGAACCTTCTCCCACTCGGTCGTATGTACCACCTTTGTCTTTGCTTTGTCTCGGTCGAGCTGTTTTCATAACAACTTAGCATTATTTTCTTTATCGAGAACCTAAAACTAAAACTTTTTGTTTTTCATCGAACAATAAGCAGGTAGGTGTACAAAATAAAACACTTTTGTAATTTAAATTTGTATGCTCGAAATGAGTAGAATATAGTGTGCACTAATATAGTACATACTTATTTAAGATCAATTTACCTGACAATGGCCAATATAGTTTGTACAATAAATTATGCTTATTCTTTAAGAAGATTTTTCACAAATGAATCATTTCAGAAATTCTTTGATTCAAGTTGCGACATAGGAACTTATATAAGGCTGAAATCTAGTCCTTACTTTGTTGAGCAAAAACTTTGACTTAAGACAATTTTTGGTATTTCTAAAGCGATCTTAGCAACTACCCCTAGTTTATGATTAGTAAAGTCGAATTTTTTCAAATTTAGAATGTAAACTAAACAAAAAAAAAACAAAAATTTTGTGTTTGTATTATATTTTTTTATTCATACCTATATTACTTACAAAATCAACTTCGACTATAACTTCTAATTCAAGTTTATGTTTATGCTTAGTTTTTGCTAAGCTCAGTCTGACCAAACTCAAAGTACACACTATAGATTGCAGCCTAAATGTGAGTAACTTTTTTATTGTAGTAGCTCCAAAGTAAAAGCAGCAACTGTACCTTTTGATTGTCACTGATAAATATATACTTTTTTATTATTAATATTATATTTATAATAAAAAAGTTAAAAAATACTTTTCAAGGAAAAAAAATTCGACGCGAAAAAGGTGCAAGTATTTATGTTTACATACGCGACGAATTGAGGACCTCCTCCTTTTTTTGAAGTTGGTTAAAAAATTATAATATGTAGTACATTATTATCCGCTATCTAGTACCAATAGTACAAGCCTAGAGCTTAGTTTGGGATTAGATTGCGCTGTGTGTAATGTCGTGCAATATTTAATTATTTATTTTTTACACCATATATATACCTATACCACCCGCGTTCGAAAGATGCAACACTATTATTGTCGATTCGTTTAGTTAGAAAGACGATTTATAACCACTTCTCCATATTATATAATAATAATTGGCTTTTTCATCTAATTTTAGATGATTTATACGACGCAAGCAACTTTCAATCCATGCTATTTATGGCGCTGTAGTGGCCGGGACGTTGTTAGGCTTGGCTGGGAGGGTTGGTATAGGTGCTGGGCAAGCCTACTTCACCTGACAACGTCCCGGGCACTACATATTATATACTTATACATGTATAGCCGGTCTGTCTTCAACAGTTTAACTGTTGTTTCTCTGAATTCGCATGTAATATATCTGTCTCTATTTACCAAAATCAGTTATAATTATCAATTGATTAGGTGTAATTGAGCGGTGTTGGTCTAGTGGTAGATACCCCGACTTTCACTCTGAAGGTTTCGGGTTACGAATCCCAACTGACCGCGCACCAATGTCTTTTTCCTTGCGGAAAAGTTATGTGCGTTAATAACATCGCTCATACGGTGAAGGAAAACATCGTGAGAAAACCCATGGCTTAGTTAGCTCCAGACGTATTGACCAGTGCTTTCCCCTGGGTATGGCTGACTAGGCTGGGAGGGTGGTATAGGTGTTGGGCAAGCCTACTCCACCTAACAACGTCCCGGGCACTACAGCGCCATAAAACAGCATGGATTAAAAGTTGCTTGTGCTGTATAAATCATCTAAAATCAGATGAAAAGGCCATACTACTAGGTGTAATTAATTAATTAAATGTTACAATGACTACTTAAGCTTGCACAGGGCGTTCAAATAGAAAAACTTCTAGTCGTTGTGTTTATATGGATGTTTAATTTTTTCTCAACCATTTCTCATTAACAATAAATTTTATTTATTGTTGTTGTTTTTGTATAATTGTATAGTATTGTATAAATATAAGCATAGACATTGCACAGCAATAGTACAATGTGAATTGTATGTATAACGTACCTAGCAAACGTTTCGATCTAACTTCCTCCTCCTATAAATTCTAGGAATAATTGAAGATTAGACTTTCATGTTTAAGTATCGTTTTATTTTAGCTAATTTGATTTCATTTTAGCTTAAATCGAAAAAGATTTCATCAACATGAACCATAATTGTGAGAAAAAGTTATATAAATCTAACTTTAATTATTTAAGATGACGATAAGTAAGCGTATATTCAATCAGTAATTCTCATCAGTAAGCGTATATTCAATAGTTATAGGTAGTTAACAGTCGTGTACAGTGTGTGTACTGTAGTGTAATGAGTGAAGTGGCACCCTCCCGCGAGGTCCGCCGATTGCAGGAGGTCGGCACTCGGCACCCGGTAGCGAGCTAGCGAGTGGCGAGCGACCCCTTCTCCTCAGAGAATGTTGTTTCGATATATTAACCTCATATCTGATTGCCGTTATTGTCATGTTGTTGACAATCAAAAAGGGCTCATTTACCAAAACATTAAATAATTTGACTTTACACCTACAGGTTAATAGAAATCATACGTGTCTAGTGAACATCTAATTTTGGTTATATACAAATGGATGTTATGCGGAGTTGTGTCCAAAAATATAAGATCAGTATTTTTTATTAACTGGTGCTTTACAGTCATTACATTTCAAGTAGGTAGAGGAGGTTTAATTAGTAGGCATATCGTACATGCATTTTGATAGGTTTGTAGACTTATCTACATAACAAATGTTATTATTTATTGCTATACAGAGGTATGTATAAATATTATGTTGATATGATACCTTGTACCAGTAGTCATAAGTATAAGTATAGTGAATGCCTCCCGAGCCCGCAGCTGTGCTCTGTGAGACAGAGCGACCACTCCACCGACCCCGACCGTCAACGTAAAAGACAACGTCGATGAAGAACGTAAAAAACATAACACTTCCTTTGGCAGTCGTGTAAATATAATTATATTGTATGTCTAACCAGACTTACAACATTGTTCTACCGCACAGAATCTACTCGTAGTAAGCATGTATTCTATTACCTTTCTTACTTCCGTGTATATACCTACAAATACAGTATAGTTCGTTAGGTAGTCTGCGACCGCGCGACCCTTGAATGCGGGACTCTAAATAAACTGTGTTTGTGTTTCATCAAATAGGTAAAGCAGCTGAATCCGCTGTTTTTTACCCAAAAACCGTTATTTTAGACATAAATCTCACCCTTCCGAGTTTGAAATTTCAATATCCCGTCACACAATGCATTCGCATCGCGCATTTTTTGCACATTTTTAAAAAATGTGGGGTAATGCATTTTTTATTGTAAAACTGCGTCTCGGTAGTCGGTCGTTATTCCTTCCCACGGCGGGAAATGGGTCACCCATTGTTCCGCTCCTTCGTTTTTTCGTTAAAAAAGGGATTTCGCTTCGTCTCGGGACCTGTCGCCTCCCGTCGCTCCCCTCTGACATACATTTTTGGGATAAAAAATGTTAAAATTACGACGCAGCTTGCGATCCACTTTTCTCAGAGGGATGTTTCGTTTGCGACAAATGTAATATTGGCATGTAGTACAGAAGGCGCTACACTGTACTGCGTGGCGTGGCGTGGCGTGGCAAGGGTTGTGCTACATCTGTCGCAGCGATTACTGGAGCGGTGGAGCCCTCGCTACATGTACTACTACCTCGCGGTATGTAGGTAGGTAGGTACAGCCGCGCCGCGCCGGGAGCCCGAGCCGAGCTCCGGGGGGAGGTCGGAGGGGCAATAAAATTATTAGGTAAACAAAACGGAGGCTGCGGGCTGTTTGCAGGCAGCGGCGGGGCGCGGGCGGGTCGGGGGAGGACGCGGACGAGATTACCTCTATTTTAACGCGCGAAAGATTTCAAAGGCGGCCACTTCACGAATAATCCATCAAGATGGTCGCGAGGCCCTTTAAAAGGCCACTCGGTCCGGTCGGTCGGTCGGTCGGTCGGAGGGCGGAGGGTGCAAATTCGATTTCGTCGTAGATTGGAGTGCATATTCAGCTAACGAGGTTTCCAGTCCCTCCGACCGCTCGGCCGTGCGTCGGTCGCCGGTTGCCGCAATATTGTGCCAATACCTGCGATATCCTCCATTACCTCGCAACGAGCCGAGTAGCTCTCTCAGGCACTGAGAGGCACATTCAACGCAGATTTAACTGCCTCACTCGTTCAACCGACGACACACACACATAACATAATGTACGTTATTTAGCGACCTCTTTTTACATCGAAATGGGGAAATATATTGGTAATCTTGAACTCAACTTCGTGGGGTTCATTCTTATAGAGTGTTGTAACGGTAATGTGGCGTTGTAAACATAGAGCGAGTTCAGCGCGAAAAACTGCAATCATTTTTATAACATGAAATTAAATTGTGAACTGCAATAAGTAAGTAGGCATAGTAGTCCACACATGCACGTGAGCACTCCGCTCGACTCTCGCTCGCCCGACACCCTGTAACCCGACACCATCGCACTCACGACATCGGTTATGAATTCATCAAAAGCCAACAACGGCGTCTGATACGATAAATTATTAGATTTATTATCGATTGTAAAGGACAATAGCATTATGAACAGACAAGAACAACGATCAACCGTTATTTCCTGTCCTATTCATTAGGTCTACATCTATGTACAACAACTGAGTTTTATTCTGTCTATTAAAAAAAAAGTATGTACATTACAAGTACATTGCTCTGCTTTAAGGCGCTCGGTTTCTGAAAATATTGTCTTTCTACATCTGTGTCTATATTTAAACAAATTTATAGTTACAACTAGTCGAGTAGCACAATGGACATCCTTGTCGCTTTTAGAAGTGATCTCTTTCAGGCAATAAATGAACGGACAAGAATTTACTTGACATCATCTTATTACATAGATAGGTACCCATAATAGAGATAGCAAATATCCAAAGGAAACATAACTTCTAGGAACAAAGATTGTTATACAGGGTTATTGGTAACGAATTATTAAAGCGGATCGAGCTACCTCATTACCACTACCCCTGTATCTTTATTAATTTTATTGTTGTAGGAACAGATAATAATTTCGGATATACGGAAAAATAAGTTAATTGTTCTTAATAAGCAATGTGGTTCCGTTTTTAATAATAAAATTTACAATAAGGTAAAGTCTGAGGTTCATCATTCAGTAGATCATTGAAGCTGGCATATTATACTCGTATTAGATTTACAATTACGTATAACATAGATTAATATAATATTGACTAATATTGACTAAACAATGTAATCAGAATCTAATCAATGTTAATGATAATTTTAAATGTAATTTATGTTATACCCATAAGAATAATAATGAGAAAGGTTGCTGTGAACGTCGTGAGCAACATGTTTTATTTATTGATAAGTTGTATAATGGTATTATAGGTACCATACAAGCGGCCGCTATCGCGTCCACCCGTCATCGAAGTTTCGTTGCACAGGGGTCACGTGGAAGAGTGATTGGCTGGAACTTCCATGTGAGTGAGGCACATCAGAAGGCGCGACGGTCTTTTAGATGTTGGATGTTAGCAGGCAAACCCACCACTGGGCAGGCTTATGTTAGCATGCGAGCCACCCGTAGTTCTTTTAAAAATAAATTAAAATGGTGCCAAGCCAATGAGGACAAGATAAAAATGAATATCCTGACTTTACACAGGAAAGCTAAGGATTTCAAGAAATTTTGGACAGCGACTAAAAAGCTAAGCTCTAAACCGACTGCTCCAATATCAGTAGAAGCACTGCGAGACCCTGTGGCTATAGCAAACATGTTTGCTGATAGGTTCAGAGTTGACCCACGGCCGGTGCAGACATCTGGCGAGTTGGAATCCTGTGGTGTCAATGTGGAACAAGTTGTCTTTACACCCGCCGATGTTGCTAGAGCGATAAAACAAATGACGAGAGGGAAGTCGGCCGGACACGACGGTCTAAGTGTAGAGCATTTGCTGTATGCCGGTGAGAAAATCAATGCCAAACTGTGTACATTGTATAATTTGTGCATTGCGTACGGACATCTCCCGGATGATCTGATGAGGACAGTCGTTGTCCCCATCCCCAAGAACAAGACTGGTGACCTAGGATCGGTTGCCAATTACCGTCCTATATCCTTGGGCACTGTGGTGGGCAAGGTGCTTGAGCGATTATTACAGCCGAAAATTGTGAGCGAACTTAAGATAGATGATGCACAGTTCGGTTTCCGTTCCGGTCTTTCTACGGACTCTGCCATTCTTAGTCTTAAGTACACCGTTAGGCACTATGTCGACAGGGACACCTCTGTCTACGCATGTTTTCTTGACCTGAGCAAAGCTTTCGACCTTGTGAACTATGAGCTTCTCTGGAGGAAGCTGCTCAGGTCAAACGTAGCCAAGAGCGTGGTAGACTTGGTTGAATATTGGTACGGAAACCAACTGAACTGTGTGCGATGGGGCGACTCGACTTCTAGCGACTACAGGCTAGATTGCGGCGTACGCCAGGGTGGGCTGACCTCTCCGGATCTTTTCAGCCTTTATGTAAATGACCTCATTCGGGAGCTGAGGGACACCAAGGTCGGATGTCATATCGGTGGTGTTTGTGTAAACAGTCTCAGCTATGCAGACGACATGGTGTTGCTCAGCCCTTCAATTAGTGGTCTTAGAAGGTTGCTTTCGATCTGTGAGCATTATGCTCATGCTCACGGTCTAAAGTACAACGCTCTGAAGACGGAGATGATGGTCTTCAGGTCTGGGGGGGGTCCGGAGAGAGTACAGCCTGTGTTTCTTGACGGAGCTCGGCTTCGGCTTGTGGATCGTTTCAGGTACCTTGGTCACTTTCTAACGCAGGACCTCAGTGACAATGATGACATTGAACGCGAGAGAAGAGCCCTCTGCGTCCGAGTGAACATGCTTGCGCGCAGGTTCTACAGGTGTGATGAGGAAGTTAAAAAGTCACTTTATCGTGCTTTTTGTCAAAACTTGTATACTTGCCACCTGTGGTTCAAGTATACGCGGAAGGCATACAGTATCATGAGAATACAGTACAATGATGCATACCGTATTCTCATGAAAAAGCCTAGATACTGCAGCGCGTCGGGCATGTTCGCGGAAGCAAGACTTCCTGACTTCTTTGCAGTCATCCGGTCACGTGTCAACACGTTTTGGTCTAAGCTGCGCGACACCAAGAACGCTATTCTAAAGGCCGTTTATGATGATATGACCAGTCCTATTTTTGCCCACTGGCTTGCTGTGCAGCGAAACGCCAATCGCAAGTAGACAAACATACATGATGTATGCAATATAATATCTATATTGAATCCTATTTTTTAATTAGTATTATGTAATAATTTGGATAGGTACTTATTGTTTTTATTTATTACTATTTTTTGTATGTATGATGTATATGTATGTTGATATGGGTGAACTGCCTGAAATAAATGAGTATTTATTATTATTGATGATTATATAACCTCATACAGAAGGTACCTACTATCGGCTCGAATTCAGGTCTTTACAATTTAAAAGTTAATTAATGGTATCAGTGACGTAGTAAAAGCCAGCGCAGCGTCGATAGATGGGCTCGCGGTCGGGCCACGGTCCGCGGACCGGTGCAGCGTCGCCCGCGCCGTCCGTCCGTCACGCGCGCTCGAGGTAGGTAGCCGGCGAGTGACCGAGCGGTATCTGTTTGCCATAGAGCATTGTGGACGGAGCACGGACAATCGTACCTCGACGCGTAATCGAATGGTAATCGATAATCGAACAATAATAATCAGAGTATTGTATCTGGAGTCGGCTGCAGGTCGGTCTGTCGGTCGGTCGGTCTGTAGGTACCTACGTCGCGGGGCGTCGACCGCTAGCGTTATTAATGTAGCGACCGGGAAGCGGGGAGGGGGGGAGGGGGCAGTCACGATCCGACGAGATTTGAATACTAGATAATTAATATCGCTTTATTAGCGGTGGAAATATCGATTTATGAAGATATTATCCTCTTTGTAGTGCGCCCGCGCCGGTCGCGACCGTGTACCGACGACGTCGATCAATTACCGCCTGTGTGCGGTGGTAGGCGAAAATTGACTTTAGTCCGCTTCTATCACCCAGGTGATAGGTTTATTTTATCTAGTGGATAGTGGACAAAAAAATTGCATAAGCAACTTTGTTTTTGGTTTATTTTACCTCTATCACCCAGGTGAACACAGGTTCACCTGGGGGATAGAGAGGGCAATAAACCAAAAATTATTGTTACAACCGGACTAAGTACATGTATACGAGTATAAGTAATATCTACTAGAATAGAGAGCAAGCAGGTTCTAAACCGCTGTTCCATCTACTATTACCTCAGGTACCTAAGCTTTGCTACTAATTGCGTCAAATTTAACAGTACTTGATTCAACAACATTCATAACAAGCAAATAGTTTATAGGTTCTTATTATCGCACTGCATGGGAAAGGGGGTTATCTTTTAAATATTCCAGACCACTCGGCGTATGTAGGTAAGTACAAAATTTCTAATTAAGGTATCGTTATATTATATTCGTCTTATTAGTCAAAGTATTCTAAAAAGGGTGACGTATAAATCCAATAAAATTAGCAACTGTAAAATTTGCATTATTAATTTGGTGATTTAGTATTTAGAAAAGTAAGAAAAGTTAGAAAAGTAATAAATGACTTAGACTCAAAATTAATATGAATAATAACAACATAATATTCAAGTATCCGACCCAACACTCCGCAAGACGACTCACCCACCTGTATGTAATCAAAGACACATTATTTTAGCTTAGGATGGTGCGACAGTACTATAATGACACTCTTGTACATGACGTCTTTTATTTATCTTGAGGTTTATCAACTTGTTACTAAGTTTTCATAATATACATTTATTTATATTTCAAAAATTACAAACCCACCTAATCAATATGTTAAAAATCGAAGTGACGAGTTTAACAGACATATTTGAAAGCGACATTGAAATTGGATTTATGATTGATACGATATTCTCTTAGGATTTTCAGTTAGGTGAAAATGTATGTAAGTTGAAGTAGGTAGGTATGATTATTAATGATTCAGTTAAATTCTAAATCAAATCAAAATAGTTTAATTCCTTTAGATTCTTGTACAACATTAAATGCACATGATCATTTGGCTAATAAGTTCTGTGACACGCGTTGATGTCTTTCGTTGGCGTGGCGGCGACGCGACGCGGCGACGTCTACGGGGCGGGGACAAGTGGCGTAGGCGCAACATTTTTAAACAGAAATTCACGCGAAATAGGTACTATATATGTTGGATCGAAAAAATATTATTATTTGAAGATTAAACTCTAATTAATGTCATTAACTATGTAAACTGTAGGTGTTGATAAAGGTACAGACGTAAGTAACACACGGACAGACATATATTAGCTTCTCGTTAAACACGTGCATTCTGTCATTGTAATCAATGTGATAATTAAGTAATTGCGGACACGGTCGTAAAACCCACAATAACCCTGTATGGACTGTATGAAACTTTGATAAGAGACAAGGCAACGATCTATTCGGGACGACACTCCTGCGCGTGCGCGTGCGCGTCGGGATCGCATTTATAATGATATGCTATTTACATTTATTCATATAAATGTTCTTATTTATTTAAGAAAGTGAAAGAAATATTAAATATTATATCTGTAGAGTATATTATTCGGAACCGCCACAAGAACTCGATGCACTATTAGGGATGATTTATACTAGACCGACGCGGCAGTCTAGTATACATCATCCTTTAGGTACTGTTGATTTTACCAAAAGTTGACAGACAAGTAGCTGGCGTTGTGTGACGTGACGTGACGTGAGATGATGATAATGGCGCACCCGGGATCACCTGACCGTGGTATCTGACAGGATTCTGTGTAATTAAACCGTGTTTGTTTACGTCTTTACGACAGCACATAATTAGAGTAATGAGCGAGCAGCGAGCGCGGCCATTACCCGACGTGACGCGACGCGGAGCGACGCGAGCGAGCGATGTGACTTGACCTGTGACATCAACTGTACCTACTGTTACCTGTCCCGTCTCATGAACCGATTAGCAGAAACATCATACGTAGTATAAGGTACTTACTCTATTACATGATTTTCCTTTATGTATAATAACAACATACACACATGTACTTAACTACCAATAGTCAATCAAGTAAACCGCCCCTTATGTACGTACCCGGCGGAAGAAGCCAAGGATAGATGCCTCTTAGTTTCGCAATAGCTATCCCATTCTTTATGAATTTGATATTCTTATTAGAGTGAGCGATATTTAGAGTGAGCGAAGTGCAAGGCGCAAATTAATTATTAGAACCGACCCCACCTAAAGTGGGAAAAGGACAAGACAAAGACAACCTGGTAGATCTCCTTCTAGCAGGTCGCCTGGATCGACACTGCACTGATAAGGGAACAGAGCGTGCGTGAGCCCTCCGCTGTGCGATCGTTTGTACAACACAAAATAAATCTCGCCTAACACTTTTTAATTGAAATTAATGAATACATTGGTTTTGCTATTGGTTATTCATGTGTAGGTTCCAATGGTAACTATGATTCTTACAAGAACTGCTTTGAATTAATTTAATTAGAGACGAGTTGTACGTCGTTGTGTGTCGGTCGGTGTCTCTCAGACCGATGCGGCGCGAGTCGTGTCGACGTTCCAATCAGAAATATTTCTGATTAATTATGAGCAACTCTCGCGTTCTCTCCGACATCGGCATGTCTACATACGACGACGTTAATCCACGCGCGGTAGGCGACGATGGTATTCTAATTAGAGATGTTGTGCATTCAGCTAACTAGACGATTGTGTACTGTGTAGGTAGGTAGTGTGTGTTATAGTCACTCTGTTTAATTACCGTTTGAATACTGCATTCTCCAACACCAGCTGACGGCACCCTGTCATTAACAATCTCGACTCTTTCGACACGCGACTCTCGATTCTGCGACACAGGATTCGCAGAGGCGAGAGTCACGTGTCGTGGTCCGACATTTGCATGTTGACGACGATTACCTACGCCCGTTGATAGCGACGCGTAACGAGGCTCTGACTATGAAGAACCACAGGCGAGCTATTTGGATTGATTCGTTACAAACAGAGATAACAAAACAAAACTGATGATCGTGATGAGATACTCAACAAGTATCAGATAGGTACACAACACAACAACCAGGCAACCTGCGCAGGGTTCGCCGATGATTACCGAATCACCGACGACCGACAGAATGCAACCAAATCGATATTCGTTAATGAATCGCATGAAATTTGTATCAGTAGTCGGTATTATGAATTCGGAGGTGACCTTTCGTGATGTGCGCTAAATGTCACCCTCATGCTATCCACACGGTTCCACTAACAAACAATATTGCCTTGTATAATATTCATATATTACCATCCAATTACGGCTACGGCTACCTCGAATCGCCCCGAAAATGTCGACATTTGAAAGTTACCAAATAATAATTCATTATTTAAGTAGTTGCCGTGTGTGTGATCGTGTTGTCCAAAGTAATTTCCACAACTCTCTCGGGTCCGTAATTTATGTGCGAGGTTCACACCAATTACATATTTTCCAATGAGTTGGTATGACACTAGATGCGAGTCCTAATCAGACGAATCTATAAGATTCCTTCCATTCCCATAGAGTGACAAGCTAGATCCTTGCGTATACAGAGAACTATACGATCATGGGTTATTTATGAAATTATAATTGTCCAGACACTTAATCAAACCCTTTAATTTTTTTAATGTCTAAATATAAAGACGTAAACAAAGATTCTTCAAATGTTTAGTTCTACTATACATAAAATTCATTAAAATTAAAAATCCAAAAATGCGTCACTACGTAAGGTACCCAAAAGGTACATTATTTGTGTATTCACTATGTTGTGATATGATAAAATAAGTTTTCAGCTAAGTGAATTAAACACGCACTTGATAAATGTCTGATGATGACCTCGAAGCCTCTGAATCTGCATCAGAGAGGTAGATGCTCGTAAAATGATACATTATGATTCCGAATGAACATTTAATTAGCTGAGCGGCTATAAACAGAGTTTATTATGCCGACGTTTGAAGGTGATCGTCTCGCGCCCGCGCCACTTGCCGCTTGACGTCGGTGTTGCCACTTGTCAGATCCACAACACAATCTTACACATTTTGATAACATGCAACGGGTCTGGGAAGGAAAGAAGGAAGAGAATGAACAGTCATCTTGTATATGTTTTGATCATGGTAGGATGGTAGTAGACCAGTACCAGGTAGGTATATATGAATATGGCAACTATAGTGCCTGCAGTACTATACCCATCAAACATGTAACAATATCAGATGATAGCTCGTCAACTGTCCACGATCATCTCACTTATAATTTACATTTTGAAGATCTACAGTAAGTATTAAGTATTTAGGGTTTCATATACAAGATGTAACGGGCAAGTCCTTTTAATCCGAAAGGGGGTTGTTCTAGACGTCTAGGCGAACACCTTTTGTTCTACGACTTTTGAAAATTCGAACTTTTTTTTTGAAATTTTTGAGAGTATGTTTCACTGTAAAAACAGCTGTTTTTGAAAATAAAGGTAATTGAAGGTTTGATTGTAGTAGACCAAACTAAATGAAAGGACAACATAAGGTCATTGACCTCGAACTCTAAGAAACAGCTGATCTTCAAGTAAACTTTACACTTAAAATTTTCGAAAAGTACTTCGAATTTCCAAAAGTCATAGAACAAAAGTTGTTCGCCTAGACGTCTAGAAAAACCCCCTTTCGGCTTAAAAGGGCTTACCCGTTACATCTTGTAACAAGAAGCCCTTACAGTTTATTTAACTAAAACAGTGTAAAATTACCCAAAAAATGTAGGCACTCAGTTTATCCTACTAATATTATAAATGTGAAAGTGTGTGTGTTTGAATGTTTGTTACTCAATCACGCAAAAACGACTGAACCGATTGCGATGAAATTTGAAATATAAGTAGTTGGATACATTTTATTCCGATATTCCCGCGGGAACGGGACTTACGCGGGTGAAACCGCGAGGCGCTGCTAGTATTGTAACAAATCGTCCGATATATGTAGGTTATCAATATGAAGTGTTTGCCGTATGGCAACACTGTGTCTACTGCAGAAACATATTAGATACTACATTATAAATGCAGTTTGTTGTGAAAGTTATTCGTGACGAGAGCGAGGTTCTCAGAGGAACTGCGCGATTATTCAATTACCGGTAGGCGTACGTTACCTACTAGGTAGGTACCTATATCTAGACGCGAGTCACAAAAACTGTAATGAATGTCCGAACTAGAGGCTCAGCTAACCATCGCGTCGGCGTCGTCTCGTCGGCGTGGGAACAAAGTGAAGCAGCACGCGATGTTTCACTATGTACTGTAGTATCCCAACATATACATCACTTTGTATTCAAATATGAAGTAGAACACGAGCAAACATTAGGATAATAGGGCACAATCGACGCGACGCGACGCGACTGTGGCAACTCGAGTGTCGACAGTCTCGACAGCTCGCCAGAATATAACCCGAATACCGTGTGGTTATAGAGAGACGTGTCGCGGTGGGAACCTTCGTTGCATTTATTTATATAGAGCGGCTTTAATCTTGCGCCGTAGACCATGGTTCGAGTCCGCGCCACGCCCGCGCTACGCCGGCGTCAGTCGGCGGCGTGCAGGCGGCGGCGCGGGCGGCGGCGTGGCGCAGGACGAATCGGTCGAGAGTGCATCGCAGCGACGACACAAAAACTAATCACTATAATTTTGCTTTCGATAATTTAAAAAAGGAAAAGTATTTATGTTTTTGGCGGTAGCGGGGAAAGTGAAATCGTGTGTCAAATGGCAGCGTATCGGAGAATAGCTATAGTTGATTGGGTTTTTACGGGCGGGTTGCCGGGACCGCTAGGAATCCGGGCGCGGGCGCGCAGCCCCACGCGTGCAATTTAAAATTCAGATAAGCGGAATAAACAGCGGACAGAGGAATGTGTTCCCCCGTCTCACCCCTCCCTACTCGCTACCTACATATCCGCTAGGTGGCACTAGCGGTCTAAGTACGCACGTTATATCAAAAGCAAAAACCAATCTAAAACGTTGACCGTTGCGTCGCGTCGCATTAGGCTTGTAGGAGGCAATTGAATAAGTTTCCGATTCAAATAGGCCACGTGTTGTTATCTTGTGTACACAAGACCGACCACCCTCAGGCTGTAGCCTATAGGGGGGAGGTCTCCCCCCTCACATACAGGGTGATGTCAATTTTCCACAACACCTCCTCGGGCGTCGGAAGCGGTCAGCCGCGTGAACCACCGAGCTACTACGGGGGCACTAGCTAGTTCATCACACTTTGCGATAAGAAATTTTCTACGTTTAGATATAAGTATATATTGAAATACGTAAATATTTAAGAAATAAATAGTTGGGTATGTAAGACTTTTTGGAAGGTGTGAAAATAGAAAATAAAAAATTGGATATATTTTAGTAAGATACTGTATTTTCATATTTTGAGCTTCAAATATTTAAAGATTACATTAAAATTTAGAAAAAAAAACAATTACTTTTATTTGACCTTATGTGACGTCACATAGTTAATTCTTAGTTCATTCATTATTATTTTTATACTGTGGTTGGCCTGTTATCAGACAAGTATTGGCAACACAAGCAATTTTTCACCATTTTCATTAATATACAAAATGCGTTTGCGGTCCGTAAAAAACGAATGGGTACCGATCTTAAAAAAGTAACAAACAAACACTTGGCGGATTTGGATAAAAATTGGCTGACTGATTGATCAAAGTATACAAAGAGTATTCCAACTGTAGAGAAATTCAACCTTAAAGTGCGTCTTAAAAAAAAATTCTGTCTAACCGAAATAACCATCTAAAATCCTCATTATTTTAAAAAATTCTTCCGGTTCTCGTCTAATTTTCGAAATAATAAAACCATACGATACTTTAAGTAGATGTGGTAGCTATCACAATAATGTGATAGCTATCGCGACCTCGTATCTTCCGTTAAAAAATAACATAGGACCTACTTACGCGTCGTATTGGGAACTCACTCATCTTCGACACGGCAACTTTAGATTCGCATTTGTTGGCAACACTGACAACAGCGTCAAAACAGTGAAGTTTGACGTTTGGTTGACAGTTCTTTTATTATTTTAATGAAATAAACTTCCTTCGTATCCGTGTGACTGAGACCTGGATGACGACATCGACCATTTCTTTTAAAAAAAATATTATCAACTAACTACTGATCAAAAAATAAAAGAATGAAATTAGTTTCTTTAAATTACATATTCTTTCATATAAAATGGTACATTTTTTGTCCTTTGCATACTCAAATTAAATCCTTTTCTGAATGTTACAAAAAAAAACAGCAATAGAAACCGAACTGTGGTAGCTCCTTTGTTACTGGAATCTTACTAGAGTTACATTTTCATAATGAATGTTTTTCATTATTATTATAGTCTCTTCTTATTGGTCATGGAAATCTATTTGCAATTTTTTTTTGCAATTATATTATTATTATGTAGGTAAGTTAAATGTTGTTAAAAAATATTAATTATTTGTTATGTTGCAGTAAATGTTTGACTTACAAGTGTTGTTAATTGAGAACCTCCTCGTAAAGTGTAACTCAGGTAGGTAGGTAGGTAGGTGTAGTGTAGGTACCTCGAATAATTATCGTATAATGGACGCGATGTTACCTCAACGGTTCTACTAAACTTAATTAACGTGACGTATACATACATACACAGACAATAGAAGCGACAGGAATGCGCGGCAATTCGCAACACGACCGCCGAATAATGAACCTAATTAGAATATATCAGAATAATTGACGAAATATTAGAATAATTAGTGAACGACTACAAAAACTGTGAACCTTGAGAATGCCAAGAGTACCTACCATTGTGATACCACACATTGGGGTACATTTGTAGGTAAGATAGGTACCTACCTACTACATGTAGACCAGTTATATTCGTCATAACAATTATTATATTATCTTGATTCATGATGATTACTTTATTATAGTGTTTACTAATAAATGCGTAAGTTATCAGTTTTTTGTTTTCTCTTCGGCTACCTACTACCTAGGTAGCCGGAACCTACGACCGCGACCGACAACGTGGGAACTCCAATATAGCAGGCAAAACCGATGAGCGCAGCTAGAGTAGATTTTTATAAAAATCAGTAGGTATAATTATAAAGTTACGAGTTATATCAGTGGTATTGTCATTGTTTAGGGATACCTGGCACGACTTAGTACCTACCTACACGTACGAGAGGCAGTCATAATGTCGGGTTCATTATCACGATGTCTGCCAATTAATCTCCGACGATAATAAACAATGTAAATTAGGTTCTAGCTGCGCCCGCGCCTGCGCCACGACCGCGCCACGACCGCACCACGACCACGCCACGCCCGCGCATCTTCACAACCTTCACAATCTTCTACAGATCAAATTACATAATATATTTTGTCGAACTGAGAATCTCCAAGCATAATATTTAAACTAAGAATAATCAAAAACCTTTAGTAAGTATTATTATCAAACAAATAGGTACCTACATAGAGAGTTAGGATCGTAACAAATATTCCCTCCGGCTTCGACGCGGACTCCTTAATAAATAGTATAGTTAGTAGACTAGGGTAGTTCCCTTTGAAAATGGTAAAAAGTTTAAGTAAAAGAAATTTATAGTAGAATGAAACCAATTGGAAATAGAAGAGAATATAACAAAAATGATATTAAAATAAATTACGGGCGATCTGAGGTCGGTACAATTGTGAAATATTTATTTTTAATTTACACTTTAATTAGTCAAATAAAAACCGGCCAAGCGAGAGTGAGGCTCTCGTATGAAGGGTTCCGTACGTGTTCGGGTTCATGTTTTTTTTTTCGTTTTTTATGTATTTTCTGAGAAAAATTACTACAGTAATATATATATATATGCTTCATACAATCAGAAAGCAGAGATTTCAACGAACAGAAAGCTCACTGATTTTTAAATTAATTCAGATTATTTTGACGTGAGAATTTTGTTTGAAAATTACCCTAAATTTTTTCTATATTACGTCGAATTAGGGAGTAAAAATTGATATTTTAAATAAAAAAATGTACAGGGTATATGGGACGTTAAACAGTAAGTTTTTACAAAATTTGGTGGGAAAAAATAATAATATTATTTTATATATTAATATTAGTTTTATTAATATTTTGCATAAATTTTAAGGTTATGTGAAAAAACTGTGATTACAAAAGTTTTACATCTTTTTATTACCTACAGCTTTACCATTTGATTTTTAGCCATAGTACTTGTAGTTTGTAAACCGTTTCTTCCCTTAAACATCATCCGTAATTTTTTTTAAATCATTTTTGTTATATTCTCTTCCTTTTCAAATGGGTTTCATTCTACTATAATTTAATACTGTTTCAGAAATGATTGTCCCTAGCCTATAGGAGTAAGTTTAATGCGAGATCCTTTCAATTTGACTGCAGAATGTGTATCAACCTGCAACTACTCGCAAGTCGCAAGAGAGTCGTAACACGGACGAGGGTGCATATCATTCATGGAGTCCCCGCGGGCTGACCGACAGACGGGACGGACATTTCTCGATATAGATATTTACGATGTAGCCTACACAGTACACACTTCATTTGTTAGTTACATCGAATAAATAATATTATTTGTGAGCAATTTGTTCAGTGCCCCGTAAGAGTGTTCGCACACGGCACACGACAACCATAGGCCACAGCCAAGACGAGCGCGCACCGCACACGAGATGAAGTGATAAATTGAGCGACGCACGCGCAGTGCGCACCGCTGCACATTGTTGCAAGATGCGACTACATTCCGACAGACATATAAATGAAGGATTTCCTTAGAATGTCTGTCTGTGTCGTGTTTGTAAGCGACCGTCCGGCGTCCGGCGCAGGCGGCGCGGCTCGGTGGCGCGGGCGCGGCGACACGCTGCGAGTTTACCGCAAACGTAACACACAATCACAACACAAACTGTGGTGGCGGCGCGGTCGCGGCGTGTGTTCGTCCTTGACCTCCACATTGCGCGGGCGCGGGCGATATCACCTGCGTGCGCCGAACACGCACAAATATCATCGCGTGTCAGTCACCCCTCACTCACTCTCTCAACTCCCGATGACCACCAGATACAATATTCTCAATAATGAGATATCTCTATACAGTACATAATACAGTATCTACGGTTCACAACATGGAACAGTCGAACGTATGTTACCGCACCACCTCTATCGTTAGGTAAACTTAGGTCTTCAACTACAGACGCCACGCATCTCTCACTATCGTAATAAGACAATAACTCTGTAGGTATACAAGTACTAACTGGGATTATAGTAGTCGAACGACTGTCACTGACGCAGTCGCATTCTCACCACAAGCGGAGCGGAGTCATTAAAAATTCGCTTATTTCTGTTCGGCGATGAGAACCCGACTTTAGATTGGTTAATTCCATTTTTGTCTAGTTATAATTAATCAACAAAGTCATTGCATGTTTACATTCATTATGGTCAAACGGCACCGATGATTTTAGGGTTTCGTAGTCAACAAGAAACCCTTATAGCTTCGTCATGTCCGTCATGTCCGTCTGTCTGTCCGCGGCTTAGCACAGAAATGCGTAGTACTAAGAAGCTGTCATTTTGCATGAGTATACATACATATTGATCACGGCAAGAAAACAGCACAATAAAAATATTTATTAACGTTTCTTAGGGTACCTCACGTGTTAAAGGGGGAACGATTTTTTTTCTTGTTTACCCATCCTGTGGGGTATCGTTAGATGGCTTTTTAAAATCATTTTGGGTTTTCAAGAACCATTCTTCTTTTTAGGGTTTTTAGGGTTAAACATTGAGCTTAAAGTGCTATTTTTTAGTTGAGTTATGTGTACCCCCCCTCTAACAGCCAAATGGATACACTTGAATATGTCATGTGTATTTACTATAGTAGTACATATACTTAAGTATAAATGAAAATTATGACCTGTCTTTTCAAATTCACGAGTAATTGAATGAAATAAAAAGTAAATTGTAGAACAAATTCAGTTGAATACGTAATATGTAATAGTAGTTGTGTTTGTTGTAAATACTTTTTAGATTGCAATCCCTGTTATTGGAAACTACGAAACCTATTACACTGCGCCACTTGGCCAGTTTTTTTTGACTTCGAGTGACATGCATGCGTACCTCCGGTAGCTAATAAATAACATAAAACCACAAGACATAATTAGTTTACGATAAAAGTGATCGGTTTTAAATTCGTAGCAGCGAATATAGTCGGACATTATGTAGCCATTGCGCACTGCCACTACATCCTACACGGTAGTTATCTGTATGATAGTAGCGCACGTACCGCGGCGGGGCGGCGGCGGGGCGGGGGCGGGGCGGAGGCGGAGGCGGGCGTGGGACCGTGGCGATCACTACCGAGGCGATCGTATTCTAATCGAGGCGAGGGTTCTCGCGCGTTACCATAATATCATTACCGTTGTGTTCGATTTGTAATCAATCTGTGCGAGGTAAGTATATGATCACTGATCGATTCAGATGTGATTGCTACCTCGCTCAGGTACCCCGCCTACCTCGCTCCTTCCTCGCGGGGAAATACAGACTGCGAGTCTAGCATGCAACACCAGGCAACGAAATATATGTTAGCGTCGATGTGTATTGCACTTTTTATAAATTTGGAACGTAGGTATTCTTCTGTAAGTATTTAGAGCACTTTAAATTAAACAGAGCTTTACTCCCGCTCTACACAGCGCACTGGTGTGGCGACTGGCGACCCACAGTTCCACAGTTTGCAGGAACATTTATGATTACGTCTCGACGATTAGACGACTCTTGTGACTGATATTAGTGTAATTGATACAAGTGATTGTCTTCTTCTGCAAGACAGGTTTCCACCTAATGCAGAGACTGTCAGTTGTATTTCGTTAAAAACCGGTAAGGACTTGAATATTTGAATTTGAAGTTAGGTAAAGTAGGTTGTCGATGTATCGGTCAGCTAGCGGTACCGTAACGTCCGTCCGGCGACGCGACGAGGCGCGGGCGCGGGCGCGGACGAGGGCGAGGGCGAGGGCGCAGGTGAGTAACGGGACATCAAAGGTCACCCCTTCAACCCTCGCCTTATCAACACAGTTTTTATTCAGTTATAAGTACCTACAACGAGAGAACGTTGAAATATTAAGCAAAAGTTGCAACGGCTATTGAAGCATCTATAGCGGAACGTACGAGTATAGTTGTATGTAACTTGTAATGTTACACATTTTGTACTAGGTTTCTTTAATTAATAACACCAAACATAGAACATTTCAACCGATCTATAATATTTATTATAGAAGTGAAATGATGGAAAAAACAAACAAATAAACAAACAAGAAAAGTGAGAGTAAAAAAACATTGGAAAATAGGTAGGTATACCTAACCTAACTTATCAGTTTTAGATGGAAATCTACTTATCAGATGCCCATATCCTACTTTGTGCAGGTAGCTTGTAAAATAAACAGTATTATGTGAGATATTGTAAATCAACATGACAGTGTATGAGCGCGGTTTATCTTCCCCAGGGGACCCGGGCGAGACGCGGGCGCGGTACGTCGCGGCGGGCGATGATGGCGAGCGAGCGTCCTTCCTTCTACAGTTCGTAGACACGATGCATAAATCACACAATATTTACACATTTTCACACAAAAGATCATAAAAACGTTAAACGTTTCTAATCAATAAATAAAACAAAATACTTAAAAAGTAACGGAACAAAAAAGACTTTGTAAACAATGACATTGTGTTGTGATGATTATACTCGTAGAAGTGAATATTATTTGCGTCGTCTTGCGTCGAACGGAGCGAGCGCGGCAAGTAGTACTTTCTTTTACAACGTACAGTAAATGAGACAATGACGAGTCGGGGAGCTTCGCTTGTGCAACATGCAACGGACGGACCGGACGGACAGTCCTGGCCGGACGGCCTGAAGGCCTGCCCTCGCAATGAATTAGAAAGTCAGTTTTTGTGACAACAAATGTTTTTACTGCGATCGCTTTCTCCAGAACAATGCGATCGGTTTTTTAAACTTGCCTTTTTTGGAAAAAGCAATATTTACGAGATTCGTAACATACTAGGTACAAATGTTTAAAAACGGGATATTTACAATGGTTTATGGAGTTTGATATTTCGGATTTTCGTTTCAAATGTCCTGTTCAAGTGATGAGCAGGTAGGTACTTAATTTATTTAAAAATCAGCATGATAATAAATAAACATAGTAAATAATCTATATTTTATTTATGAAGTGTGTATTTATTAAATCCTAACGTGAAAAATGTAATAAAAAACGTAAAACTGCAATCCTTGATTTATTTTCATCCCGATGCTATAGGCATTAGGCACAAAGTTAAAGTGGTGCAAGCTGTAGGTCGATTCGAGCTGTATCACGCATGACGCACCACACACACACCCACACACACACACACAACTGTTGTACGCGGAGTTAGCAATCTTGACGGATGCAGAATATTGAGAAGCATTTTGTTTAAACTATAAATGGTAAATATGTTATAATATTAGTGTTGTAACTAAGTTGCGCTTAATAAACTTTTTGAACTAACACGATTAGAACTCAGTCCCCTCGAGACCAAGATTATTGTAACATGATCGAAACGTCGCGCGCGTCGTCGACCCGGGAAAATGTGTAAATGGAAGTTGTGTTTTCTAAAATCAGAGGTTTGTGTTGACGAAAGTAAGTACCTATAGGCGGGCATGCGTACGACCCGATATAACGTTAGGATGCAGAGGTGATATAGTGTCGGTGCTGTGAGTGAGACCCCGAGGTGCAATGTCGGTGCAGTAGGTAGAGTAGACAGCGCTCACCCGTGGCCATGTCCCGTGCGGTGTCCTCCTCCACCTCGCTATGAATGGAGTGACGAGACCTGTCTGTCTGTCTACACGCCGCATTATTCACCCTCGCGATAAACTCGCGCAAAAACACAAATGTCAGGTGATATCCCCTCGACGTCCGACAGCGGGACAGAGGTAGCGGACAGTAACGGGACCACCACGTTACTCGACTGAGGGACGGGTTGACCTTTAGCTACCATTAATTGGCCGCGTCCAGTGTGTGACAATGGTGCTCCATTCACACGGTGGCATTTTCTAACCCATGCCATGCCACTACCCTAGTAAAGAAAGCTTGTGTGAACGGGATGATCCTTTTCACTGGGTTACTTACCATAGCCTGCCAGAATTTCCAATTACTTTGTAAATGGTGTAATTAGAATCTATAGGTAGATCGATTGGGATTGTTACGCCGATCACCGATCGGTCTGCAACGTCGACCGCTCAGTGAAAGGTGCAGTTAGAGAGACAATTTAACCAATTACAGACATGATTGTTTACAACGCTTTACTAAAATTGCGTAAAAGTAGTATCTATTTGCTCGTGCCTAGATGTAGAGAGGTGATTCCCCTTCACCGAGACTAATCAAATCCCTTCGAAATTACTACAACTGATAAATGGACCTAATTCCATACATGACAGAAGGTTGATATCGTCGACTAGTGTGATTGCCGCGCCGCCGCACGTGCGGTACGCACACGGTACGAGCGGCGCGGCGCGGCGTGGGCGCCGGCGGCGCGGGCCACGGTAACTACCAAAATATGTAAATCTCGTCTAATTACTGCCACTGTATAACCATCATTTACATAAAGTGCATAAATTACATGTAATCCGAGTTGTTACATTATAATAATAGTTTTTGTGTCATGTTCAATGTCGGCGGAGACGAGACGGGAGTTTGTACACATTCCAAATCTAAGTCAAAACTGTTTTTCAAGAAAGTTAATGGTTTTTGGCATAGAGCAAGCTAGTAAACTAGTAATTTTTTTCCTCCATGATTCATGGATCGTCCACGTCTCAGTTCTGGGAACGACGCGGGCGCAGTACACGAGAACGTCGTAATTTACGATCCCCTAGATCGTAGATTACCGCCTCTAAGGATCTATGCTATGAGAAAAAGTTTGCGTGTTCGCTGCTACTTAAACCTTCTGACATAATATCCATACGGGCGACGGTGTTCGAATATTAACCTTCGTGCTTATAAAAGAGAGTCGATAATATGTAGAAGTTCTTCATGACAATAGATTTGCATACGGTATAGGTGTGCGAGGTTTTTGCGCGGAAGCTTTTTGTTCGCTATTCGAAATCCGAAATCAATCATCGGCCTTTTGTTGAGTCGGCCATATACCTGCGCGCGCGCATTGTGACGACTCATGCATGCGCAGCGCATTATACGAACCGAAAGCTATAAATTTAAATGCAGTTTACGAGTTTCTTTTTAAAACTAACGCAGTTCAGTATAATGTTCACAATATGCATACTTGCATAGGTAATGTAAAGTTCTGCAAGCTGGCTCGGTTGTTGTATTATCTATACTTATAACATAGCCCGTTATGTCTCATGGCGCAAAGGGGTAAAGTGGTAAGACGCCACGGAGCCTACTCTGGATTGGAGAATGTCTCATGCCTTCGGACCGTGGTGAGTCCTAGGACACGTCGGTTTCCTCACGCTGCTACAAGTAGCTGAGACTGTTGAAAACCTGATTTCTTTTGCGCGTAATCTATTAATTCCAGGACCAGTCGCAGCATACTCGACAGGATAATAAAATGTCTATGATAAGTGGATAACGTTATAAAACTTAGTCAGTCAGTTAATTTGTCATAAGTACACACAGGTTGGTTAACGGATGGTCTGTCTGTATGCGCGGCACGAGGGCATGCAGGTGCGCTTCGTTTACACCGTTATAATATATTTATAGACTGACATTTATTCTAGCATTTAGCTCGACACTTAACGCTTGGAGCAAGCGGTGTAACGTGACCCCAGCGACACTCACCGGGCGATGTTAAGCCGACGATACTCAACTCTTTCGATACTCAAGCCGGTGTAGCCACTAAGGAATACCAGTCACTAAATCAGGCTCTCGTTCAACTACAGTCTTGTAGTCTCTTGTAGGGTTATCTACCTGCACAGGAGGCACCCCCTGGTTGCGCTTGGTAGAGAGGGGGGGGGAGGATTAACCATTGCGAATTTCATATCGTCTGTGTATACTGATAAGACGTCTTTAAACATAATATATTGAACCGAATGAATGAAATACTGAATAAGGATTGAACTTATTATATATAGGTAACTTGTATGATGTTTTATACATTCCGGGCAAGCATTATAAGCAAAATATGGGGATATAGAAGATGAATGAAAATACTAGTAAAGAGACAACATAAATAAATGGAGAGCGGGAGTGCTCTCCCTCCATAAATATCATTAATTCCCACTCGTTCGTTTATTTGTTCCTTTAAACGAACTACTGAGACTTTTTGGGCTCGGTAGTTCAATAGGTGACCCGTACGAGGGTGACGTAGCTCATAGAGATAGATAATACAACTATAATAGAGGATACGCCAACACCATAGTGTAACAATCGAGTGTACACGATATCAGTTTATCTGACAGTATCCGCAGTATCCGGGTTGTAGGTACAGTACACCTGTATCGGAGTCTACAGGTCGGTAACTCGGTATCGAGCGAAGTATACCTACCTACGTGGGCGCGAAATATTAACTAGTTTATATATTTCGATTTTTCGTCTGTTTTCGCGATGTAACGACGTGATTGATATTGAGTTTTATATTAGATTAATTTTTTTAATTGTTAGTTGAACAGCAAAATGTAATTCTATTATATTTTGCTATTCGTAACCCAACAATATTGCTTTTCAGTTGCTTAAACTCAGGATTTGATGGACTTGTCTCATTAAATGGGTCTTATTTAAGAAGTAAAATTTTCGAATTATCCATCTAAATGTAGTGTTTGATGTATCTCTACATGAAAGCAGTTGAAGTTTTTGTCGAAAGCTAGTTCCTTTCCGGCGTCTCTCGCCTTGTACGTGTAAAACCGGCTCAGCGAGCGGCGCGGCGAGCGGCGCGGCGAGCGGCGCAGGAACGACATGCAAATGCCGACAAAAACTTGGCGCAACGCGGTGCAGAATGCGAGGAGGTACATTAAGAGGTACCTATCTACCTACTAATTATTGAGGTGATGTTTTAATCTCAATTCAAATCGCCTGAGATTACCTACTTTCATATCAAAATGAAAGTTAATTAATAAACTAATTTTTTATATTTCTCTGTCTATAATCTGACGTTTTAGTTGTATTTGTATTTGACATTTTTTCTATGGAATGAAGTGTCAAATTGTTTTCGATTAAAAATATTAAGTACAGCTTTTATACCTACTCGCGACTTTGATGCCGCTTTCGTAGTTCATTAGTGTGGCTTTGAAACTTTGATAATTTTGCAAAGTTAGCAAAAAAAAACAATAATAATCCGTTTAAAATGTCAATGACATACTCGTAGGTAGAAAAAAGAAGTGACAAACATTTTGCCTAAGAATAGGATAAATTTAAGCGACTAATTTACCATAAGCAAGTAATTACTAATTATTTACCGACGTACTTATAAAGAGCTTTATATAAAAATTAAATTCAAATTATTTATTTATTTCATTTAGGTCTTATTAAACGGTTGGTCAAAATTATAAGAAAGCGCGTGTATGATTTAGCTGGAACACCCACCCGATCCGAAACTAGGTTTTGGTGGAGCCTGCTTCGACAATTAATACGACAAACGTCTGTCCGTCCGTCCGTTACTCATTTGTAATGAATGACATTTATTTGTTACATTCGCAATAAATCTTAAAGAAAAAAGTGTCAATAGCAGTAAACGGTGATACGGATCTGAAGGCGAAGTGTGCAGATGTTCGAGCGCAGTTCGCAGGTAAAACGGCCGCGCGCGCGCCGCATGCAAATGTGTGGCGGTTGTATGTAACCTAACTAGTACACCTACACTGACATGACATACAAGTAGGTATCTACTCTCTATAAACAGGGCAGTATTAAAGTGAAGTAAGAAAACCCCGTTAACGTTGCGAGTGCCTTGTGCGGACGAAGCCAACATTCATTACGTATGTTAATAACATTTATAAATTACTAATTGAAGAGCACTGTTCTACATATAATTTCAAAAATTTGAATATCATTTAAGTAATCGTTATATCAATTATAAACCCAAACCTGCCACCGAAAAATACAATTAATTTTACGTAGAAAATTGTTTACATAAATTATAGAGTAGTCGTTGGTAACTATGAGTTTTGATCATGGATTAGTGAGCATGGATAATGAGAGCGTGCACGGGAAGGTGCGGGACGGGGCGGTCGCGGGACGCCGGCGGGATGAGTCGCCCGCGCCGACACGCTGCAGCCGCGGAACCCGCTGCGTCACCGTGCCGAAGCCGACTCCGAACACGAACGTGGGACCGTTTTTTGTGACGTTCCTCCGACACTCCCCTCTCATCGAGGACCTTGCAATGCAACGGGAACAGGGTTCACTGCTATATCTACTGGCTCGCTACGTAACATGCCCGTCGCATCGCTACCATCTACGTAGTACGTATGTACCAACATAACATATTGTGTACTCATTTCTAAACATTTGATCATTTTGTGCGAGTAAATTTATACCTCAGACTTATTAAATACACTAGCTGCGCCCGCGGTTTCACCCGCGTCAGTCCCTTTCCCGCGGGAATATCGGGATAAACAGTAGCCTATGTGTTAATCCAGGTCCCCGGCTCCCTATATTCCAAGTTTCATCGAAATCGGTTCAGTAGTTTTTGCGTGAAAGAGTAACAACTTCACATACATACAAACTTTCGCGTTTATAATATTAGTAAGATATCGTTTTAATTATATAGCTTCTATAGTGCAGATTTTATTGATATCTAAAAATCCTCAATTTTGTTAACACTCGTGAAATTGGAGAGGCCTATGACCAGCAGTGGACTGCAACAGGCTGATGATGATGATGATGACGATGATTTAAAAAACAAAACCCTACAATAAAAAATCGTTTTTCAAAACCTACAATGATTTTAAAAGAGCTATCTACGATACCCTAAAAGATAAGGTAAACCAGGAAAAAATATCATCCTCCATTTTTACTTTTAAAAATTTTTATACATGTTTTTAATTGTAGGACTTTCTTGGCGTAAACAATATGTAAATACAGTCCAGTAGCACCCCATTTCCATAGCCTAAGTAGTTTTCACCCATAGTTTATGAATAGTTCTATCCGAAACGTTGTTGTCCTTGGCTGCATTTTATAGTGCGAACAGGGATGATCGCCGGTTTAGTGTCCATCACATATTTTAAAATTAATGTTACTTAAACGGGCCTCTACGTATCTACGCTACTCTATAGCCTGAGGCTGAAATCAATTGTCCGTACTTTGACTTTGCTCAGCAAAAACTTTGACTTAAGACAATGTTTTGGTATTTATAAAGCAATCTTCGCAACTATTCAAAGTTTTTGCTTTTTTTTGCTAAGCTCAGTCTGAGCAAAGTCAAAGTACGCACTATAGATTTCGGCCTAATTACACAATAAGTATTGACTTAGGTCTAAGTCTTAGTGCATCCTTGTCATTATCATCGGTTGCATAATATCAAAGTGTCAAAGAGGCGCAGCATGTGTGTAACGACAGAGTCTCTTTCACGCACAATCTTTTGATGGCGAGATCAGTTGTGGTAGTCGGATCGTGCGTGTAAAGTGTCCCCCCACGTCGCCCGACCGCGCCGATGACGCCACGCCATGTCGACGCCGAGGTGAAGGCGTGGCGGCGCCGCCTCGGCCACGCACCGCACAATACGGGCCGCGTCGTGAAACACGCGCTTTACAAAAACCGAGACGACATCGAACATTTTTTTATCGAGACCGAACTATTGAAACCGTAATTAACGCGTATAAAAAACGTGGCTATTCCAAAATTAGAAATGTTTCGGTGTTGCGGCGCGAGCGGACAAAAACTCCACGGCCGATGAATTTGTATTAATTTAATTATTTCGTCGTTTTGTCTCGAGCTGTCTCGGACCGACGGCGCGGGCGACGCGACGATCGACTGCACACGGCCCGAGATAGCAGCGAGCGAGCAGCCAGCCTCCGACCGACCGGGCCTCACTCGACACACCACAAAAACATAATTAGATAATTCGGTAATTCGTTCATTCGTTCGAGTTTCTATCCTGTATTCAAATGAGCGGTGTCTGCTGGTGTACTACACTAATAGATAGATATAACTCACCGTTGAGATCGAGCATCATCTGTGTGTTGAAGAAAGTGCTGACGTCACCGCGGGCCGACACTGCAACAACAATATTATAATGTAATTAGATATGGACTGTAATTGTGAGGAATGTTTCCGATATCACTACCGACCAACAACTGACTGCATGGCTACCAGGCGCAGCCAGGCCAGAGCCGCCGATTCCGGTGCGGCGCGGCCACGAAATACGAACTCTCCACTATCGCCACCATCTTACAGGAAAAACTTCATCTTACAAAACTCACAGCATTTTTGGAATAAGACGTCCAAGATTTAGCAACCTCAAATATAGTGGAAAACGTATAAATGCATTTGCTCAACAAACAACATTAATATACGATTTCATAAAATGAAAGATAACTACGCAGAAAGCTTAAAAGTAAACTTGGAAGGGTAAAAGCGTATTATGTTTGAAATTTCATCAAAATTGGTCGAGTGGTATCTAGGGTTACTAGCTGGATCTTAAGTTAGAGCAAAATAAACATTAAAAAAAAAGTTAAAGTCAGTAAATAGATTTGTCTAAGTTTTTCGTGATTTTGCATGATAAAACACAATATTTACCGGGTTTTACTCGCGTTTTATTAAATAACGGCATTACTGCAAAAGTACCGAGCTTTCGCTATATTTACAGATAGCTTTTTGAAGGTTGACCTTAAAAACCGTTGAAAAAGCTAACATAAGCTTAAAAAGTTAGTGAAAGCGCGGTACGTTTGTAATAATGCTGTTATTAAATAAAACGCGTGTAAATCCCGAAAAATATTGTGTTTTATTATCGTTAAGTAGTTTATAAGTCCATCGCAACAAAACAACGTGTCACGTTTTTTGTTATTAAAGTGTCGCGTCATTTATTTATATTAAGATTTGACGTTTCTGGTAATATTCAACGTCGAGGTAAGTCGAAAAATAATATATGTATATATGAGTTTTGGCGGCTTTGAGGAGATGTGTTGCTAAAGTTTCATTTTTGTGAAACTTAGTTCAAATGCGTGAATTTTTTTTAATTTCGGAGGCATATTAATCAATTTAGTTTCGTGCAGGTGTACAAGTGTAAATAAAAGTGAAAATCGGTGCAAAACATGGACTTTAGCTTAGTGTTGTCTCCAAAGCTCCGTGCAATGATTCCCTCGACTTGACTATAACTATGACGACTTGACTGTTTCGTTCAATGCAAATAATTTGCAAATATTGATAATACTTAACACTGGCAAATGTCTGAATGGAAAAGCCAATTTAAAGAAGAAGAAGAAAAGTATATATAATTTTTTTTTCTCTTGTTTTCACGATTTTGGATTTAAATTAAACATCTTTTTCTGTTGTGTGTTGCGTTTACTGTTTTTAATACTTTTAGCATTGTTTCAATGTTCAGCGTTTCGAGACCTTCACCGAGCTCTTCTGTAAGATAGAAAGAATAAAAAATTTCAAATATGAAACTAAATAATGAGGTAATTGTGCGAGTTATTTTGAAAATATTAGACATAAGTTTTGTCACATACTTAATGATGTCTATATTTACATACTTAACTGGTATGGATTACATATTCTTCTTATAAATTGAACAAGAACCTCAGTGAGAGGTCAAGTTTCATGTTGGACTCTTCCCGAAATGCCTCGTCTCGTGTCATGGGCATGAACCAGTGCAACTCTATTATTTGATGGTCAAGAGGGTAAGCCGGCAGAAATCGACATTTCGATCAACACAATACTCCCCTTTCAATTCACCCTTAAATAATCAACAACACACGGAAAATGTACGGGTATATATAGAACCAACCGAACGCGGGGCCGCATTTCGTAGCATCTAACTAATGTGAACGAGTAAGTGAGTGGAGGCAGGCAGCGGCAGTAGGTAAGGCAGTAGGCGAGCTCGTCCGTGCCGAAAGTAACTGGAGTTCCGTGTATTGTAGAGATAGTATACCGCTCACTACTGTTCCGATGAAGCAATTCTCGTTAGCAGCACCATCATTACGTATAATTTTAGCAATTTGAGTTGAAACAATTTGTGTGCGTCGTTGTTTAAATAATAATAAGTGGTAATTGCTTGTCTGTGGAGAGTGTACGGCGTACGGTGGTGGCGGGTATCGCGTCGCAAGGGTGGCGCTGGCGTCTCGATAGCGATCTAGTGTGTCGTCGCGCGGTGCGCGGACGCAGGCGAGCGTCGACGACGGCGACGCATGCGCGGCGCGACGCGATCCTATCGGTAGCAGTGTCACCGCTCCTGCCTACACACCGTGGATATTACACACTCGCGATTATTATATTGAAGGCGATATAAATTACTCACACAGGATCTGAGGGCAGTTGAACGCTATAATAATTCTAGGTAGTTACTGAAGAAAGTTTGTCTGCACTCTGTCCGCACTCCGGACACACAGCAGAGCATCGATTACGTTGCGAAAGGGGCCCGATAAAGACGCGATATAATCCGCCAAAGAGAAGGTATAGTTACATTTTAATACAAAGTGGAGTCCGCGCTCTCCCCGCACGCCATTGTATTTCAAAGGGTCAAGAAAGTTTGGGGTATTCTATTAGAATCCCTTATTTCCTTATCTGGATGTAAAAGATAGGATCGCATTAAGCGGCCGGAGTATAAACGGGGATGGTTTCTATTTAAAGTGGGGTCAGGTGGCGGTGGTCCGCGGACGAGGCCGGGGCCGGCACTAAATCGTCGCGTGAAATAGTGCCGGCTCGCGGCGGGCCCGCTCGCTGCAGCCAGCCGGTGCCTGTAATATACTACCGAACTGAGCTCCCGGGGGATCCCGCTCCGTCACTCCATAAATCGTCCCCATTTGGCTAACCCGCGAATCAAAGAAAGGTAATTCACAATGTTTAAATCCAATTTGAAGGCGACCCCTCGCCTCCGTGCCGGGAATGTAAATTCGAGAACAAACCGTTTATTGTTATAGTCTATATAGGAGCGAGGAGTTATTATAGCGGAGAGATAGAGAGGGAGTCCACTCGTGTGTGAGACGAGACACATGTCAGGTGCATGTGACCTGCGATACGTCCGCGACGCGTCCGACCAGTCATCGTGACGTCACCACAATATCAAACCATTTATCGACGGTCGTCATTCATCGACAACATCTCACAACATGTTCTCCTACAGATATTTAAGATTTTAGCTTTTATATGTAAATAAACTGACTACCAGCTATAGCTGAGCTGAGCTGCACGCACAGTCAGTTAAATTATTTAATTTTTATAAAATTAAATAAAATATTCCTTTTTTGTTTTTATTGCTCAAGGCATTTTAATCATAGAAATATTTATAAATAAATTTAGTTAAGCACCTAAAATTCGTGATAACTGTTTATTTTGTAATCTACAGTCTAGAATATAATCCCGAGACTGTAGAAGCTTTAATTTAAAATAAAGCGAACTTCCAAACTATTGTAAATAAATTTAAATCAGAATTTAAATAACAAAAACTCCATCAAGAACAGCCAGTATTGATTGTATAAGTTCATACAATTTATAATTAAATGTAAAAAATAATTAGGTACTTTCAAAGCCTTATAAAAGTTTTATTAATTGAGAAAATGTTTTATTCTACGACCGAGAAAATGGAATAAAGTATGTGCACGACAACTATAGTAGTTCGACGAGCATTACTTGCCTATACGTCGTGTACGTACACCGTACACGACCACAAATTTTATTGTAGCGATCTACGCATAGGTAACCATCATAAAAATGTGGATGTTTTAAAGTACTAGCTAGCATTTTAACAAATAAGCTCTTCGGGTCTATTAGCCATTTGTTAATTTCTAAAGTAAATGTTGTAGATAAAGGGCTATTAGTAAATATCCAAAACTGCAAAACGGCAATTTAGGTACTGCAGATTGTTTTACGAGACTACTTTAAATTTGAACCACATATCTCTCAAAAAAATAAAGGTTGAATATGTATCCTATTTGGCGGAGATATCAATTAGCCCCTTTTGTAGGAAAAATACCCTAATCGTAAATCTCCTACGATGCGACGGACTGTAGGAGGAGAAGCGACAAAACCATCTGCTGATAGAGGAAAGTACCTAATTTTGAATTTTGTCAAATTGGAAACAGAGAGGTTTCGCTTGCTCGGTCAACTAATTATTGGCACATGCGTACGCGTAGCTATACTAACTACAGTTTATGGAAATCTACAAACTAAAAAAAAATGAAGTAAAAAAAACAGAAGCAAAGCATGTGTTGATTGAAGTTAACTAAATCAAGTAATGATTGTATCTAAAAAGTAGACTAACGACTGGACAATTTATAAAATATTATTAATAATTTGAGTGTGATTTGTGTTTCAATTGATATAATATCGTTCAGCCGTCGCATCGCAACTGGCAGCTACCAGACGAACCGCACCGTTACTCGAACCGACAACAAATTACATACAAATTGAAAACGTAATGAATAAAAAACGCACATTTATTTAATTCCGGTTTAAAAAAATGCCACACTTCCGACAGACAACCTATCTAAAGAAAATTGATTTTATAATGAAGTTAAAAAATATGAAATATACAGAAGCAAAGAAATGATATTATGTTACAAATGATCATGTACTTATTCTACTTCATGTAGATACTTATCTTAGAGATATAATTTGATTCAGATGTACTTTGATACCAAACTAAATTAAAGAACATTAAACAAATACATGTGTATGTACCTCGTTAATTTTGATTAAACATGTTTACCTCATCATCGATTACTCATCAATCTCAGTAAAAACGCAACTTTCGTGGGTATAGCAACTTTCAGCTACGGTACTGTACAACAAAACTTACTAAAAATACATGAC
Organism: Idaea dimidiata; assembly: GCA_949358125.1. Taxonomy (NCBI): domain Eukaryota; kingdom Metazoa; phylum Arthropoda; class Insecta; order Lepidoptera; family Geometridae; genus Idaea; species Idaea dimidiata. The sequence goes on along the minus strand of OX442333.1, from coordinate 25,335,496 downwards.
TTACAAATTATAAACTACACCATTATAAATGGCCGTTTTCTCATTATCTAGCTAGACTAAAAAAAACGAAGAGAGGACAAAAGTCTATAACTTGTCAAAAATAAAGTTTTACTCGTACTGAGAGTTTTACAGAGTTAAATATTTGACAGTATATAACATACAATGTACCTACTTTTGTACGTGTTATAGGTACCCTTCCATGTCTATCCAATTATATTGATAGTGGTCGATGATTGTTATTTATTTATTGTTATAAACTTTGGTCAAATATTCATTAATTCTCAAATAGACATATTAATGTATGAAACAACAAGCACAATATTCCTTCGGGTGACAAAAGGGCTGGTAGCTACTTTGGCCAACGAAGTGGTATAGCAATTCAAAGATGCAATGCAGCCATTGCAGCCTTTCGGGACCTTACGTAGGAACGCATTTTTGGATATTTAATTTTATCTAAATGTACTATAAGGTACTAAGTATTATTGTCAAAATAAAAATAAATAAATAGTAAATACAGGCAAATATCATAATTAGATGTTGAAATTCTATTTGAAGTACCACTAAGATTATATTTTCTAAATTGTAAATAAATTTGAAAGACATCTTAAGAATTCTTATTGATTTGGTTTATTTATACTATAGGATTGGTGAATAAAACCGATGATGCTTTTGTTGTGTTGTATTATCACGGTTGTGGCGTGGTCGCGATGCATGTATAATTGTCGAGATCAGTAAACAATCTATTTCAACGTCTTATGCCGATATCACAAAAACTGTAGATGAATCACTTATTGACTTTCGTATCGTGACAGAAGTTAATAGAAAACGTACAACACCTGATTTACATAATTAGGATTCTACTTTGGACATTTCAATAATTTATGGAATTAGCAAGTTGCGGTTAAGTGGATAAGAACAAAACGTGTGATCCGAGGGCAGAGAGAGTTTCGAGAGGTGCGACTCGAGATGGTGGTAACAACAACAACAACAACAACATATCGCAGTACTGAGAGCGAGATGAGCGGGCGGTCGGTCCGGTCATTGACCGGGGCTAATTGTGCCCCGCGTCCCACTCCCCGCGTCCCGCGTCCCGCCGCCCTGGGTCACGCAGACCTTCGCACATGACGTCCACTAGCCGCCACAAACATTTGCCCTATATACGAAAATCGATCAGACAAGTTCACGGCAGTATCGAGACGAGAGAGTGCGACGACACCGCGATACAGACAGATAGATCTCACATAATAATATTAGTTTTACTATCGATTAACTGATCGATGACACGACGAAATCTTACTATTATTACTACAAACAAATAATTCATAGAGACGATCCACCACCGACCGCGAGTCGCTAAGATAAATCAAGACCGTTCAAACTCTGAAAGAGATCTATTTCTGATAAGACTACCAGATAAAGTAGTTCGAAACGATCTCAATTATTTTAAAAATGATGTGCAATAAGCGTTATCTTGATAATGAATTCCGAAATTAAGCAGGACTGTAATCTGCTGCTACTCTGACGGAATGTGACGTGATGTACCTACTTCGTAAATTCAACTTACTAATTTTCAATTATTAGGTACATATTAACTATTAACTACAAAAACATATACCTACCTACTTACATAATTATTAAACATTAATGAAATTCTAATGAAGCCTACTTAAATGAAACACATAGACAAACTCTTTAAAATGTGTTGCATTTTACTAATATCACTTGCTGATTCCTACTTAAGTATAATTTTCATATATCAAACTTATTTATCACATTTCAGTACATTACCTCTTTTGTTTGTAAGTTTGTCTGTCAAACATTCTTTTTTTTAAGAGAAATTAAGTTTAGTTAAATCAAAGATAAGATAAAAAAATACCTAAATTCCCTGAACATACAGTACCTGTTTTGTATAAATGGTGTCAGTGCCTTTTGAAATATAATAATATCATTTTCAATTTATCATACTATAAATGCAGATAATTAAAGGAGACTTTTAGTGCTCCCAACTAAAAATATTATAATAATTATCTGATACGTAGATTATTATGTTGTATTAAATGCATTAAGCTTGTCAGGGGGTCGTCAATTTAGCGAGCGAGTGCTTCAACGTGACGGCACATTAATTTCTGTAACTCGGATAACTACTTATTGCGCCCAAGTAAATATCACATCATCACTCGACGCTCGAGCGCTGCTAGTACTGTACCTACAAGATTCAATCGCCAGCAACGACTTTTACAGTATGTCACCCATGTGTTTGAATACATTTTAGTTACTCATTCCATAACTTTGAATAAACTCGTGCTTTTACAAAATTGACAAAAAAAGTAACATCAATCAAAATCAAAAGTTTTTCATTAATATTTCAACTACGGAGCTAGATTAAAATAACGTAGATAATTCTAAAATGGACGGAAATCGTGTAAATTTATAAACTTTGACAATAAAGAATTATTCGGATTTGTGTAAAATAAACTGTACCTAATTTCTTCTATGGTTTTCGCGATTTTGCATAATAAAACACTTTATTTATCCGGTTTTATCGCGTTTTTATTCATTATTTGACCCGAGCTTTCGCCAACTCAAAATAATGAAAAAAATGAATAAAAACGCGATAAAACCGGATAAATAAAGTGTTTTACACACCTACTGCTCTACAAAGTTACTTTATTTGACCAAAAAGGTCAACGTAAAGCGAGTCTTTATTCCCTAGGTGCATAAAGTGCTCATTATGCACCTAGGGCATAAAGTAATTTAAATTTGGAACTATGGTTCTGGTAGCATACGGCCATTTCGAAGTGGCCACCTAGACATAACACATAAAAAAAATAAAAACTGGGCTAATTTTTTCTATTTTCACGGGCGGAAGGGTAAAGCAAAAAATTTTGGTCAGTATAAAGCCCCAACTTTTTTTTTTCATCTGCTAAGGCCGATTCGTCATTTTGACGTAACATTGTTAAATTTAATTAATATAGAGCTGTCAATATATTTCATATACGTTGCATTAATCTATTTTTTGTTGTTAGTTAAATGCTTACTTTTGTAGCCCTTTTATTGTCTCACAGTAGATGTGTAAAGTAGAGTATTCACCTCGGTACTAAAGCCTGTATTTATCTTGGGCGCTTGAATCCCACGCTTCACTCAGGACTCTAGGTACATAACTCCTTCGCTTCGCTCAGGAGTTAAGTTTTTAACACCCTCGCTGCGCTCAGGAGTTAACCCTCTAGAGTCCTTCGTACGCTTTGGATTCAATATGACGCCCGCTATATAAGACAGGACTTTAGTACCTCGGTGCATAAACTACTATTATTAAACTGTACCTATTAAAAATATAGACGACAACATATACAGATGACAGAACTTATGCAATTACACTGCACGCATCGACGCCTCGGCCCGTCTGTACAATGGATGTTAGATAAGATATTTTTATATAAATATATTTTTATAAAAATTTATACTATTTTCGTGCAATATCTTTCGAATTATACAAATCCTTAAATTATATCAGCTCATTAAGTTAAGTAATAATAAAACAATAATTTTACGGGTATTGCGATATAGAAACACAGGCGCAATTGGTTTACATTGGTCAGATAATAATTGGTGGATAAAACTTATTTGCTGTTGTTATTATTTAAAATTATAAGGATTGTCTAAATATTATTAGATATTTCAAATAGAATTCAATACAATTAGATACTTTGTTGAACTTTTCAAAGGATTTTCATAAAAAAGTATTGCAATTCTCGATACCATATTTAATTATTATTTTTTACAGGTGTTGATGTTGCTAAGAGGTATAATCAGATATTTAATCTTAAAAAAATTTGTCATAACACATTAAAACACCTCAATAATATTATAACAGCAACTGTTCCCGTCTGACAATGGGCTGAGTGCTCGCGCCCTGTGTACTGTAATGTAAGGTATCATTACTTCGGTAAACAACGCGTGACTTCATCACCTGCTAATTCAGTTATACCTCGATGACATTATTATATCCGAATATCATTACAATCAAATTCAAAGTTGTAGCACCTCGCTAGTTGCCCATCAATTGTTTTGTCATTTTGAAGTAATTTGATGAGAATCATGACATTGTTTGAAAACGATAGAAATATTTCGGCTGTTAACATACCGGGACTTCAATGGTGGGTTTATTTCTTTCCAATAAATTGTAATCACAATTATAATATAACACAGCGAGCTGCGCCCCGTGGTATTACCCGCGTAAGTCCCGTTCCCGAGGGAATATCGGGATAATAAGTAGCCTGTGTGTAATTGCAGGTCGCCAGCTACATATACTACAAGTTTCATCGCAATCGGTTCAGTAGTTTTTGCGTGACAGAGTAACAAAGTCACATACATATACATATACACTTTCGCGTTTATAATATTAAGTAAGATTTATTTAACACATAAGAGTTCTAAAGGGTAAAATATATTAGAAATGTGAGTATGACACGGCCCGGACCAGTTGGAGCGTTGATGATTCTAAATTCTATTAATACTAGGCCTACCTAAACACACGGTAAACAGAAGACGGTAGTCGGAGAAAGGGGAAAGTCGGGAATTCGTGAAAGCAAATAGAAGCCACTCAAGCTCTCAATAAAAAGGTGAAGTGCGTTTCAGGCGTGTCAAAGGAATCATTTTGCAGATGGGTTGAGAGGCGGCGCGCGAAGGTGACAAAGGGAGACTATAAAGAGTCTTAATATTATTTAGCGAGGGAGCGCCCCGGGGACGCGAGAACCCGCGGAAGGGGTTGAGCGCTAAATCACAATACTCGAGCTGACCCTTGCTTGCTTCAGCTACCACTCGTTCACAATAAAAGATTATCTTCCAATTATTTGTCGTCACTTGCCATAACTTTACGTTTACTTATGTACCTATACTAGCCAACGGTGAAAATTATTGTTACTCGACGTCCCCTCGTATTGTGTATTATTCTATTTCGATATACATTATTTCGTGCGGATAAAACGTTGAAATGTTGATAAAATTTAAGAAATGTCTAAAAACTTCATAAGAATAACAATTAGTGTAGTTTTTATTTTCATAATTTGATTGGATTTTAACATTTAATTAATAATGAGCAATAATTGAAAATGTAAATAAATTAATATTTAAAACGCAATGAACATTAGGTGTATTGACTAATAGATGTCCTTCTCAATAATTGTTATCAATTTATAGTTTCCATCAGTAGAAAACATTGGTATAAATACAAATATGACATAATAATTATTATCACTAGTTATTTCATTAAATGTATTCTCTATATTATTAATTTATTACCAATTGATATTAATAGAATATTAGCGTACAGCAAAGCACGGTACGTTATCTATCCGCTAGGCCTATTATTATCTGAGCCCTAAACGATTGTATGTAGCGTTTCAGTGACATTTTTATTTAAAAAATTCGTGAAAATTATCTGTTAATCTGTTGTGTTAAATTATTGACTTTCATTGAGACGACAAATTCTGATTGTCAAAATATTTGTAGATATGAGTCACAGATGATATCTATAGTCGATAACGCGTTAGTAAACCGTTTTAAAACAATCAAATTATTGGTGATAAGAAAGCAACTATTTTTATAAAGGTAATCTTGCTTATTAATTCAAATTAATTATAATAATTGATAAGATATAAAATTTAACATAGGTACCAACCTAATGATTTGTTTTATAGAATAAACATAATTAAAAATAAATGAATGAGTATATGTTTTATTTGTTTTTTTTTTAATATTGAAGTTAAGCAAGTTATCATATGAACGAGGCAAAAACAATAACAAATATATTTTTTTGGAAAAAAAAATGGTAATATACCTATACTTATATAAAAAATAGTAACATACACCTCTCATGAATTTCCAAGAAAATAAATGAATATGTAACTTACGTGAAAACATAATTTAAAAGTTAATACCAGTGAACTAAACACAAATGACATCGACAACTTCACAATAGGAGGAGCCGCGTCTCGCACAAATTGACCAATAAATAAAATATTGTGATTATATCCGTAAAGGTAACGACGACGGTATGGTGTGACACCAAGTCACGAGTCGCGGACACTGGATGGATACCCGAGCCCGAGACGAGATACGACGATAGGTGATGAAGGTACTGACCGTGATGGGTCTGAGCCTGGTGGGTCCCCTGGTGGGCCGCGGCCAGCGCCCGCAGCGGCGGTGGCCACGCGGGCAGGTCGCGCAGGCGCATGGAGCAGTCGAGCGGCTGGTCGCGCACCGCCAGCGCGGGCATGGCGCGCTCGTCTCGCGCGCTCTCTCGAGGAGCCGCCGTCTCGACCAGCGGCGCGCAGCGGCACGTCCGCCCACACACACTGTCAGCATAGACACTGCCACAACTCTACTCGATTTTTTCCGTGGATTTTTTATCCGCGGGTGGAGGCGGGGCGAGTGCGGCGACCAATCGCAGCGCTCCTCCCGCCCCCGCCCCCCCGCACTCCGACGCTCTCCTCGCCCGCCGCTCCTCTTATTTACGTACCGTATATTAAAAGGGTTTTCCGCGTGCCGTTATGGATTTTCTTTCGCGAGGCGTTTTACATACGATGGACGGGGCGGACTCGGGCGGAGGTCGAGGCGAAGTGCCCTCGCGCCTGGGCCCGACTCGAGTCCTCCGATTCGATTCTGTCGTCATAAAAACTTAGAAAGGGGCCTCCATTCATTGTTCTGAACGTTTCAATTTTTTGTGAGGTGCGAGTCTCGCCGATCCTGAAGATTTACAATTTGATAGCAAACCTCGTTCAGACCGTCCACAGTCCCGCTCGCTCGGTCTGGAGAGATAGTCGAACGAGTGTACTCGCTACTCGCTAGTAACGTGTAGGTACTCGCTCGTGTAATGAGCGCCACATCGTTACGTCACAGGGTTCGCGGCGACCGGCCGGGGTCAACGACACACGCACACTCTCTGAACTTGAACCTCCTTACCTCTTGTCTTTACAATTAACATGTCCTATATCTACTGCTGTCACTCGCACGCTATCGGTACGTTAGTGTCATTAGGTATATCTTACGTTTTCTCAGCATGACCAGTTTTTCTGGCATTGCCATTTGCTGCCACTAAGTCAGCCAGCATAATATAATATCTAACTATATATTAGGGCTAAAGGTGCAGTTTAGGAGGGTTTCTGTCGTCACTCTGAACCTGACGCGAATCAATTTACCTACCTCATCTTCTCAAACTTGCTCAGCAGTAACCGATCTGGGTGACTTCCACTCTACCCAAAGATCTCGGTTTTTTTGCTAATGCCGCAACGGATGGTAACTTTACGTATGACTGCAGTAACAAGAGCGGTTTAGTGAAATTTTAATTCTGAAGAGTTAAATTTAAAGAAATGCTATCCAAAAATTTGACTTTAACCTGCATTTTTGGGTAGTCCGGCCCCAATGCCTTTATAGCCACAGATGCTCGTCTAGTCAAATTAACATTAAGGTTCGCATCTCTTTTTTTTGTTTTACGTTTAAGGCACGCAAAGAGTTATCTAGAAATCTGTTACCTACAAATTAATTAGGTTGATTAAATTAATATAAGTACTAATACAAATTAATTCGGTTTAAAATAGTAAACCTACAAATTAATTAGTTAAGTGATCGAGCTGGAAGGACCATTATTGTTTTGGAAAATAATTGCGATCATTCCTTTATAAATCAACTAGCTGCGCCCCGCGGTTTCACCCGCGTAAGTCCCGTTCCCGTGGGAATATCGGGTTAAAAAGAAGTCTATGTGTTATTCCCGGAACCCAGCTACCTATATTCCAAGTTACATCGCAATCGGTTCATATTAGTAAGATAAGATTGACAACAGAATGACTAAATGTCACCTGACTCCAGATCACTTGTCTTCTTCGACTTCGTGGACGTTGACAATACAGGATCCTCTGCACTGCACCACAACGATTTAACAACAATTCTACACAACAAATCTCTTTCACTTGACCTGTAGTGTCATGCTGGTCTTAGCATGCCTAATGTAGGTACAGAAACAGAACCTTAGGTTCTATATCAAATCTTCACCATCATCACAAATCGACCTCTAGTTTAAATCTAAACTAAGTTAAACTACGTATACCACTGTAGTAGTGTAGGTAGCTACACACGATCAATGGAAATCTTTGAAGGTTCATGTGAACCTTACCTATATTATAGGTATGGATGGGTAGAGTCTGGGTGGAGTGCCTTGTTTTCAACTCATTGAAATGATGGAATTCTGGCATCACTGCAACCCTTAGATTTGTTTAAATAAAAGCACGTCATCTATTAGATTGGCTCGTCGAATGTAAATCCTGCAACAAAGGCAGCAGTTGTTAGCATTGTTGACCCGGTCCGGAGCGAGACGTCAATACGACCGCCGTATGTTGTAGGTGGTAAGGTCGAGATTGTCACTAGCGTGCTGCGTGTGATATATGGGTCACGGTGTGACGTCACGCACGCGACATCTGCCGCCCCCGCACCTGGCTGTACACCCCCCCCCCCGCGTCCCCCGCCCCCTCACGCGACCATCGAATGCAGATTTATCACCAAACGGATATCAACGAACACAGATAAATGTAGGGCTAATTTAATGCATCTGTCATAGAACAAAACCGTTGGTGATCAAACCCTTAGTTTAGATGTCTGTGATCGAGCCACACTTTTTCACCGATACACTGTCCGCAGATGGAAACATGGCTGTCTGTCTGATTATCCACAATATACCAAATGGATTACTTATTATCACGACTCTGTCGAAAACTGTTTTAGTAAACAGCTAATCGCATTCTGTGTTATCTTAATTGAACTTCTATCCATTTACATTTTCTGGTAAAATGCTATTTCTCTACCCATTTCGATTGCTACTACAGACACTGACCTCTGTATCATTACCATTAAAAGTATTATCAAGATACACTCACACAATCAAAGCTCATGTGCCTTACATTCATCCAGCTAACAATGAGCTCTGAATGTAAGCAAGTTGTAAGTAACATGAACATTCTATAGATGGCCTGGTATGAAAAGAGGACCTTTCTTCGAGTATTTGTTTACATTATGACAACGGTACCTAAAATATAGTGACGGTAAGAGTTTTAACTGTTTATCAGAAGATAATAAAAAAGTAAGCCAAGTGCGTGTCATATCCGGTTGTACGCAGTGTTGGGTTCCGTAGTTGTCACTAAATTTTGTATTTTACAGTCGGTCTATTATTTACCTACTCGTTTAAGCCTGATAAAACAGCACTATTAAATGATGATTTTTCCTGAATATTTGTAAATAAATAAATATTGCTATCGAAATCACCACAAACATGAACTTTCATACACCCGCAATAATTTTACTTCTTACTATCTTACTAATATAATATTATAAACGCGAAAGTTTGTATGTATGTATGTATGTCAGGTTGTTACTCTTTCACGCAAAAACTACTGAACCGATTGCGATGAAACTTGGAATATAGCTAGCTGGATATCGGGAATAACATATAGGCTACTTTTTGTCCCGATATTCCCGTGAGAACGGGACTTACGCGGGTGAAACCGCGGGGCGCAGCTAGTATTACTATACCTACATAACGACTTTTCAGCGCAATTAGAGCTTTGACCAACTAGGTAAGCTTCTCTGAGCGAATCTTCGGACAGATACACAGTTGTATATAACGAAACTATAACCGGTCCTTGTTGGTGGTTTAAGTGAGGAAGCTATAATCAGTTACCAGCTAAACATGGTAATTTATTTGTAACGAAGGATTGGATGACGGGACCCTAAACGCTAGTTGGTGTAGGCATTATGCAATGTTTTAACACAAAACTTCGGCAATAAAGCAGTTTGGATACAATGGGCAGTTTTTTGCCTTTTGTCTCGTCTATCGAGTCTCGAGTCGGACGAGCTACGAGCTGCGAGCTCAGGTAGCTGCGCGACCGACGCGGACTATTTCGTTAGACCAAATCAATCACATTTTATGTACCTATCATAGATGTAATTACCGGCTCATATTTCACAACTTATCCATTTATTTTATTGACGAAGAATTAAAAATATCGTATTTGATAAATAATATGAATCGTTTAGCTGTATGTCTGTACGAATATGTCATGTAAGTATAATGTACAGTACGAGATAACGATACCTTTACGGTAAAGTAGTAGGTACTTGTGATTCACTGATATGATCGATATTAATTTACTGGAAATTGTTCATACTCATAAGAGTATCGATCATAATGTGTATGTGTATGTGTATTTGTTACATACATGGAAAATATGAATTTATATTAGAAATACTTAGTTAGGTAACTATAAGGTATACCGCAATACGAGTAGTGGGCCGTACTCATATATAGTAAAACGTAATAGGCGTCTACCATATACCGGGGTGGGTCGCTTGTAGTCTGTCGAGATGTGACATTGTAACGTGGTACAAATGTTACGTTCTACATCAGATAGAATTTTAACATTTATAATATCTTATATTTGTTGCATTGTTGCACCATAATTGATAGGTCATCTTTTTAAGAAACATATTTAGTTCAAAATAAATAATAAATAAATAAATAATAAGTACTTACTTGTGATGACGGAAGGTCTGCCGACGTGCGTGTGCGAGTTCATATGCGGATGTGGATGCGTGTGCGTGTGTTGTTGATGAGGCGGGGACACGCACGCGGACCGCAGCAGCCGCTGCAGGCGCGACGCGGGGTACACCAGCCACGACGTCGGCTCACGTCGTCTCTACAACACAACGATCACACCACATGTTACCGGTAGGTACTATACTACTTGCTACGATAACACCCCATTCATGTTCCTTACTAAAGTGCAGGTGCCAATGTCACGTGACACACACAACCCTTCTTCCTCACAAGTTTCCTGCAAAAAAACAGACCACAAAAAACCAAGGCCGCGCGCGCATAAACGACAAAAAACTCAACCCTTTGTCGCACGCGTCTAGCGCCACCGTTTTTCAATATGATTATAATTACATCGGTATCTAACGCCGACCGACCGACCGACCGACCCTCTCCACCGGAACTAATTAGCTGTTAGATTCTCACGGTGTTTACGACTAAATTAATTCTAATATTTGTAACCCCTTCTCAATTAATTATGATATACGATGTAGTCACCCGCTACCGGCGCGGCGCGAGTTGCCGGAGCGGCGCGGGGGGCGGGGAGGTGTCCGCGGGACGTTGTACATAATTTATCAGGCGCGATTCGGGCGTACATAGCACGCGGACCCTTTTTCAGTCGGATGAAATCAAAATATAAAACGATGTAGATAGGAGGAGGCGGAGGCGGTGCTCCGTCTCGCTCTCTAATGTATTCACGTTTCCCGACCCGTTCATTTTTTATCGCAGTCGCGCGGCGCATTAGAATTTCCAGGCGAGAAAATCTCACGCACACTACGATTTGGTCTCGGCAGGAGTCGGAGCGCCTCTCGTCCGTAACACTGGCATAACAAGGCTCAGAGTCGTGTGAGGCGTGAGGCTTGCCCGCGAGCGTGTGTGCGGGAGGTTGTACAGAGTGTGAGGCGGCAGGGCCGTACATTGTAAATTCGCGCAGGGAAATGCGGGCGGGAGAGGGGAGGGGGGAGGGGGAGTGTACGGCTCGATAAGAAACCATTTTCCACGCCGCGCCGACAACGCCGACCGCGCCGACTACCTTACAGCAGCATCGCATTGACGACCTGCACCTGAACTATAGAAATGAGAGACCTAGTTAAGCATAAAGTATTTACTTATAGAAGGTTAAATAGAACCTTTGCAATGATCTTTAAAACCCTTCTTCATGATGGATGAGGATGATGGATATACTAGCTGCGCCCAGCGGTTTCACCCGCGTAAGTTGCCCCGGGAATTTCGGGATAAAAAGTAGCCTATGTGTTATTCCCGGTATCCAGCTACCTATATTTCAAGTTTCATCGCGATCGGTTCAGTAGTTTTTGCGTGATTGAGTAACAAACATCCAAACATCCAAACACACAGACTTTCACATTTATAATATTAGTAGGATAATAATATTGAAGTAGGATAGTAGGAAGTAGGATAAATACCAGATATTATATAAACTGTTTTATATACTGACAATAGACACCTACATGTTACTACGGATGAAGAACAGACAACAGCTCAATGTTTACAAATAATGAAAACATAATATTTAAATGATGTTGATAGGGTGGTTTGCACTGTGAGGAGTGTTCTGTTCAGCTACTCCTGTCAACACTGATCGCACGCATCGTAACTTATATTGCAGGGCTCCACTCCTGTCTTTACGACAGACTGTAGTGGAGTATTTTTTAAATATCAATAGTACTAACGCAAAAACTACAGAAGGTGAGAATAGAAAATAGCATTATTTTGCAAGATTTGCTATTTAAATATCAAAGCAACTCTGTCTCCCTGTGTATTACGTTTTGACGCCTAAACCGTTGAACCGATTTGATGAATTTTGGTATACTTAGAGGTAGACGAAACCTTGGAGAAGGAATTTTGATTCCAATCTATTCCAATATACACGCGGGATCTCAACATACGCGTGTAAAACCATGAACCTCTGCAAGTGATCTATCTTCTTCTTCTTATTTTGGAGCAATGGTGTGGGTCATCTAGTGTTAGAGTTTTCAGATCGCCCTAAGACCTCTGGACATTTAGACTGATATCAGAGATAACAACCGGAACCAACTGCTTAACGTGCCTTCCGAAGCTAGTGACCTATATATAATAACTACATATTCACATTATTAATTAGGTATAGATCAGGAATAACGGTTGATCCGTTTCCTGCACACGTTGCGGACTCCGCTCAAGGACCTGCTTTCTCCGGTGTTTTTGCGTCGAGTCTATAGGGGTGACCTTTAGCTGAGTGTAGCGCTACACGCGAGCGATATGACCTCGGTCAGGGTCACCAACCTGACCGCTGCACCGGCCACCGACCGACCTGGCTTATATGACGTTATAACATCCATCTTTACTGAGTTTCATATAATTTAATATGTTTTATAGATAGGTACATGTTATTGTAAACTGACATCTGACGATCGGACTCTTTATTACAATTTTGTTGCAGTTTTGTATTAATATATTTCCTAAGTGAAGAGATAATAAAACAAATACAGGTGGATGTAGGTATTTGGATTCAAAATGCGATGATAATTATTCTCTCGGTGATAGAGGTGAATTTGCAAGTCAGAATTATAGTAAAAGTCAAGTCCACCTCTATAGTAATTCGACTTTAAAATGTTGAAGTTCCCAGAACATTGAATCTTAAAATGCTTAGCTAATTGTCAACTGACTAGATAAGTAATAGAAGGGTACCTTGCAAGCAGGCAACAAGACAGATATTGTGTGATGTACGACTGCGACTGGTACAATCCGCTGTAGATAGCTATTGTCCCGGTCGAGGCGCGTGCGGTGAGGCGCGGCGCGGCGCGCGGCTTGATGCGCACGCGACGACGATTGTGACGGTCACCCACCCTCTCACTCTTTGTCAGATGTCATCGAGCTTTATCTCCTTCTACAAGGGTCATATATGTATATTACCTATCATACAGAGTTTTGGCAACACAAATGATTTATTTGCATTTCACTAAACTGCATAATATGTTTCGACACTAGCCAGGCACTCCAGGCACCAATGTTACAGCCGGAGCTGTTGTTGTTTATCTATAATATTAATTCGATCATATATAATCGTCGATTTTTTAACGATATCAACAAGTAGTTTTAATAATCATCGTTGTCGTTCCATCACTCGAAAAGAAACTGATCGATCTCTTGCAACAATCGTGTTTCATTTGCATCGTGTCGTTGTGTGAGTGTGGCACGCAACACACACGTCGGCGTCGGTCGGTCGGGTGAGCGGACAGTGTGTGTGTGCGTGTGTGTACCTACAGACAGACAGACATGGTTGTGTCAAGTGTTAGATGCGCGTTTCGTGCGGGTAATGATGCGCCGCCACACCGGCGCGGCGCAATCAAATCGCATACATTATGCAGATATCGGCGACGCCCGCGCAGCCGCGTCCCGACGCGCGTCGACCAATCACAGCCCTATACCAGCTCTCTCTCTCTCCCTCGCTCGCTCACATCGTATGTAAATTAAACGCTTTCTGTCTAGTTAGTTCTCAGTAATGGTATCTAGTTAACTGGTCTAGATCACGATACCAACACGTTCGCTTGCGCAACACGGACCTAACATAATATTGACCTAAACATTGACGCTTCCATGAATCCAATCTCTTGAGAAAAAATACTATAAACAAACTAGGTATACCATTTTTCGAAATGAAGTAGTGGACCCATAAATAACAGACGCATTTTAATTATCAAACCGCCAAAATAGTGACATCACATATTTTGTTCGAGTAACTTAGGCATCTGATACTACATAGGGTCAAAGCTTTGATACCAACGCATTATTGTCTTCTATAAACAAAAATGCGTATGCGAAAAAAACTATTATTATACTTAAAGAAATGCTTTTCCAAAAATTTCGCGCCCGACAGGACTTGGCTTGAAGTATAGTCATCCAAGTGTAGGAAACACTTTAAAATATACCAAAAACGAAAAACTATTATTGTTAGTAATACGTCAAGTCAAGATATATAAATCATTACAATGTATGACTAATACAATGTTAAGTAGACGTAATTCATGATAATGAGATCTGACTGACATAGTAATGTAGGGAGGTGCGCACATTAGGTACAGGTGGCAGGTGTCCGAGATCGCTTCCTTCCCCGAACGAACGCATACGCACGTCCATTGTATTAACGGCGCGTGACGCGCATGCGTGCTATACCACTCCCATAACTCACACAGCTTATGAATACAGTCTATGACAGAATATGTCTCGATCATGTCGTGTTACTATAGTTATTTCTCGTGGACTCGACGAAAACGTTTGATAAAACCCAATAAAAACTATACATCTTTTAAAAATCTAGAGTTTTAGTTATAGGTATAATTTTGCTATCTCTCAGACATACTCTTTAAGCAATCGGTTCAGTATTACAAACATAAAAAGTTATTCCTTTACAATAAACTAGCTACGTCCCGCGTAAGTCCTGATCCCCTACAAATATCAGGATCAAAAGTATCGCTTATATGTATCGGGATCAAAGTATCGCTCGCTCCATCGCTTATGGTTTTACTCACTCCCCCAATCACCCAATCCCAATCCGAATCTCATCCCTATGCAATTTTTTTATACAAATCGGTCAAACCGTTTGGCCGTGAAGACAGAACGAACAAAGTTTGGATAAGCAGAACCATTTGTCGAGTGAAAGTGGTCATCGATCAGGTATGTGTCCCACGACGTAGATGCACGGGCAGTTCCCGGTAGCAACGGACGACGCGACGGTCGACGGTCGACCGCCGACCGACGACGGACTACACAGAGGCCGCGCCCGCGCATCGCGCGTTCATTAATGACACCACGTGAATATCAAACTACGTAAACGTACGTACGTAAGCGAGTTGCTCGTGGGACATTATTGTTTACTTAGTTCTACTTCTAATGCATGAATATTACTCCTTATCCTCCTCCTTATCTTACTAATATTATCTGAACCGATTGCGATGAAACTTGGAATATACCGGAATATACTTGAAATATACTTGGATACCGGGAATAACACATAGGCTACTTTTTATCCGGATATTCCGGCGGGAACTGGACTTACGCAGGTGAAACCGCAGGGCACAGCTGGTATTGATATAAAGACGACACAAGACAGCTAACATTAACTGAGTTACAGAAAAGATTCCTACAGCAATGGTGGTCTACAAAACCCACCTAGGCAGATTTTATTTTCTATTTTTAACCCTAATGAAAATTGATACATGTTCTACGAGTTTTGATGGGTCATTTTTATGTTAGTTTTTAAAATCTTAAGTATCGGATACCAACACCTTTATTATAAAGAACACACTCTTTAAATTTCAGCCTTCTACTATCAGCGTTTTAGCTGTGCTTTGATGCATCAGTCAGTCAGTCAGGACAAAGCGCTTGATATATATACATTATACCTACTTATTTAGATACCTTGTTGTTACTAACAGTATATTATGATCGCGAGATCTTTTGTTCGTAGAACAACCAGTTAAGTTAAGTACGTTTTAAGTATTGAATCGATTGATGTATGAAATGGCAGCTGGGTGCTTATGTCCATCAAGTTTGGCAATCGATGCCCAATTACAGCCGCTAATTGTGGCCCCGCGAGGTGAATCGATCATGAATCGTTTCCTAAACTAATATCCTGGTAACAAGCAGCCAGTTTGTATTGTTGTGACTCATAATGATCGTTATAATCGGCAGTTTGTGTCGAGATTTGTCAAGCAAAATGCGCGACGAAGCTCCGATCATGCAGGTGCGTCGCGACCTCTCCAGAATAACCAACTAGCACCAACATCCTCGAGCACTTGGCTTGTCGTATCCTCAACTCTATTGCTACTGTACTAAGGAGGGTATCACAGCACGTGTGTAATGTTGTCCAACATCCTGATATCGATATTATTGAGAACAAAACTGGACAATTATGATTTTTTACGCATGAAATGTGTGACGTCTGTGTGAATGTATCATAATGTTGTCGATTGTAACGAGAACGCTTCGGGAATCACAAGTTTGGATATCGTGGGCCGTCTATCGTAGAGATAAAACATCAAGGGTTCCTACAGTCGGGTACAAAAGTGGTTCCTCACTAAGCAAAAATTATAATTAAAAATATGTAGAACATCAAATATTCCATATTTTAATTATATATATATAGTACTAGCTGCGCCCCGCGGTTTCACCCGCGTCACTTCCTATCCCGTAACGTTAATGATCCCTCACGTATGTCATACCAAGTATTGCTTAACGATCATTCAAAGTACTATATAATATTTCTACCACTAAACCAACCCTGTACCAAGTTTTATGAATATCGGGTCACCCGCTCTTTTTCACCCATCACGTATGTTGTACCAAGTGTTGCTTAACCCGTACGATCATTCAAAGTACCCTATATGTATATTATTTCTACCTCTAAGCCAACCCTGTACAAATTTCACTCATATCGGTTCACGGGTTGTTGAGTTAGAAATACACGACTTTATTTTTCATAGCTGCCGTCCCGCAGTTTCACTCGCGTAAGTCCCGATCCCGAGGGAATATCGGGATCAAAAGTAGCCTATGTCATATCTGGATAATGTAGCTTTCTATTAGTAAAAGAATTTTTGAAATAGGTTTAGATGTTTCTGAGATGACCCCCAAAATACATACATACATGTTACCAACGTAACCTCTTTATAATATTAATTATACCAACATAAAACAAAATATTAGGAATCAAAAGTACAATGAGATATTGCAAAAGAATTTTAAAAAAAACAAAAAACCCGACTGCGTAAAAAACTCGATTAAAAAATACGCATAGAAACAACAAAAAAACTAAAAAGAAAAAAACAAGCCCAGTAATTTGAAATTACACTAAGTAATAATAGTTTTGTAATCGATACACACGGAACACATAATAAATGAGTAAAAAATTACTCACAGTCGGGACCCATTCATTTTACTAATCTAATTTTTCCAATGGGTCCCGACTGTGAGTAATTTTTTACTCATTTATTATGTGTTCCGTGTGTATCGATTACAAAACTATTATTACTTAGTGTAATTTCAAATTACTGGGCTTGTTTTTTTCTTTTTAGTTTTTTTGTTGTTTCTATGCGTATTTTTTAATCGAGTTTTTTACGCAGTCGGGTTTTTTGTTTTTTATAAATTATTATTTTTATTTTACGCTTTTTAGTTATTTTCATTTATTGATGGTAGGTAAGTCTCGTAATCTATTCATTTCATTACGGGGTTATAATGTACTAGCTGCGCCTCGCGGTCTCACCCGCGTAAGTTCCGTTCCCGCGGGAATAATAAGTAGCCTATGTGTTAATCCAGGTCCCCCAGCTACCTATATTCCAAATTTCATCGCAATCGGTTCAGTAGTTTTTGCGTGAAAGAGTAACAACCTCACATACATACATACATACATACTTACATACAAACTTTCGCGTTTATAATATTAGTAAGATTCTATTTCAGTTAGGGTTTAGTTATTTATTGTTTAAATTTATTATTATTCTTTTAACTTTTTTAGTACCTAAATGTTATTAGGCTTTTATTCAGTTGGTAGGTACAATTTATGTAAATATTTTTTTAGTTTATATCAATAAATTCCTGTCACCTGTACCATCACGGCTTATACTTTGATAGTTCCAAGCGTAACTACGTAACAAAAATAAAAACTTGTTCGTTAGTATCAAAAAGCAAGAATACCTAATTGTAAATTAACTTTAAACCGTTATATTTCCTAAACGGTTCTTTAAAATAAAAAATGGTGAAAGAAACTTAATATTTATTTTTAAAAACCTATTCAACGATACCCATCTTGACATACTTTGACGATTTTGGATTTTTTAATTTTGACAATATGGCGTCTGGTGGTGACATAAGTTACTTTGGATTACTGTCATGTCTTTAGTCACACTCGCCAGATTAAGACGAATCGATTGACGTATGAATCATCAAAATCGGCCCACGCGTTTGGCCTCTAGAACGCCACATAGAAACATCCATACATACATACATACATACATACATAGACCGATAAACACATTACCCTCCTTTGCGTCGCGCAGTCGGGTAAAAAGCACTGCAGTTTGGTGACACAACCGTCTCGCATGGAGCCGACCGATTGAGCCGCGCGGCATGATGCCTCACAGAGTTGGCTGGCCACCCTCATCATCGTCGCCCGCTACGTGTATATATGCACGCTTGGTACTTAGTAATTATTTATTGTGGAGTTATTTTAAAACTGTAATATCTCGTGAGATATTCATTGAAATCAAGTGATGTTAAGGACAATTATGTTTAAAATTAAATACTTTTAATGAATAACGTATTTATTTGGATAAGGATTAACATCATATTTATAAAATTACCTTCGGAAACAATGCATTGTTCTACAATAAATTTCATTACTCTAAAAGATGTTATATTTAGTCAACCTTAAGAGTTAGACATATGCTGTCGCGGACTATTTATTAGATCCTTTTTAGAGGAAGAATTCTCTCATATATGGTTTTTATGTAACTCTGACCGTTTACTCAGCGCACGCGACAGAATCTCGGAACAGGGTGATTTTTTTCCCGTTTTTGCAACATTTTACATGGATGCTCCGCTTCTATTAGTCGTAGCGTAATGTAATATAGCCTATAACCTTCCTCGATGAATGGACTATCAAACACAAAAAGAATTTTTCAAATCGGACCAGCAGTTCCTGAGATTAGCGCGTTCAAACAAACAAACAAACAATCAAACAAACAATCAAACAAACTCTTCAGCTTTATAATATTATATAAATATAATATAATAATATAATATAATATAATAATTAATTAATAGTATAGATATGGACTATTGTTTACATAATAATTCGCAGTAAAGGTTTCGAGTTTCGAACCTTTTGGTGGGGAACAAATTTTGAACCCGTCCACATACATCTGTCAGTTTTTTTTTCTCTTGACTAGGATCTTAAACTTTTTAAACTCACACGATTCAACTCATATTCTGTCAAATCTTAATGTAATCTCTATTGTAGCAGGTAGATATATTACCTCTATGTTATATTTCGATCGATTTCCTTTGAATCGTATTATGAATTTAAAATGTTAGTTTAGTAGCAATGATTACTGGGAAGTGAGGCGGCGACCGTGAATATTGATGTAGGTAGATGATGAGCCGATGGAGCCAGGTGTAGACCTTGCATGGTAGGTGCTGCATGGAACAGTTCAGTTAGGTAAATACAGGACCTACATCTAATGTACCCCATTGGAAACATATCGACCTATTGGAAGCGTACTCACTTACGTGGGAATATCGAATACCTAAATTTGTTTTTCCAAAACTTTGCATGATTCTAGGATCAACGATTGAGGCTTTGCGTTGATTTATACCTTGTCGAGTCAGTAAGTCATTCAGTTAGTCAGAATCATGAATTTTATATGTATGGGTAGTTGTCGATATTCTCTGCAACAATTTGCACTTCCACCTTGTTGTGAAAATAGGTATCTAAAGTAAATGATCCACATCATGGTCAGACCTCATCGTCAGGCAGTCTCGGACGGACTTCATAGTGCGAACTCAGCTCCGACTAGACGGAAGGTAGTTTATAATCGTGGGTTTACGATTTTAAACTTAATAGGGTTACATAGGTACTTGTAGAACTAATTAGGCAATCTATTACCGTAATGTTTGATGAGCAAAGCATAATAGAGCACCTGCATACCTACTGGCAGCATTTTAGATTTAAATAGTTCGTTTTCTAGCTACGACATTTATTAAATTATTATACAAATTTGTGAACGCGTTAAATTAATTTTTGAATGAATATTACTTTGAAAAACAAGTCATAGGTACACGTAACTTATTGTTAGATAGATAGATAGAGAGCTACCTACTTAGTGTCGTCGTCGAACACAATCTGATGCATGGTTTAGTTTGGGGCATTAAATTATGAGTGCAGTCGTGATTTATCAAGTAGCGCGCGCGCATCGATCGACTGCGCGTGCGCACCGCGCCACAACACTCACAGTGCAGGGTTACACGCAGTACGTCTATCTGTACCTACGTTATATGTCAAACTTTTGAGGAGAAGGACTAAGACGTCCACGAGGAGACAAACAACAACTGTGAGCGCATAAATAAATAAATACTGTTTAACAAAATGCAATACCAATAAGCCGCGAGACAGAATTCAAGATGTTTCCGGTTAAGCAAGCTTGTTTCAAAGGTAATATTTACAGATGGGCCAACTATGGTATTTGCCGACTAGCAATAGTCGACTACCTAGTCGGTTTACAAATTGCCGACTTTTCGGTAATGTAGATCATTATAATGCGGAGGCTTACTCGCCATCAAAACTTCCAGAAAATCGTAGAACAGTTTTTTTCGAACAAGATATAATATATCTAATACATGTTGAGACATCGAAGGTGCGAGCTGGTTGTGAGATGTTTGTTTACATTTTTCAGACTACCCGTCTTCTAACAGCTATTAATTCAGTAAATCTAAAATGGACTCTACTATTGATTGTATGCCTAATTATAATTCGCTGTGAAAGGATAGGCATTTAATATAATGTTGAATACCCACAGTAATCAGAATGAGCAACATCCCACTGCATGTCTGCGCTGCGCTGCACTATGTCCACTGCACAGGACGGCAGATCCTTTGCCCTCGATATGATATAATTAAAGCCGCGGTATCGGCACGAGCACGAGCGCCAGAAATATTACCATACTCAGACCATCCGACACACCACACTTATTATTACGAATACTAACTATAGCACATTTACTTATTAAACTCAAATCTTTACTTACCTGTTTAACAATTCTTAATAGACACAATTTTATTCTTAATTGAAACAATTCTTAAATACATAAAGGGCTACATTGGCGGGGTACTACGAACATTCGTGTTTACACGATGTGGTCGTTGCAACGCGTAGGTATCTAGGTATTCGGGCGAAGACAATATTATATTATCGGGACGCTGTCGGTAAAGCGCCTCCCTAATGTAGACAACAACATCACGTAAGTCCGAACACGACGACCGTCAACGCGACCGCTAATGTAGCCTCAGGATAAGAAAAGATACGAAAGTATTAACAAAATTAAAGCTAATATTAAAAAAAAATGTTGTTTATTATAACTCCGCACACCTACCTATTAAACATTTGATGAAACCAAACGTACCTTACCTTGAGAGGTAATATGCGATATTATACCTACCTACTTAACTGAAAGTTTAGATAATAATTATGAATGTTGCGATTGCGATAACCGACAACGTCGACGCGACGTGTCGTACGCGGGACAAGAGAAAAGAAAATTAATCGTAGAAACGAAAATAAAATACAAGTAGTAGTCAAATGGGTTGCGGCTCGATGTCTCGGCCGTGACATATTGTCACATCACGCTTGCGACCGCGGCGCGGCGGGGCGGTGGCGGCGCGGCGGCGGCGACGGGGCGGCGGACTGATCTACATAGATGTTCCCAGGCGATGGCGATGTGTCGTCGAGTCGCGCGCTGCGTACGGAGTGGTGAGAACACACGTAATGACACGTACGATCACGTGTAGGGTCACACTGAGATGGTCATCGACGCGCGACGTATTCAGATCAGAGTGTTTTTTTATTATTTCTTTTACGGTGAAAACTCGGAAGCTAATATTTGCTAGTACCACAAAGAGGCGACGAAATAGAAAAACGTACTGACCAAATCGTCACATTGTCGAAATTATTTATTACACTTTGAAGCCGAAAGTGAAAGCTGAAAAAAGCATTTTTAATTTTAATAGTACAGTAGGTATTAGTTAAAATAATTATTATTAACTGCGCCCCGCGGTTTCACCCGCACAAGTCGCGAACCCGCGTTGTTCGAACACCTACCTACCGCAATGCAATGAATGAATGTCTCCCATTGAAGTACTGTTGAAGCCAGGCGCTACCGCGCCTGGCATCGTCAGTAATTCCCTGGTCGTCCGTTTAAGTGTGGATTTTTGTACTGCGGTAGGTAGGTGAAGTAAGGTAAATTTTGTATTTCATTAGTAAGTGACGATGACGAAGGATGACCATGACGATGATGATGATGCCACTCTACATCACTTACCCTACCCCTGTGTCGATTTTCATTCATTAATTGTTATCACCCGCGTAAGTCCCAATCCTGCGGGATTTTCGGGATCAAAAGTATCCTATGTTACTCTCCATCATTTAAACTATCCCTATGCAAATTTTCATCCAATAAATAGTTATCATCCGCGTAAGTCCCTATCCCGCGGGATTTTCGGGATCAAAAGTATCCTATGTTACTCTCCATCATTTAAACTATCCCTAATTACCCATGCAAATTTTCATCTAATAAATAGTTATCACCCGCGTAAGTCCCGATCCCGCGTGATTTTCGGGAACAAAAGTATCCTATGTTACTCTCCATCATTTAAACTATCCCTATGCAAATTTTCATCCAAATCTGTTAAGCCGTTTGACCGTGAAGAGGGAACAAACAAACAAACAAATAAACAAACAAACAAACAGACTTTCGGATTTATAATATTAGTAGGATGTTGAAACAAAAGTTGTTAAGAAATGTATTGTCAAATGAAATCAAATTAGTGTCGATACCGTCGATGCCTATAAAACTGTACGAAATATAAAAGTGTCGTACCGTATGGTTCGGTGAGATTATCCAGCGGATAAGCCGCGTGAGGTCGTCGACCGTCCGCGCCCGCGCCCGCGCCGCATCACCCGGTGTGTGTACGGCTTCCCACAACCTTGCGCCGACAACATACTACGAGTAAGATATTGTTAATCGGCCTAATTTAAGATCTTCCCTCATTAATACTGCAGCATGCATAATAATATATACATTTGACTTAAACAGTAGGTACTTAGAAGTAAATTAAAAAAAAAAGTGGTCCAGGGGACTTAGGTAAGTAGTACTTAGAACAAAATTATTTATAAGTAATTTTTAAATTCGTCTGTCTGTTCCTTACACAATTAAAAACTACTAATCTGATTGAAATCTGGTTTTCAATAATAGATAGTTCTATTTTCGAGGAAGGTCGAGGTATACTTTGCATCGAAATCTAATTAGTAGAATCCGAGTAATGAACGAATAAGTGCAACCGCTCGAGATCCGCTCGGCCGCCCGTGCCCGTGACAACTGACAACGCGTTTTTCAATTCCGCGGGTGATACCGCGGGGCGCAGCTAGTAAGTTATAAAGTATAACTCATTCTGAACAACGACGACGCGACGTTATGAGTTGAAGTATGGTTTAAGTATCAACATTATTAATTAAAGTAATTTGATTGTTCAAAGTTATGAAAAAAACTGATTTTTTTAAATGATTTTAAGCTTTTCTTGGTAGTAGTAGTTGTAGTATTAAAAAATAAGATGACTAACTGGTATGAGCTCCGTTGGTAGGAATGGAAATGGATGAATTTAAAATTATGAAAAATAAAGTTATGAAGAGTGATTATTATGCATACAAGTCGGTAATGATCACGATATAGAAATATTTACTAAAATGACAATATTTTAAAACTAAGTCGATTGAACAGACTCAGAATTTCATTCAAGAACGCATCGATCGTTCGAAGACATATCTTTTTAGTAGAAGGCTGTCCCTGCGTGGTAATCGTCTCGTACTTAACATACATTATACATTTTTAATCGCTTGTTCGAATGAACTTGCGTTTATTTAATGACAACACTTCAAGTAATCAGCAATCAGCAAAGGGTGTTCACTTGGGGAGTACGTTGAATCGTTTGTTAATTATTGGAATGCAATGTTTTAATAAAAATAAAACGTCCACAGATAACGCCAAACATTTAAGTTTTACAAATATCGATATAATAATCGTTGGTTAGCTACACTCTACAAGTCTACATTAACAGTTGTTAATTAAGGTGTGCCCACGAATTATCAGCGATTTCACGCACATCTGTCGACTGCTACTGAATGGTATCAGCTGTTAAACGAGTTTATAATGGAATCATAGTAGAAACATGCAATATTGTATGCAAACTTGCTAGTTTTCGCCCTTCGACAAGTACCTAATGTGTCAAATTTACTACATTTCCTACAATAGTTTTCGTAGTTATAAGTTGCAGTCGTTTTCGTAGTTGTCAGTTGTTGTAGTACGTTCTTAGTATACTCGTACTTAGTATGTTCTTATCTTATAAAGTTTCGTTGTTTTTTAGTTGTAGTATCCAAATCCACGTAGTTCTTGACTGGAAACTGTAGTTGTATAGTTATAAGATGTTGTTACTACGATAACATATTACTATATTATTATATGATCTTATCTTCTAAAGTTCAATTGTTTTTGAAGTACTTAGTTGTTGTATCCAAATTCACGAGCTGGACACTTGTAGTCGTGTTTTTATAGTTGTTGTAACAGTTAGAGTTTTGTATTTGATTGTTTAGTTGTAAATAAAATTGATCGTTGTAGTTTAATAGTTCCTTTGTAGCTTTGTCTTCGACGACCCACGGTTTCATTCGCGTTAGTCTCGTTCCCGTGGGGATATCAGAATAAAAAAAAATATACGCGACTAATTGAGAACCTCCTCCTTCTTCGACGACGACGACTTTGAAGTCGGTTAAAAATATCCTATGTGTTATTCTCGATATCCAGCTACCTATATTCCAAGTTTATCCATTCATCGCAATCGGTTCAGTTGTTTTTGCGTGAAAGAGTAACAATGTCATATACCTACATACAAACTTTCGCGTTTATAATATTGGTAAGATTATTATAATAACTAGCTGCGCCCCGCGGTTTCACCCGCGTAACTTCCTATCCCGTAACGTTAATGATCCCTCACGTATGTCATACCAAGTGTTGCTTAACGATCATTCAAAGTACTATTTGATATTTATACCTCTAAACCAACCCTGTACCAAGTTTTATGAATATCGGGTCACCCGCTCTTTTTCACCCATCACGTATGTTGTACCAAGTGTTGCTTAACCCGTGCGATCATTCAAAGTCAACCCTGTACCAAATTCCATTCATATCGGTTTACGGGTTGTTGAGTTAGAAATAGAAATACACGACTTTATTTTTCAGAGCTGCCGTCCTGCAGTTTCACTCGCGTAAGTCCCGATCCCGAGGGAATATCGGGATCAAAAGTAGCCTATGTCATATCTGAATAATCTAGCTTTCTATTAGTGAAAGAATTTTTGAAATCGGTCTATAAGTTTCTGAGATTACCTCCAAAATACATACATATATACATGTTACCAACGTAACCTCTTTATAATATTAATTACCAACATAAAACAAAATATTAGGAATCAAAAGTACAATGAGATATTGCAAAAGAATTTTTAAAAAGCACTGCAGTTTGGTGACACAACCGTCTCGCATGGAGCCGACCGATTGAGCCGCGCGGCATGATGCCTCACAGAGTTGACTGGTCACCCTCATCATCGTCGCCCGCTACGTGTATATGCACGCTTGGTACTTAATAATTAATTGTAGAGTTATTTTAAAACTGTAATATCTCGCGAGATATTCATTGAAATCAAGTGATGTTAAGGACAATTATGTTTAAAATTAAGTACTTTTAATGAATAACGTATTTATTTGGATAAGGATTAACATAATATTTACAAAATTACGTTCGGCAATAATGCATTGTTCTACAACAAATTTGATTACTCTAAAATATGTTATATTGAGTCAACCTTAAGAGATAGACATATGCTGTCGCGGACTATTTATTAGATCCTTTTTAGGGGAAGAATTCTGTCATATATGGTTTTTATGTAACTCTGACCGTTTACTCAGCGCACGCGACAGAATCTCGGAACAGGGTGATTTTTTTCCCGTTTTTGCAATATTTTTCATGGATGCTCCGCTCCTATCAGTCGTAGCGTGATGTTATATAGCCTATAACCTTCCTCGATAAATGGACTATCAAACACAAAAAGAATTTTTCAAATCGGACCAGCAGTTCCTGAGATTATCGCGTTCAAACAAACAAACAAACAATCAAACAAACAAACTCTTCAGCTTTATAATATTAGTATAGATAAGGTGAACCAGAAGGTAAATGAACTTGTAAGGCGAGCAGATGTAGGTCACAAAATCAGCTAGTTTGTTCTACGTCGTTTAAGACCGTACAATTGTAATTCGCTCAATCTAAGTAAGGACATTGTATCATAGGTGGTTCTTACACTTCCTCGATAAAATCATTCACAATCGAGATTTGCGTTCATTCTCATGGAAAGTATTAACTAATTGTAACCGATTGCAAGTACTCATTAGAGCAGATCGCGGCTCAAGGCCGGGCGGCTCCTGCGACATAAAGACGGCATTAATTACCCACTCGTTAGTCGTTTGCGCATGTCATCGGTCCGCCTGCGCCCGCGACCGCGCCGCGCGTGACGCGGTCACTTTGATCCATGCACTAATCAACACGACGCACGACGCGACGATCGGTGTTAACCATCGCATCGCCGCGTACACTTCTTGACGTTATGAATTGTGTTCTAAAGAGGTCACCCGATTCTACGGTTTCATCATTTCTTTGGCAAATATTAATTGCAAATGAATTAGGTTAAGTAATTAGTTGAACATCGATAGAACTATGAACATTTGAGTCAACATCGAGTTGTAACGTTATCGTATAATAGATTATGTGTCAGTACAGTTACTGTGGAAAATAGTCATACATAATGCGCGAAGGCTTCGCAACAATTTCCTTCGTTAAACCACAAAAGTAATAAAAGTACAATAGAAAGAGATCTCAATTACGAGTCATCGATATTCGCAGTGTCCTGCCGAGGACGACGACTCCCGGGTTTCGGCGCGGCGCCTGCGCAATTGTCACACGCCGCCCGAGCCGCCTTCGCAGCGCAGCGCGTCCTGACGCACAGAGGGGAACCTAATTGCAATTTACTTTTTGCAGTTCATATTGAGGTCAGATTGTATCCCTTTTCTCTTACACCATGTGTGTTAGGCAGTAAGACGTCACGGGAGCCTACTCCGTAATGGCGAATGTCCCATACCTTCGAACCGTGGTGAGTCGAACATTTCAGTTTCCTCACGTTTTTCTCCACCGTGAGAACGATGTTAATAGCGCATATCATTTATCCTCAAACAAAACATTGG
Organism: Idaea dimidiata; assembly: GCA_949358125.1. Taxonomy (NCBI): domain Eukaryota; kingdom Metazoa; phylum Arthropoda; class Insecta; order Lepidoptera; family Geometridae; genus Idaea; species Idaea dimidiata. Next base: position 25,307,758 of record OX442333.1, on the reverse strand, counting down.
TGAGAGGTCAGCCGATATTCGGTCATGCATGACAAAACTGACGAAATAAAATATCACGATATTTGTTAGACCCCCAGGTTTGATTACTAATTTATACACAAAGAGTTTAGTTGTTTTTGTTTAACGATTTTTTCAATATTTATGCATATTCCTGTTTTTTAAGGTTCACTCCGTTATCTAGTAATTAATTATCCATCCATCGTCGTCGAGGGCTACAACGAGGGGAGATGCGAAGCGATACGCAATTTAGCTACTAATTGCACCGTCGCAATTTATTTGGCAATTATAATTGAAACCCTCTATAAATCAACTTTTAATTTTTTTTTTTAAATCATCCTTGTACAAATATCTCAATATTCATCATATATCTAAACATTTCAATCAATTTTTCACTTTTTGCAAATGATGGCAGACGTCCAACTAACGCTAAACATGACGTTTTAAAATCAAACAACGTTTAAGTGGTTTAGAAGGTGTATGTGTGTTTGTTACTCAATCACGCAAAAACGGCTGATCGGATTTGGATGATATTTGCATTGTAGGTAACTGGGGACCTGGAATAACACATATACTACTTTTTACCCCGAAATTCTCGCGGGAACGGGACATACGCGGTTGAAACCGCGACGCGCAGCTAGTTGCAAATAAAATTTACAAAAAAACCATATGATTGTCTTGTGTCTTCTTCTCATCGGATGTCACGTTCCTAAGACACGGTAGTTTGCAGACGATTCTAAACGATTAAGTGATAATATTATCTTATGGAAGAAAGATATTTTACTTTGACTTGACTTTGACCGCCTTTGGCCGGAACTTAGCAGTGGGGTAGAGAAACTTGCCTTGGTAAACATTAACATATAGGCTCCTTTTTATCCCGATATTCCCGCGGGAACGGGACTTACGCGGGTGAAACCGCGGGGCGCAGCTAGTACGACTATAAAGAAAACATTTTCAGTTATGTACCTATTATAGTTACTAGGTCTCTCAACATACTTACTACTTAAAAATAGTCAAAAAAAATTGGCGTAAAGTGGAGCACTACGAGCATTATGCAGCATTACCTCGAGAAGTTTAATGAGAATAATATTTCAAATCAAAAGCTAAAAGAGTCATCTTTTGCAGATCAGCCCCCAGATTATCTATCTAGTGAACGTCTGACAACCGTGGAAAGTGACTGCACTATGCATTAACGGTAATAACCACGTTACGTCAAAGCAGAAATGTACTGTATAGTGCCTATTATTTTCCACTGTTGTCAGACATCCACTGGATAGATAATCTAGGGGCTGAATGGACGCTCGAAGTAACCGCTCGTTTTTGGTATCATATTTTCGTGTATCTCACCTTCCCAGTCGTTCGATCGGAGAGTACGGACGCGGGCGCCGGGCGCGGGCGTCTGTGATCGCCTCAAACTATTCCCGGGAACGCGTAGTGCGGTACGAGGCACTTACTGCGGACAAGTAAGAACCGCAACAATATGCGACGCGACGCGACGCTCGCATTATATGCCAATGATTGTCGCCTGTACTATTGTACTATCTCTCTAATTACCTACAACTGGTTAGGTTAAATGCCCTAAAATAATCCGTCAGATATTTTACTGACTAATTTGAATTAAGTAATAAGTATGCAGTATTTTTACAGACAGGAGAAAAATTTAGTAAAAGTCCCAAACTCATATATAAGATAGAGATAAGTTCTAATAGATGGGAGCAAAGAATATAACCCATTTTAACACGACTGCCCACGGATGTGTTATTGCATGTATTGCTCATATTTCAAAAATAGGTTATAATTATTAAAGCTGTTACAAATCTCTACCACTTTGTCCCCTATACATCTTTCTCATGTTCGTTTGTCCAGTTACGCCATCGTGTGATATCGACATAAATGCCACATTGCCATGGAAGCGTGGTATCTCTCTTTCCTTTTAATCTCACACGTATTTATTAACTTCAGACAAACAAAATTCGCCAGGAGGTAACTTTTTATAGGGTTGCTCTACTGTTCCCAAGTCTTATTCAATAGCATAGGGCAGCAGTATAGAGTAACATACGTCTATCACTAACGTGGTCTATCTACATGAAAGGCGCGGGTGTAGCACGTGCGCGTGCGCAGTATCGCACGTCATTATATCACTTTGGTAGTTATTCATAAAATATCGTTTAGTGTCGTCTCATTACTGCGGACATCGGACAGTGCGCGAGCAGCGAGCGGCGAGCGACACGACGATAGCGGGGGCCCAGCCGCCGCCCGCGCACCATCGACCATCTGATATCGCTAACAAGCCGATCGCTATCGCTCTCCACTAGTGCAGGGCTCTCAACTACAGTACTCAAACTTAAGCTATTTCATGTCAATCTGCGCCGAGGTAACTTCATCTAGGCTCGGCATTGCGTTATGCAAGAGGGTCAAGCTGCTGGACGACTTGTAAATTTGAGTTGTTAGTCTTTTGTTCTAACTCTTTCACAGACCAAGTTTTGGCGCAAATGGAGCTTTGTATTAAGCATTCCGAGTGTGCTCTGCTATCGGAGTGCATAGGTATTTCGCCTTAAAAGTTGGTTTAGGAAGAAGTGGCTCCTTCTTCTCTGACTCCCAAACAAGCTAAGTAGGTACATTAGTGTACCTGTAGAAGGACCTTACAAGTCTGATCATTATAGATCTATACTAAAATTATAACGATATTACGATAAAATCAAGGCTTTATTTAAAAAAATTGCAATGCATAAAAGTTATTACTAAGCATTTTTTTTTAATCTTTTTAATAAAGAACTTTACCGAACAAACGGTTATGTCGCTCAAAATTCCTAAGCATTTAAAATACTAACTAAAAAGAAATTTTAGTGTAAGATATGATCAGTAGATAAGTAATAAAGGTGTTGATATTGTTGTTATAGACGCCCTGGAGGGCTGCAGCAATACTAAAAGTGTTCATAAGAGACCGTAACGATTCAATAACTCCTTTATATCTGCAAATATCCCCGGGCAGCACTACTCGACGCTGTGCGAGCGCAAATTCAAATTCCGATACAAAATACTAACTCTTCGCGACATAAATCACTTGCTCTCTACAGTAAAATATACCCTAACATTTATGTATTAAGGTTGAAACTTGTGCATATTCCACCCAAATCCACTTTGCATGATGAACGCTATGGCGTGAATTACGCGAGCGAAGATCGTTATTGTTTTACCGAACTTATGTTGCGTTTAACGCAAGCGATTTTGGATCTCAACCGTTTATGTAGAAGGACGATGATGGCAGTACAGATAAATTAGCCAATAAAGAGAGTATTGTTGCAGTCAGCGGAATATTTCACGCAGATGGCGCGATAGAGTCGGCGATTGTGCGCGCGCGCATCGATACCGGCTATCGCCGTCGTAGACGGCAGGCGAGCCAGGAAGGATACACGGACACCATATATCAAGCGACAATACAACTAGAGCATTGTCTTCTGTTGCGTAACAAACAATAGACATCGTCGGACGGACGGACGGACCTTCCCACACAATGATCTAGTATTCTGATCTGGACAACAGTCAACTGCCGATACTTAGGTAAAATTTATCTAGGAATTAGTTTTGTGGTCACTTGAAGGTTCCACCTTTTAGAGATGATGCCTGTTTTAGAGGAAGCTGTAGGTACGTATACTCAGTGGAGCGTTATCATTGTTAAATTTTTAATTTCATGTACTCAGTACCATAGATCACATATTACTAACTTCAGTACAGACAGATGCCAGGGAATACAGATTTAGGGTGGTATAATATGGGGTGTTTTGTGTGTTTTAACTTAAGAACATAATTAGAATCTTCTAAAATGTTTTATTTATTTGTTGTACTCGTAATATTTGAATAAAATGTTTGAAGATACCTACAATGTGATCCTGATCATTCTCGTTAACTACTGACCTTCTCAATCAACAACAGCCGACAATGGCGACGTTTTTAATTTTACAAATCGGAAATAGAAACAGATCTATTAAAAAATGGGAGCATTCTAATTGAGGTTGCGGTGTACTTTCAAGATATCCGCAAATTTAAAAGTAATTTAAATGATGTGTTCGTGGGTAGCGCTAGATGAGCGGAGCTCGGTCGCCAGTCGGGGCCTTTGAATAATCCGCGCCAACCAAGAGATTTATGGCCTCTAACTACAGAGCGAGGGGTCCAATTAAATAATTTGCGTAGAGACGGGACCGCGCGCGGGCGCCATAAGCCACTTGACATCGTGATTTGTGTGTTTTATACATTATTTTACAAGATGCATTCGGAATCATACGATATTCAACAAATGTAACATATAATTTTACCTTTTAGACGTAGAGTTTCGCAATTAAAACTCCCGTCTGAGGTTTTAGTGATTTATTACTTTTGGTGGAATTCTCCGGCGAACGCTTATTAGTCTAATCGTATTCGTTTACTAAGAAAATATAATACTATTAGACGCAGAAAAATAACACCGCTACCTGCGCCCGCGCACTGAACTGTGTGGGCAGAGATCCCATTTGTGGTGAGCTGTCTGACCACTAGATAAAATTGTTCCTGTAGCCTTGTTGCTCAAACTTAGTAGACTCGATGGCAATGAGCAGGTCATATAGCTCGAACACGACCGACGACAGATAACCGTTGGGGAGTAAACGTCCTCAAGTGCATGGCAATCACGATGAAATACGAAACGGAATTTTGGAAGACCACCTGCTCGGTAAACCGACGACTTTGTACCGGTCTCGGGGTGTCGATGGATGGAGGTGGCTCGCGATCGCTATTTGTGGCGTCGTATGGGGGAGGCCTATGTTCGTCAGCGGACGGACAGGAGCTGAGATGACAATGATGATGATGCTTGTATGACAATTGTTTTCTTGCTGTCCATAGCCGATCGTAGTCTCTTCAAAATGCGGATCAGCTTGCATGCAAAGACAAACTTTTACTTCTTTATAGGCTGGAAGTTGTAAGGTTAGAGAACTGTCATTTGCATTAACCAGCAAACTGTCCTCTACAGAGGAGTCGGTTCCCAGGGAAGTGCGTCACCACTCAACGTCCAGCGGCGGCGGCGGCGGACGAGCGGCATCTTTTGGCAACGAACCGTGCGAACTGTCTACACAATTGTTTAATTACTGCACCGCGGCGGCGGCTCGAGAAAGACTTTCAAAATACATAATTGGTAAAGTGGTAACAATTTTCAATATAATATGTCCGCTTACAATTAATTGACATTGTAGTTGAGTGCAACATTTTACGAGCGCTCATCACAACATCGGGACAAATTACTTAATTCAATAATGACTTATTTCTCACACAAGTTGTTGACTTACGACTTCTTCACGACACATGACCTGCCTGATAATAAAGTACAAATTTCTGTAAGTTGTAGAAGAAAAGTTGTTCACCTGGGCGTCTAGTACAACCCCCTTTCGGCTTGAAACACCCTGTATTATTTATACTGTGTATTTTGTATACATGTGTTAGAGAACTAATTGACTAATGTGTATCTAAAAAAATATATATATAAATATTGTGTACTCGTATCTTATACTTCCTAGAAATATTTTAAAGGAAAAAATCATCTTCAAATATTTACTCGCGACGAGATTTGAACTCGCGTCTCTGCATCAGTACCGCAGCGGCTTAACCAACTAGGCCACACGAGTTCCCACGAGTGCTTTGAGCAATAAAAACAAATTACGAAATATCTTATGCACATTATAATATAATCAATTTTGGTATATCTTTTATGTAACCATTATTGTTTATTAATTTTATTATTCCTCAAGTCTTGTCCAATTATTGGTTGCCTGGAAGAGATCGCCCTTAGGCAATAAGGCCTCCCATTGAGCCGCCTTAGTTTTAAGTTTTTCTTTGTCAAATTAGTTGTTATTTGTGTTTTTGGTACATTAAAACGTTAATCAATCAATCACTAACCCTGCTGATTATGGTGTTATGATAAGGTATGGTGTATAATTATGGTGCCTAGCCTAATATATATTTTACGGATTCAACTGGCAGTGTGACAGTGTGGCAGTGTGAGTACAGCTCGAGTAATTTCATACACTACACTAAAACATACATTTAGTGTATGTAACTCCATCAAAGTGATTTAGTAATTTTACGTAGATTATATACAAGATGTAACAGGTAAGCCCTTTTAATCCGAAAGAGGGTTGTTCTAGACGTCTAGGCGAACACCTTTTGTTCTACGACTTTTGAAAATTCGAACTTTTTTTTTGAAGATTTTGAGAATATGTTTCACTGGAAAAACAGCTGTTTTTGAAAATAAAGGCAATTGAAGGTTTGATTGTAGTGGACCAAACTAAATGAAAGAACAACATAAGGTCAATGACCTCGAACTTTAAGAAACAGCTGATTTTCAAATAAACTTTACACCTAAATTTTTCGAAAAGTACTTCGAATTTTCAAAAGTCGTAGAACAAAAGTTGTTCGCCTAAACGTCTAGAACAACCCCCTTTCGGATTAAAAGGGCTTACCCGTTACATCTTGTATATTGTTAGCGTATATCTATATTAATAACTATAACGTATGCAAAACGATAATCGGCATGTAATAATGAGCACGACCCCGCAGAATGTGAGGTGAGTTGTAATCGGACAGCATCGGGAGCAAGTTTATTGTTTATATCTTAGAATGCATCGAGTGGTGAGCCAACCGGCTAGCTGGGCGATACTCGACGCGAGGGACGCTACTGCGCGGGCGCGGGAGCGGGCGCGGGCGCGATGTTTGCGACAGTATCACGCGCGATCGACACGACTCCACCAGGGACACCAGCACCAGACCGCTCGCGCTGGCCGTCATCTTACCATCATAATATTATAAATAACACAAGTCTGTCTGCAAAGCCGTGACTCAGCTACAATGTCCGTAATGAAAAGCTGTTCCTTCAAATACTAACAGCCGACTACGGAAATACCTCTCAAAATGTAAGGCCTACATAAGTAATTGACCGAGCGACCGTTAGCGAGCCAAGCGTCTATGCTTCAGGTTGGCCAAATTTAAATTTTTCTGTATGTTGGTTTTCCTCTGCAGGTCGTATTTCTCAACCGATTTTGATGAAACTTGGTATACAAGTTGTATGAGCATATGGAATTTTTTGTAGTAGGGGATTTTTGATTGGTGGGGTATTGCTCCCACCCTTTATACAAAATTCCTCATTGTCTTTCTTCTGTTGATATCTCCGCACTATGAGATCCGATTTAGATGAAACTTTGTATATACATACAAGTTCTATGAGCTTATGGATTTTTTGTTGTCGTGGGGTATTGTTGATTGGTGGGATATTTCTCCCACAAAGAGGGTATTTAAATATGTTTTTTAAATACATACCTACTAATTGTTTCAAAAAAGTCTGTGCTCGCATGATGCTCGCGAGGTCTACTGTTAAGCGACTTCTGAATTCAAAATTAGTTAGGAGTTGTTTATGTATAGGAGCTGCTTAATTGTTTAAGGAGGGTTAAATTCTGAGTAGCGTTTCGCTATTCGTCTTATTGAGATGCTGGACGCAGAGTTCCTTGAAATCTCAAATGTCATTAATTGGAAATGCAAAGTGCCATCTATCGGCGAATAGCTTATATTGCGAATATTGGTGCGAGCTGTGGGTGCAAGCTTGTGCTTAGAGTAGAATCGATGTCTGATAATATTATGTAATTTGAGAAATGTCTAATAAGTTTCATAGTAATTTATAAATAAATATTTCATTTTATTTGATTGGTGGACATTTGAAATATAGTTAACTATTATTAACCCGATAACAAGGGGAGGGTTATGAATTTACGTGTATTCGTGTCGAGTAAACCCGCAGACACAGCTAGTGTTCTATAATATTTGCTTATTGTAAAGAATATTGTTCGTGGCGTGTAGCGATCGGTATCACCATCGAACTGGTTTATTGTATACTGCTTGGAAATTGGAGTTCGACCACAGATTCTAATAAGAGTTTCAAGTAAATGATGCCGAATTCAAGTTAGTAGCTATTATAAAATATTATATGCCAGAGTAATTTTAATCCGTTTAATACCTTCCTATGCCATAGGTTCGTAGAACAGGTTCAAGAAACGAAAATTTGTTGTAGCCGATTTATAATCCCAGACCTATATTTTGTTCATTCTGACTAGATCCGAACTAACCATAATGTGACACAGTCTCTTCCCATTATGAACAAATAATGTCCGTCGTCGCGATATAGATCAGAATATTTACTACAGTAAGGACTAAGTACTTGTATTACACTAGCTAAGTACAGCCGACGTCCCTTGTAGGTGAGGTCTGGTTGATTTTGTCCGCGATCTACATTGCACTCATCCAACACCAACTGGTAATCCAGTTAGAATTTATAATTTTAATCCAATACGATATTTAAGAAATCGTCTTGCTACATATGTACATGATCGTAACAAAAGTAGGTAATTACTATTTCACACTACATCAATATGACTATGATTATGTAATATAATACGAGGGTGTTTCCCAATATTCAGATCAGGCTGGCTGGTCGGCCTGCTGGCGATGGTGGGCACCAGCGCCTGCGCTCGCGCCGCGCCTGTGCCTCGCTCGCGCCACGCCCTTGCCGTTTACGTTTACCTATGTAGGTAATGGAATAGGGCCCCTAACGAAATCTAACATCATATTAGGTTGAGTTAATGCACACCCGAACTACCCACAAGTTGGGTATCTATCGACAATATTCGCCATCAATATTAATTTGGCTACTCCTTATTAATTACGCCACATTCACTTTAGTCGAGAGAAACTAAAAGAAGGGAGACGCGAGGCGACGAGGCGACGGCGGGGCGGAGGCGGGGCGGAGGCGTGGCGGGATGAGGAGCGGCTGTAGTGGCCACAGACTGCAAACGATTCCATCGGTCGATATCTCTGCAGACCGTTCAAAGTGAAAAACAGACCGACAGGCAAACAGACGGACAGTGGAGTTTTAATAAAAGGTTTTTACCATTCAGGGACTGAATCTTAAAAATTAAACGGCAGCCTTTATCACTAGACGATCGCTTAGCTATCGGTAGATGAATAGATCTTTGGTCTGCATTCTACCAATGATAAAGTTTCTATTTGCTGATAGTTTCTGAGACTTCGTCAACACGAGTTAACATTTTGTTCACTACATGACTGTAACAGAGTCATCATCATCATCATCCCACCGCTTTTGTCGCCACTCGATGATTTTTACTCCTCAGCGGTACAGAGTACATAGGTACCTAACTAAAAAGACATAGGTATAGGTACATACAATAATACAAATAGTTATGAGAAACTAGAAAACCCTAAATGGGCAGACCTAAACTAAACTAAGACAATCTAAACTTAAAGCCATAGTTTTAAAATTTTGCGTACTTACCTTATAAGAAATGCTTTGAAAACTTTATCTGAGTAGCTACGGAGCTACATAGTAGGTGGTTAATATATTTATTTTATTATAATTTTGGGTATACTTTTACAGACTTTGAACTACTAATTAGAAACATTTTAACTACGACAACACATTAGTCCATCAAGTTTCAAGTTTCAAGTTTCTTTATTGCTGAATCATGAGTAATAGTTACAGATAGTGACATTATAATACATAGTTTCATCATGACACCCGTTTGGGCATTGCAATTAGTTTTAAGGATTAGAACAATGTTTTACAATAATATTACGTAAGTACCTTATTGAACGTGTTTTAGACCCTATTTATTTGGTAATTATGACCCCATCAGTGTTCATTTTCAACTGAACTTGTGTTTTTTTTTTTTGGTCTATGGACCAAAAATATAGTCATTTTATTAGTTGAATAGAAGTAGGACTCCATTTTATTTAGGTTCTATTGTAAAATGTGGTTTGTATTGATATAAAAATAAGAAGTCAATAAATTGTCATAATATTTATAGGTAGTTAGTATTAAAGTAGTTAGTAATTATAATATTTCGTCATATTAGTAGTTTAATTTGGTATCATTATAAAATTCATTAATATTGTAATAACATTTTTTATAGAGCAAGCATTTTAATTTTTTTATAAATTTATTTTTATTCATTTCATTTCTTATTTCATTGGGTAGTCTATTAAATACTCTTATTGCACTGGCATAGGGGCTACTACCATACATCTGTAGGCGACTAGAGGGATAACGCAGTTTGTTTTCGTGGTTTTTTCGGGGAGCAAATACTTTTTTTGGATGAGCATCATCGAAAATTTTAGGGTGATTTTTAATAAATTTGCATAACTCTAGTATATACATACATGGGACGGTTAGAATTTTTAATTCTGAGAAATGTGGTCTACATGATTCGAAATTGTCGATGTTTAATCCATCCATGGTTACTCCTCGCTATCTGTAGTAGGCTCTACACCTACCTAATGCTACATGCTACACTACAAACAACGATATGACGATAGGTGGTCTATGTGGCGCGGGCGAAGCGCATTCGCAGCTCATTTCCGATTCGCAACGAACCGCACGCGCGTTGTCGCATCGCGTCGTCGCGCTGCAGCCGTAATCAGTTGCATACGTACACGGTCCATTACACATTGCCACGCTCGATCTACGAGTGTTCAGTCAGACCTTAATCAATGAACTGATGACTCCGCACGCACCGTCCCCACAGGTTGACGGTGTGATTGACGAGCTTGATATGTCTCACTGTCATTACGTACTTAGAGGCAAAAGTAAATTAAATTTTATATAGACTTGTATAAGATATATGTACAGACAATTACACAGAGATTAATGCAATGATTAGGATTTTACTGCAAATATATTACCGAATAGCACACGATGTTATAACATATCGGCGAAAACCGTTGTTCTTGTCTCATACAAAAAAATAATTTTGTTGAATAAACTTCATAAACTTAAGCTTTAAGCGACCAGCTTGTTCACGAGCGTGTCTCGTGAACAAGCTGGTTAAAATTGCTAGCAAAATATCTAGCTCCGCGAATAAATTGTTAAACATGGTAAACACCCCGTTAATAAGTAATTTTAGTAGAGTAAATAACCATGTTAGTTTAAAATTCATGGTGGAAGTTTATACATAGCCGCGTAATTACATTTTTTCGCATTAATCAAGTCGAATAATAAAATTTATTTAGTTTTGCAATACGCCGCCGCGCGCTGCACTGATTTCCTGCTTCTTAATCCATAACATTCAGACAGTAAAACCTTTGAAACCATACATTTCAATTGTCAATTTGGACATTTTTTAAACCTGGAAAATTGTGAACTGGATAGAAGTATCTGTCCCCCTTAAACACGATATGAAACTTTAGGTGAGCTCGTAGATATCGACGTAGGAACAACCAATAGATAATTACAACGTTCTGTATGAGTCGCCAGAACCTAACCTAATCTAAGTCCTTTCATACAAGACGTAGAACAATTCCTGGCGGTATGTCGTGGCCCGTTGTAGGTTGGTAAGGTACCATAATATGCGAGATGTGTAGGTAAATGTATCTGTCTGTCGGTCGCACACGTCGCCTGACGAATGCGGTGCGCGGAACGAATGCGGAATTACCGCACCATTCGCACTTTATTACCGACACAACTACACTTTATTCAATGTTTATATCTCCTGCGCGTGAGATGATCACGCTTAATGACGTGACGAGCCTCGCAGCTCGCAGCCCGACAGGGAGCTTCACAGCGCGATACTGCCTCGTTCTGGTCACGATATAGGTACCTATCTTCTTCTTAGAGAACAAGGCACTATACTGCTGTTAGTTCAGTGGCGCCTTCGTTCGTGTTCACTAACATCCTACAGTTTGACGGGGTCGCTCGTATGCACCGTCTGCATATTTATAAACAACCGAACTGTTTTATCTCAAAATATGCAATTCCACATCCCCGGGATTTATTACAAACTTTTAACCAAACTTCTTAAGCGAACATGCAGGTGAATTCGCGAGGAACTGCTAGTATTCCATACAACAGCACCACCGTGCATAATGCACATTTTAATTGAGCACTTAATTGCTTGAAGTCTTTTGTTTCCTCGTCCGATGTCCGGATCGTAGAGATAGGAAGATATTCTTCATCTCGGTACATTATATAATATATATTGTAATAAATACCACTAGCCATTGTAATATCATTTGTAAGATGTCAATTTACAGCCCAATCTGTCCGTCTGTTTGAGTTTGAGCCGTCCATTGAAGAGTTGATAGGCAATAAAGACAATAAGTTACATACTAGCTGTGCCCGCGACTCCGTCGTACCTATAAATAGGTACCTATATATTTTTATTAAGATTGTGTTATGGCTATTTGATTAGATACCGGATATAATCCTATTTTATATAAAACTAGCTGCGCCCCGCGGTTTCACCGGCGAAAGTTCCGATCCCGCGGAAATATCGGGATCAAAAGTAGCCTATGTTACATCTCGATAATGTAGCATTCATTGGTGAAAGGTTTTTTTTAGTTACGCAGCCATTTCATTACAAACATACTAATAAATCTTTCCTCTTTTTACCCGGCTGCAAGCAAAGGGTTATATTTCTCGCGCGTATCTTGTATGTTTGCAATTAATTAATATTAGTGTAGATTGTTTATACTTTTCACGTAAACTATACTATAGGCATCTTAATCCCACTAAATTATTAAATTATAGCTATGCCTATCGGTCCCCCATCGGAGTAAGGATACTGCCAGGCACTGGCGCGTCTGGCATCATCAGTACTTCCCTGGCCGTCCAATTAAGTGTGGATTTTTGCACTGCAGTAGCTAAGTAAAGTAAAGGTAAAGTTTGTATGTAAGTGATGATTATGATGATGTTTATAATGATAATGATGCTACTCTACATCACTTAAACTACCTATTTCATAATTATCATCCGCGTAAGTCCCAATTCCCCAGAATTATAGGAATCAAAAGTATCCTTTTTCTCTTCATCACTTAAACTATCCCCCCGCAAATTTTCATCGAAATCGATTGAAGCATTTGACCGTGAAGAGGGAACAAACAAGTATTCAAACTTCCAGATTTATAATATTATATTAGTAAGATAAAATAGATTTTTTGATGGCCTCTGTGGCTGTAATTTGTTTATGTAGTATATATCCGTTGTCTAGTACCTACCCACAGTACAAGCCTTGTGCTTAGTTTGAGGCTAAATAGTGCTGTTTGTAATGTAGTGCAATATTTATTTATTTAAGTATTTATATTTATAGATAGTAAGAAAATTTATTTTTTTGCAAGTAGGTACACTTCCGGTCAAAAAAATAGTTTAAAAATTAAAAAACCGACTTCAAAAAAGAAACAAAAACAATTTAAATAACAACAAAAATAAAGAATTGATAAAAAAGACCAAAATAAAATAACCTCTACATAGGTACGGTGCCACCGACTAATTAATCTGTTTTATCATCTGAAGTCGGGCAGCCAAACTAAGTACAATATGGAACCAACCAGTAAAACTGCCCGACTTTTTTTTTTAATTTTTAAATTATTTTTTTAATTTATCCTTTTTGTATACCTACCTACTTAAAAATCAACAATATTGTTACCGTAATTTTAATTATTGAGGAGTTTGCTGATGTGAAAGTGGTTTCAGGTGCCCCATCAATCTGTACTTTCTTCTTTAGGGGTCTATTCTTTTTGGTAGAAGTCCAAAAATGAGTAATTTATTGAATTCTGGGATGCTATCCTGTCCATTATTCCGAAGATACTCATCAGATCAAACTTTTATGGGACCACCTCGGAGCCTTTCCATTAAAAAAAGAAATATATCAATCGGTCAAGCCATCTTCGTGTAATCGATGAACAGTTGAATTGAATACAGCGTTTTGAGGAGCATTCCCGGTCCTCACTTCGAAGATCCTCATCAGATCCTCATCAAATTTTCATGGGACCATCTCGGAGCTCCTACCTTTCCATTAAAAAAAGAATCATCTCAATCGGTCAAGCCATCTTCGAGTTTTATGGAACCATACTGCCAGTAAAACTGGCAGTATGGTTCCATATTGTACTTAGTTTGGCTGCCCGACGTCAGATGATAAAACAGATTAATTAGTCGGTGGCGCTGTATGTAGAGGTTATTTTGGTTTTTTTTATCAATTCTTTTTTTTTTTGTGGTTTTTAAATTGTTTTTTGTTCTTTTTTTAAGTCGGTTTTTTAATATTTAAATTTTTTTTTTTGAAGTCGGTTAAAAAAATCGAAACACCTCAGAAGTATAAGTTTGAAAAAGTTTGACGTACGTTTTTTTTCATTATGTAAACAAAAATAACTAATTCTAGATGTCATTTTATAGTGGATATCATTTATAAGTACGGTAACATTAACTGACGAAGATTAATGTTTCATAAAAAAAAAAAAAACTTTAGATCGTATTTAGTTCACAGTATGATTTTACCATAGAAAAAATATGAAACAAAAAAAATGTATCAATTATCTCGTATGCCTTCCCCGAGACCCCAAAGGTCGCACAAAGTTCACTTAAAGAAATGCAGATCCGAAACAAATATTATTCATATAATATTACCTAGTAATCTAGGTACCTTTACCACAAAATATCACTTTTTACTAAACTTACTAAAGTACCTAGTCATGCTCATAGTAAAAGTAAAAACTCAATTTCCATTTTTTGCCTTCAAGCAACCGGGTCGACTAATACAAATGAAAATTGACCGTGATAGGAAGGTATCTAGTTCAGTTTTATGGTGATGAAAGAGTGCAAAAATTGTATTTTCGAATGCAATTTATGACTTCTGGATTATACTGGTAAGATGTATTGAATTTATTTCGTAATTTGTTTTTATTGCTCAAAGCAAGGTAGACAGGGAAACATTCACATTCTTAAATTCGCTGCTCGAGATGGGAACTTGCGTGGCCGAGCGGTTGAGTGAGGCACTGGGGTACTGATCCAGGGAATCTCGCCGCAAGTGAATTTTTGAAGATGAATTTTTCCTTTAAAATATTTTTGTATTGAATTTCTTAAGTGCGTTCAATCAAATGTCCATACAACACTAATCGCATGCACATCGGGCGGGACACTCGCAATTAAGACACCACTCGACGCGCTGCGTCGCGTCGCGTCGTCACATCCGAGATATGTATTATTTATTTTATTAGTTATTTAAGGTAACAAACACGTTGGCGTCACTGATCAAATGATAGATATTTCGATTGTTATGTTTGTGATTGATTCCAGATAACTGTGTAATGCCCGTGTTTGACTATCACTAATTAATATTAAATTATAAATTATAAAATAGGTACATAACTTTCAACAACGTAACGCTTTTTGATTCTCTCTCTTTCTAGTGAGCCCCTCATGACTGAGGATCGTGCATGGTCAATAGGTCTGCATCTGGAACCGATGGCCTGTCTCCAGCGACTGCTGGACTTTACTCATTGCCTCCATAACTAGTTAATGGAACTTGTCGGCTGATTCGTGTTTGATGCGTAAAACATAATGAAAGTAGTGATGTATAGATGCACGTGCTAATTACGTACGTATGATCCTCGCGATATCTACAGCCGGGCGCAGTGCTGCGCGGCCGCAACAATATTGCACGTCGATCGACTCCCGCGCAGCCATCAGGTAGGTATGTAGGTAGGTAAGTACCTATACGATCGTTGCGATCTATCGAACGGATCGCGAGCGCCCGTTTAATGCAATTACGATACCACGATAATGTTTACTTAAAATTGTGTGCCTTACAATGAACATGTTGTTATATTGTAGGTACTGGGTAGGTACCTACCGTAATTGCAACTATGAGATGATCTAGCTGCTCTGAAGAATGCATCCAATAAACGTTTATAATAAACTTAATTTGTACTTACCTATATAGACTATACTTTGTATTATTTATTGACCGAGCGAGCGTCAGCGAGCGTCTACCGTCTATATGTTTCAGATTGGCCAAATTTTCTTTGTCTCAACCGATTTTGATGAAACTTGGTATACAAGTTCTATGAGCATATGTTTTTTTTGTAGTGGGGGATTTTGGATTGGTGGGGTATTTCTCCCACACTCCATAGAAAAAATCCTGATTTTCTTTCTTCAATAGATATCTTCGCACTATGAGATCCGATTTAGATGAAACTTTGTATAATATACAAGTTTTATGAGTTTATGGATTTTTGTTGTCGTGGGGAAATTCTAATTGGTGGGATATTTATCCCACAAAGAAAGTAAGTATTTTAATACTTGTGTTTTTAAATACAAACTACTTGTTTCAAAAAAGTCTGCGTTCGCATGGTGCTCGCGAGATCTACTGTTCGCAGAACTACTAGATGTGGAGGAATTTGTTAAAGTACTTATCTATGGAGCTGTATACTGATGATCTAATCGACTTCTTATTTGGTCAATTAGCTTTTGGAAACTCAGGTTAGTGAAGCATGATGATGATGAATGCAGCGGGTGAAGGGACGTTTACAAAGAGGTGTAGGTACACCTATGTACGTATATTCCTAGTATGATATCGTGCGTATTAATTACATTAGAGTTGTCGTCGACGGGATAGAGAGCGGCGAGGGGCGGGTCGCGGGAGGGCGTGGCGCGCACGCCTTATTGGTCGGCGCATGCAAATGTTGCGCGCCGCCTGCGCCCGCGCAATCACTGCCATCATCTTGCCACAGAGTGCTCGACGACGCACCATTTTCTCAACAAAAACGGGCCTCGTTTGTACCAGCAAAAACTACACGATTCACATTACAAGAAACGGCAAAAAATAGCGAAGCTTTTTACGCAGGATTTATATCTGTGTCCCTCGAGAGAGGATCGACACGACGCCCGTGCCCCCGCGTGCGACGGACACTCGACCGGCTACGAAGAGGCCATTACTTCCAACCACATTTACATTGAATGCGCTACCGAGAGAGCTCAAACATCGAGATGTTCAATTAAAATAATTCAATAAATTAACAGATATACGTAGGTATTCGCAGTCGCGGCATGAATCACTCCATCGGCGACGGACGGGCGTCGTCATCGCATCACCTGCCCGACTGCTTGAACCACCGCACACCGACCTCAACAACCTCACTATTTAAATAATATTTGCGAGAGAAGAGTTATATTAATATCGCACTGCAGGATGTGACCGAGTATATACCATAATAACTAGCTGTGTAAACTGTGTCACCCCCATAAGTCTCGATCGAAACATCCTTTCTCTCAGGTGCCCCAACATCACATGAAAAAACACTCTTCAAATGTATCAGCTGTCTGTCAAATCTCTTTACTCTCAGCAGTTTAGACCGTGCGTTGGTCCTTTAGTCAGTCAGGACAAAGCCTTTTATAAGACAAACCTACCAAGTTGATGACCTCCTTCAGATCAGTCAAGTCTGCCTCACACGAACAGTCGGCGAACGAACGTTCTGAAATAATGGTGAAGATAGCCGTCGAAAGCAACACTTGAACAAATTGACGATAGATATATCTGGTGGCAGTTGGCTGCAGTTGGCTCTCTTCCAGAGCCGCGACTTGATGTTACTTAACGCTTCATTGGAGCTTTGAATTATTATTGTTTTTAACCTGCATTTCACACAATGCTACTCGTGTTTTTCACAAATATTTTTTGTCAAAAGCACCGACAAAATCTATTTGGATAGGTATAACTAAGGTACTTAAATTACTACCGACCTCTACATAGAATTCGCAGCGTAATTTCGATCTTTTGCACTGTAGAAGCACATCTGTAATGTTTTCTTATACTTACTTATGGTAGAAGGTTGGTGTTTGACAGTTGAACGTCCGACTTTATATTTTAAGTACGTATTTTAAGTACAGCTGTGCGAAGACGAACGAAGTCTGAGTCAGCATAAATAACATTTATTAGACGCTGCATCCCGCTGTAGCGCATTAGAATCTTCTCGAGCTCCGCATTTATATTCAATAATGCGCGGCCGCAAAAACTAGCCACGCATTAGAATGACGCAGGCTCGTTACTCGCGCGTCCAGTCGCCCAATTTACAAATAAAACTCGGGGAACGTCCGGCGACCGCAAAAACTGCCCGCACTCCGTTCTCCCCCCTCTCCGAAGGGGGAGTCGGGCCTGCGCCTGCGCTCACACCGTGCATATGAATGGGACAGTTTTTGCGCGCGCGACGCGGCTTTAATATGCCGCTCGCTGTGTCAATCACTGCATATCTTACGACTGCATTGCGAAGCGTTTTCTAATTTATTCAACGGATCGCATTAATATTCATAGATATCTCCTTACTGAGGCCAATTAAATGCTCAACTACTTAGCTCTGCTTATTATTAGTTATTAATGTTATTATAGGTAAGTATTAGTCGTATTTTAACCGCTGCAACCACTTGGCACCGATTCATGGCACAATAATATTAATTATAATTTGTAATAAAACCATTTATTTCAGGCAACAAAGCCTTGTAACTTATAAATACATTCCTTGTAGAAACTTACATATTTTAATTACTTATATGGTAGACTATCACGCATGTATCATGGATCATGGATTTATAAATGGATTGATTATTTATTTTATTAGAGATTTTTTACCATGTTCAAGTGTTACCGCAAGTTTCTTCAACCGACAATAAAATTAATAAAAAAGAAAACATCACTAAAGTGACAAGATGTCACTTTTCCGACAACTTTCGAAAAATCCTTTCTGATGTAATGTCACTTATTATTTATTATATATACCTACCTACTTTGTCTTTTACAATCGACTAAGAAACTCAGTTTTAAAAAGCGCCATGCTAGTGGGACCGTTGGGAATCCTCAGGTGCAGGTCTGATTATGTAACTCAGTCGAGTGAGTTTTTGTGACGACAATGTCCGGCGTCCGCGCCCCGGTCGACTTGAGCGACTGCGAGATTACCGTCGACGATGTAGTGGCTATCATATCTGAGTTATTGCATTATCGGACCGGTAACGAAGGATTATCGTTGACTCGCTGGCCACTAGCCACTAGCGGATAGCGGGAGCTAAGTATGTGTGTGCTCGAGTTTTTGTCGCCGCCTGGCGACTCCCGTCCGACGGACGACGGGTGGCCGTGGGAGAGCCGCTCGCGCACTCTAACGCATCACGAACTTAGCATTTTGAAATTCTTGGTATGTCTGCGCATAATTGGGTATGTAATATTTTTTTTAAAGGTGTCAAAATAAAAAAACCAATTGGAGATATTTTGGTAAGATAGGTCTGTACTGATTTTCTTTTTTTTAGCTTGAAATCGTTAAAGATTACATTAAGAATCACTTTATTTGACCTTTTATGTGACTTTACATGGCTGCAGCGTTCATTTTATTTTATTTTAAGATAAGATAAGATAAGAAAACTCTTTATTGTACCACACGAAAAGTATAACAATTTAAAAAAATATATAAACAATTATTACAAAAAAAAAAACAGAAAGATAAAAATTACAAAAACAAAAATAAACGTAAAATAATTATTAAAATTATGGTAGAATGGGCGGCCTTATCGCTAAAAGCGATCTCTTCCAGGCAACCTTTGGATGGACAAGAATTGATGGAGGTGAAGGGTGGTTTGTTCAATTTGTTGAAAAAATAAGGAAATAAATATTAATAATATATCAATAAAATGAAAACAAAACTATAATAACCAAAGCATATTAATATATACATACATAATATAAGAATATTCATACATAAGTAGATATACACAAAATAAAAAAAAAATACAGTATAAAAAAATAAATAATAAAATAAACAAAAAATAAATAAAGAAGTACAAAGACTAGACAGCTATTTTAGGGTTTCGTAGTCTACAGAAACCCTTATAGTTTCGTCATGTCCGTCCATCCGTCCATCGGTCCATCGGTCCATCGGTCCATCGGTCCATCGGTCCATCGGTCCATACATCCATCGGTCCATCCGTCCGTATATTATTCATCCCGACGGGACGGATCCTTGGTCATGCAGGTTCATGCAGTCATAATGCAGGTCATTAAGTCCTAAGCTGTCGGTGCGAAAATTTGGGTTCGTTGCGTTTCCCCCCAATGTCGTTTCCCCCTGTGTCGATTCCCTTGTTTCGTTTCCCCCCGATAAATATTTAATTAATGTATTTTTTTTATTTGTACAGTCAACGGTAAAAGCGTATTTTAAGTTATTGTGGAAAGCGAGTTAGTCTCGCTATACAGAGAGGGAATGCTGCCAGCATCTTGGCAACTATGCCTCGTGAAGGCGTCGACGATGGCTTCTTGTTTTTTAGTTAAGTGTTTGTTTTTGTAGTTGTTTGTTTATTTAAATTGTCGTTAGTAGGTATATATTGTAGGTTCTGGAGCACTTATATACCTAAACTTGGTACCATTTTTGTATGTAAAAATACATGGTGTAGCTTCTGGCCCACTACGAAACCAGTATAAGTAGAGCTCTGTTACTGTGTGATAAGTAAGAGTGTAAAGTTCAAGTAATGGTGGTTTTGACGTATTTTAGCGAAATAATTTCCTCGCAATATGTGACGTCACACCCGAGGTTACAAACGCTTCTCGATAGTTCTCTAGAGATGTCGCTGTGTTCGAGATAGTGACTAGATAACCCCGGAGCGCAGCGGCGCGGGCGAGCCGTGACGGGGGCGGACCGTGTCGAAGCGGGGGCGAGCCGTGACGGGGGCGAACCGTGACGGGGGCGAAACGTGTCGGAGCGGGGGATCGACGCTGCGTGGGCGAGCCGTGACGGGGGCGAAACGTGTCGGAGCGGGGGCGGACCGTGACGGATCGGGGGGTCGACGCTGCGGGGGCGGGTCGGTGCGGGTCGGGGGCTGGGGGATTGGGGGAAAAAAAAAAAAAATACTCGTAATAACCGCTGTTTCTATGTGAATAACCACGCACTTTACAGGATGATGCAAGATTTTTTTTTGTTTGAGATAGATATCTATCTGTTGTTAACATTATTCGTGACCTGTTTTTTCCGCATGATCAATTTTGTCTTCTCACGCACTTTGTAGGATGTACGATTTTTTGTTTGGGAAATAGGTATGTAACTAAAAAAAAATTATCATATCTCACTCGTAACCCGTTGTTTCCATGTTACAAATTTTGCCTTCCCACGCGCTTTGCAGGAGGATGTAAGATTTTTTTGTTTGGGATAGGTATGTTAGTTACAAAGTAATTATCATTGTTCTATTGTTACTATTAGAATATTAAGTTTATTAGTCATCATCATCATCCTGTTTTACAAATTGATAATAAATATAAATTATTAATGGTTAATTAGAATGCAACATCCGGTGAGTAGATACATTGGCTTGCATTGATTACACTAGACTATAAATAAGAGTGCTCCTCATTGTTCGACGCATAGTTTAGAAAGTGCAGTCATAATGATTTTAACAAGTTTATTACCATGGGTAATAATGTTCTATTTAAAACGTGATAATAGTACAGAAGTAGTGATAAAAAATGTTACGAAATCAATTAATCAAGGATTGGGAGGTTTGTGTTCTAACGGGTGTCTATGGAATCTCGAGAAGGCGGAAGTGTTTAACGACCAAGGAATTTTATTAAACAAATGGGAGATGAATATTTCTTTTTTGAATGATGATGACGATAACAACAACAATGGGAAAATCGGTAAAAATTATGCTTCATATTATAATGTGACGATAAATAACGGCATGAAACCAAGAAAATGTATACGTTTTTGCGGAGATAATAGTAGATTATTGGTTAGCAAAGTAGAAATTACAAAATTCACAACAAGCCGTACAAGACGGAGTAATGCCATGAATAACCACAATACTTTGAAACAATCTTGGTCTTCCGAGTCATACCACCAGATATATAAAGATGATAAAGGTTTGGAAATTATAGTAACACTACCTCGAGGTAGCAACAATGGTGATATCATCACAACGGATCCTCCTCCTCATCATCATCAACAATCCAGAAACGAAGTAGACGGAGTGAATGAGTCAACCACTACTGATGCTGCTAAAACAATATTATTATCTACATTATTTCCACCATCATCATCATCATCATCATTATCACAATCAACAGCAACTACGACAACAGTCAATAAATTCAATGATTCATGTTGGGAATTTGTAGCTATACTACAAAATGTACAAAAATGGATAGAAACTCAAATAGAAAAGATCAGAAAGGGCGAGATGAATAATGCACAATGTATAGCCAATATGCCATATTTTAGCAATGTTTGAGAACATAACCATAACAATAACCGTTTCTTCTTATCACCCGAAAAAATATCACATTTGCGGTAGGTATTTTTTTAATATTCTAAATTGGTCGGTATTATAGATAAATTTAGTGAGAACCATTAGAATTTAAAATGATAAGAATTTTGCTAATAAATATATTAGCTAGTTATTTTAAATTAAAACCATGAGAATAACATGATAAGGTTTATTTAGAACTAGCTACGCCCCTCGGTTTCGCCCTCATAAGTCCCATTCACATGGAAAAATATTAGGATAAAAAGTAACCTATGTGTTAACCCATCAATCCCCGACTACCTATATTCCAAGTTTCATCACAATTGCTTCAGTAGTTTTTTTTTTTGTCCACATACACACATACAAACTTTCGTTTAAACGTTTATAATATTTAATAAGATTAAAAAATGATAGGATATTTTTTTTTGTGAATAAATATTTAGGTACCTATGATCGTTAGTTGAGCTGTGGGAATAACATGATAAAGGTTTTGTATTTAAACAGCAGCTCTATGATTTAAAAACTCATTCAACTATCGACAAGTGAAGCGTGTAGATTGGTGTTAGATACCTTTGTTTGTTTTTTTTTTGTAAGTGTTAATATTTAATAATTTCAAAATGACTTCGAATGAGCGAATTAATAGCGCTCTCGCACAATTAAATAGTTGCGGAGTAAAGACTTGGAAAAAGTTGGGCGATTTAATAATCAATAAGCCATATAAGATAGTACAAGTTAGTAGAATGCCTTCAAAGTTTGCGCCAAACGTAATGCAGATGGTGGTGTATTTGGAAAATGGTTATATGGTTGCATTACCATCAAGGTTCAATGATTTAAAGACAGAGCTGTTTACAGAACTCGATGGTGGTCATATAAATCTTGTTAATAGAGGACCAAGTGGCGCTACATGGATAATTCAATTTTTAGTTGATAAAGACGAAGAATAAAGATAATATTAATAACGTATGTTTAGTTTTTTCAGTAAAAAAATATATATATTTTAGCTGTAGTAAAAATTAATTAATTAATTGTTTTTTTATTTGTTATAGCGATTGATATTGGTGGTATAAAACGATGATGATGCAAGCAATGTACTATGGAAGTAAGGATAAATGGATTAAACACCTATCTTCAAATAAGTTGTTAAGATTGTGGACAAGACCTATCCCACTTGCAAAATTAAATGGTGACGTGAGCATTTTAATGAATTGTGTTTATAGGAATAGCGAATTAAACGATAACATTGTTTATTCTCTAATTAAAATTTGGGATGATGTCACATCTCACTTGGAGGATACCGTTGGAGATATAAATGTGGAAGTAGAAGATTGGCTTCAATTGTTGAACCATACGCCAGAAGAGTGCTTTACTCACGAATTTTTCACTGGTGAATTAGGTAACAACCTATTAAACTATATATTTTGTGCTATCAGCGATTGTGGTATAGAAACAATTTAATGTGTGCGGGTTCTAAGTCCTGCGGTTCTGTGATTCAACTAATCGAACGTTTTGATTTTGTGCTAATCTGCTGCGATTCAACTTATCGAACTTTTTGATTTTGTGCTAATCTGCTGCGATTCAACTTATCGAACTTTTTGATTTTGTGCTAATCTGCTGCGATTCAACTTATCGAACTTTTTGATTTTGTGCTAATCTGCTGCGATTCAACTTATCGAACTGTTAATTTTTTTGTTATTTCTAAGCTAGTTTATTAAAGTTTAAAAAAATAATGAATAATATACCTAATATAAGATATATAATCGATATAGATGGCTTTCGAATGTCAAAAGATAAACAAATGTATTACAAGGAAGTTGGTATTTTTGATGTTTGGAATGAGCTTGTTTATTTAATTCGCATTAAACTTCCAGAGAGCTTGTTAATTAACGGTCGATCTGATAAATCTATTCAATATGTAATTCGAAATGTCCATGGTATGCTACTAAAAAATCATGGAGGAGCGGATATCGAGTACTCGGATTTTTTACAAAAAATGCGAGAACTCGATCCGAAAAAAGAATTTCTCTGGGCTTATAAGGGGGGTACTGTGGAAAAAGAATTACTACAACGATTGGAATTATCAGCAATCAATCTAGAAAATTTCCAATGCCCGAAAGTGGAGAAGATAATGAGTGAGCTCAATCTATATAACACTTTAAAAAATTGTCATAGGCATGTCGCATTTAAAAAAAGACCCGGCTTTTACTGTCATTGTAGTGCGGTAGAAGTTGAAGCTTTTTCTAAATGGCTTAAATTACAAAAAAACCCTCAATAATGAATAATAGACAGCAATCATACATTTTTTTATCATTTGACATATGAATCTCTCTTCCTTAATCTGTTTAGTAAGTAAGCATAATTATTAATTAATAATTGTTATATTATTATGTTAATCAACCCATATTAATCAAATTAGTATAGTAAGAATTAATGTTAATCCAACTTATATACTTAATAAAATAAAACAAATAATTAATCTCCAACCATGTTTTTTATTTAGATAAACATTAGTAGGTAGGTAATCTAATTAATTTATAATTTTGTTTTCTTTATTTATCCAGCTTGTAGAATTCATACCAAACCATTTCACTAGAACTTTATCACCCTTTCTTTTCAACACTCTTTCCACTAGGTAGATATCGGGATATTTAACTTTTTGCAGTTCTTGTTCATAAAAAGCACCCAAGATTGGCTGTTTCTCTTCATCTTGCAACTGATAGGTTACCGGATTAGTGTTGTTCACTTTTACCACTTGAAATATTTCCGCACTCCAGTTCCCAGTGTATCCCTTGGAAAAAGTAGATTTATATTTGCTGATTCTGACATAATCACCACATGTAAATTTATTTTTAGCTCGAACTTTGATATGGTTGTAAACAGTAGATAAGAGTTCATTAGCATTATTATGATTTATGCTCGCTGGAGCAGCCTTGATAGTGCGATGTACTTTATTATTATATCTGTTTATTACGTCAGAGAGTTCTTTTCCAACCCATTTATAAGATCCATTATAAGAAAATCGTTGCCAAAACCAATTTTTAATGGTTCTAATAAATCTCTCTACAATAGAAGCTTTCATCACACTATAGGTTGAGTAATGGTTTATATTAAACTTTTGCATCACAGCTTTAAACTTTTCATTGAAAAACTCTCGTCCATCATCAGATTGAATATTTTTCGGTTTCCGACATTGTTGATTGTTCAATAGTTTGAGCATTCCTTGTGTTACATCATCAGCCGATTTACTCTTTATCGGTTGAAGCCATGCATACTTTGAAAAGGTATCGATACATGCTAAAATATACTTAAATCCGCTGTTATATTTAAAATATTTTTGCATATCAATTAAATCTATTTGCCAGGTATCATCAAATCCCTTTTGAATGAAACGTCTTCGAGGAAAGTTTTTGCGAGCATTCTTATGAATTTCCTGAACAACTGTCCATTTACTCATATTTTTTTTTACTATAGATAGGTAGGTATGTACTAATTATTTTTCTTTTCTTCGAGTTTTTTTCTTTTCTTTGGTACTCCCACCACTGTCGCTGCTTGTCGTATAGACGTACTGAGGTTGGTGGTGGTGGTGGTGGAGGTTTTAGGAGTGCTCTTGCCGCTGCTGTTGCCGCTATTGATGGTGGCGGTGGTGACGGGAGGTATTTCCACTTTTTTTCCAGAAATCTTTTCTATACTTTGAGAGAGTATTTTAATTTTATTCAGACATTGAATAAGAACCTCATCTAGCTGTTCTTTTATAACAACATCATTTTTTAAAATTCCTTTATTAACATTTCTTAATACACGATTTCCACAATCCACCAGATTTTTTTTCATAATTTTGAGCGAATGCAACTGCAATGTATGCTGTTGTTGTTGTTGACGATTGTGTTGTAGATAGCGTCCAAACTTATCAACAGTCATAATTATAATGATTTTTTTTACTTGAGTATATGTTTTAGTATGTCCGAAAGTCGATATGGTGATTTAATTATATTAGCTTCTATCAATTCTTCCAATATGGCAATAATTTCATTATCGTTTCCGTTGTTACCAGCACTTCGTGAAGCGATAAGCAATCGTAAACGGTCTATTAGTTCATTAGGGTTGTCCCAATATATATAATCTGTATTTGAATAGTATTTTTTCATTAATAGAGATGAATCGTTGTTTGAACAGCCGGTTGTCAACCCTCTTTCAGTTACTAACAGACCTGATGATCCATCAGTATTAGATCTGTTCGATCTGTTATCAGCTGTTTGCTTATCAGATCTGTTTAATCTGTTATCACCTGATTGTTTATCTGATCTGTTAATAAACCCACCAGTTTTTTTGATTGGTGTTGAATGCGAATGGTCTGATGATTGCTTTATATATTGAGTATACTTGAGACTCCTATCACCCTGTATCTGACCTTCTGATGTATAATTACGTCTATGTGCATTCGTAGTTGTTATTATTTTATAGTATATATCACCATCTACCGAACTGATCAAAGAACTATTAGGTTCTCGTTTAAATAATAGTTCCATCAGACCTGGTGTAATTTTAAACTTTTGATTTTTGATTATTATATGGTTTTTATCAAATTGAATAGCGCTATCGCCTATGTAATACCCCTCCGGAGTTGTGTAAACACCATAAGGTACTTTAGTTGTTTGATTCATGATAAGCGTATCCATGTATGCACGCGCTATTGAAGGTAAATTCTCTTTCACCACTTCATCATCATCATCATCATCATCATCATCATCATCACCATCAGCAGATTGAGTTGTTGTATTTAGAGTGCTGCTGTTGTTGTCGTCATCAGCATCTTCAAACTCTTCGTCTTCTTCAAGGTCTTTATTTTTTTGTAATTGTAGAGCAGCATTTTTAATTTCTTGTTTGATTTTTTTTAACATTGCCTTTTTCTTTTTTTCTTTTTTTGGGAATTGTTTCTTATCGATTTCATGTTTTATAACCTCACCGCTGTTGTTGTTGTTGTTGTTGGTGGTGGTGGTGTTTAAACTGATCTGATTTAATAAATTTTTCAAGGGTTCTGTGATTGGTTGATATCTTTCTTGTAAATTTGTTGTCAACTCGGCTTTACCCTCTTTTAAAACTTTAATTTTCTTTTTTACTGAACTTACAGACTGAACGAGTTTACGTTTAAGCTCCTTATCCCCAAAGATCTGTATAGCGGAAGAATCCATGATGAAATGAAAACAGTTTAATTGTTGCATATATTTTTATACTCTATAATATGATAAAGTCATCGAAACCTCTCCGGAATCGTCCCCTATTCATTTCAACATCTTTATTGATCACTAAAAATCCATATTTATTGTTATTCCAACAAGCTCTACATGCTTCCAGGAAAGTGTCCCACGTCATGTCTGTATTCACATGATCATCATACGCATGTCTTAGATTCATTTCGTCCTGTTTAAAGAGTATAATAAAGTTTGCATTATCTCGAACCAGTTGTTTAGGTATTTTGCTGTATGTTTGACATAGATAAAAACAATCTAGTCCCTTATGTCTACCCATCGAGAAATGTAAACGGATAGGTTCTTGATCTTCCATCGATACATCATCGAAAATTATAATGCTATTGCTCTGAGCATCTTCAGGTGTTACCACCTCGCTTTTATCCGAAAAAGTATAGAAATTCACTCCTGACACTTGACCGAATACTTTATCCAAAAACACATACTTTAGTTGGTTTAACGATTTGGAATACAAATAGATATTTTCAAATATTAATCCTTTTGGCTCGAGTAGCAAGGCGAGTAATAGGTTAGTTTTACCACAACCAGATGGACCGCATATAAGACATCTAATATTGTTAGGTAGAAGGATACTATGTCTGTGATCTGCATTATATTTGGAATTAATATCCCAACCTTTAACCGATAAACACGTAGGTTGTTTCTGAAACTTCATTTCTATATTAATAAGTTATTTAATTGTCTGCACATGTTTTATATATCTTATTACTGTGATAGCAGCAGCAACTATAGGTACTATAGGATATTATCACAATAAAATGATTGTACATCAGAAAAAAAAGATTAGTCTTCGTAAACCTTCTAATGTGAAAGGTGGTGGCGGTTTAGTCAATACACTAATTAATAACTTACCTTTCGAGTTACATGTACCTGGATACAATTATTGTGGTCCCGGAACAAAATTGGAAAAACGTTTAAATAGAGGTGATGTGGGTGTTAATCCTCTAGATGAAGCTTGTAAATTACATGATATTGCATACGCTCAAAATTCATCTTTAGATCATCGACATAGAGCTGATTTGGAATTAGCATCGGCAGCGAAGAAACGTTGGTTAGAATCGAAAAGTATACCTGAACGATTGGTAGCGCTCGGTGTGAATAAAATAATGAAACTAAAAGTGAAAAGAGGTTTAGGTTTACCTCTCACAAAGGTTATAACTGCTGCACGTAGAGCTGTTAACAATGAGAAGCGTGAACGTGGTGGAAAAGAGATAAAAAAACAAAAACCTAAATCCACTAAAAAATTAATAAATACAGCTATTAAAGCTGCTAAAAGAATTATCAAAGACAGTAAAACAGAGAAGAAAAATGTGAAAAAACCCAGAGTTATTCCACTACCGAAATGTGGTGGTTTCCTACCATTAATACCAATACTGGGAGCATTGGCGGCTGCTGGATCTTTAGCTGGTGGTGTCACAACGGCTGCTAAAAACATTTATGAAATGGTTAATAATAGAAAAAAAAATGGGGTGCCTGCTGCTGTAGGAAAGGGCATTTATTTAGCACCCTACAAAAAAGGTATGGGGCTCTATTTGAAACCATATCAACAAAAAAACTAAATTTGGCCCTTCCGAATCGTGCACTCTTTGATTATGAGCTCATAAAGTATGTTAAACAACTGAATATTCCCCATTTTCGCGGTGTTTTTATGCGGGATATACTACAGAACAATCGAAGAAGAAGACCATGGAGGTATGAAACGGGAATCATAAATTTAGACGATTCAAATGGGCCGGGAACACACTGGGTAGCATATGTGAAGAAAAACCAACATTGTGAATACTTTGACAGTTATGGAAATTTGAAACCGCCACAAGAGTTTCTCAAATACATTATGTCAAATGTCAATGACGTCATCAACATTAACTATAATTATAATAATATACAGAAAGATAAGACATATAATTGTGGTCATTTATGTTTACGTTTTCTGTTAAATGCTTGTAATAATATGTTTTAAATTTATATTTATATAAATGATATATCATTCAACTAGTTGTATCATTTCACATTCTTCTGTTACATTGTAAACAATGTCTCTTACTATAACAGTAAACGGTAGTGATTCTATATTAAATGTGGATTTTTTACCATGTATAGAACTGGGCGAAGGCGAATATGAGTGTGCTTTGATTTATTTTAAATCTTTCAATTCTATACCTAATGTGGATAGCAGCAACAATCTTTTTCACTATGGAAACAATATTATTACAGTTCCTGAAGGTTCTTATGAGCTGGATAATATTATTCACTATTTGGAAGAAAAAATCCTCAGTATAGCAGGTGATGATCCCTTTAAATTGATCGATATAAAAGCTAACACGAACACTATGAAGTGTGCCTTTTTTTCTCCATACTATGATTTACATTTTGAGAAGGAGAACAGTATTGGAAGTCTTTTTGGTTTCTCTCGAAAAATACTTCCCAAAAATGAACTACACGAATCTGATCAGGCGATAAATATTCTAATTACAAATACTATAAGAGTGGAATGCAATATTATTCAAGGTTCATTCATAAATAATAAATCATCCCATGTACTACATGAATTTTGTCCATCCGTACCTCCAGGATACCAAATTATAGAGTGTCCTCCGAATCTCATCTATTTACCATTGAAGACGAACACAATTCAAAATCTTCAAGTGTATATAGTTAACGAGCAAGGAAAACTTGTGAACTTTAGAAAGGAGAACATTTCACTTCGTCTACATATAAGAAAAACACTCAACTCATAATGATTATCTATAAAATGAATGGTGAGGTAATACAAAACCACAGTCCTATTTTCAACTCACAAGAAGGAGCACCATCTCTCTCATCATCATCAAATTATAATAAATATAGCGACTCACAGCAGCAGCAGCAGCAGCAGCAGCAGCAACATTCAAAAGAAGAAGCAAGAACTAAGATAACAAAAGATAACGCTTTATTTCTTAAATCACTTGGATTACAATTAAAATTCTAAGAAATGACATCATCATTATCATCATCGATTCTAAAAATAGGGGATGATGTACTAGTCGATGATAGTATAGAAGGAATTGAATTTCACTCATACTTACCCTATAGTGAATCATATAAAAATAATGATGAGATTCGGATCCGTATCAACGATCAAGATTCAATAGTGTTACCCTGTGAAAGCCAGTTAGTAATTGAGGGTAAAGCTTCAAAATCTTTTGCTTTCGTTAACAATGGACCTATTCACCTGTTTCAAGACATTCGCTATGAATTGAATGGTGTAGAGATTGACAGAACAAAAAACTGTGGTATTACCACCACGATGAAAGGAGTGCTTTCCTACGGATATGAAGAATCCAACAGTTTGGAAAATAGTGGGTGGAATTTAAATGGTTTGAAAGAAATTGATGGTGAATTCTGTTTCACTATTCCACTTCGGCACTTGTTGGGCTTTGCTGAGGATTATAATAAAGTGATAGTTAATGCAAAACATGAACTAATATTGAACCGAAGCTCTTCCGATCTCAACTGTGCAATTCTCAAAGAAGCAGGGAAAGAAATTAAGATTGATATAACCCGTATAACATGGCGTATGCCCATTATCAAGGTGTCTGATAAAGAAAAACTGCGTTTGTTGACCTATGTAGAGAACAACACTCCCATTCCCATCGCATTCCGCTCATGGGATATTTATGAGTATCCAGCATTACCGACGGCCCAAAAACACATTTGGACTGTGAAAACAACTACTCAGTTGGAGAAACCCCGTTTCGTCATAATCGGATTTCAACATTCAAAAAATAATGAAGCAAACAAAGATAAGAGTCACTTTGACCATATCAACTTTTACAATGCACGTTTATATCTCAATTCTCAGTACTATCCATATGACTCATTCTCTAACGACTTTGAAAAGGGAGTATATTCGCTTTTATATGAAGCATTCATCAACTTTAAAAGATCATATTACGGGTGTGGAAAGAACTCTAATATTCAAATAAACCCGCCTCATTTCAAAACGAAAACCCCTTTGATCGTAATAGATTGTTCTAGACAAACCGATGCAATTCGCTCAGGCTTTAGTGGTGCTATAGATATCAAACTGGAGCTAGAGTTTAAAAAGCCAGTTCCGAGTGATACCACCGCTTATTGTTTAATTGTAAATGACTCACTCTTTGAATACAACATTCTTACTAAAACTGTTCGAAAAATAACTTCATAAAAACTCTAGTCGGAATAGTTTATAGATCAGTTAATTATTAACATTTGCAGCAACAACAACAACAACAACAACGACGATAATATGTATCCATCATATACACCATCGTTTCCACCCATACATTTCGAACTTTGTAAAAATATATATTATATAAACAATAGTCCTACAATTCCATATGTTACAACATTTTTGAAACCATCGTCAGATCAAATTAATCGATTACTACTGGAAGTACATGTTAATATCGCTAATCGAATAGTGCTGAATAAAGAAGAATGGGAAACGGTTTTTATGGAAAATGCTTCTGATATATCAGAATTCTTCAAATCTGATGCAGTTTATTTACCGAAGCGACAACAAGGTGATAACTTATCATCTAAACTCGTCTGAACATGAAAATGAAGAAGATAAGAAATTTATCGTAATTAATTTGGGAATAAAATCAATGTGGATTTCTTGTGAAGAGTGGCAGTACTTGCAGCATTTTTTGAATTGTATCAATTCTCGTTTAAATCAATTGCAAATGGTAAAGACTTACTATGAGAACAGAATGAATTTCTTTAGAAAACGTTTTAAACTAAGTAAAATAAAAACCTTATTAGAAGCTAATACAATTATCGATAATATTTATGATAAAATGTCAATTGTAGATAACGAAATCAAGTGTTATGTAATAGAATACTTATTTTATTTATCCATATTATAAAATAAAAAAATTACTTATCAAAAACAAATAATGAGTTTTTTTTATATCTTATTGAATGGCACATCCCTATTCCAACGTTTTGCCCTTGAATGTTTTTGCGTTGATGTAGGTATAGTTTTTATCAGTATCTCGCTCCTCGGTTTTATATAAATACATTTTTAAACATTAATTGGATTCAGTTGTATTACGTTAATAGTTGAGTAAAGTGTATAAAACAATAATGTACGAGTGTCCTTTTTGTAGTGTACAAGTTCCTAACAATCAATTAATTGCACATTCAAGAACAAAACGCCATAAATTATTGTGTAAGCAAGATAATGGAGAAGACTATTTTACTTATGTTATACAGACAGCATACAAATGTCGAATAATAAGTTATAGAATTAATGGACCATCATCAGAGATAATAAGTCCAGATTTGTTTTTAAAAAATATTGAGAAGACAGTGAAAGAGTTATTAAAAATTGAAATTGAATTGAATACGCATATCAAGGTGAACTTAGAACTTTTTTGTACATTTATCATAACAAAAGGAGATGCTGAAGCAATTAAAGATTTAAAATCATTCAATACTAAGAATGTGCACCTGCAACCTTCATCAGATTTATCTTCTTATTACGATGAAACCTCTGCTAAAATCATGAAGAAATGTGAAGAATTTCAAGAACGGGATAGTGGATGGGCACTGGAGAAAATTGAATTTTTAGAGATAAACATTAATAAATATAGCCCTTTATCTGCTCGTTCATACATAATGCTGCCGGATTGGATAAAACGTAAACATGCGTGTGTGAATGTAAAGAATGAGGACAATGCATGCTTTTTTTGGGCGATAGTAAGCGCTCTTTATCCAGTCGACTCTAGTTCATGCCGGATAACATCTTACCCTCACTATAAGACGGTATTGAAAACGGAAGGAGTTGATTTACCCGTATCCATAAAAGGTATTAAACGTTTTGAAATATTAAACCACATCAATGTTAATGTA
The DNA here is from genome assembly GCA_949358125.1 of Idaea dimidiata. Lineage (NCBI taxonomy): Eukaryota > Metazoa > Arthropoda > Insecta > Lepidoptera > Geometridae > Idaea > Idaea dimidiata. The sequence goes on along the minus strand of OX442333.1, from coordinate 25,274,503 downwards.
TACGGTATTGAAAAAAATACTATTGTACCAATGTATATATCGAAGATGGTGGCAGTAGAAACCAACAGTCAACAACAACAACAACAACAGCAGCAGTCGAAGCATATTAATTTATTATTTTTCGAAAATAATAATGGTCTTAAATCTCATTACTGTTGGATAAAAAACATATCTCGTCTGATACGCTCTCAAATTACATTACATGAAACAAGAATTTTTCTTTGTTCTGGTTGCTTACAACATTTCACGAGTCAGAGTAAACTCGAACATCATAGGATTTTAGGATGTCAAAAGGCTTTAATAGAGCTACCTTCTGACGATAATAAGTATTTAAGTTTTAAAAATTACAGCCATCAATTACCTATACCATTTGTTATATATGCTGATTTCGAATCAATTTTAACCTCTGTTAATGTGAGTGAAAAGAAAAACACCTATTATACTCATGAGCACACCCCTTGTGCTTTTGCCTATTACATACATTGTAATTACAATGAGTCATTATCAAAGTTTGTTACATATCGCGGTGAAGATTGTGTTGAAAAGTTTGTAGATAATATTTATTCAGATGCCGGCTACATTGCTGATATCTATTCAAAAACAATAACTATTATGGATAATAAAAATAACAATGAAATCTTAAAAAACACCAGTACTCACTGTCATATTTGTGAACAACCATTCTCATTATCCGATATAAAGGTAATCGATCATTGTCATCTTACCGGAAAAATCAGAGGTGTCGCACATCAGCTATGCAACTTAAAATATTCTTTACCCAATTACATTCCGATATTTTTCCATAATTTGAGTGGGTACGATAGTCACTTATTCATTAAAGAGTTGGCTAATAGGGATGGGGATAAAATTGAATGTATACCACAACATAAAGAAAAGTATATTACATTCAGTCGAATGCTGCATTTTGATAAGAAAAAGATTATTATACGTTTTGTCGATTCGTTTAAATTTATGTCTACAAGTTTAGATAAACTAGTTAAAAATCTAACCCCAGATCAATTTCATATATTATCTAATTACTATTCAGATCGTGAACAATTAAATCTTTTAACACGGAAGGGTGTTTTCCCTTATGAATATGTCGATTGTTTCGAGAAACTTGAGGAAGTCGCACTACCCAACAGACAGTCATTTTATAGCGAATTAACACAATCAGATATTTCCGAAAGTGACTACATACATGCACAAACAGTATGGAATAAATTTAATATAAAAACTTTGGGTGAATACTGTGATTTATATCTTAAAACAGATGTTCTATTGCTAGCCCAAGTATTTGAAAACTTTCGTAATGTTTGTTTGAATGCTTATAAACTCGATCCATGCCGATATCTGACGGCACCTTCACTTTCATGGGATGCTATGTTGAGACATACACAAATAAATCTTGAACTTCTTACCGATTACGAAATAATTCAATTCTTACAATCCGGTATTCGAGGGGGAATCAGTCAAGTTTCCAAGCGATATGCAAAGGCTAATAATAGATTTTCCACCGCCGATTACAGTCCTATAAACGATGACAACTTTCTTATCTATTTGGATGTTAATAATTTATATGGTTATGCTATGAGACGATATCTACCATGTGGTAACTTTCGCTGGTTAGATAATAATGAAATTGATTCATTCGATATATTAGCTCAATGTGTGGATTCGAATGTAGGTTATATTCTAGAAGTAGACTTGGAGTATCCTCAGTCTCTACACGATTTACACAATGAGTATCCATTTTGTGCTGTAACAAAAACACCGCCTTATGGTAAAACTAAAAAACTATTACTTACTCTCGATAACAAACATAATTATGTTATTCACTATTTAAACTTGAAACAATGTGTGGAAAATGGATTAATTTGTAAAAAAATTCATAGAATCTTATCTTTTAATCAATCCCCATGGCTCAAACCATACATAGATTTAAACACTGATAAAAGGAAATTGGCAAAAACTTTGTTTGAAAAAGATTTTTATAAACTCATGAACAACTCAATTTTTGGTAAAACCATAGAAAATGTGAGTAAACGGGTAGATGTAAAACTGTGTACCAGGTGGGGTGATGAGAAAACTAAAACAAAATGTAAATATGGTGCTGAAAGATATATAGCTCGTCCAAATTTCCATAGTTGTAAGATTTTCACTGAAGATTTTACAGCAATACAAATGAATAAAACGAAAATATTATATAATAAACCAATTTATATTGGTTTCACCGTACTCGAACTTTCTAAACAGGTAATGTATGATTTCCACTACTCATACATGCTACCTAAATATAAAGATAGCGCACAATTACTCTACACGGATACTGATTCATTCATTTATCAAATCAAAACAAAAAAATTTTATGAAGACATTAGATGTGATTTAACATCTAGATTTGACACCTCTGATTTTCCCGAGAATAATGTTTATAATCTCCCTTTAGTAAATAAGAAGATAGTAGGTCTCATGAAAGATGAAAGCAATGGTCGCATCATTAAAGAGTTTATAGGTTTACGTTCCAAAATGTATAGTTATGTTTTGGAGGGTGATCTAACTATAAAGAAAAATAAAGGTACCTCTGCCTCTATTGTAAGAAAATTATCTTTTGAAAATTATAAAAAAGCGCTTGACAGTAGCTATGTAAAATATGACAATATGCGCACATTCACTAGTGATAAGCATTGTGTTTACACGCAGGTTAAAAGAAAAAAAGTACTCTGCGGTAATGATGATAAGAGATTTATCACTAACGATGGAATAAACACATTGGCTTGGGGACATTATAAAATTTGTTAAAACAATTGTTTTAAATAATAAATTATGTTTTTTTTATTCATAGAACTAATTTTATATAATCATACTAAGTACCTAATATCCTGTTTGAGTGTGGTTGATATCAACTAGGTCACACGCCCACGCAGATTGTAGGAGACGTCATGCCACTATCAAACATTCGCTTCCACATAATTATTAATTTTACATTGTTTTGTTTTTTTACATCAGTTTTACATTGAAATCTCAACCGATCAGTCTCATCATCAACAACAACAACAACAAGAGCAACAGGAAAAATCACAATTGAATAATAATAATGGAGGAAATATATTGCTGCACAAAGAAATGTATTAATATGACTGGATATGATATGGTTGATGGTCGCGCTTGCCGTATTTGTCAAGCATACGGTTTGTGTCATTGTAAATGTGTAACATATATGAACGACTTGCCTTTTTTTTACAAGTTTTTAATGTTTTGGCGTAAGTTTAGAAAATCTAAAAAATAATTTATGTAAAAAACTAATAAACAGATGTACCTATATGATTAATTGTTTTTTTATTAGCATGTTTCATTCTCCTCCCCTCCTCCTCCTCCTCCTCATCCTACTCCTACTATGCTACATCGAAAGCAAAATTGTAGAAAAACGAGGACTGTAGGTTCGAATCCTATCAGGGATTCAAACTATTTAGTTTTGTAAATATATTTAATTCCTAAAAAATATTTCTAAGGTTAGGAGTACTTTTTTTCCCCCAATCCCCCAGCCCCCGACCCGCACCGACCCGCCCCCGCAGCGTCGACCCCCCCCGATCCGTCACGGTCCGCCCCCGCTCCGACACGTTTCGCCCCCGTCACGGCTCGCCCACGCAGCGTCGATCCCCCGCTCCGACACGTTTCGCCCCCGTCACGGTTCGCCCCCGTCACGGCTCGCCCCCGCTTCGACACGGTCCGCCCCCGTCACGGCTCGCCCGCGCCGCTGCGCTCCGGGGTTATCTAGTCACTATCTCGAACACAGCGACATCTCTAGAGAACTATCGAGAAGCGTTTGTAACCTCGGGTGTGACGTCACATATTGCGAGGAAATTATTTCGCTAAAATACGTCAAAACCACCATTACTTGAACTTTACACTCTTACTTATCACACAGTAACAGAGCTCTACTTATACTGGTTTCGTAGTGGGCCAGAAGCTACACCATGTATTTTTACATACAAAAATGGTACCAAGTTTAGGTATATAAGTGCTCCAGAACCTACAATATATACCTACTGTCGTTTGCTTTTTTATTGTAATATGTGTGTGTGTTGGAAAATTATTATTTTCCAACACACAAACATATTTGTTTGTTTGTTTGTTCCTTCTTCACGGTCAAACGGCTCGACGTTCGAGTAACATAAAATACTTCTGATTCCGAAAATCCCGCGGGATCGGGACTTACGATAACTATTTATTGGATGAAAATTTGCAGAGGGATAGTTTAAATGATGGAGAGTAATACAGGAAACTTTTGATACCAAAAATTCCGCGGGATCTGGACTTACGCGGTTGATAACTATTTATTGGATGAAAATTTGCATAGAGATACTTTAAATAATGGAGAGTAACATATTAGGTTACTTTTGATCCTAAAAATCCCGCAAGATACTGACATACAATCTTTACCTTATTTCACCTACCTACTGCAGTGCAAAAATCGACACTTAAACAGACGAACAGGGAAGTACTGATGATGCCAGGCGCGGTAGCGCCTGGTCTCAGCTGTACTTCAATGGGCGACCATTTAAGTGTGGATTTTTGCATTGGGGTAGGTAGGTGTTCGAACAACGCGGGATCGCGGCTTGCGCGGGTGAGACCTCGGGGCGCAGCTAGTTATCAATAATTTGAAAATTTTGTAACAAAATTATCCTTGGACCTTCACCTGACATTCACATTTTAGAAGACTAACTAACTGCACTCTTATTGTGTTATTACTTAAATTACTAAGTAACAGTAACTCGTCTAGAGTGAAAGAGATAGTTGATTGTTGTCTAGGTTTGTTCTTTTGCTTCACTTAAGTGTGAAAGAGATGAAATTATTTGTTTCTGAATGCCGGCCGAAACAAAGGATTTTTTTAACAATATGCAAAAAATATACTGGAATGAGTGGTTATTTAGATACAATGTAGGTACTTATAAAAATATCCAGTTGTGTTGTATTTATATTTCTAATTCAAATTTGCGTATAATACATTTTTATTTTAGATGTAAAAACAATAATAATATAATAAATCAACGGAAAATCTTTTTATGTTAACAGTAAATTTACTGTTTGGTAGTTTTATCTTTCAATTATATTTATCGGGGGGAAACGAAACAAGGGGAAACGACACAGGGGGAATCGACATTGGGGGGAAACGCAACGGACCCGAAAATTTTTGGAAAGCGTTTCTTTAATTATAGTCATTGAAGTGTAGGAAATACTTTACATATACAAGGTGTAACGGGTAAGCCCTTTTAAGCCGAAAGGCGGTTGTTCTAGACGTCTAGGCGAACAACTTTTGTTGTACTACTTTTGAAAAATCAAACTTTTTTTTTGGAATTTTGAGGTTATATTTTACTAAAAAAACAGCTGCTTTTAAAAATAAAGGTAATTGAAGTTTTGATTGTAGTACATAAATGCCACCAGGAAGCCTTATGTAGTAGACCAAACTAAATAAAAGGACAACATAAGGTCAATGACCTCGAACTCTAAGAAACAGCTGATCTTCAAGTAAACTACACTTAAAATTTTCGAAAAGTACATCGAATTTCCAAAAGTCGTAGAACAAAAGTTGTTCGCCTAAACGTCCAGAACAACCCCCTTTCGGCTTAAAAGGGCATACCCGTTACATCTTTTATATCAAATACAGGTGTCCTTAATTTTTTTAATAAAAGATTATAACCGTTCGTATAAAAAGTTTGTGCCAAAATAAATGGGCAGCAACTGTATCGATCGCATATTGCTTGAATTACTACATTCCATAGTAATAATCGGGGTATTAAATTACAAATGTAATTGAAGCAAGTATTGGCTCACGAACAAAAACCGAAGATTTCCCTGAGATACCGTTGTTGGTCGGTAAAGTGGCCAGTGGCCAGTGGCCAGTAGTGGCTGACTGTGGCCAGGTCGAGATGAGTCCGTATCAAACGAAACGAGCTGCATCTCGTAATAAAATAATTACTCGCAGCACGATTACACGACTCGTGTTCAATTCTATAATTATTTGTCTAACAGAAGGTAAAGTTAAAGTATCCGTCGACTAAGCCGCTTACTGGACAGGGACACTAGAATCAACCATTCGTTGTAACAATTTAGATATTTATTTCTTTTAAAATAAATTCATATTTTAATAATGAATGATACAAATAGAATAAATAGAGGATGATCAATTTATAAATCGATAAGTATTCCAATTACTTGGAACAAGTACCTAAGTACTACTTAGTATTGCATAATGAACTTAATTGACATAATTACTAATAAGGTATACTTATAATAAAATTATGTAGAGATGTTAAACAGTAACTATCCATCAGATAATATTTATCACAATATCAAACAATTTTACTACGTAGGTACTTTTACCTTGATACAAGCAGGTGCTACACGTCAGTTTCATACATAATATTATATACTATCAGGGTGACTGATGCATAAAATAACCTCAAGTACTCACACGTCATCATAATCATCACGGAGTTACCAAAGCCGCTAAAGTGGACACACATGATTATGTCAACTATGCAAGCTAAGTAAAAGCTAAGTAATTTAGTTTAGTTTGCGATTGACGATCGACTTTGAATATAGTTTTAAGCTTCGTCCTCAGTACAAGTAAATCCTCCTATCGATATCATAGTTTCGTCCTACTTGAGTTAAATATACATATACTTAGTTGTATTGGATACCTAGTTCCCCATACGATAAAAAAACATCACTCAGAAGTTATATTAACGTTTTAATCTATAATAGGTAGAGGGTTGTCGATTAATGAGACAAATGAAATTGTTGTACCTAATGATATCCCAGTGGTGGTCAATCTACAAGAGTCTATGTCACACCGGGACCACACGGCCGCTGACTGCGATCTAATTGGCGGACATTGGACGCTCGGGGAGACGTTATACTTATTATTGTTTGATGAATCACACGGTTTTACATGAAGAGCTCATAGTTAGGCTTATGGACAGGAGTTATGTACCTAGACATAACTCCTTCGCTTTGCTCAGGAGTTAAGTTTTTAACACCATCGCTGCGCTCGGGTGTTAACTCTCTAGAGTCCTTCGTACGCTTTGGATTCAATATGACGCCCGCTATGTAAGACAGGACTTTAGTACCTCGGTGCATAAACAACTATTATTTATCTACAGATCAATATCAAACCTGCTTGCTTCAGGTACAGGTTCAGGTTCAGTCGATTCACCGGATCATATGTTAAAGGTCAAACACGCATAAAGTTAAACACTCACAATGACAAGAAGATGTAATATGCCAAAAACGCATCTTGTCAAACACGTATATTTTCAAGCTCCAACTGTCAGATTTTTTCAATCGTTTGTTTATACTGTTGCGATTTTTGTATCAATCGTATTTTGTTTTTTTATTTACAGTTGTCTTTATTCACTGGTATTTTTCGATCTTTATTTATTTAATTTTTTGATCGTCGTTTGTTTCTTTTTCGATCGTCTTTTCTTGTTTATTCGATCGCCCGATGTTTCTGTTTCGATCGTCATTTGTTCAGGGTTCGTGTTTGACCTGCAACGTAATTATGATCCCATAATATATTTCCCATTTACGAGTTTGACATTTGGCAAGTTTGACATTTGACAATATGCGTTTTTGACTTTTTGCGAAACTTACATATTTTTTAAACACAATATTTACCGGGTTATGCTCGCGTTTTATTTTATTATTGTGTTTCTATATTAATAAGATTCGTTAGTTTATTGGATTATACTGCAGCATAACACTTTAGCTTTCACACAATATAGCTCGATCGTTTCCATACACACACTTGGAGGGTAAGACAGACTTTCATGGGTTTTTTTAATTCTTTTCATGCATCATGCATGCACTCTTTTCATGTTCATCACCAAAAGTGTCCATTTTTTTCCTGGCCAAAACTCTCCGCCTTCTACCGCAGCGCGAATAAGTTTTGGCGATCACTTCCTTCCGTTTCACTTCCAAATATTTAGTTTTAAAATATTTATGAGGACTAACGCCAAATTGTGTAATGTATATTACTATTTAAATACATATATTAATTAACTTACGAAGCATGCGAAGTATGCTCCCCTATCTCAGGGCTACATTTTTGTCCCAATTGCCGTTAAGACGGTTAGGGGTTGGGGGTTGGAGCCCGCATTTTCTGCGGGAGGTTGGGCGTCGTCTCCGCGACCGAGGGTTTGACCATCGCTGCGGTTCTTTCCTAGTGCAAAGGCTGTCCATCGCTGTTCAGCGGGGTAATGCAGCCAGCATTTTGGGCAGTTTTGCACCGGGAACTGTGGGTGGTGGTTTATTTGATTAGTTTCTATTAAAGTCTTTTTTCTATTCTTTTTTTTTGTTAATTTTAATTTAGTTTAATCCCTTTTTTCGTTTTTTAAGAAAGCCATTGAATTTATTATCAATGATACTATAATTAACTTACCGCAATAATTATGTATTTCTTGCAATTCCATTCCAAACATTCTGATAAAAAGTTATTTACAAACCCTCCGTTCGGTCTGAATGTTTTTCGATAGGATCCTACAGATGGCGCCAACCGTTGTGATAGTCGTTCTAATCTTGAGTCACTTATTAATGCTAAATTTTCGCTAAATAATTAGTCGGAGCCCCACGGCTCCGCGGTGCACACTTTGAGAATGGCTTATGTGGGGCATACGGACTAAGTGCAGTTAAAAGGTAGTTTAACTACGTAGTTTGACTACAAACTCTAGTTTAGTAATTAGGCCCTTACCTAGAAAGTGTCATGAGGCATACCTGATAAAGGCATGTCCTCTTTGTGTATGGTCCGTGTTCACACCACTAAACGAAATAGAAGAAGAATATGGTTTGTCGATGGGGTATACCAGCGCAGCTACACTCTAGTAATCGGCCACATCAGCTTTGGTCGATACCTTGACGTGTGACCGAAGTTTTATTATCACAAGAGTGTGCCGAGACTGTAGACATTGAGTTCGTAGACCGTTTCAATATTGAACTAGTTCAAAAGGTCATCGTTTTAAAAAAACGGTTCACATACTCGCCGCAAGTTTACAACAATTATTCGACAAGAAATAAAGGTTTAACAACAATTACTGAGGTGAAGTTCACTTTCTTCTGGGCTATAAATAGCACCTTTCAAGGTAAACATTCGTGCAAACAATAAATAGCAAAAACAGCGGTCGTTCAGTGGAACAGGGTCCCGTTATCATCGCCTCCGGCGTACTATTGACATTTCGAGCTGACGACTGACGGCGCGGCGCGGCGCGGCGCGGGCGCATCTGCCACACTCGAGCATTATCATATTTTATCATATCTGGGGTATATAGGTAGGTAACATCTTGTATGGTATCTAAACAAATCATTTCAAAGACAGATGATTTCATAGACAAAGGATTTTTCGCTATCCTATGAATACCAATATCTCTAAATTGAAAACGAGACTAAGATGAATCAATTTCAAACATTTTCTGTTCTTAGTACAATTATGTTTTGTTTTCCTTTTTAATCGAAATAAACGCGTCGATAAGAACAACCCAGTACCAGGGCCTGCACTTTAATTCTACGAACGATCGAAAAATCTGTCATATTGTCTTACTCTAATGATAGATTTTCTTTCTAATTGTCTTTTTTTTGTTCGTAGAATTAAAGTAGAGGCTGGTATGGAGCCCTTTTGATTATGAGTTATGTATGATTCAACAATATGTTTTGTCTCACAAAAAAAAACATTTGAAATGGTTGCGTTATCTCTATTCCAGCACAATTTAAACATCACTGTCCAGTTGGTACGACGCGAACGGTACGAGCAAATAGGTCGATCTACCCTTATTGCAAGGGATTAGGACTTGTATTGAGAATGAAGAAGTAAGGTGTCCGTCTAGTGTCGGTTGTATCATGCATGATGCTTCATTCAAGTTGTATGCGAGTTGACATTTGTAGCGCGTCGTCGCAGTCGCTACAAGGGGGAGTGGCTAACGGTATACCACCAGGTGGTTCACATTTTCAGGGCTATATTTTAACGAACGCAGTAGGTAAGTAAGTACCTACCTATTATAAGGGTGCATCAATAATCCAAACCATTCCAAAGTTTAATATTAGGTTCCAGTTATTTTTTTTGACTCGCAGGAAAAGTGTAAATAAAATAGAGTATTCGCCTCGGTAATAAAGCCTGTCTCCATCTTGGGCGCTTGAATCTCACGCTTCACTCAGGACTCTACGTACCTAGAGTCCCGAGTGAAGTGTGAGTACATGACTCCTGAGCGAACACATTACGTTAAAAACGTTAACTTTTCCACACTAAAATCAATAAGTACACCTAAGACGTAGCCAAATGATCATGTGCATTTAATGTTGTACAAGAATCTAAAGGAAATAAACTTTTTTTTTCATTATTTCTAAAACGTATGGAAAATGAAAGATGAAGTTAATTTTAGAATGATTTAGAAATCAAGTTTTAGCCATTCATTACTTAACGGGGATCGGGGCTCTGGGCCATTACGTTAATTCTGCGAACGACTGTAATTTGTTCGTTCGTTCGTATTTTTACTCGGCTGTAAGGAAAGGGTTATGTTTTTTGAGACCTTTAATAGCGCTATATAAGGGTCCCGCGGTTATATCCGCGAATTTCGGATCCCGTGGAAATTTCCTGTCTTATCGGATGCGCAGATCATTAAAGGACACCAAATTTCACCAGCTGTTTAGGCTGGGCGTTAATCCATCAGTCAGTCAGTCAGTCATTCAGTCAATCTGGACAAAGCATTTTATAGATATAGATTAAGATTGTGCTTTAAAAATAATCATCATATTATTAGGAGGCGTCGTCTCGAGTGCGCAGGCGCACCGTAACTGAACGTAGAAACATACAAAAACAGCGCGACCGACCGGCTCGTCAATTACATAGTAGCGAATAGTTTTTAAGTCGCGAGAACTTTCTTCAATTAGCATACTCATTACAAAGAAAGGGTGAAATTATACGTTCACATGAATATGCTAACGGATGCGTGGTAAATGCTAAAGTTGAATAACATCACATCATGTCGCTCGCTCGCTCGCTCGCTCGATCGCTCGCTCGCTCGCTCGAGGCATCGCGCGTCTCGGGTATTGTGGACGCACATGTCACTTTATTGTGGTTTCTTCTCATCGGATGACGCTTCACGGCCGGTTTTATTATTTTGGCGTCTCAGTGTCACTTCATACATTTGTCGTAACGATGTTCATACATTAATTGCTGCCGAAGCCATGGTAGTTATTTGAGCTAGCTAAGGATAAAAAAAATATAATTTAAATTAAAAACTATTACAATAACTCTATAGTCTGCGTACACTTTATGTTTTGTTACAAATAATTATGAGGCGGTAATTTGCAGTACTTTTTAGAATGTTGAAATAGACAAATTACATCTCAGTCAACCTTGAAAAAGCCAACTGTAACGTTGGCGAAAGCTCGGTTCGTTTAAAAACATGAATAAAACGCAATTAAACCCGCAATATAAAGTGTTTTATTATGCAAAACCGCGAAAACCATAGAAGAAATTACATTAATTGCCGTTAATACGTGTTTTTACAGGTGAGGATTATATGTATTTCCAACTAGCAGCGTCAAGTGCATACAACCGCATTAGTCCTGATCAGGGACCGCAAAACACCGCTTTGGAGTTAATTCTATCGAACCCAAACCCCTTTGCTCAGCTTACCATCTGGATAAGGTGACCATCTTCATTGGGTAACCTACCTACACCACTATTGATATGGTAACCGAATCATTGAGTTTCCCAGGCAAAAGGCTTACACATTTTATTACGGAAACCTCATTGATGGGGTAACCCTTTGATAGACTTTCTAATGGGTTACCTTTACCCCGCCCCTACGTATTGCATTTCTAGTCATTTCATCGTATTCAAAGTACCTATGTACTGCATATCGCCTCGGTTGTGACATTTTTTCCCTCTAATAATTATGGTTAAGTACCTAGGTATTTGAATGATTCTTCAGCAGGTACAACGTTAAAAACACACAGTCACATTTAACTTTTATTAATCAAATAAAATTGTTGGAGTACCTTTGCGAAATCATACTATAGCATGTAATATTAATAAATTTGACATCATTGATACTAACTCTATAGTTAGTAAACATTTTTATATGACAAAAGGTAGATATTAATACCTTAATAATTATTGTATTAAAATACAACTTGCTATCTTATTTTTTGTATATTTCAGTCAAGAACTTGGTTACTAACCAAACTGTCTCGATCTATTGAGCAGGATGACATTAAATTAAATTGTGGCATTTTAGATGAAAATCTTTCATCAAATCATTTAAATTAACTAGCCACACTAGAGTCATAGTTGTAAGAACGCTCGACGTATTTATAGGGTAAACCTGGAGAGATGCCTATAGAGGAGAGATGCCTACAAAAATATAAAATCAAATTAAAAAAAAATAGTAATTTCTGAACGCATCCAACCGGGTCAGTTGCATTTCGAAAACCTAAAAGCAAGTTTTTGTGCAAGTGGTTCCCGAAAATAAATGTGATTTTTGTATTTATTTCGAGTTGAAATGTAAGTACTATCGCTCAGACCTATGATTTTTTTCTAAGGAACATTTCAACCAAAAAAATTCCACATTTTTAATGACTTCTTTTGTTTTTTTTTTTTCAATTTTACTGATGGTATTAATCATTGTTGTCACGGCAAAGACGCCATTTTTAAAGAGCGTTCCATTTTACTGATTTAAAATATACTAGGCTTCTCACCCAGTCATCTGGGAGAGACGCCTAATTGATTTTGGGGGTAAGACGACTATACATTTTATTTGTTATATTATTTTTTAGATGCCGCGGGTCTACGTTAGGAAGATGTCTGGCCGAAACAGGGCTTTGTGGTCAGAGAGCGATTTAAGAAACGCAATTAATGCGATCAAAAGCAAGGAAATGAACCGTAATCAAGCAAGCAAGCAGTTTAAAATCCCATATCGGACTCTTCAACGTAGATATAAGTCAGGTAATAACTAAAAAGGCCGTCTAGGTCCTAACTCGTTGTTTGGAGATAATGAAAAGAAGATAGTCATATCAAGAAACTACAATCAAGGGGATTTGCTCCATCTATCGACGATTTACGGGTGATGGCGTTTAGATTTGCAAAGAATTTAAATCTCAATCATAACTTTAACAGAGAAAATGGTAAAGCAAGTTATGATTGGGTTAAATCTTTTATGAGACGAAATCCTGAAATCACTCTGCGTAAATCAGAAGGTGTTTCTTTACAAAGAGCTCAAGGAATGAACCACGAAGAAATAACCGGATTTTTTCATCTATCGGAATCACAATTAGATGAGCATGACTTGAGAAACCAACCCAATAAAATTTATAACTTGGATGAGACTGGGCTTCAACTCAATAATAGACCATCACACGTAGTTGCCATGAAAGGATCTAAATCAGTCCCACAATTAACTACAGCAGAGAGAGAGGAGAAAATATTTCTTTGGTATGCTGCTGTAATGCAGAAGGTAGTTTTATTCCCCCGGTGACAATATTTAAAGGTAAAAATAAAAAGAACGAATTTTCTGATGGTAGCCTCCTGGTAGCCAGGTTTACATGAATGAAAAGTTAAGTTACATAAACGCTGAACTTTTTTTTAATGGCTTATGGAACAATTTATGCCAAGAAAACTGCCTGGAAAAGTTATTCTGCTTTTGGATGGACACACTTCTCATTGCAACTCTATTGACATGCTCGAGTTTTGCGAAGTTAATGAAGTGATTCTTTTGTGTTTTCCGAGCTACACGACGCACTACTTGCAGCCCTTGGACAGAGCATTTCTTAAATCGTTAAAAAGCAGTTTTTACAGCGAAGTCAATACTTGGATTCGAAACAATCCAACTCGGAAATTAGGCAGACTTCAATTCGGAGATTTATTGGGCAAATCTTGGGGTAAATCAGCCACCCAAAATAATGGTACGTCGGGATTTAGAGCTTGCGGTATTTACCCTGTTGACAGAAATGCAATTCCTGACTATGCTTTTATTTCTGACAGTCCTGCACAGGCAGGTGAGACGTCAGTTAGTACAGCACTTGCTGGTGGTACGTCACAGCCTTCAACCAGCGGGTTAAATACATGGAACAAAACAACCATCTCTGATGATACATTGGAAACGGGTCCAGGACCGTCTACTGGCACGGCTTATCTAAATGACTGGTACAGCTTATCAAAACCTTTAATTCCTTTAATTCCCACGGGATCAGGACTCCTGATCCCGTGGGAATTAAAGGAATTCCTCTCTTACTGGTTATACGTACACATGACAATGAACATACTTTCCAAATTCCATGTCAGTAGGACCAGCGGTAAATATATGTATAGTTAGGTTCTGTTGTAAAGTTGTCTCTATCGTAGTATTGGGTATTTAGTATCTGTGTCGTAAATAAAAACCAATATTGATAACAGCACGCAGTCGGTCAGCGCAGGCGCACGGCGCGGGCGCACGGCGCGGGCGGCGCGGCGGCGGCGGGCCGGTTGCGTGCGCGTGCGATGATTTATGTACGCGCTGCGAGCCGCGCGCGGGAAGGGTAATGTTGAGCCCACATTACTACAATCTACATATTAATTATAGCAATGAATCCCAATAAAACATACGTATCGCTAATTAACTCGGCGGCCTTTTGCTGGCGAACGAGTAGTGGGCTTTTATTAAAGACATTTATTCGGCATCCGGTCCTTGCAGCTACCGCCGGTATGCCGATATACATCTATATTCAATGGTAACATAAAAAATTCAAAGTCCTGACTGACTAAGAGGATAAACATTTTGAACTCACACGATTTGAACTCATTATTATTTTTTCATCACATCTATTCGAAAAGAGCTAATCCAATCCCTGTAAACTAGGCTGGAACTAGCCCTTTGCTGGCGCTCACGCTAACTCGCCGGCAAAACGTTTTGCCTCCCTCTTAGCAGGGATTTTACTTTTCCGGCTACTGATTGGCCGGGGCGATTTGAATTTGGAATGTGTATATTTGTAAAAAGTGTCAATCACCAAAGAGTTTCAATGGAAATAAAATGTAAATAGAAGATGAATACACTAGAAATAGAAACAGGAGTAGACTAAGAGTAGAGTAGGAGGCTCGGAATAGACAAGGAATAGTCTTGGAATAGACTAGGAATAGTCTTTGAAACATTGGGTTAACAAGTTAAAGGTACTCATTTTCTCATAGAGGGCGATGAAAAGTAGAATGTCTACCTCAGAAGCAAATACTATTTTTAGCTCGAGTGAGGTACTTTGAATCCCTCGATTCGCTCAGGATTCTACTCAAGAATCCTTCGCTTCTCTCTGGATTCAAAAAACACTCTCGCCGTAAAAATAGTCTTTTCTCCCTTGGTATACAATCTACTATTCCCAGGTACCGACCAAGATCTTATTATTGACTAGCTGCGCCCCGCGGTTTTACCCGCGCAAGTCGCGGTACCGCGTTGTTCTTACACCTACCTACCGCAATGCAAAAATACACACTTAGGTTTAAGTTAGGAAAAAATTGTATGTCAGTAAGTAATGATGACGATAGATGACGATCGATGACGATGAATGACGATGGATGACGGACGATAGATGACGGTGGATGCCGATTTTTCAAAAACAACGAAATTACGCAATTTTTATGTTTTATCCGGATATCCGATATCCGGATAACTTGATATCCGGATAAAAAAAAGTTTTTTCAAAATATCTTTCAAAAACAGACACCGCTAAGTTACGATTTTATTATAAGTATAGATGTTACTTATTACGTATGTAGGTAGATACACTTGTTTAAACCTTGCTGCGTCAAAGGCACCTATTTCAGCTGCAGTGCTGATTGTACGACATACGTGTGTACAGTTGTAAGATACGTCGCCGTCTTCGACACCATTTGTTTCCTCGCGCTCGATGCGAGTTCCGCCCGACATATATACTATAGGTGTATGAGCTCGCGAGAACAGAACGAGTCGCAAACAGAATAGTAAACTGTCCGTGCACCTTCCCGTCATATTTGCACACCGTCAGCAGGTGCGAGGGGGACGGAGGCAGCGGGTCGGGGGGAGGGAGGGAGACAGAGTAATGATACATTCTGAACCGAGCCGCGAGGTAATAATGAGTTATGTACGTGATCCAATTATTTGGGCGCGGGCTCATTACGCGCTAAGTGTGAAATATTGCTGGCTTTATTACTAGCATCGCTGAGTCGGCCTGCCTCCCCCCCCTCTCCCTTCCCCTCTGTGAGGAAGGGGAAGGGGGTAACTACCCTTGCCGGGGGGTGCACCGCTGCAACTGTGCTACACTAAATCATAATAATGTAAGGTGCGGAGCGGGGACCGCCGCCGTCGCCTCCGCCTGCCCGCGATCTCGCTTTACCTATAGGTATTCATACCTGTAGATATGAGGTCGTACCAACAGTATAAAGGATTCTGATAATTCATTTAGATAGAAAATATTCCTTCTTTCGGTTGATTTCTCTTAAAACGCAAGGCTGCACTTGAACCCGCATCTCTTATTGCAGGCCTGAGCACTTGATATAAATAGTATGGTACTATGGTACCTAAGTATTAAAATAGACATAACTTTATTGTACCAACTTTACAAATTAAATAAACTAAAACTTACAGGTAATTAAAATATATGTTATATAAAAATATAATATGTATATCGTTTCGCAAAACAAAGTTTTGTCTTAAAATAGTGTCTCCATATAGCAATGTTTTGTCAAATCGTTTTGAAAAACATTGTCTTGGGGCAGATGAGTTTATGGCCTATTGAAAGGAAAGAATTCGAGTTCTCACACAACGATATGTAAATGTTTAAATTATCTATACCTACCTACATCTTAAATTGAATATCCTGACTTGACTGATTGTTTGATTAAATGAATAACTGAACTACCTTTAAATCAACGCACAACCCAAACCGCTCAACCGCTGTTCCTAGAGACATGAAATTTGGAGAGTGGGTTGTTTGTCGTAGGCATAGTAGTAACTTAAGGGTTTTCGGTAAATCCCGCAGGATTAGAACTCAATGTTGAAAAATATTATTTCAGTCCGACCATTCTTACATGTATTGAAACTATTTGAAACAGAGTAAATAGTGACATTCGTCGAGGATTGTCGGCGACATTTTTATTGTCCCTGATAAATTATTAAGGAGGCTATTTTCTGAACAAGCGAGCCGCGAGTTCCTTAGGATAGATAATATGCTTTGATAATGTGCAACGTAACAACTTCTCCTACGGAAGGACCCTCCGTCTAGGAAGCCGACCGTCCACCGCCAACCAAACGAACTTCATCATCATCATCATCATCAGTTTGTTACAGTCCACTGCTGGACATAGGCCTCTCCAATTGCACGCCACCTAGATCTATTTTCGGCTTCTCGCATCCAGTTTGTGCCAGGCGTCTTGCGCAAATCGTCGCTCCAAAACGTGCCTGAAGACGTCCTGCAAACTAATTTAATTTAGCTCAGTGAGCCAGTTTCTTAAACATGAACAAACTGGCATTACTTGTGGTGGTCGCAAATCTATGCAAAGTTGGCTTCACTGTGGTTTTCGCGATTTTGCGTAGCGGTAAATATTGTGTTTTATTAAACTAAACTCATTTAGCCTTATTTATGAGGGGAATAAGGTCCGAGTAGTGAGAACGTGCTTTGTCTTTTGTGGAAATAAAAAGTAGAATAACTACTCCCATCTTATTTCCCTATCATTAATAAGGCTATTTTACCAGCGGAGGCCGGTTGGCTAATTTGAGTGTGCCAACATTTAAAAAAATATGTGGTTTTGTCGGAAGTTCTTGTAACTTTCATGCTAACACGTTGTTTAGTTCGTTTTTAGTTATTATAACAATTGTTGTGTGTGTTAGTTCATGAGGTATATATTTTTACGAATTTATTGGGCGTCTATCTATATTGCAATATAATGGTACCCGGTTGCTGCGATACAAGCTTGTGCTTAGTGTAGAATCGTCCGTAGAATATGGTTCGTGGATATATTATGTAATTTGAGAAATGTCAAAGTCTCACAGTAATTACAAATAAATATTTGATTTGGTTTTGATGCTGTTGCAGAAAAAAAAGTATAAGCACAACACTATCTACTACTAATATAGGCTAATATACCCACATGAGTTCCGATGCGTTATGTGAAGTGGGTCAAATGCAGTTACCCGTTCTACAATAGCAAACGGGAGACGGGTGGGACGCGGCAGGATGCGGGCAGGACGGCAGCGGTGGCCAAACTCAGATAGAGAGCCATTACGCTGAAATATGATCACACCTTCTGCCTTCATAAATCGAACAAATACATTAGTTAAAGGCTATATTTTAAAGATTTCCCGACGTCGCGAGTGCAGTAACGAGGCGCAGGCGGAGGGGGGGGAGGGGCGGGAGGTGGGGGAGAGAAGAGCCGGAGTTATTCCATTAATTAAACCCGGCGAGGGGGCACCCGCGCCGCGGCGGGCCCCCGCAAAAACAAAGCAAGCAATAACGACTAGGGTTGCCACTGCCAGTAGCCCAGCGTTGAAGACAGTAGACATCTTTGTTAGCCCGTTTATTTTTCCCATCGTGGCCGCAAGGGCTTCCTCTCGATGATGAATCATATTACTGACTGTCAGTACTGTCGGGTGACAACGAAGCTCGGACCCGGCACGACTACCCAGTCGTGCCGGGTCCGAGCTTCGTTGTCCACTCGGTTGCAACAGACTGATCGACTGCCGTCGAGCAATGAACAACGAAGGTTGAACTCGGCACGACCGGGTGACGGTCTAATGTAATTCATCCCTTAGAGAGGTTAGTCAGTAAGACATCACGGAAGCCTACTCCGGATTGCCGAATGTGAAGGCCTTCAGATCGTGAGTCCCAGGTCTGTTTTCCTTGTGATGAACGACACATATTTGATAATATTCGTCGAGATCTAGAAGTTTAAGTTCTGTTTTGTTTTATTTTTTTTGTGATTTTATGTGGTGGTTTTACAATAACGAATTAATCAATAATTCTAGGAAATAAAGTCATCGTAGATGGACCGAAGGAGTGTAAAATTATTAATTAAAAAACAACTTAAAAAGGAACAAAAATAACCTCTACATACAGTGCCGGTGGCACTTATCTGTTTCCTTATCTGAAGTCGGGCAGCCAAACTACAATATGAACCCCTAGCCAGTAAAACTGGAGTAAAACATATTATACCTACTTCTCAAAGAATATGAAATCGATTGCGATACAACTTGGTAGTCAAATAGCTGAAGATATTTTATGTATTAACACATAGACTACTTTTGGCGAAAACGAGACTTACGCGCGCGCGGGTGAAGCCGCGAGGCGCTTGTTATTCACAATTGAATAAGCACATTTACATACATGTAGCTCACCTCGTCGATAGAAACCGACCGACATTGATTGATTTACATTAATTGTCTGTACCTACGATACAATCGATGCTAATAACTCAATGTTTGCATAATCCGTAGACAAAGTGGCGTGAATCTTGGCACGATTAGCAAACGTCCATCAAACATTGTTGCTGCATTAGCTTGGTAATTACTTAATTCGTATCTACGATGTATAAATTAATAATAAATAAAATTGCAGGACATTACACAACACACTCACCAAACTATGCAACTAGGCTTGTACTATGACTACTAGACCATGGGTTTAAGTACTACAACATATACATATATTTGAAACGTATTGAAAACACCCAGAACCATAAAAAAAAACAAATGTTTCTTTAAAAAGTTTTCACTTAGCGTAGCTCGAACTTTACTAGGTTCCTGGCAGGAATAGAACCTGAAATATTTGCTTCGGAGAAGGGATTTTTCCCAACGCGGCAAAAAGCCGTCAAAACAATACAAGGGTTGGCAAATAAATTTAAGTATTTGTTAGAAATAACGAATGAAGGAACGAACGAGTCAATTATTTTAATCATATTGTCTCGAGGCGGATAGAGAAACTTACAGATATCACCATAGTGTCAGCCCTAGCAGGTATTCTCTCACGAGGATCTCGCAGGGGGGCGAGGGGGAGGGTTATGGGGGGGGGGGTGGAGACGTCGCACGCTGTTAGAATAAAACATTATTCATAAATAGGATATTACGACAGGTGGCGGCCGCCCACTGCAGCCGCCCGCCGCCGCCGCCGCCGCCGGCCCGCGCCCGTAGGTACTTACAATGCAACCTAGGCCAAGGCACAGGCAGCGGCTAAGGTTGGGCGGGCGCGGGCACCCATAGAGAGCTAGTTCATTGTAATACTGGATTTCGCATTAAAATCACACCTTTTCCATAAAATTATATTCATGTGACTCGGTGTAGTTCTTCTCCATTTTCGTGTGGTCGTGGTGGTGTGGGTCACTAAAAGTTAGAATTTTCAGTTGTTTAACCCAACGGCTACTGTCAGAGATATAAACCGGAATCGTCTGCTTAACGTGTCGCGCCGAACTATGGAAGAGCTCGAGATAAGGTTTTTCTGCCATACACATTATCGGTCGATATAATTACGAATAATAGTCATCTTGTGTTTGTAAGCACGATCGAAGTCTCCTGATTTTGTCATGGTCAGCTGTTTATTATGAACTCCAACTTGTATGTAATAATTGTAAATAAATCGTTTACCTAACAAGGATATGATACTATTTAAATATACATATTTATAACCCTACGTATCACAGCACAGCTCGACTAAATAAAACTCGTATGTTAAAAATTTGTAATGACATTTTTATAATTACTTTTATAAAAAACTTATGAGACGCGACGTTATTATATGTTCGGATTACATCGGTGGCATTGTACGAACGAGTCGGAGCCCTCTGCTGGTGTACAGTGCAGTGTGATAGTTAAAAGCGTGATTACCGCGCGAGTTCGCTCCGTGGTGGAGGTGTGCGGTGTGTCGGCGAGCGAGGTTCCCACGGCACAGATGTCCTTACCGAGCCCTAATGAATGCAACACTCATTGATATTAACTTATAAGAGAAAAGAGACAACATCTCAACATTTACAGATAATTGTACACTTAGACTGAAGAAGAAAGGTATCTTTCCTTACGAACGCAGACTGTTTTAAATATAGACATTAGAGCAAATATGTTTGTGTAGGACGGTGTACAAAAATTAAAATATGACAAAAAAACATAACAGCATGGTCATAGCAGATAAAGGTATTATACTTTTATCGCATTCACTAATTTTGGCTTTGTATAATTTTCTCTAATAAGTCACATCGCGGGCTAAACCCCGCTTTGCTCAACTGCATCTGCTCTAAGTTAATAAAACGCGATTAGGACCCGGTAAATTGTGAGTAAATCATAAAGTTCGTTTCACAGTAGACATTATACGTCTTTGTTAGTGCCACTGGCACTGGTGGTACCTACTGCCCCGCACTGGCCCTGCATCGACCCGGCTCCCACTGTGCGCGATATGCACCTTCTCATCAACATGCGCCCACTCATGTATGTAGGTATATGCGTTTAGTTAAATTGTTTACTCATGGAACACACACGGTGATAAATACTCTATTCATGACATTAAATATTTATAGTCACCTTCATCAGTTAATGTAAAAATGTCTGCACAAAGTTATACGTTTATCAATACTCGTACGTAAACACTGAATAATGCTGCTTACTGAATATGTTAAAATGTAAGAATATGCCCAAGAAGATAGTCGAAGCACGTTGAGGTACGCACCTCGAAGTGCGTTGACCATAGTTTGTCGATGACACGATAAGTTTGTATAATCTAATAAACGACATACCTACCAAAGTGTCTCACTTATCGACGAGGCTTATGTTTCTGTTTCAGACAAAAAAAAAGTACTGCTCTGCAAAGTTACTTTATTTGACCAAAAAGGTCAACGTAAACCGAGTCTTTATTCTCTAGGTGAATAAAGTGTTCATTATAAACCTAGGGCATAAAGTAATTTAAATTTGGAACTAAGGTTCTGTAGCATACGGCCATCCTGAACTGGCCAACTCCAGACATAACACATTAAAAAAAATAACTGGGCTTTGTTTCTTCTATTTTTTTTTCGTCGGCTAAAGCCGATATCTGGTTTCGTCATTTTGATGTAACATTGATAAATTTAGTTAGTAAAGAGCTGTTAATATATTTCATACACTTAGCATTAATCTATTGTTTTCTTGTTAATTTAATTCTTTTTTATTGTCTCGCAGTAGATGTGTAAAGTTGAGTATTCCCCTCGGTAATAAAGCTTGTCTCTATCTTGGGCGCTTGAATACCACGCTTCACTCAGGACTCAAGGTACATAACTTTTTCAGTTTAGTTAAGTTTTTAACACCCTCGCTGCGCTCGGGAGTTAACTCTAGAGTCTTTCGTACGCTTTGGATTCAATATGACGCCCGCCAGGGATTTAGTACCTCGGTGCATAAACTGCTATTAAACAAGTGGCCCGATACCTAGTAGTTGATTAGTAGTAGTAGAAGTGGTCCAATGTGAAGTGTTCAGATGTAGAAGTTGTCATAATATGCCGAAAGGAACTCGAAACGGTGTTTTTTACGAATCCGTGTCTTGTTATGTACCCGCCCCGCCCTGAGCCCGCTTGCAAACCACACTGATGATGACGGTGACGGTGGGACAAAACACTAACTAGCTAAAACAACGTCTTTGAAAATTTAACTGCTATTTATTTATAATGAATGAAACTTAATTAAATGAACAAACGAATTATTAATGTTCCTAGCTTTTCTAAGGTAATTGAGAGTTAGTAAGTGAGGTACGCTCATTATTGAAATAATATATTATTTAAACGATTGCAAAAACAAGAGAACCTCGCCCGCGCCAGCTCTCTAGCTAACAATAAACTCAAAATGGTACATTAATTATCGCGGAACGAATTTATGTACATGTACCTGTAGTACCTATGTACTTAGATACATAAATGTATATAAATATTATTAAAATTGATGAATAAAAGGCAATAGATCTAGTTGATGTATGCGGTTTGCGCATGCGACGCGAGACGTCGCGTCGCGCCTCTAACTCACCATTATATCCATTTTAATTAGAGTACTAATTAGTGCTATTGTAATATTTTACTGGAGTAGACTACATATGACTAGCAGTGACTCGTTTTTTCCATGGGTTTGGATAAGACAGGGAACAAACATCTCTGAAACTGTGTCATTATTTAGATGTCCTTATTACTATAATAATTTACTTTATATTCTTTATAGTCACGCATATTACCTTACTGGTAATGCAATGTGATAGACTTGTATATAAGACCCCCCACACACTGTAGACATCTACAAAATTAAACTATCTGCCGGTCGTTAAATCAGCCTATTCTTAAGGGTATGAAAGTGTACACTCCACCGATTTAGAACCGATTGTTCATATTGATGAAACTATCGGCAGAGATTTTGATCGGGTTGAAGTCTGTAGTGTGGGTCGAATACTCTGAATGCCTTTAACAAGCATCTACACACCTTAGACTTAACAGACACCCGCTGTGCAGAGCGTGGAGGAAGAGGAGACGGACGAGCAAGTTCTCTTAGAATTATCTGCACTGGCGGAGATCGTCCCGTAGACTTATAGTAGCAAATTTATGGAAAGGCTCTGCTCTCACTGACTAAAAGAACCATCACGCAAAAAGGATCCAATTTGAAGACTTCTATTTGACTCTGTTTGTCCCGAGTCGCTTACAAGATACAAGCGGCTTCACTTAAACCATCGTACAACTGTAGCTTGTACCTAACTAATTGGATGGATTTTTTGTTTATTTCGATTATTCCGAACTAAAATATAACAATTTAGGTCAAAATGTGTTACTACTTAAAATATAATGCAATTAAGTATCAGCAACTTCCTTAGTATTCGCGCAATCATCAACATTATTGCACGAGGAAGATATATATTATTAGTTTGTATTATTGTAATGTATAAATAGTATGAATTTTGAAAGTTTGTATGGAAATGTTTTAATATGCTCCCTTGTCGTTGTATGTACACATAATTATAAAACCTAGTTCGCCGAGTATGATTTAACTTCTCCTGAACGTTAGTGACTCACGTATCTATGTAGGTACCTACTAAGTAAACAAATCAATGTCTATCCTAAGAGCAAATAAGAACAAATTAAAACACTTGGACATGCATGATAAAATGTGAATAATCGCGGCTTATCCGTTTTATCTCAGCATACGTAATTAGCCCACGAATGGAGTCCATGCAATCATCGAGCTGTGGGTACGAGTACTATATCCTTATGCAGTAGTAAGAATCAATTTGCTTGTGTTTGTGATTTACCGACATGTAGAGTAGAGTGATTGATTATTTAATAAAATTTTATTGTCGGCCAACATCTTAAACACCATAATTAATTTCATACAATTTATATAAAGATAGAATAAACCGTTAGCTCTATGAGAAACGTTTCAAAGTCTTGAAGTCGAATCCGATTTCAAGGCGACTAGTGAGCGATCATCGCTCATTAGATAAAATAAGAACATGTTGTTTTCTGTTCGTATGAATTGGACCATAGCATGTAGGTATTTGAAATAAATAGTACTTATAATATATTTAAAACACAAGTATTCAAATACCCTTTTTGTGGGAGAAACATCCCACCAATCAAAAAACCCCTACGACGAAGAAATTCCATATGCTCATAGAACTTGTAAGTATACCAAGCTTCATCAAAATCGGATCTCATAGTGCGGCCGGCGGGGATATCAAGTACCTACCCGTCTTTGTGCAAGAAATACCCCACCAATCAAAAATCATCACCACAAAAAAATCCATATGCTCATAGAGAACTTGTATGCCAAGTTTTATCAAAATCGCTTGAGAAATACGTCATATAGAGGAGAATTAACATACAGAAAAAAGGAAATTTGAGCAACCCTGAAGCATAAACGCTTCGCTCGCCAACGTTGGCTCGGTCAATTAGGTAGTTTTGTTAATTAAGCACTGGGCAAGTTTCAATAAGATATTGCGAAATATGTAGTGCAATAATACAATTGTAGTGCAATAGGTAGTGCAATAATTTAGATGAGTTAGAAATTAAAATTCATTTAAAAACAGACCCATTTAAGTAATGAGTATTAGATCATTCCTACATTCCTCGCCACTAATCAGTTTCCAGTCCATCCATAGTGAGGCATGTGTTGAATGAAAGTCCCAGTTATGATATAGTTGGAGACAAGTTGATAAGTTCCCATCCAAAGGAAGGAATGTCCCTTGTAAGGCGGGGCGCCACTCGACCGACCGACCGACGACGCGGACGCGGCGAGCGACGGCCGCGGCTCCGGTTCCCGTAGCGGGCTAGTCAGCACTTCTCAGTGTGATGACGTAGTTAACGGAACATTGATGAGGAGACAATCAACACTGAACACCAGTCTGCTATGATCTCCGTAAATGTTTGTATGCATAATAAACGCCCTATTAAAATTATAAGTGCGAGAGTGACCCTGCCTGATTGTCACGTTATTACGCCAAAACCGATGAACCTATTTGAATGAATTTTGTACTGACATTATAGATGGGACCTTGGAGGAGGACATACTTTTGATCCTAATATTTCCGCAGGATCGGGACTAACGACTTGAAAATGCGGGGCGTAGCTAGTGATGTTTAGCATAAAGTATTTATATCTCTGATTGAGGGTCAGTGACGTCGCACATCTTGCTCGAGTTTGAGACAGATATTATCAGCCGCATCAATGCAATGATTGTGTTCAATAACGGCGGTGCGGTGCGGTGCAGTACGGGGCGGTGCGGTGCGGCGCGGCGTGGGCGCCTCACTTCCCGGTACCCGCTCGCACATCGCAGGGAAAAACACACGCATAATCAGGGCCTGAGCTATGTCGCATCACACGCTGGCAAGGATGGTAACGATCGTACAACAGAGACTAGAGATGTAAGAGCAGACAGGCGTGGTGGTGGCCCAACTACACAGGATGCTGAAAATCGTGCCAAGTGGAGATTTAAAAGTAGGGCCTGCAACCAGGAACTTTGCTTGGACGAGGAGGAAGACTAGATCTCTTATCTACGAAGACTGGATCCGAAACAAACCCTTAGTTTCGGAATAGTCCTCTAGAAGGTCAAAGTGCAGGGGCAAGAATTCTGTACTTACTGCTGATATTTACCATGAATTTTTAAACCTGAAGGGAACAAAAACTAGTCCAGTCATCCTTATTCTACTTAACCTGGTATCGTGCTCGGGCCAGACAGATCCAACCAAAATTATGGATTATTTATCATTTTTATATATTTTATCAATTTACCATGTTTATGTAGACCAATTTTCTTAATTTATACGTCCTCGTTTTTTTAACAAAACTAGTTCTAATAAAACTAAATAATCTGGAGAAAAATGCCAAGTTTTGTTGTCGATTTGTTTCTAAATAAGCAAACGTTCATACGTTCACCAGCATCCCTTCCAGCCGAGACCGCATAGCCGTCATCTCGCACAAAAAGCGGGCGGCGCTACCCACCTGCATACCAAATAGATAATAGACGAACATCTAACGAGCTATTACTATTTATATTATACTGTTTATGTCTCATCAATAATTGTTTCGCATTTCAAATATTCTGTTATCTTATTTCTTAACTGACTTCTTTCCTTTTTCTTATCATCCGGCTACATAATTTTATACTTAATAAATTTTCAGTGCATCAATATTCTTGGAAGTGCGCGATAATCTCGCGGACTGGGAACGGCCGTAATTAAGGCGCGAGTTGACGCCGCGTTTTTCCGACCACATGAAAATGTATGAGCGACGCGATCGACTACGACATTTTGCTGACCGACCGCCATATGCATGGAAAAATATTGATACATTTCAAGTTTCCTGGACAAGAATTAATGGCGGAATATGTTGGATACCTATTGCAGCTGTGTCTGTTTAGTTCTATGCACGGGTTCTATTTTCCGATCCGCGTTGTCATAACTACTACCCTAAAATCTATTATGAACACGAAAGTTTTTGTAATAAATTCGTTACGTCTACGTAGTTCACTTCAAAAGATATACCTGTGACGATACTTCTAAAAGAATACCTCACACTTGGTCGTTAATGTGTTTTTAATAAAGCTTCCAAAATTGACAACAATAACCATTCCTTGTAGTCAACAAAATAAAGTTCAACCTTGATTAGCACTGACATAGTGGTCAATGAAACTACTCAATTAATGAGGGTGTTCCTAAACAAAAATAGTGTGTTTAGTTCGAGCGATAATAATTGTTATAAATGAGGAGAGCCGCGGGACTGCAGTAGTCTACGAAGGCAGCGGCGCCCGCGCAGGCTTCTGGCAATTATTATACAACCAGACCGGCCCTCTAATTATGTTTTTAGGATAAACATTGGAATTTGGTTTATTTTTGTTACCTCCGGGCTGGACCTTTAGCTATTATTTAGGGTTCAGTCATTAAAAAAAACTTAAATCATTTTTAATTATTTTAATACCGATAAGCGGGTACGTAATAAGTTAACCCATTGATTTGATCATTTTAGTAGAAATTAACTGATTTATTTTAGCTGGTCGAAATATGGCGACGACATAGACGACCCATCTATTTGTCGAGACGTCAGCAGTGATGTGATGTAGGTCCCTATGATTGATGGGGCATTAGCTTTTAGTAGCGCAACCCTCGCACTGCGACCGTTGTCTGTGATCACATCGCGATCGCATAGGTACATAATACATAGGTAATGTCTTTATACTTACGTTTGTTTTAGAAACAAATCGAACTTTAATCTATAAGGCCCATCATTCAGTGTGTTAGCGTTTCTTTAACATTAACATTTGAACTTTCTGAAATGTTAAAATCGTCATCCAGTTACTAGTAGGTTCCTAATTACTAGTAAGTGCGTAACGTAGACTGGGTAGGTACTAGGCAGGTATACCGAAACCGAGAGAGTATAAAGAGACACAGTTTTCAGTTTTGAGTTACCCCGCGACCGTTCTAGTCGAAGACAGACTGTCCTTTTGTTGTGTGTTCAAATTAGAAAGTTTAACTAACTATAGCTATATGTTTGTATCGACAGATCTAAAAGTCTACCTTCGTCCTTATGAACGCTACGGTCTGCTGAAGAGGTCACACGTATACCTTTAGTTACTAACTATAGACAGACAGGTATACCTACGTCTTTCAATCTGAGATTAGTACACTAAAGGTGCCTCGTGAATGTCAACCAAAATATGCTTAAAATGTTGACCAAAACGTTCCATTCAAATATTAACATAGCTGGCGGCTTCACAAAACATGGCGAATATTTGAGAGCATAAGATCAGCATAAAGTGTGAGAGACCGACGCGGACGTAGAACGGTAGCAAGCTAGCGAGTTGTGTTGAAGGTGAGTCGAACAAAAACTGAACAATTTTTGTCGCTCAATCGTTAGGGCTGCGGCCTCGGGCGGCGGAGGCATGCGGCCGGGGCCGATAAAGGAAGATGGGTAGCTTGTATTTCTACCATTTAAATAACATAAAGATATTTATTTTACTATGAAAAAATCATGATATTTAAATTCTAAATAAATGAATCGTTTAAATTAAGTATGTGTTCTCTATTTTATGGGGACCTACGAGTTTACAATAAATATGAATAATCCTTGAAAAATAGTTGTCCTAAGTCGTACCGAGCGGACTGCAAGACTTGTTCCGATATGTAGACCTGTGCAGCCACTAAAGAAGAGCGTTCGGATCTTGCTCCATTGTCGTCTTCTTTCTTATAAATGAGCATTGAGCTTGTTAAATCTTATCATCACATGCAGCCCACCATTCGATGAGATAGTGAAGAAACGCTCATAGATCGTATAAAAAATTAGAAAGACTTTCAAAAATTAATTTATGGATAGGATTATTTCAACCAAAAAAATCCTAATGAATAATCTTTAAAAAATCATGATCATTAATTTCGAATTCAAAATGCCATTATTTAACGATTATTTGTTTTTTACGATACAGTATTCCGTCGCCAAAAAATCGTTAACCGAACAATTTAGTAAAATGTTACCGAGTGAATGGAGTCTCACTCTCAGTCCTCCCAAGAAGGACAGATCGGGCGATCCTGCCGACTGCACTGCGCCTGCGCCGCGCCTTCAGGATGGACCACTTTTTGTCCACTTATGAAACATTCATAGTATGCAATTCGGGCCTTCTAACTCTTTCGATGTTACCAGTACAATAAGTGATTTGCATTTCTATATAATTGCGTCGACACAACACTGAACGCTAACTGGAGTTTAGTATTTTTGTATGTCGGCAAATTGTTTGTTTAATCTGTGGACAGGCGAGAAGAGCTAATTGCGAGTTATATAAAGTGGGAATGAGATAAAAAGGATTAAATTTAGTATTCTGGGAGATCTAATTTGGCATCTTTAATTGATTGTTACTTTAAGTAGCTGTCCTATTTTTTTGTAAGGTAAACTCAAAAGTAGTAGTAAATAGAAAGAGCCATACTTACTAGGGGCGCAATGAAAGGATTTAAATTTAGAACGTTATATTTTTAAAAAGAAATTAATTCTTTCGTTTTAAAAAAATGGCAGGAAATAGTTTGTCCACTTTTACCAGACTTCAAAAAATGAAAAAGTTCTCGATTCACCGTGCATATTTTTTTAGGGATGTTCACTGATTACTCGAAGATGTTTTGACCGATTAAGATGGTTCTTTTTTTAATGGAAAGGTGGGAAAGCTTCGAGATAGTTCCATAAAAATTTAGTAGGAATCTGATGAGGATCTTCGAAATGATGGATAGAATAGCATCCCAGAACCAACCCAGAACGCAATACATTTTTGGACTTCTACCAAAAAGAATCGCCCCCTTTTTTAACAAGGTAAAGATGGATAGAGCACCTGAAACTACCTTCTCATCAACAAACTCCTCAATAATTATAATTACGGGTACTTTTTTTTTATTCTTCTTCTTATTCTTTTTGTGTAGTGGTGTGACACACCTAGTGTTAGAGTTGTCAGGTCGCCTTGAGGCCTCTAACTTGACCTAACGATTGCTATCAGTGATAACAACCGGGACCAACTGCCTACTTCGTCGACTTCATCGTCGCTTCCCATCGGAATTCCCATCGTCGCTTCCGATGGGAAGCGACGATGAGGTGAGATGAGGTCAAATGCTAGCCTATTACGTATATAAATAATGATATTTAGGCACTAAACGGCATTTCAGGGGGATTATGAAAAATTTGTTAAATCGTGGAGTCGTATTTAAGGTTACCCTGTATTTTGAAAAGTAATAAATACATAACTTTAGTTATAAGTTCATTGTTTTATTCATAAGTAAGGTAAAACTTTCAGTGCACCCCCATTTTTGTGCGGTAAGTAGGCAATTTTGTTGCGGTTTTTAGTTAAATATTAAGAATAAATAATTAAATAATGTACCTACAAATATCACTATTAAAAGAAAAAGTATTAAAATTTAAAACACTAAAACTGAATGTTTAAAATTTTGGTAAGCGAATAATAATGTAATTATATTTTTTTTAAATTGAAACGTAAAATCACAGTCATCTCAGAAAATCATAAGAATCATGTTTATTTATATTTATTATTATACTTACTTACATTAATATATAAAACAATAAAATTAATTTGCTACTTTTTATTAATCGATGCAAATACAATAAAGATATGTAAATATCGTGAAATGGTACGCAGACGCAGCTCCCACGCTGCGAGCACGCACATCGACTCCCGCGCAAAAACACAATCTCAGCGCCACAGTATAACTCGAACCGAGACAGATGGAAAACTGATGATGTGTGTAACTTTTGATGATACATCTATACTTATTATAAAATCGTAACTTAGCGGTGTCTGTTTTTGAAAGATCTTTTAAATAACTATTTTAGGGGTATGTTCTAATGTAACAGAACCCATTTCCGTGATTAACTTTTTGTCTGTTTGTCCGTTTGTCTGTTTGTCTGTGCGTTTGTGCGCGCTAATCTCGGAAACGGCTTAAGACTCCGATTAACATATAGGCTACTTTTTATCCGGATAACAAGTCCGGATATCCAGATAAAAAATAAAAATTGCGTAATTTCGTTGATTTTAACCATCGTCATCCATCGTCATTAACAAATTGTGCCTTACTTCACCTACCTACCGTACCGGTCGCCCATTGAAGTACTGTTGAAGCCAGGCGCTACCGCGCCAGGCATCATCAGTACTTCCCTGGTCTTCCGTTTAATTGTGGATTTTTGCATTGCGGTAGGTAGGTATAAGAACAACGCGGGATCACGACTTGAGTGAAACCGCGGGGCGCAGCTAGTTTCTCAATAAAAATAGTTCAATTGAAATGATGTGAAATTGGCAAATATGAATATTGCATATTGCATGACAGTGGACAGCTACGGTTTTATATTTTTAATTTTAATTGTGTTATTTATTACATACTGTGTAGGTAGGTATCTAATACAAAAAAAAATCTATTACTGACAACAAACCTTGTCTCAAAATAAATTTGTATCAAATTTCCATTCTTGCATTGAGGGATCCTGCAATAAAAGCTGTAAGTAGATTTCTTTGAAAACAAATAAATGTTTGATTGTCCCACTAACACTCCCTACGTACCACATCCCGTGGTCCGACGTTGAGGAATTCTCTAATTATTCTATTGTAGTTCTCAATTCGGTTTGTAGTAAATCAGGGAATATTTTTATCTAAGAATTCATTAATTCGACTTTATTTTTCGTGCAATTTTGAGGTAGGTAATCTTGTTTTCATGATTTTAGTAAAACAAAACTCTTATTTAGATACTCACTCATTTTCTTTACTCCTGTCTATCTTTGTTCGAGACAGCGTCGAAATTTGCCCACTGCAAGTTGTAAGCCGAATACCGATACTGTGACACAAATCTTGGTAGCGACGGGTTCCGCCGCATGCATACTGATGTTCTTTAATTGTATTGTAAAAACATTTACATTGTGTCGTCCGCGCACAGGGAACAAAATATTATTTACAAAAATATTAATATTACACTGAAATAAAGGTGACACCCAACCCTTTTTTAGAGATCCCTACCTCAAAAGATAAAAAAGGAACTCTTATAAGATCACTTTGTCCGTCCGCCCCTCCACCTGTTCCCGAGATAAAGCCCGAGATAAAGAGAACGTGCGGAGTTATCGAGTTCAAATTAAAACCATATACAGGGTCTACAGTCCCTGCTTGACAACCAAGGTTCTGGAGTCAACATTATAAAAATTTATTGAGATTTTCGCGAAATTTTGAAGTACCAATATGTACCTTACTTTTTAAATTGTTTTATTTTCGGATTTTTCTAAAGAATTATATTAAGCCTAATTTAAATGGTAGTAATTGATGGCTCACACATAGCGCATATTATTTGATGACACTTTTTTTTAAATGTTCAGGCGTTCTCTATTTCACAGTAGAAGGTGAAATCTCTTTGTCAGTGTATTAAAATAGTTAGAAGTCATGATATACATACTCGTATAGTGACGACTTGTTATACTCCGTGGTTTTTGCGCGAGATATCGACGCAATCAGTCGCCGCATCTCGACCGACCGACCGACCGACCGGCCGCGGCGGGCAGCGGGCGGCAGGCGGCGAGCGCGGCGACCGGACTGAACGCGAGTTGCGGTTGTAATTGCTAATGGCCTATTATATTATTTTACATGACATTGTAACATCGTGAATACCATCCATAACGTTGAGAAGATGACCAAAATGTAATATGATAGTTGAACCAGAACAGTTCAATATGGTGGTGGTGGTGGCTCGGTGGTGGTTAATCATTTTCTGTCTGTACTTATGTTCTAGTAAAAACACGAAAATGTCAATTCCTCCTATTATGTTAATACACCCGTGACCGTCGTCAATCCCTATATATAGTATAGTCTGTGTTATTCCAGATCTCCAGCTATTTTCGTGCCGAGTTTCATCGCAAGCGTTTTTGTGGTTTTTGCGTGATTTAAACACATACAAACAAATATCTAAACTTATAATATTATAGTCAGATAGCAAAGAGGCGATTATCCGTGCGAGTGGTGGTCTGGTAGATGCATAGAGCGAGCGCGAGTTCCTCAGTCGGCAGCCGCGCGTCGCTCCCTCGTCGGCTCCCTTTCAAAGTTTTTTCCCTCCATCGAGGTTGCATTAATTGCAATAATTGACCATCATTTGCGTCCCAATGATACCTATAAACACTCTAAGCAGCAATGCTGGTCGTTTTTGCTCTGCGCCTCACTTTGTGCAGCCCCGATGGGTTCCGAGGAACTATTTAAACAGTCTGAATTGACGATTTAAATAAATTATGATAGCGACGTGTCGACATGCTGACGGACACGCAATTACGTGACGTTTTCACAACCAGAGACGGGTGTTAACTTTGTAGGTATTATACTTTATTTATAGGCAGTAGCTCATCATCTCATACTATAGATATACTAGCTGCGCCCCGCGGTGTCACTGTAAATCTCTTTCACGTGGAGTTACCGGAATCAACAGTAAGTATCCAGTGTTACTCCCCATCACTTACGCTAGGCAAATTTTCATCCAAATCGGTCGTAAGAGGTCTTAAAAAAACATAAAGAGGTAACAATCAAATAAATATACAAACTTTCGGATTCATAATATTAGTTTGGATTAACTACAGTTTTAACTACAGATAATCATCGATGAGATTAAGAAGGCAATTATCTCATTTATTTATTCCACTTGTTTCAAGGAGATTGTATATATAATATTATATCCAGTGAACAGTTTCGGCAGTGAACCGCGCAGGAGACGCGGGCGCAGCACAGGCGCAGGCGGATCGTGCCTGAATACCTTTTGAAAATAAAATGCTTTTTGAAGTAGGAGTCTCTGAAAACTCGATAAAGTAGCTCTCTACAACTGAATGTTAAAATCACATAGAGAATCGAAAATATGTAAAAAACAAAAACAATGTTATGTACTTCGTTCTCGTAGGATTTGAGCCAACTCTTTGTTTTCTCAATTTCTTATTCTCCATCAATAGAACTTATCCATAAGTTTAATTCTACCCGCTTTATTATATAATCATCAATAGCTTTGTGCTTTATATTTTTAACCGACTTCAAAAAAGGAGGAGGTTCTCAATTCGTCGCGTATGTATATATATATTTTTTTTTTATGTTTGTTCACCGATTACTCGAAGGTGGCTTGACCGATTATGATGGTTCTTTTTTTAATGGAAAGATGGAAGCCCCGAGGTGGTCCCATAAAAATTTGGTCAGGATCTGATGAGTATCTTCGGAATGATGGACAGGATAGCTTCCCAGAATGTAATAAATTACTCGTTTTTGGACTTCTACCAAAAAGGATAGACCCCTAAAGAACTAAGAACAGATTGATGGGCCACCTAAAACCACCTTCTCATCAGCAAACTCCTCAATAATTAAAATTACGGTAACAATAGGTATTGTTAATTTATTTGGCAGTCGGAAGTAGGTAGGTAGGTACTAAAAAGGGTGAAATAAAAAAATAATTTAAAAATTAAAAAACCGACTTAAAAAAAGAACAAAAAATAATTTAAAAATTTAAAAACCAACAAAAAAAAAAGAATTGATAAAAAAGACCAAAATAACCTCTACATACAGCGCCACCGACTAATTAATCTGTTTTATCATCTGAAGTCGGGCAATTTTACTGGCTGTATGGTTCCATATTGTACTTAGTTTGGCTGCCCGACTTCAGATGATAAAACAGATTAATTAGTCGGTGGCGCTGTATGTAGAGGTTATTTTGGTCTTTTTTATCAATTCTTTTTTTTTGGTGGTTTTTAAATTTTTAAATTATTTTTTGTTCTTTTTTTATGTCAGCAGTAAGAATTCTAGCCAGCATCCTTGCCCGTGCCCGTGCCCGCGCCCGTGAACACGACCTACCTTATCTCCCGCTAGCGCACTATGCTGCGCTGTCTAATATTTATATTATAGCAATTACCAACAATTCATCTTGATCGACATAGTTTCACCTCACAAGGCACTGTCAGTCTCTCTGTATACTTACACGAGACAGTAGTTAGTAGATTAAATATTTTTTTAGTGTTTACTGCTTTTGGGCACAATTATTGCGTTTTTAACAAAAAAAGGTTTTTTAAAACACAGTGGAACTTTGTATTGAATGCTAGAACAAAAACGTTATTTTCTAAAATGAGAAGTTAGTAAATTAAAAAAAAAAATTAAACTACATGTATGTATCAAAACCAATTAAAAATCAAAATCAACCAAGCTTCCAAAACCGAGTGATCCTAAATGTATGTTCATTTAGGATCAGTTGCTTTTGGAAGCTGTTAAAATCGTATAATCATTTCAAAGCATTGTCTTGTGCGCTGTTTTATTAGACGTTTAAGTTTTTGTTCCAAGACTCGAGTTGAGTCGACTTTTTATATTTAAATTCACGAACAATAAAGTGATGATAATAATTTTTCCAAAATGAATGGTGTAATGATGCCGTCAGCCTGTCAGATGGACAGACCGAGAGACGGGACCAACAAACTCCGTAATGCAGGTTATCCGTCGACGCTGCGTATTATGATAATTGCGACCTTTTGTCTCGGATCCCGAGTCCGAACCCCTCGTAAACTTTAATGCCAGGTGACCGTCACATGCAAATTATAATCGACAGGTTCCAGATACACACACATACAAACTGAGATGACCTCTGTGGAGTTTCGGTGTGGCCTTGGTGTTCTCACTCATAAAAGATGATGATTACTCCAGTCCGGGTATAACTTAGTGAATCTTTAAGCCGATATGCGAAGAACATCTTACTTTTAATAAAAGTAACACGGTGCATATTGATTTATGACAATAAATAAATGAAGTCGCAATGTCCAGTTGTCCTACAACTGTCGGTTACCTACATCGTGTCAGTTTCTTAAATGCACCTGTATGTAAGATCTAGGTAAATTCATAACGTTTTCTGTAAAACTAGAGGTTCATGTTTTACAATGAACGTCGACCATCGCTCTTTGAGACGGCGCGGGCAGAATCTTATAGAACGATGCAATATAAGTGGCCCTCCGCGCCGTGCGCCGCGCTGTGGTATTTATCTCTCGCTGTCGATTTGAAAACATTGATTAATATTGTAATGAGTGCGGTCAAGAATTCATCTCTATCACGGAATATTTTACAGTATTTACGACGTCATTTCATCATCGACGCCACAAACAGCGATCCCGAGCCACCTTCATACAACGTCTACCCGCTACAATTTCACTAAGTTACCACACCACTCGAGGAATGTTACCTACTCCTCACAAACACATATTATTCGAATTTATCTATATAGCCCTATTACCTATACAGCGTGTTCCGACGATGACCATTTAAGCCGAAAGTGTTCTAGACGTCTAGGCGAACAATTTTTGTTTTACAACTTTTAAAAAATCGAAGTAATTTTCGAAATATTTAAGTTTAAATTTACTTGAAAATCAGCTTTTTCTTAGAGTTAGAGGTCATTGATCTTATTTTGTTCTTTCATTCAGTTTGGACAACTACAAATACTACAATCAAAACTTAATTAATTGATTACCTTTTTTTTTCAAAAACACCTGTATTTTCAGTGAAATATTAACTCAAAAATTTCGAAAAAAAAAGTAAGATTTTTTTAAATGTTTTAGTTCGAAAGTTGTTCGACTAGACGTCTAGAACAACCCCCTTTCGCTTAAATAGTCATCGTCGGAACACGCTGTATAGCCTACCCATAGCCACTTCAATCTGCTTATTTTGAGAGCTAGGTCGATGACTTTGGTTCGACATAATTTACTAGGTTCTAACAAGCAAATCTTATAAAATTAACGTAAGCAGATCTTAAGTTCATCACTTTTGCGACCGTCAATGTTATGTAGTAGGTATATTACCTTTATTTCACTGCAAGTATTCTCCAATTTAGTGGTATTTTAGATCACTCCTATGTGGAGATATAATACTGCTTCTGGTCTAGAAACTTATTAGGAATTCGGCAAATTCTCTTGGTCTGTTTAATATGCAACCTAAACTTACACCAGTACGTATACGACATTTTTTCTGGTCCATTTCTAAACTTTCATTTGTTTTCATCTCATCTATCACAGTTTGGAATTTACACATTTCCATTTCCATTTTTTCGTTGATAACATTTCAAACATCGCGAACCTAACACAGAAAAGCGTTAATTCCAAAGAGAAACTTTAATTCACCCTTGGAAATTATTCTGAGTATAGTGCCTGATGGGTAGAGGGTGATCGGTCAGTAATTTGTGGATAGTTTGAGATAATGCTCGATCAGTGGACCGTCGTCGTCGGCCGGCGCAGGCGCAGGCGCGGGCGCGGGGCAGCGGTCGACCGCAATTATTTTTATCCGGACGAGGGGCGGGGGAGCCGTGATTTGCGTACGCGCATATCCAACGTGTTATATCGGACACAGCGTTTAGGAATACAGAAGATTCATTCCCTTTAATATATTTAACCTACTGTTAATGCTGTTTATTCAGCGGTTACAATTCAATATAGAAATATAGTGCAAATTTTTCGGCTTTTGGCTGATTGGATATTAACCGATTAGTACCTAGTACCTACTTCTGCGCAAAAAGCAGCAAAAACTATGTAGTACATTATATCATATTATAAGCATTTGATATTGACTCATCTTTGTAGATATTCAGTTGTTATGTAACGTTACGTAGTTATGTTACGTAAACTTACTTAATGTCGATTTCACCTACTGTCGTACAGCTACACTACGACCGGCGACTATAATAACTCGGGCTGCGCCTGCGCGCACTGTCTCCTTAAATTACATGCTAATAACATGCACCATCCCGCGCCGGCATTATCTACTTTATATTATTACTGCACAAGAAATGAACGCTCGCGATCATTATTATAAAATGGATACAGAGGTGAGCGCAGACTAACTAAACGGTCAGCGAGTTGTCGCCCGATCGAGAAATCGGTAGTCCATGTGCACTTTGAATATTTTTCAATCCATATAAATATTATGTGATCCCTGTGTGATTAATTAATACTTATTTAGACAAAATGATATCAAATAAATAGGCTTCATGATACTTAGTAACAATTTTGAACATCGGGTGGGAATAATCAAAGTTTTTCTAACTTTAGAATTTAAGTTTGCCTTTTGTGGTGAAGTTTTGGCAAAGTTCATATTATAATTTCTAGGGATCGCTAACATGATGCAATATGCATATAACATAAACGTTTCAAATGGTGTTTAAAAACGAACTCCATCTCAAGTTAGACTACATGGTGTAAGTAGACAGCGACCCTGCACTTGCCCCGTACCCGTATCTAGATAGGTAGTATTTAATGATAGTGATACCGCGCGCTGCTCGCGAGTTGCGATCGGTCATTATGTAATCATTGTCTGTGCGGGTGCGGGCGGCGCGGGCGCAGGGGTCGCGACTCTACTCTATTAAAATGAACGGCTGAGATGTATCTACTACCTAGGGGTGGAACCAAACTACTGATTGTGGGGGTGCAAGATAGTATGTCACCTCCAAAGGTCTTGTCATCGTCAGACAAAGAGATTGCCAAAGGCAACCATGATCATTGTACAGCTGCCAGTAAAATTTTCAAAAATACTGGTGGTTCAAACCTTAAAACTTTAATAACGGTTCAATTTCAAATAATGGGTTGTTTCATGCGCCACTCTAGTTAGTTAGCTAGTAGGTAGGTGTAGGTATCTTCCCACCATCTAACTAGAACCTACATAAAGGCAAGGATAGTTTAACCTGTTTTACTTAATCTAGTCCGGTCCCCGCTGGGTCCCATGCTGCGCCTGCGCAGCATGAACTTGTAATTAAAT
The DNA here is from genome assembly GCA_949358125.1 of Idaea dimidiata. Taxonomy (NCBI): domain Eukaryota; kingdom Metazoa; phylum Arthropoda; class Insecta; order Lepidoptera; family Geometridae; genus Idaea; species Idaea dimidiata. The sequence goes on along the minus strand of OX442333.1, from coordinate 25,235,726 downwards.
ACAAACAACACGCATGACACCCATTCAGTTTTCTTCAATAGGTATCTAGCTAGAGTATAGCTACCCAACATTTTGATGCAAAAAGTTCAAATACATTTTTTTGCTGTGAGTTTGTCAGATTTACCGTTTTGTGTTATTTAGGTAGATTTCTACCTAAATAACACAAATTATGTAGAGTGTGTATGTACTAATGAGTATCTAAAATATAAAGAGGGTTCAATTTTGAAATTCATATTCATTAAGTTAAGTTTCCATCGCCAAAATACTGAGTACTGAAAAAAAAAACACACCTACATAAAATTAGGAAAATAATGATTAGTTAGTATTTTTTCATTGTCATACACGACTCATTCTATTTACGATCAGGCAGTATCAGAATATTATATTTCAGCCCTAGTGTTCGTGTCGGATGCGCCGCCGCCGCGCCGCTATGACCGGCGCGGGCGCACGCCACTGATTGGATTTAGTTTAATAACCATAAAGCACCCGCGCCGCGCCCGCTCGCTCGCTCGCTTCGCCCGCCGCGCTCGCTGCCTGCTCTAATCTCATGCTCGAACCAAATTGCATCAAACTATAAATATGGCGCAATTATGTGAGTCTAGGCTGCGGATATCTACATAATTTATTATTTACTGTGTTCCCACTCGAAATTATAATACCCGCGATGGTTGTAAGTACAATGAGGTTGAACTCAGACGATTTAATGCTTAAGTTAATGCTTCCGTGAACTGCTAAAAAGATTATACACGTAGTTAATACTAGAAAGGTTTTTTAAGCACTGATTCGAAATCGTCCGATTGTGACGCTCTTTAACATATCGGCCGACTATTTGGTCTTCGTTCAAGAGCCTGGGGTGGGAGTCTGAGCTCTAAATTACATTACCATTACTAGTAGTCACTAAAACATCAATTATATCGTAATATTATCGCTAAAGTGTCCCAGTGAAACCGCAATAGTAGTGTCATGTGTCTGTCATAGAATCCTTCCGTCGTCACTCGCTGGTGTTAACATGGTTAACTAACAAAATCTAAAATAGAAATTGATTAAGTGGTGTCGGTGGTGTCTCAGTGTGTCGATAGAATAGTTCACATTAAGCGTACCAAATTTGCCAAATATGACGATTCTTTCGACATACGATAACAATTCTTCGTTCAATAATGTGTTAATAACAGGTGGGCTATAAAATTATGCATATCAGAGTGATCCGTGCGTGCGTGTGCGCATGTTTGCATGCTTAATGTCAGATAATCGCACACGTCGGGCTTCATTGAACACGGGAAAGCTGGGGCCTATTCCACGATATATAAACTGCTGCCATCGATCGAAGCTGCCTGCCCTTTACCTAATCATGATACTCTGCCCAACCGCCGGATCAAAGACTATTGGTCAAAATGGTGGCTGGACTATAACTGTTTGTGTCAGAGATTGGCTCCAACTTGTATATGTGTAAGTACCTACCCATTTTTTTGAAGGATTAAATATACACTGAAAAAAAAATTTGTTATCATTCATAAAAAAAATGGTTATTGTTATCAAGTCACTTGTTTATATACGAGCGCATAAAGCATTGTGATTCCGGATATGAAGTTTGCTTGATTGAGAAATGTAACAAGCAGACGTAGCACATTCAAACAAGTTATGTTCGGCCTTATCAAGAATAATCATTATTTTTATCAACTGTACTTTGTGCTTGTTACCAAGACTTGATAGTCTTAAATACTGTCATATATTTACTTCAATTATGTACAGTAATAGTGTAAACAAGTAACTTGTTTGAATGTAAAATCAAATGAACAAATTAATTGTTTTCATAATGAAACCTAGTTATGCCTATACAGATGCATATTAGATCTAATATATATAAATGTTTTGGTTTATAAAGTTTATAATTGTGTTCTATATGTATAGTTTTTAGTTTTTAACATACCATAAAATAAAAATAAATGTTATCTCTTTCAATGTTATCAAGTGCTCTTATTAGAATCAACTAAGATAATGCTATATTCCAATATTGTACTTTGTTAGATCTAGTATGCAGGATATCCCAGAAATACCACATCAAAGCTACAGAATATGATCAGTCAGTGAAACTCTGGAAGTAAAGTTTCACTGACTGATCACCCTGTATCTCTGATGTAGTATTTCTGAGATACCCAGTGCAAATTAAATGAAAACACATTAAATGATATTTCAACGATTTAATTTTTATCACGAAACGAAAATAATCAATAAATAATTAATATTTATGACTTAATACGACTGTGTTGTGCTGGGAGCAGCACAGAAGCATTGCGACACAGCAAAGCTACCGCGTTGCTCCCAGATTTTGCGCCATTTCTAAGAGTCGTAAGCGAAAGTAAAGCTTTTTCTATAATTTTCTCATGTCTCTTATTTATCAATAATTTTATGTAGCTGTCATCGTGAACGTTGACGATAAACCTTTCCCGGCTTTCGGCTTTTGTAGGCGACTCTTTGAGATGATGGAGGGTCCTAGCGACCCTTGGCTTGAACTAGACTGACCGGGCAGTACTACCATGCCTAGGCTGATAAGTTCAGACAAATTTAATACAGCCACAAGATTTATATTTTCTTCATTCGTGTCTGAAATCAAAAATATCGTTATCAGAAAACAAACTTACTATACCCATAGTGTGTTTTTTAACTGGGACAAAAAAAAAACAGGGAAAGTGTCTTTGGAGGCTTTAGCTATTAGATAAATGGGAACTTAGAGAAGTAAGCCTACCTTTTATACCGATTTTAAAATAGCGCAGGTGAAACCGCCGGGCGCAACTAGTTTAACATAAATTTCTTGTCCTTTTAAAATACCAAAGTTAAATGCGCTCACTTTAATGAATTACTATGCTCACTGACTGTTATTCTGTATTCGATACAATTAAAAAAGTTAGGTATATGACCTCTAATTCAAATCAAATTATTGTTTTAATGTTTTCATAACAAAGTACCTATATAGTAAGTAACACTTACCTTTTGCAAATTATTGAGATCAGTTGGATCACTTTTTGCACCGCTTGAGTATAGTCACTTTTTGTTGTTTTCTTTGACATCAACTCTATGAGTCTATTGTTGTGATAGGAACATTTGAATAATAAAAATTGATTACATGTTCAGGGTAGCTTTGAAATCATTTACAAGCTGAAACAAAAAGAAAACAAGGTGAGTAGGTCCTCAAAATCATATTTTTTCATTTAATCATCGACAGCAACTTTCATGTATGTAATAATTAGATTTACTTTTTTAAATTAGATTTACAAATTCTTGAACATCTTTTTATGGTGAAGAGTTGCACAGTTACTTTTGAATTTATATTAGTTAGCAAGATAGGATTTTCTGATGCACTTACCATTTTTATATCCCTGAGGCTTTTGTAATGAGGGGTATTTCTCAAAGTATAGTTCTATGGAATATTCTGGCTTTCTTCAGTTTATTAGATGCTGTGACAAAGTAGCCGTCCACTTAGATTCTACAATGTTTAAACTGCTTTTTAGCCAAGTTGTCTTTTACAGTGTTATTGGTAGTCTTAATTGTATGAAATGGGAGGGTGATGAAGGAGACCCTGTGCTTTGAAGTTTTATTTCTTTGGAATCCAGAACACCTAATTTTAGGTATTTACGCCGTGTCAATGGGTTGAGAAATTTGCCTCTTGCTTGAAGTGTGATAACGGCGGAATATAATAAGGAGTAATTCTTTCTTCCGGAAACAACACTTTTATAGTTTTTATCCATTTGCATTAGCTCTGGGAGGCTGGCTCTAAGTAGATCCATTTTCACAGTAGCTACCTACTTACGAACTCACTACTCACTGCACTAGGTAACTACTTAGATGTTTTTATTATATTATTATTCGTTCTAACACACAAAAAAGTAAAATTGGCAAACAACGAAACTTAACGTTAGGACACCGACATCGACTGACTGCAATCAATGTATAACCGTTACTGGCATTTAGGGACGACCGAAATGCAACACGTTCTTAATCGATCAAAAAAGTTATTAGAATTAACTACTTAGCTATTTCTTTCAAATAAGCACTTGTTCGTTCTTAATAAGTTGAGTGATATAATGAATTTAAGAAACTATGAAATCAAACGTTTTATAATATTTGATTTAAATATGTTTTAATTTAAATCAATAAAAATCTTTTTTAGAGTAACCATTGTAAATGTGTGGTAATAATAAAGCAACTTGATAAATCTGAATAAATTGATGATGGGATACTACATTGATAAAGTGAACATATTTAATTCAAAACATTCGTCTTAATAGATGTTCAATCATTTTAGCTTTATTGGGGCAATAAACCGCAAATTGTTGTTTTTGATATTTTTTTGAATGAATCAATGATTTTTTTTCTAAACAAGCAAGATTGTTACTTGTTTGGCTATTATTTTTTTCAGTGTAGGTACTTACTTAAAATCTTAAAACAAAGGAACATCCTATTGAGAATGCTAATAATTATTAAATACTTATGGACGCGTTACCCGTGATTGGCATTACATTTTGACTCTTCTTGTCTTCGTGCTCAAATATAACATACCCACCCACCCAATGTGTAGAATAAAATTGAGATCATTTTTTTATAAATTAGCTGATTCTCCGTATAGAATACATGTTCATGACAAAGCGTGATCACAACAACAGATATGTCGGAAATGTTGACAAAAACTGGTGTCGGAAGTGAGCAAATATTCGCGGCCTGCTCGTTCCTGGTACCGACTGCCGACCACACAGGTACCGAACGGGCCTCGAGCATAATATTGAAAATCATACTACATCGAAAACGTCACATCGAAATGTTACTGTACCGACGGTACTTTACACCGAAAGGATCTCATATCGATGCTATACTGCACCGATACTACACTAAGTATATTGGAAAAACCCTCTATTAAAAATACATCATATCGGTTGTACACTACATCGAAAGGACATCATACCGTCCCAAGTTCATTGATAATTGCTCGTGTTGAGTAAAGAAACTCCATTGATAAAGTCGTCACCCCGTCCGACCATAGCAGGAAACAACGACGGGAGGCGACAGGTTCTTGCGCCCTGATGTTGTTCTTGCGTATTGCCACGTTTCAGGGGAACACTTCGTTCTGTAGGTACTTGCACAGGCACACCTTGTTGATTGCACCTCATTCAGAGAACGTTACCCATTTTTTTTGTCGGAGCTCAAGACACGTTGGCTATTCATTGCCCGATATTCAAGAATAATGGAGCCGTGTGCTAGTATACGAGTATCTAGGCGCCCGCGCCGCTAGTCAGTTATGTGGTTATTCTACATTATTTTATATTTAGTCAATTTTAGAATATTCAAACTTTTTTTCATTATGTTTAATTGGAAATCAACTGGTTTTTAGAGTTAGAGGTCGTTACCTTAAAGGATTTACTATTTAGTTTCGACTGTACTGCATATTCTGAATATAAATAGCTTTTCTTTCCAAAAACAGCTAGTCTGTAATAAAGTAAAACAAAAGTTGTTCTCAAAGACGTGTAGAACGTACCCCTTAAATAGATTCTGACAAACTTTCAAAAGATTTGTTTAGTATAGTACTATCAAGTATAAATGGAAGAGATCACGATTATCTACTAATTTGAAACAAAGCTCAATATCTTAAGGAGCCACATGCATGACCGATGTTTTACAAAAAAAAAGCCTTAAGTACCTGCACTTACAAGCATCACAAAACGCAGTACCAAATGCAGCAGCCGCGGTATGCAACTCATTCACAACCCGCCGCGGCCGGTCGCGGTGGTCCGAGCTATGTTTCGACTTACCAATTACAATTAAACAAAACCACTTTCACACGACTAAAGCTCAGAGTCCACTACGGATTACAAAAAATGTGCAAATGATTACGACGATTGATGGATTCCGTTTTTATTGCAGACAGCACAAAAAATATATTCTATGTGAATCTAGGTGGAACAAAGTGCGTCCTTTATCTACTACACTACATTTTATTATACAGGATGGGGTGGGATGGAGGTGATCCGGGTGCCCCTACTTCGGGACTTACGCTTGGCACTACTTTCATGGACACCCATGGATATAGTGTAGTTAACCAAATAATTTTTCAAAGAATTCTAAATTGTATATTGGGCCTTAAAATCGTTAGATTTTTCGAGAACCAATTTGTTAGTAATTGTGCATAAAAAGAATCTGACAGCTTTAACGAAACTCTTCAATTTTTCGAAATACCTAATCTTCAACAGTTTTTTCGGGATAAATCGAACGATACTGAAGCGATTTTGAGACGGTTTAGAGATAGAATACTTGCCCAAGTCCGTCACAATACGCGAAGACCTTTATCCAAAATTCTGGATTCAAATGTTTCCCGAAATTCCCGACCGAGCGAGCGGGAATTAATTCAAATACATCTCTTTGATGACCATTGTGAAGTTTTTGCGTGGATTCGATTCGCAGAGACCTCCCTGATTACGGTTTCTTGTTGCAACGGGGAATATGTTCAGTTAGAAGGTAGGTAGGTACTTCGTGCATGACATTTACCATTGTCATTAGTCATTGTCACTAGTAGCGACGCGCGGTTTTACTCGGGTTCCCCACGATCTTAGCCTAAAACTGCCACCAAGGAATGCAATGTTTTTGATGGAATCATAAAAAAAATCAATCAATAAAGTTGTTACAGTAAGTTCTCTATATTTATAGGTAAGAATTTTTACGAAATCGTTTATCCTATAAAATGTACATAGGTAGGATTTTTCTAAGGCCCACTGAAACCTAAATAGAGTAAAGTTCGGCTTGTACCTACTTACCTATCAGAATATTAAGTTATGGTTGCCTTATTTAGTAGGTAACATATTACTTTTTTGAACATTTACTGTCGACCCTTATCCAACAATTTAAACAGAGTCAAAAGGCGACTCTCCCATGAACTCTGATCATTTATTAATCTAACTAGAATTAAGTAAAGAAGCTAATAATAAAAACGTCGATATAAACGCGTAACAAATGGATCTGTAAACAGATAGCGGGCCGCGTCACGCGACGATAGGGGTCGCTGTGATCACCTCGTTAACGCAATTAGACGACCTATTGAGGGACACGTCTGTGTGCTGCTATCTTTATACTCTGTGTATTGTCTTAAATAAAATACAGCAAGTTTGATCCTTGAGGTACAGAAAGAGACAGCATTTCAAAAATGTTGCTCATTATTTTAAGGCTGGCTTGCATAACGGTTCCTAAACATGTTTAAGCTGTTAAACGGGTTTAAAATCTGTCAGAATTTCAAGAACTGTCCATGTGTGGCAATATATTATCAATCGTCCACTTAATGAAATTGAGTCCAATGTTCGATTTCCCATAAATTATTTTAAAATTGATTTAGTTAAATATGTTTTTAAATGGTTTCATGCAAGTCGCCCTTAATGTTGTTTTGAGGGTTTTTCTACGCAATGGATAAAAACGGGACCCTTTTATTACTTACATCTTACTTACTTATCTGTCTGTCACCAGGATGTATCTCATAACCCGTGATAAACCTGGACAGATGATTTTTTCACAAATAATGTATTTCTGTTGCCACTCTAATTTATTCTTTGTGTTACTTCAGATTTGTGTTCATAATAAGCAAATCAAAACACTTGTCATAATTTTATTTTTCATACTTTTTTATTTACACATTTGTATTACTACCAACTTTAGTGATCATCCCGGAATACATACTCAGGCAACTGATTCCATTCCTTCTCAGTACGAATTAAGAATGACGATGCAAACCGCTTAATTTGGGTGACGGGTATTTCTAACATGAACCGGTGTCGCTAATCGCCTGGATATCAGATGATAGAAAGGAGATGGTAAATGAAATGGTGCAGTTTTGTGGCACACTCCCCGAAATGTATCCGATAAAAGACCGACTCGCAACCCTACGACGATGTTCAAGGCTTTAAAGCCATTTGGTTACAAGTTCATCGTCGTCGATGAACCTCTTGGCTCTCCTCTCTATTGTCTCCAACGGTAAAAAAATCGGTAGTAAGACAAACAATTATGAAGAATCATGATTTAATTAGCATAAGAAATATTTTCGGACCTTCGGTGATAGAAATTGAAGAGTTATACTTAAGACAATGCGCACCCGTCTCCTACACTTGGATTACTTAACTTTTAAAGAAATGCTTTCCCAAAATTAGCACCCGACAGGACTTGCATCTGCATCACAGGCTCATCTAGTCGAATTAAAATTAAGGATCACATACTTTTTTTTTGTTTACGCCTAAGGCACGTAGCGCCATCTACCGGCCGGGCCTTCTTTGTTGACCTGCTTTTGTGGGATACCCCCCGCTAGCATGCCGCCAGCGCCTGCATGCCGCCAGCATGCACCGTATACAAAGACAAAGGACATTCATATCAATTGAACACAAAATAGTTAATTTACCAATTAATCGAGGATCGATGCGACTGCAATTGACTCGCATTGCTGATGGCTTGATAACATCGATTACCCTGTTAGAGATATAACATCTCTGGTAAGTACAATAGGAAGTACATCAGTGTTCCTCTGAGAACCTATACAAAACAAGGCTCTAAGAACCAATACAAAGCATTCATTACAAGAAATTGACAAGAATAATTATGATGTCGAATTAAAAAAATATATTTATTATGGAAGATAAAAATTTAATATGTACCTACTTACCTGTAAGTCACAATCATGAAGTGGTTCCATCCGTACATAATCCTACGAATATATTTAAAATAATAACGTAATGTTATGTCGAACATCGTATTTCCAATATTGTGTTTCTGAGTCGACTATTGGTATCGTGGTAACCTAAATTACATGGAATGTCATCAATTGGGTTTCTGAAGCAGGCAATTGTTTGATCTGCACTATTATTGTTCATGTCAAATAATAACATTTGTATAAGTACCGTAAAGTCCTGGTGCAATATGTTGGAATAATATTTAAGTTTGTGATATCTCTGTAACCATATTTCGAGCAAATAAATGGTATTCATTCAGTAAATTTCTGACGTAATATCTACCACAGTACGTAGGTAGCTACGTAACTATATTTATTTTACCTCTAGGACACAAATGCAATTGCCTCGCATTGCTGATGGGTTGATACCATCGCGATCGGTCGCCACTTTATATGGAATCCAGAGGTGAAGGAACTTTAATTTCAATTATTATTGTAATTGGTTAATTACCTTATGCTGATAGTATAACGCATACTTAAACAATTTAACTACTCGGTTAGTTTTAGTAATACGAATTGTGTTCGAAAAGGAAGATACATTAGAATTACAGTTCATCCCAATCCTAAGGTTGCCTGAAAGAAATTGCTTTTAACGATGAGATCGCCTATTTATGCAAAGTTCTAGGTATATTTTGTTTCTTTTTTACTTAATATTATTGTAACAATCTGATGTACCTTGAAATGTGCAAATGAAGCGTTCATTTATCTGTCAAACTTCATAAATCTATACTTGAATAAATCTACACTTAGTTACGTAATTTAAGACCTCATTATGACAATTTGCAAGTCGTGTGCAGACAAATAGAAATGGCAAAAAAAATCTTCCTTAGTGGACCTTTCCAATGGGTCCATCGAATTTTCCGTTTCATTGTACAGGTAATATATTGAGAATATTATGTTTTGCGAATGTAATATTTTGAGAACGAACCTACCGATAGTTTGATACTTAGCTCTGGCGTCAAGTAGTTTCGACTGTAAAAGACCGTTTTTTAGTGTTTCTCAACGTTTCAAAAACTTATGAGATTGGTTTCGCACAAAATATCTAATATACTACATGGGTTCTGTCGCTAATCGTATTTTGAACCGGGCCTTACACGGATTGTATGCGAAACCTACTGAACCGATTGCTATCAAACTTGGCAGGTACCTACATAATAGGTTTCATGAATTAAAAAGTTGCTCTCTTCTAGTTACTGGAAGCAATTTTATTTAATAAATAAATAATACCGCTGTGTCTATACAATTTTTTTGTAAAAATTACCACCAAATGCAGGCCACTAGTCTCGTAATGTGAATCCCGTTTAACTGCACTTCATTCATCAAGGTAGCCATGTATGTGTAAGGGTGTGTGTTTGTGTGTACCGTAACAACCACCATCCGTCGGACATCTGTCGGGTCGATGTCGTGAACATTCAGCATCACAAATGCCCACAGAAGTAGGGTAACTGATTAATCCTCAATTATTTATGTATTCGGTGCCTAGAGCTTATCTGAATATACGACCGTCCATAATATGACTAATTAAGTAGTTGCAATTACCTTAACAATGGATGCTGGTAGACAAGCAACCATTGCGATAAATTACCATTGAATCAGTTGAGACGCGGCGTGGGCGGGGCGAGTGCGCGGGCGCAGCGTCGAGGCCCCGCCCTTTAGCCCGCCCCGAGCCACGCCCACCGCATAGCCACGGCTGTACCGCCAGCCACGTGGACCATGTGTGGTGTCCACGTGGCTGGCTACTACTAGGTACCTACACGGTTTGGGACTCACTGCCGACGTCGATATTCCCCCTAGAACCTTGGACCTCCAAGTAAAGAGTGAATAGGTTTCTTCTAGGCAAGCATGTTAGACCGTCGATTTCTTCGCCGCTTCCAGGTCAAATGTCTAAAAGTCGACGTATCGTCACCTGATTGTTTGTCTATTAAGTTTGGACTCTCCGTGTGTAATCGAACTTACTAATTTTGATCGTGATAAATTGATCGTTTTCAATTGGAATGAAAACGATCAAATCATGCATGAATGACAAGACTAATAGAGAAGTGGACCTGTACTTTAATTCTTCGAACGAACGAAAAACCTGTCATAATGCCGACTATAATGACTAATGACAGATTTTCTTTTTAGATCAGTTTTTTTATTCGTTCGTTGGTTCGTAGAACTATAGTAGAGGCTGTGGTCTAACTACAAAGAACAATATTTAGAGTTCGTTTCTGACACACGAATATAGGTAGGTAGTTCCAAATTTTAAAAGTATTTTATTTATAATATCTACTTATCTATCTAATAGGTATGACCGATCACATATCTTTAGGGCGTACCTACCTGTCGACTCTATACAAATATCAACTTTCTCTACCTAATTGCTATCGACAAGTTGTAGGTAGGTACCTGTTATTTACGCGACGATTATAATTCAATCGACGTCGTTATGTTATCGAGTTATCAATGTGGCTTCCTGTTTCGCTTGCTGTCAGACCGGTCGATTGGTATGTAATGTAGGTAAGAAGCATAGATCAAAGTATAATACCTACTAGCGTTTAAATAACTTCATAATTTATGTATAACAATAAAATTACTAGCAAGGGATGGATTGATTGCTTCTTCTTCGTCTTCGTATCAATGGCCGCATAAAATCGACCTATATCTATAAAATGCTTTCTCCTGACTGACTGATCAACGTACAACCTAAACCACGTGTAGAAAGTGTGTTTTTTATGTGATGTAGTCGTCCAAAAAGAAAAGACACAACTTGTATTATAATAATATTTTACGTTACACCTTCCAACGCCAAAAATCAATTACGATCAGGGCGAAATTTGTTGCATTTGTGAGGTGTAGGAGGAAGGGGACAGTAAGCAGGAAAGCAGATGTATCCACGTCCCGCTCTGGAGTACCAGGGACCTTCAGCTCCGGAGAGTACCTATACCCGGGTTGATTGCTAAAAGCCTATTGAGGGAGCAGGATGAAGTAAAGGTAGGTGGATAAGTCGTCTGTCTGCATCCGCGTATCAATACTACCTGATCACAAGTCTGACAAACGTTACCTACTCCATTATAAATGTAGTATAATCTGTTATCTAAAAGTACTCATAGTGCACACTATAGTTCCAAGTTTGGGGCTAGATAGCCATGCGTGCAAAGGCCTGTAATATTTTAGTTGACATTTTGCTATTCTACTCCATACGCGGTTGCCATTTCTAGTCAATTCAATAGTTTAATCAGTGCGTAGGTACCAATACTGTTCAAATACTATTAAAAACGGGGTATTTACCAAGCTTCAATTTGTTTTATATATACGTTTAAAATAGTTTTAAAATATTCAAATGGTTTCAAATCCAATAAAACCTAGAAATACTAGATAGGTATTTATTTTCAGTAGTCAGATCAGTCCAACCATCTGTGGGTATGACTATTGGGGAATATTCGAAAAGCGCATCGATTACCTATAGGGACACCCGAAAAATATAAATCTTTTTAATCCAATCAAAACCGAATATTCGGCGTACAACTATTACCTACGGAAAAAAAAAGTCGAAATAATTGATCCTTAGTAAAACCAAGTAGACAGAAGTCATGGCGCGGCGAGGCGCTACTAAGTAAACTGGGGTAGGACTATGGGAAGTTTCAAGGTGAACTAAGGGAGTAACCTCTTTGGTGACTTAGGTATTTACCCGAGTGACACCGCAGCGCGCAGGCTGTAACAACACCAGTATGAAAGTACCTATTACGGAATTAAGTAGATATAATCAGTGGGGAGTACCTACGTACTCTAATAAATAATATAATAAAAATATTCAGGTGTTTTATCACAATATACGTTGAAAGTATCTTATCTGAGAAATTATGCATAAAGAAACGTAAAATCACCTGATAGGTAAATTGAAACATTGCATTTGTTCTCGGAAACTGAATTTATCATTGTTTGACGACAACTTATTTAAACTTTATGGAAATAACCGTTTGCGCTAGCTCTACCTATGAAAATTCGTTGCCGTGATATTTACGGCCTCAAGAGTTTGGGCACAGTGGGGCAGGTACTGGAAGAAAATCTGCTGCGGAAAAACAAGCACACACCCAGCTGTTACTAATTACTATTTATTATTTATATTCAAACGCCTAAGAATGGACGAAAATAGATGTATAATATAATAGCCATAATCGAAAACACTGAACTGCGATCTCGCACAAAATCAAAACAAGCTGCCATGCTAAATTGGGACTGGGGGAACACGTCTGCCGCATGCCAGAGTCTTGGGCCAAAAGTCACTACTGACTGGATCCCAAACCCTAAACACAAATATTGATAAGTAGGTATTTGTAATTTTCTTTCTCATTTAAAGGAGAACTAGATATCCTGAAATAATATAATTAAGCTATAAATACGCAAAGAATAGCAATTCTACGCATACATCGTCTTTTATTCGAGAGACTCTCGATCTGTTCAATCGAAAAATTTACAATTTATGCGGAGAATTATTGTTATCCATTGCTTATTCTAGTTTGATCGAACTAATGGTATATTAGTTGCACGAATTTTAAATAGATTGCGTCACCGATAAATTTACTTAGGTAGGTATCTACTACTTAAATCAATATCTACAGACCCCACCTTAATTTTCATAATAACGTTGAATATAATTTTACCTGTACCTGTACAATTTAATACCTAGACTAGATAGATACCCACATAAATAACAAATGTTTTGATAACGATCGTCGCTTAGGTATTATACTTTCTTACTACATAAATTAGATAATCCTATTATTATATGTGTGTATGCGTTAGTTAGTTCCTTTGCCCCTTGTCACCTTTCTGCAATTCAGCAGGTGGTAGAGGCGGGTGCCCGATGCGGCCAAGAGAATTAAATACGCAGCTCCGGCCAAGAGACTCCAGTCTGGAGTCGGCGTATGTTTGCCGTTGAGACTTTTGGGTCGTGGCGTTCTAGCGCCAAGGGTTTGATTGCAGAGCTTGGGCGCCGCCGCCTCAGTGAGAGGGGCCATTGCCCAGGGACCTTACCGCGCATCTTCCGTTGTAATCGGCATCGAAATCCCCCTGAGCAATAAGGAATAACTTGCGCGGTGAAAACGACAACGTTCATTTGCTTGCATTTGAAGCCGGTACCGTCGAGTTTATTTGTCATTGAAAGCGACGCGACGCTCTTAAGCTGCCGGTTTTAATGACAGTTGAACTCTACGGGGGCGTTGCCTTCAAATTTAACGCTATGGTTTGAACCGTGCAGGTTATTCCTTTGCGCAGTGGGATTTTGATGCCGATTATAACGTAAAATGCGCGTTTGGGCCGCAGGTCTGGCGAATTTTTGGCCCAGAATGTGTCTTTGGCCATTCGGCGGGGAAATGCGGCCAGCATGTTGGACACTTTTGGCCGGAATGGACCGAGTGAATAATTATATGTTATTTTAATATAAAAAAAGAATATCATATTTTGAAAATATAACTCGCACTAATATTATAATCTAGCTGCGCGCCGCGGTTTCACCTGCGTAAGTCGCGAATCTGCGTTGTTCTACCTACCGCAATGCAAAAATACACACTTAAACGGTAGCCCATTGAAGTACTGCTGAAGCCTTGAGTGTGGATTTTTGCATTGCAGTAGCTAGTTCACCTAGCAAAAAGGCAAAATTTGTACGTCAATAAGTGATGATGACGATAGATGACGATGGTTAACGAAATTACGCAATTTTTATTTTTATCCGGATATCCGAACTTGATATCCGGATAAAAGAAGCCTATATGTTAATCAAAGTCTTAAGCTTCCAAATTTCAAATTTGCATACCAAATTTGAAATCGGTCTAGCCGTTTTGAGATTAGCGCGCACAAACGCACAGAATAACGGACAAACAGACAAAAAGTTAAACACAAAAATGGGTTCCATTACTACATTTTAGTAGTTAAGGTGCATCGGGGTAAGAGCGGATACGGGGTAAGAACATATGACTCAAATAACTGCCAAGTAGAATGATATTTTACACTACTGGCAACATTATTCAATGCACCATTTTGTCTTGCCTAACCTGACAGTTCGCGTCCGTTGCTGCGATCAGTAGGACGGGTGTAATCCACCGCCAAGTGAAAAGTGAACAAATTGAAAAAAATACTAAAATCCTGTCTTACAACCACCTACTTTGGACTGAGATACTGGTGAGTTCTTCAATGTTTTATAGGTTATGAAGATTTATCGTTAATAAATGGAAGGAGATATATAAATTGGTTTAATCAAAATACTCTAAGACGTCTGTAGACTAAGATCCGTACTTCCCCCAATCATATTATTATTGGTTGAGGTGATCCGGTCATTCCCGTAAACAAAAACCACAGTGGTTGTCAAACTTTCAACTGTCTCCATTAGCTTAGACCTCTACGAATAGGATTTTTTATAGGTAAAAGTAAATTATGTGTAGTTACGTATGTTTAAAATGCGGTACATATTTATATGGCAAAGTCTAATTCTTAATGTTTTTTTTTCAGGGATACAAAATGCCACGAAAGTATACTAGAAGATCGCATAGAGCATCAACATACACGAAGGAGGAGCATAACAAACTACGCTGCTTCACAGATATTGCCAAAAACATTGTAGAACTTTAAACATAAGTTTTTAATTATTTGTTAAACTTAAGTTACGCGCTGAAAGTATACGTTAATATAACAATGTGTTGATTATTTTGAAGATTATCTGAGTTAATAAATACTACGAAGATTTCATTAAAAATAACAAAGAAATTTGATTTTATAAAAAGTTCTGTTTTGCCTAGGTTAAGTATCCAACCAAATCATAATATGGTCATAGTTCGTGGCCATATTACGATTTGATAGGAGTTCCATTTTTATTAAGTAATTGTAACAAAGACAAACTAAGTATCTAGATTAATAATAGCTTACCTGATAATCTAACTGAAAAAAAAAATTGTACTTTTTGTAGAGTTGCGAAAGTTTGAGAAACAAAAGATTTTCAAAATTTGGTGTTCGGGGTAGGACCGGATCAAAAACAGTAAAAAAAATTTAAAAGGATCATAACTTTTTAAGTTGCACATAATGCTCTAACAATCTTTGGAGGTTTATTAGTATGGGTAAGACCAGATATTTTCTACTGATAGTGCTTGTTATTACTAGCACACAGAATGTTTTAGAAGGTATGTCGGTCTTACCCCTTCAAGGTCCGGTCTTAACCTTGAATAAATATTTTTCTTTTCTTTTTGAAAGCGAATAAAACGGTCACCGTTAGCGGGAATAAAACTTCAATAGTAGAAAACGCTAGCCCAATGTTTTAACATTAATCTAGGCACCTACTAGTGTACGACTGATTATTATGAGTGAGTAGAATTTGGTTTAACCAAAAGACTATAAAACTTTTTTAAAATAGTCCGATCTTCCCCCGATGCACCTTAGTACCTACATACCCCTAAAAAAGTTTTTTAAAAATATCGTTCAAATATTAATTAAAAAAAAACAAAAACCCGACTGCGTAAAAAAAACTCGATTTATAAATACGTAAATAACAACTAAAAAAACTAAAAAGAAAAAAAAACAAGCCCAATAATTTGAAATTATGCTAAGTAATACTGAATAAACATTCAAATAGTTTTGTAATCGATACACACAGAACACATAATAAATGAGTAAAAAATTACTCATAGTCGGGACCCATTCATTTTACCGATCTAATTTTTCCAATTGCTTTTAATCTATACTTATAATAATTTGTAATATAGATTAGCTGGAGACTTGGAATTTAACCCGATATTCGGGACTTACGCGAGTGAAACTGCAAAGCGCTGCTAGTATAAATTTATCTGAAAGTTTGCTTGTACAAAGTGACAAATAGATGACAACAACGGAACTGATTAATCAGTACGTAGATACGTAAGTACTTATTTTATATTATAACTAGTAGTTCTGCGAACAGTAGACCTCGCGAGCACCATGCAATGCGATCACAGACTTTTTTAAACAATTAATAGTAACTAGAAATATTTTTAAAGGAAAAATTCATCTTCAAAAGTTCACTTGCGGCGAGATTTGAACTCGCGTCCCTGGATAAATATTCCAGTGCCTATACCGCTCGGCCACGCAAGTTCCCGCAAGTTACGCAAGTTCCAAATATTTCTAGTAAATATGCCTTGAGCAATAAAAACAAATTTACGAAAAATTAATAGTAAATTTAAAACACAAGTATTCAAATACCCTTTTTGTGGGAGAAATACCCCACCAATAAAAAAATCCCCATAAGCTCATATATAACTATAGTATACCAAAGTTTCATCAAAACCGTTTAAGGAATTCGACCTGTAGAGGAGAAGCAACATACCTACAAAAAATAGAAAATTTGGGCAATCTGAAGCATAGACACTTCGCTCGCTAACGCTCGCTCGGTCAACAACTCAGAGTTTATACGAATAAAACGGCAGGAGCCTTGTTTTTGATTCGCTCGTTGCTTGTCAGGTGATTTAAATTATTCGATATCTGCTGTATTTTTCGATGTCTGACTCCTGCGGAAAGTAGTGGATACTACTCGTTGCGGTCGCGATATATATGCGATAGGTATACGATTTACTGGAAAAAATACAGAAAACGTACGAAAATCACCAGAAATAGAGGTATTAAAATCACTCGAAGCAACGCAACTCGAAAGCGATTCAAAAATAGAGCCCCAGAGCGCAGCTTGTACCTATCAAAATATTACAATACCGCATTGATAACCTAAATATAATCCGAAGCCGGTACTTACATAAGCCTTTAAACGCGAAACTCTATCAATAAACAAACAAACAGTTTATTTTCGCGAATATTTCCATCTTATCTTAAAGAATAAGTTAAACAAACATAGCATAGATAAAACAGGTGTTTTTTTTTGTTGAACCTACCTACCTATGTGGGTCATCACATCACAGGCGCCGCGCCGCCCGCGCCGCGTCCATACGTGATCGGCGCGGGCGCACCTGCCGGCACACACGTGCGCTGCCATTCACAAGTTAGGTTACCTATTTAACTACATAAGCACCTACCAATATGGGTCAAAACATTCCTTGTCTCATTGATGTAGTTATGTTTAAGGCTAGTTTTTATCATTTTTATCATTTTATTTTGTTTTAGGGGATTTTTTTATTGGGATTTTTTAGGGTTTTTTTATTTTAGGAATTCAAAAAGTTTGGAGTTTTCTTCTGTTTTCGCGATATTGGATAAAAATTAAACTCAATTTTTGGCTGTGTTTATTATTGTTAGCGTTTTATCGAGCTGTCATTGCTAGAATGGGTAACCGATAATTTGTGTGATAAAAAAACATTTTCTCGAACTCCTCCGTGCTGTTAAGAAATTGATCTCGGTCCGGATCTCTGATGATAACAGTCGTTACGTCAAGTTAAGGCCTCCTTCCGCCAGGGCTAGCCTCCTTACGGCGACCTGCTGTGGTATCATCTAATTAGCATCCACCGCTACTAGTTGCTCTTTACTGTCAAAAACATATTTCGTATTCTACATTGCTGATTTGAAGTAATCACCGGTAACAACCACGTTACGTCAAAGCAGCAATGTACTGCAAGTTAGCCACTAGTAGCGGTGGATGCTAATTACATGATACCACAGCTGAAAACTCCAACACAAGGTAAGACACATCACTACACGAAAAGAAGAAGTGTTTTACGAATGTCCGATGTTTCCACATCCACAAGTTTACAGATCTCTTTCTCAGGATAGACTGTATATTCTGGTACTAAACGCATAAATGGCGCTAACGACGATGCACGCATATACCTATCTACTGTTGTTTTTCACAGGCATATCTAAACTAAGTACTTATCTAATGATATTATCTACCTAAGCTGTTTGTGTTTTTAGCTGATTAAATAACAATTAATTTGAATATATAATACAAACTGAATCAAATCTTATCTACGGAACGATTGACGCAATTTAAATAATGAGCAGGTAATTGATAATAATAAGCTATCATGAGTTGATTCATGGCACCTGGGTGCGCCCTGCTGTTAGGTACCTGCGTCATTTTGGAAAAATCAACATTCTGGGAAATTCAACATTTTGGGAATTGAACAGTTTGGTTCCATTCGACAGAATTCGCTAAAGTGTTAAAAGCTCCATTAAGGAAGTTTGATATTATTTTACAAGACTTAAAAGTTTAATTATATGTAGGGAGTGTTATGAAGTTGGTCAAATGGGAAACGTGCGGAACAGTACCTAAATAACCGTTCTCAACTGAAGTCGTTATCAAAAATATATTGTTAGCTGAATTAAGTTTTATTTATAGTAAAGTTAAAGTTTTAACTTGTGTGTTTCCGCAATTAACGTTTCCGCCCTACTTTTGGGCCTTTGTGCGTGATTTTAAGCCGTGGGTTTTCTCACGATGTTTTCCTTCATCGTAAGAGCGATGATAATAGCGCACATGATTTTTTTTTAAAGAAAAACAAACACAAAACACACAGCCGGGATTTGAAACCACGACCTTCGGATGAAAGTCGGGGTATCTTTTATTTATAGTAATAGGCAACATGAAATACGAACCTATCTAGGTAAAAAACTTTAACTAAATCCTAGAAGAAACGACTTCATACATTCATTATAAATGTAATTTATAAAACGGAGTACTTTTCATTGTTTTTTTTCATTGTTTTCATTGACAACGGCAATAGCCACTTGCATTATACTGGATACAATGTGTTGGTTTAAAATCATATAATGGTATTAAATGTCATTCATAGTTCTTCAAGTACATAGACGTGGAATTTTAGATATAAAATGTTACAAGTCACATACCTGGCTCAAATCCATGAATCAGCTAGCGCCTTCGCACTACCACTTATCAACACTACTGTTCAGTTTTGAATAAATTATAATGAAATTATAACGATCCGCGATAAGTGGGACTCTGATAGAACAGGGCGCGCGATCGCCGATCAGTACCGTATCGACCAGATCGATAGAGGATCGGAGTTAGATGTGACTCGCGACTCGCGACTCGTTCGCCTTTGAATATCGAATTGATATCGATTACTGGACCTATCCCTAATACAGATATACCTACACTCACGATGTAACACTGTGCGTACGATTTTAGAGTTCACATTCTATAAATCAAATCTATATCCCTATACATACTAATATTATGAATACAAGTAAATAACTCTATGTGTTACGTTTTCACGCATAAACAGCTGAACTGATTTTATTGAATTTAAGTATAGAGATGGATGGTACTTTGGAGAAGGAAAAATAAATATCTTCTGATCCCGATACTCACGCGGGATCGAGACTTGTAATGTATTAGTAAAGTACACGCCATAAAAATTTGAGGGTTACTTATAAACAATTGCAGTTGTAAAACTGTGAAATTCCCTAACTAGTTTTGAATTTAACAGCTGCTCAATTACTAAGAAGCTCCCAAATTTTAACATCCGTATTCACAGACGTCCCTATGCTTGGCACATGGCTTTGTCTTGCTCTTCTGAGTGATACCTAATCTTCCGACATCGAAAATGTAACAAAAGCTGAGTCCACGCATAGGATTGTTCGTGACTACAGTTGTTAGGTAGTGTAAGACTTAAATAAAAGTCTTATACTAGGATTTTTTAGTTATACTGAACCCTTTAAAAACTGTATCAAATACTAGCATGGTCTTAGTGTAAGTTTGAAGATTGTAGTATTTGTTCAGTCGATAAGTGCGAGATATGTAGAAAGTTATCGACTATCGTGAGCAAACAGTTCGGGAAACGACCGCAGGCGCAAGTGGTGGGCAAACACTGGCCCGAGAACTGTGCCGATCATTATCATAGATATAAATTGACACTTAAATTATTCTGGCATATTCGAGTAGAAGATCATTATAGTTATGCTAAATAGTTCGCGTGGGTTCAGTTATATATGAGGTAAAAGTAAATAGAAGTGGTTCAGTTTAGCCCCCAGTTGCAAAACTAAACCTATTTATTCATGAATTTGATTAGCGTAGTTTTGCTTGCGCCAAATACACCTTAACAGACTTAACAGAGAAATGAATCCCAAAACAAAAGACTATCAAAATAGAAACAAGAAAATCAAAACAGACACAAACATTTTAGGCAAGTCCAGTTGCGATTAGAGTTCAGTCGCAAGTTGTAGTTTCATTTTAAGTATATTGTTTACTTCTATCTTCTTCAACTTTTTTAACAATTCTAGTAAAGGAATAACCCCCCTGGACTTAAATAGCTAGTAGGTTTTCGAAATAATTCTAATAATTACCTAATGAAGTAGTACAAGTGACGGCATTGCCTGATACTGTCCGTGCAAATATTGATCAACAATTATAGTTGCATTGTTCCAGTCTAAGTAGTCGTTATTTATACTTAAATCAATATTGATTCATCATGATTATTCATTTGGCATTTCAATGCAGTATTGAAATGCAAAAACAAATGTAATGTTTTTCGTGCAGTATTGAACAAAAACATGTTTCATGATCACTATTTAATTGATCACACACACTAACATATGCGTTGGTAAGCAACCGGTGGACATCGTCTAATAGTGTATTGTTAAATAAAACACAATATTTACCGGGTTTTACTCGCGTTTTATTTAATAACGTCATGTTATCAACGACCGAGCTTTCGCCAACTTCACAGTTGGCTTTTTCAAGGTTGAAAGCTCGGTCGTTGATATCAATGACGTTATAGAAAAAAACGCAAGTAACACCTAGTAAATATTGTGTTTTATTTTGCAAAATCGCGAAAACCTTTTTTTATTTGTTTAAACGCATAGCCATATTCGTAGCCTCAAACTAAAGTACATAATTATTAGGCTCGTAAAAGGGTCCACATCTAAAGTTTTTTCGCAATCGGTTCAGTAGTTTTTTGTGTGGTGTAATAAAAAACCATATGTATACAAGATGTAACAGGTTAGCCCTTTTAAGCCGAAAGGGGGTTGTTCTAGACGTCTAGGCGAACAACTTTTGTTCTATGACTTTTGAAAATTCGAAGTACTTTTCGAAAATTTTAAGTGTAAAGTTTACTTGAAGATCAGCTGTTTCTTAGAGTTCGAGGTCATTGACCTTATGTTGGCCTTTCATTTCGTTTGGTCTACTACAATCAAACCTTCAATTACCTTTATTTTCAAAAACAGCTGTTTTTTCAGTGAAACATAATCTCATCCCCCTTTCGGCTTAAAAGGGCTAACCTGTTACATCTTGTATACCCATCACCTTTAACTTTCACGTTTGTAAAGTTAGTGAGACTTGCAAAAGGTAAGGTTAAACTTCAGTATTAAAGCAAACAGAAAGAAACAATAATAATTGTAATATTTTAATCAAATACCTAATGCACTAAACATGCTCAAACAAAAAAAGAGCTCACACTATTATAGCGCTAACCTTAACTCTTCATAAATCAACACTATTCATTCTCTACTGTACCTACTTTTTCCCATGCATTATTATAAATCCCAAGTGTACTTTTCTGGTACGTCACTTGAGCAATATTTCGCTGTATTTGGAATCGCAAAAAGTTTGACATCTTCCAAGCCGAGTATACCTTTTCCTGTGTCTTCGACCCTGATAATTTTCCTGCATATATTTTCCAACTTCAGTTTTCCTATGCAATTTTCCAAGTGTAATCTCCCCATATAGTTGCCACTCGTGTGTTGCTTTCCCGGTATACCCCAAAACTGACCGCACCCTGCAGACGCCCGCGTCGCCACTTGTGATACTTCCATTCCCTGGAAAGGGACGTACAACACATGTGAATCGCTGCGTCATGTATTATTAAATATTAGACCAGTATGTTATTTATTGACTAGTTGCTTTATGCAGTTCCAGTCGGTTTTTGAAAAATAATTTAAGATTGTCCCAATGCGCAGTTTTGGGAGACAACAGACATTAGTTGACAAAGAAACGCACCTAAACAGGCGTGAAATACATAATCCTTCCTTTGCAATTGGTTAAAAATATGAATTATTAAACTTAAATTGTAGTCGCCCGCCATGCCATTACACATATATATTGAATAGAAAGTAACTCTATCTGTCAATGTCTAAACAATATGTCAGTCTTTTTTGTAGGACTTAGTAATATTTGTTGTTATTTAGATTTGTTCATTCTTGGTTTGATGTAAAAAATTGTTTTAAATTTCCGAGCATAATGAGAGCCCCCATGAGTTTCTTCGTGGCTTCTTTTCATGTGAGGGCGCGTTGCGAAGCCATGGTAGTTTTTTTAAGCTAGCTAGGGATAATAATATTTATAATTTAAATTCAAAACTATTACAATAACTCTATAGTCTGCTGCGTACACTGGAACGTTTTGTTACAAATAATTATGAGGCAGTAGTTTACAGAAACTTTTTAGAATGTTAAAATAGACAAATTATATCTCAGTCAACCTTGAAAAAGCCAACTGTAAAGTTGGCGAAAGCTCGGTTCGTTTAAAAATCATGAATAAAACGCGAAATAAAATGTTTCATAATGTCTAAAAAGTTTTATTATTTTTTACAACCTCAAACCAAAAAGGAATATCAGAAACTACTCGTATCTGCTATGATTGCTTTTTTTATATGAGTAATATTTTCGTATCTTTTATTTAGTAAATCAGTCGAAATTTCAGAATACTAGAAACTTACAAGTGTGAATAAAAGTGGACTCGTAACTTGTATTAGTAGAGATCCGAGTGTGGGAAAGGGTCCGGTCGTGATACGTCGGTACTACAGTTAGCGTAGCGCGGTAGTCATCGTTTAGTAAGTAGGTCTAATGACGCCTGCCGACTGCGCCGGCTGCGCCCGCGCCTCGCGCCCGTGAGACTTGCCCGATTGCCCGCCCATACATGGACGTAATTGGTATCGATTTGGGTCCCACTATTAGCGGGAATGCGTCAAATATTTGGACGATTTGTTCGGAAAATAAGTTTGGGATAATCTTATAATTCTTTTTGCTCCTATTCTATAAGAATCAAATCACATGCCAATAGATAAGTTTATATTTTTTTACGTTATAATTGAAATCTTTGCCTTTAAGTGTAGTGCGATGAAATTGTCACCAAAAGGCTTCAAAGCCTTAAACTTGTCCAAGGGTTGCAAGCTTGTCGGTCTTTTATCAAATACATTTCGGGGACGGAACTGCACCATTTGGTTTACAAGTGGGTTTTACCATCTCTCTTCTACCATCGGACATCCAGGCGAATTGATAAGCGGGTGCCGCGCTGCGTCATGGGAGAAATACTCGTCACCTGAACTAAGCGTTTTGCATCATCATTATTTTTTCGTACTGCGAGAATGGTTGAGTATGTCTTCCCGGATGTCTACAACTTGGGGGTCTTCAAGTCACGAGTGAACAGGTATCTCCTAGGTAAGCGTGCCACATCTTAGACCACATCGTCGCTTTCCATAAGGTCAGACAATGGTCGAACGCTTACCTATTAGTTGATTATAAAAAAAATTGAGATTTGGATAGTAATACAATGAAAATTTAATTTTCAAGTATAATATATACGTAAATTCCTATTTTTAACTGACTTCCAAAAAATGTGAGGTTATCAATCCGATCGCAATTATTCTTATTCGATTAGAAAGGATCATCAGAATAACATAAGCAGAATAGCATCCTAGAATGCAATAAGTTACTAATTATTGGACTTCTACCAATAGAATCGACTCCAACTAATGATCTTTGATCGACATCTATAACTTGATGTTATTCATAACTTACCTACCTACAAAGATCAGTTATTTTCTCCTTCCTTCCATTATTTATTACAAGTGTAGTAAACATATTACTATATCATGCGTAGGATGTTACGGTCCGATGACAAATTTATCGCGTATTTCGCATCTCACAATAAAAAGTGCTCGTAAAAATATTACTAACATTCACTACCACCCCCCCTACCTCTACCCCAGTATTGAGAGGGGAGGGGGAGGGTCCCGCGAGAAATAACACACTTTGTCTTTGAATCGCGTCCAATCGCGAGACAACGAGTTTGGAAGTTTCTAGAGAAATGTTAAATGGATGTGGCTTGATAAAGATAATTTATTTAGATAAGGATCTATACATACCTATAAAAATTTAAAGTTTTTGTTCTTTTTTCTTCAAATTCAACTCCATTGTACGTATATTAGAAATGTCCTGCCATTTCACCCGCCTAAGTCGATCTCGAGGAGTTATCGGGATACAAATACATGAAGCAGTAACAAAGTTACGCACATACTTGCAAACATTCGCGTTTATAATAATGAAATAGGACATAGCATCATAACGTGATCACCTGTTAGTAATCGGACACCACCTCAATAGTTTTGAGGCTCGGTGCTCCAACACTAGTCCGCGCTAGGTTTACAATATTGTTAGCTAAATCTTACAGATATTATACGATATATTCATAGACATACAATACTTACAAATAGATACCGAAATAGATATGGATATTTACTCAAATTATTATGTTATGTTTTTAGCATTTATTGTTATATATAACATCAACAGAAATACCTACATCATTTGTGAACATTTCAACTACGTAGCAATCACGGCACAAAGTGGAATCTTTATACAAAGGTCTCGGTCTTACGTAAATCGAACACGATTTTAAACAAAACTGGTTGTTTATAAACAAATATTATTTTAAAAATTATATCTTTAGGGTTCCGTAGGTACCCAAAGGGTAAAAACGAGACCCTGTTAGTCCACTGTGTTTGTCTGTTGAACCATGTTTGTTAGTCATATGAAACAACAAATAACTAAATGAAGAATAATATAAATATTTGAGTGGGGCTTGCATACAACAAACTTGGCTGGTTAGATACCTAATCTACTATAGTTCACATGCCACTAGGCGAAGCATAGTTTTATCTATGTTTATGAACGAATAAATGAATCTGAATCTGGTTTTTTAAAATAATTTAGTAATCTACATCAGAACCCTTACCTATCAGATAACAACTTGTAATTCTAAGTCAAATTCTGAAACTTGAGTTAATATTGATAAGTACCTAACTTTTTATTTTACAGTATAGTTTAATGGTGTAGGTAGACTCTATTAGGTAGAGATGATAGAGATACAATACTATACTACCTAGTATAGTATTGTATCTCTATGGCTGTATGTAGGTATCAGATCGTATCCGCAGAACGCAACTAAATGGTTCGATCTCTTTATCCGAGACGAGGTCGTTACCAAAATTACGTCTCGTGTGATTGCTCACTTTTTTCGCGCCAAAATCTGGCTTTGTTATCATCGGTTACAAATATTGCGCGAAAATAAATAAGGTACTTACGGTACAGTTACTCGGAACCCTGGCTTTATTTGAAACGGGCAAAATAAAGGGAAATTGTGTGTAAATGAATTTGGCACAATATTTAAGGGGTATTAAGACCTTAACTTAAACTTTAAAATAAGATACCGACGAAAGAACTGAAAAGCAAAAAAATAATAATATAAAAACCGTGACTACAAAAAAAAAACCTAACCCCTACATACAGTGCCACCGACTTATCTGTTTTGTTATCTGAAGTCGGGCAGTTTTACTGGGTGGTTCACGTTTGAAGTTTGGCTGCCCGACTTCAGATAATATAACAGATAAGTCGGTGGCACTGTATGTAGGTGAGGTCAATTTGTGCTTTTTGTTGTCGGTTTTTTTTTCTTCTTTTCAGTTTCTTTGTCGGTTTCTTTTTTGTTAAATAGTTCAATATAATTTACTAATTACTTTAAAATACCTACGTACCTAAGCCAGTAACTTTTATATAAACGTTTCTACTGGTAGTATTAGAAAACTGAAAAATGTATTGCACGCTGATGCGGAATTCTGTTCATCACTCCAAAGATCGAGGGCCAACTTCGATGTATATTACCTACTCCAATATTTTGTTTTTACCAAAATCGAACAACTCTTTAAAACGTTAATGTGGGGTCATACTTTAATCCATATATTTTTAACGAAGAAATTTTATCAAGTTAACGCATGTTAAGTTAAAGCAAGTTACGAACTTTAGCAAATTATTTAAATAAATTACGTACCTAAATAGAGGTGAGAGAAAGAGATTCTAATGAGAAACGATTGACTAATACCGGTAACAAAAGTAAATTCCTAACTAAGAAACATTGTCAATTTAGAGTTACCATTTGATTTAAATTCATCTACCATTTGATGGTCGTCATCTGACTTCGAAACACGTTGACAATCGATCCATTTTCTCAATACTTCGTGACGCTTGACGATTTTTCCTGCTGCTTCTGGAAATTGCAAATAAGCCTCATTTAAATATAGAGTTTTATTATAATCGATAGATAGGGCGTTTCACTACTAGGTATGTCTCCTGATGGTAAGTAATGATATGGTGTAAGATGTAGCACGCTCATCTAAAGAAAGGAAGACGGCATTCGAACACGATCCGACTCGACTTCCTTCTAAGATGTCGTTTAATCTTCATCGAAACGTATAGGAACTTTTTATAAGAGAATAGTTTATACATATAGATTGTGAGACAACCATAAAAAGTGGAACAAATCCGTCGAATACATGATTTCTGTGTAGCTTTAACCATACAGGCTGCACACGCGCCGGAAGCTTAAAAAATGGAGAAAATTTTCCCGTTTTTGAAACTTTTCTGGTCACTGCTCCGTGCCTATCTATCGTAACGTGATAAAAAGTATTCTATAACCTGTCCAGGAGTATGAAGTATAATTGTACCAAGTTTCGTTAAAATCCGTCCAGTAGTTTTTGTTTCTATAACGAATATACAGACAGACAGAAAGACAGACAGACTGACAAAATTTTTACTGATTGCATTTTTGGCATCAGTATCGATAACTAAACACCTATATATACACCCTGATAGTTATTTTGAAAATATATTCAATTACAGAATTGACTTCTCTACAGATTTATTATAAGTATAGAAGATAGATAGGTAGGTGTCTTGTTATTTCCGTTTTATAGATCAGTATTACGTATGTTAATAATTAGCTATAATATTTGAATGGACTAAGTATACTTAATGTATGATATAAGAGTAGTAGTATACGCGCGGCGCGGGCGAGGTTCGAGGGAGCGCGGGAGGCTGCCGCCCTTTACGACCCATATTTATAGCTCACTCGGCGGACACTCGTTTTTTACGATATACATAAAAACTGCCGTGAAAGATTTACGCCAAATATATTCGGCTAATGCTGATTGCGCCGCGTTTCCTACTAATGTTATTGACGCTGCAAAACATTAGGTAGTTTGGTACACTTTGATGCGATGTTCGTTTGTTTGTTTATATCGAGATTTATGGAGGACGCGAGCTTCAGATGACTTATATTCTATTATTGGAGTATCGACAGCTCATAAGCCGACGGACGATCAATTTTTTGATAGTGTCACTCGTCGTCGACGTCTCATTTCGTACGACAACGTTTGATTTGAGTCTCCGCAAATTCAATTTGCGGCACAATAGCTCTAGTGAAGGAGCGAGCCGCGGGCTGGTCGTCGCGGGGACAACAACACCCGAATAAATATTCGCTTTAGCGACTATCGAGCTCGCAACTCACACAATTACGGCGAAATGGAAAACCTTTGATAAATAAAATCGGAAGCCGGGGCCCGGACCCGAGCGAGGGAGATTTTTTCTCAAGAAAAACGCGGAGACAGCAAACACAAACATTGAGCGAATGTAGCGAATTTCGAAACTCGATTCAGTTTATTGACACGGCTCGGTCGAGGCCGAGGGGATTCAAATCCCCGCACACCGTCCCTGTACGTACCTACTACCCGCTTTACAATCAATTTCAAACGGAGAATATGTTTGCAATATGTCGGAGTACCCTCCGCCCGCGGCGAGAGGCTAGTGGCACCCCGCGGCTTCGCTCGCTCCTCTAAACACTCGTCCAGGAATGTAGTCGGCTATTTACAAGATAATCGCGCGTTCTCGAGGGGAATCTACTTTTGAATTTTCCATTCGCCAATATAAATGGGGTTCAAATAAGTGAACATGCAATTTTGTCACATATTTGTAAGGGTTTATTTTTTATTATACAAAGCGGTTTATTTGCGCGAAGTAAAGGGCAAATCTTTGGAATGGGGAAATGAGGTTTTATCGTTTATCGTCGTAATCAGACTAATAAGGTCGTAGTTGCGTCCTAGCGTATACATACACCTACTGATTTGTTTTAGATAGGTACGTAAGTAGGTAAACTATTTAAAAACTTTGGTTTTCAAATAAAACACAACAAAGGTACAAAAAGTAACAAACTTAAAAATAAAATTTATTTAAGTATCCGTTAAGTTTATGATTCATTTTGCAGATACATAGTTAACTTAACCAGGATTTGACATTTGAAATTCGATTATAATTTTAAATTAATAACATTTTGGTTTTGCCAAACGAAATTGATTTAATCAATTCGTTATCATTATCATTTTGAAACTTCAGCAAACTAAAAGTACTTATCTTAAAAAATAATCGTAAAAAATCGTAGACTACATCATCAATCACCATTTGGTGATTTAAACAAAGTAACCGTCAGCCACTTACCGGTAATATGTATTCATTAGTCTATTACCCCGCGCATCGCGGTAAAATGGCATAAATATTTCAAATTGGAAATAAAATTTGATTCGATGATAAAGTAGAGGCATAATAGAGCTATAAAAGTTGAAGGAATTATATTATAAAACTGGGAGCAGGCGAGCTAGGGCGGGCGGTTATTCATGGGCGGGCGGCAATAAACCACGCGGAGCGCGAGCGGCGGCGGGACGAAGGCGGAGGCGGAGGCGGCAGGAGTCCGGCGATTCATAGTAACGTTCTTTTATGGACATTTATTTCAGTGGTCATTTAAATATAGTTGGTTTTGGCACGCAGATGTTACGTTGGTAAAAATTGGAGTCTTTGCTTGGAAATAAAATAATGCGACCGTCGTATCGCATCGGTCGGTCGGTAAGTCGGTAGTCAACAAAAAGTTAAGTTTCAAAAGGGCTACCGACGAAGATCTTGGTTTATAGTAGGTATACTAGTTGAGATGAGAACATCGGGATCAAAAGTAGCGTATTTTCTATGTTACTCCTCGATAATGTCGCTATCTATTGGTGAATCATTTTTCAAATCAGTCTCGAAATTTCGGAGCCTATATTACAAACAAATAAATAGTTTTCTTTAATAATAACTAGCTGCGCCCCGCGGTTTCACCCGCGAAAGTGAAAAACGCGTTATCACGGGCGCGGGCGGCCGAGCGGTTCTCGAGCGGTTGCACTTTTTCATTCATTATTCGGGTTCTACTAATGGATTATGGATTTCGATGCAAAGTACTTATACCACGACGTTCCTCGAAAATAGAATTATCCAATATTGAAAACGAGATATCAATCGGATTAGTAGTTTTTAATTGTATAAGGAACAGACAGACAGACATGAATTTTAGAAATAATATCATTTTGTTCTACTACTTTTCCTGAGTCCTCTAGACAACTTTATTTTAGTTTACTTCCAAGTACAGACTTTTTGTCCTCTCTTCTTTTATTATAAGTATATAGATAACTATAGATTTTATAGAAATCTATGATACCTATGAATTTGCCCCTATAGCCCCTATAATAACTGTAAGCTACCTGATGTGATGACAGCAATCAGCAAAGCCAGGAGCAGTGAACTCTAGCAGTAGGTATATATGCTGGAGTGGGCGGATGTAACATGATCATGAAATGTGCCATCGATACGACGAAGAAGAACGATGATATGGACAGGTGTAGCTCCGTGCCCGGTATGATATTATAGAAGGTATCAATGCTTATTTGAATTCCCCATTTTGATCTAAATAAACAAACCCGTTTGTAATGTGGTGTAACATTATTGGGTTCTCCCGGCGGCGGGCGCGGCGCTGGCGAGTGGCGAGTGGCGTCCCCACATGCCCCCGGGGTGGCTATTCGTCAGAGCTCAGCGCAAATGTTTTCATTTTTGTTTCATAAATACATGTATGAATGTTTCTACAGAGGTAAAGAGCGTGGAATATATCGTATTATCGTTGATGCAATGCAATATTGCCGCCTGATAACCTACAACATCAATGGGGGATTCAGTATAAAATGGCATCAAAATCGGTCAAGCCGTAAAGGTTGAAAAAATAAAAGACTTACGTATTTATATTTCAAAAACACAACTCTGTCCTTGCAGTCGGGTGAAAAGTACATTTTTTTATAACGCTACATGAGTTCGATGCGGTCGTTCAATTCAAAAGTACCCACCCAGCTATCGTGTAATTATATCGAAATTTAATTTCAATGTGTAAAAGGAAGTGGCGTAGTTAGTAAAGTAGGGGTAAAGGTAGGGGAAGGGGGCAAAGGGTGGGGAACCGGAAAGATTTTTCAATTACCAACTTTGTGCCTTTCGCTCCAATCTCAGATTACACACTAGTGATGTGACACGTAGCGGGTGCTGTTCAAAATGGTTTCAAGTTTCTGTTATTTTGTGAATTTATTTTGATAATAGCTTCTAAAGATGACATTTATTTTACATTCTATTTATTTAAGATAAAGATTCGCAAAAATGTATTATTTTAATAGCTTTCTTGGGCAGGTTTAATATGCGTACCTATACGCAATTGTTTGAAAATTGGTAAAATTGGACTTATTATCAGCCAGGCATTTACAGCTAGTGAAATAAGTTTTGAATTATAAATTAACAATCTGAAACATCTTATAACTATAAAGATTATAGTGTGGCTTCGGAACGCGCCCTCCGATGAGAAGAAGCCACAAGAAACTCATAGGTTTTTTTTGTATTCATGTTAAATTACAATCGTCATACATATCTATAATCTGATCTGATATTATCTGATATCTATAATTTGAACAGGAGCAATCAATAATCATGACCATGAATTATTTTCATTAAGATATGACGACCTATCATAGTACGCATTACTACACAATTTATCCTGTCCATCCTACTAATATACAAACTTTCAGCTTTATAATAAACTGAAAGTTTGTATGTTTCTGTATGTTACTCAATCACGCAAAAACTACTGAACTGATTGTGATAAAACTTTGTATATAGGTAGCTGGGAATCTGAAATAACACATAGCTGGCTACCTTTTATTCAGATATTCCGGGATCCCGATCCCGGAACCCGCAACTGATCGACCTGCTTATTTTCCGGGGCCTAGTATAGGGCACAGACAGATCATCTTTGTTACACTGGCGGACAACACTGTATGTGTGAAATTTACTTATTTTATTTTTATGCACATATAATAGGATTTCATAAATATGTTGGCATATCACAGAATAGGTAAAATCACGAAATAGCTTCAGTGATTTAAAATAAACACATGTTACATATAAGAATACAAAGTAAGACAAATATTCAGTCAGTCCACACTAGCTGTGGAATTCTTAATATCAGTGCGCTAACTACGGCCGTATAATATTGGCTCGGCGGGTGCAGAGCGCCCCCCTTCCACCGTCCCCTACCAGTCACTACCCCTACACCCTCCCCCCACAACCTTCAAGTGTCGTGAGCACATTACTTCTGTAACTTTTAAATTGTAAATACTTTGCTATAGTCGGAAAGTTATTGTCTGCTATGTTGCGGGAATATTTTCAGGAATTTTTTATGTATTAAAAATATGAATCATTATTTTAATACTGCTTATGTGTATTCTGTGGTATTGCTCAAGGCATTCTACTAAACGTATTTTATACATACAGTTAAATTCGTCAATGCATGTCGAAAGGTTTCTCTAATAAAATACACACATTAAAAAAGTGTAGTTTCATAAATTGTACACGTCCTATTTTTTAATAGATATCTTTCATCGGTGCGAGTGCGGTTCGGAAAAAAACCGATATCTCCCCAAGCAATTTCATTAAAATAATACTTCGATTTTTCTTCTGATTTTGCGATGTTGGTTTAAAATTATCAAACTAATTTTCCGATTTTAATCGATGCTCTTCGTTTCCAAATCTTTACAGATAAAAAAATAATAAAGGCAAAGAGATTAAAATCGTAAAATTTGCTCATTTAATCATATTAGCCGCTGTGCTAATATGATTAAAACTAAACTGGACAAATGGAGCAAACTATTTGGACACTCTACCTTGAGATTCCAGTACTTAGATACTTGATTTTGTAATATATTTTACATATTTAAGCTCGTTTCCCAGAAATAAGATCTAGAATATTATAAACACATTCAAAATGGGCTTAATATTGAATTGACTTCTAATATCTCTGTAATAATCCTTTTTAGTTTTGAGTACCGATCTACAAGATTTTATTCAAGTCTTGTAGATACTCAAAGTTACATTTCAATATAAAAACTACTTGGGTATGTATACATCATAATAAAAACGTTTGTAAAATCAGTCGACGAAAATCAAGGCAAGACCAGAACTTCTAACCAAAAACGGTGGATAGGTACTTAATGATAGCCTATTGAAGCTGATCCTTTGTGAATCGACGTCAATACTTCAAAGCCGTTTCAACTTATTATAGGTACTCGCAAATAGTAGACACCTATTCCTATAACAGTACTTACCGAGCTATTCGAGAGCACCTCACAGCAAGTAAGCAACACCTTTTCAAACCTATTGAATTGGATTTCTAGTTGACGGTACAACTCGCCTACGGGGTTCCTTTCCCTTCCTTTCGCATTAACTTTTTGTCATAAACACAAAAGGCATAACGATTTGGCATAAACAATTTTGCCATAATACTCATTACTCATAAAACTTTTGGTATAAATGTTTTAGGCATAATCGACATTTGGCATAAACAAATTAGGTATAATAATCATATGAAATTTTTTTTTGCAATGAATATTATTGTTATGATACTCAATAAGCAAAATCCTACTAATATTATAAATCCGAAAATCTGTTTGTTTGTTTGTTTGTTTGTTCCCTCTTCACGGTCAAACGGCACGACCGATTTGGATGAAAATTTGCATAGGGATAGTTTAAATGATGGAGAGTAACATAGGATACTTTTGATCCCGAAAATCCCGCGGGATCGGGACTTACGCGGGTGATAATATTTATTAGATGAAAATTTGCATAGGGATAGTTTAAATGATGGAGAGTAACATAGGATACTTTTGATCCCGAAAATCCCGCGGGATCGGGACTTACGCGGGTGATATTTATTAGATGAAAATTTGCATAGGGATAGTTTAAATGATGGAGAGTAACATAGGATACTTTTGATCCCGAAAATCCCGCGGGATCGGGACTTACGCGGGTGATAATATTTATTAGATGAAAATTTGCATAGGGATAGTTTAAATGATGGAGAGTAACATAGGATACTTTTGATCCCGAAAATCTCGCGGGATCGGGACTTACGCGAGTGATAATATTTATTGGATGAAAATTTGCATAGGAATAGTTTAAATGATGGAGAGTAACATAGGATACTTTTGATCCAGAAAATCCCGCAGAATC
This sequence comes from Idaea dimidiata, assembly GCA_949358125.1. Taxonomy (NCBI): domain Eukaryota; kingdom Metazoa; phylum Arthropoda; class Insecta; order Lepidoptera; family Geometridae; genus Idaea; species Idaea dimidiata. The sequence continues at coordinate 25,201,582 of OX442333.1, read as the reverse complement.
GGGACTTACGCGGGTGATAACCATTCAATGAATGAAAATCGACACAGGGGTAGGATAAGTGATGTAGAGTGGCATCATCATCGTCGTCATCCATCGTCATCGTCATCCTTCGTCATCGTCATCGTCACTTACTGACGAAATACAAACTTTAACTTACTTCACCTACCTACCGCAGTGCAAAAATCCACACTTAAACGGACGACCAGGGAAGTACTGATGATGCCAGGCGCGGTAGCGCCTGGCTTCAACAGTACTTCAATGGGCGACCGTTTAAGTGTGGATTATTGCATTGCGGTAGATAGGTGTTCGAACAAAGCGGGATCGCGACTTGCGCGGGTGAAACCGCGGGGCGCAGCTAGTAATTGCATAAATGTTTGATGGTAATCCAACTTTTTTTTTTTAAATTAAGCTTATACTCATTTGTTATACTTAGACCAAATGATAAATGAGTATAATAAATAAATAAAAATGATTTATTTATAGTTAGGCGCTTCAACGAACGCTATGTCAGTTTCTTCTTAAAAAATTCGCGTTTGATATTATGCTTCATGCATGACTGTGTTTTGAATATTATGCCATACATTTTAGGAAGAAAAAGTTTATGCGTTATGTGTTTGTGGTTTTTGAATATTTTGCGTTACGCTTTATGCCTTCTGAGCCTTTTTTGTCAGCCGGAAGGGACCCCTCGCCTACACTGAAGACTCGCGTATATCTCAAATTCCAATACAAAAAGGATAAATAACCTAAACGTGAGCGTTTTAAACAGTTGGAGTACCTATAAGTCACAGAGCGCTAACCGCCTATACCTACTCGTAGTCCTATTAAAGGCATAGCTCGGGAATAACACAAAACGCGTGAAAATCGACGAACCAAACGCTAACAACAAAGAAGACGTTAACTTTTTACCTTTGATAAAAAGGTTCTGTAGGAGCAAGGGAGGCTTATTGTTCTTTATTACGTATCCAGACCCACCCATGCTTATTTTGCAGTAGTCCTTTACGTAAAAATAAAACGCCGAATTTTTGTTGACAAATAACAATAGGTACAGCAGATTCTACCTAATTAAATTAATTCGTGGTGCAACCAAATCTAAACCTAAACACAACTCAAATTGTGTCATAGCCGACCGAAAGTAAAAAAAACTTCACGGCGATATTTCATACAATTAAAAATATGTTTGATACCAAGTAGACAAAACTTGATAATAGAAATGCAGGCAAAATATCTTGTAAGGCCACGCGCTGTGTAGGATTTCGTAGTCTCCATTTAAATAACACGAATACAATTTGGTAATGTTACTACTGTTGTGTGATCAATGTATAAATCATGCAAAGGTAACAGCTTCAGCTACTAAGCGTGTCTGAGCTAAGCTGCGGACAAATAGACAGATGACTAATTATGGCGAAACTAGGGTTTCTAGTCGACAACGAAACAATTAAAATATTGTTTCGTTGTCGAATAAGGTATAGGTAATTAATATAGGAAGTGCTAACCTTTTCATTGAGTAGGAGTATTATGATTTTAATCAATAATACATTTTGGGGTCTAAATAAAACAAGTTGTAGGTATTATTTTCCCCATGAGTCTTCCCTCCCTGGCGCGCGCGACGCGCGGGGCGCTGGCGTCGCCCTCCCTCGGTAATTAACCGTCACTCCGGTCCGAGTTGCCGTAGGTCCGGCGATTATCGATCCACACTAGCCATTCTTAGCATATCTATCGCAGATCGCAATCGCTACCGGCATCTTCGTTTATCAATTCTGCGTCCCACAAGTCCTGAACCCGAGGGAAAATCGGGATCAAAAGTCACCTATATTGCTCCTTGACTACGTAGCTTTCTACTGATGAAAGAATTTTTGAAATCGGTCTAGTAGTTTCGGAGCCTATTTATTACAAACAAACAAATATGTTCTCTTTATAGATGGTTTACATACAAGCTCAAACAAAGGAAAAATCAAATCATAGACCTACACCTACATAGTTATTGGTACGATAGACAATAGATACATGACTTTTCAAACAAAGAAAAGCATTTTTCATTATCCTCAATCGATATTACCCCAACAGAAACTTTTCCTTCGGGCTAAGATGGAGTTAACATACATCTACGCATACATACTCTATGGACGATGTATTTCTTCTATTATTTTAATGTCCGTAGTGGTAATAATTATTGAATAAGTAGAATTATATAAGATCTTCTTAGAATTCAGACTCCATTTTCCGGTTTTATTCGCGTTACTGTTATTATTTCAGCTTGTTTTTAGCATTCTATCAGTATCAAAACGTTTCGAGATCTTTACAGGTCTCATCCTCAGAGGTATTTCGATCCAACATCACGAAATCAGAAAAAAAAATTAGATCTTCTTTGTTATGATAGGCGTCTAACGATAAGATATCTTTTTATATAACCGCACAATCAATGTAACATAAACAAACAAGACGAATGGATCAGGATTCAGCACGCGACACGTCTCCTATCGGCCAGCGATCGATGACTGCATACGATTTCCTCTCAGGGTGCAGTGCAGGGGTGGCCTCCCCTAATCAACGCATCGGCTTATGCAAATATAATGTAGGTAGGTACCTCGAGAGGGTGCCACGCCGCGAGATGTATGCAGCGCCATGCTTCGCTCAAACTTATATAATAGCCTATAGTTTACTACAAAGAAAAACTATATTTATTGCAATCTTTCACTAACGTATAAACACATTTTTGCACATGTTTTTATCTATTGTCTGTATTGTCATCTATACCAATTTATAAAATTTAATTAATATCTATAAAATACTTTGTCTTGACTGACTGATGGACCAACGCAACTGTGCTTAATAGTTGATAGAGTGCTACTGAAGCTGTGGTGTTCTTTTTGTGATTTAAGCAGTTGATAAGATTTTTTTTAAATTCTGACTGGTTCAGGAAGTTATGCGAGTGATGCCGGGAACACAGCTAGTATAATATTTTTCTTCGGTTTTTGCGAGGCAGTGTTTTATTAAAGGCGAAAATTAAATTCATTTTTCGATTTAATTCATTATACTTATTTAGCATTTAGAGGTTTAAATTGTCATAAGTTGTTTATTAATAAAACACTTTAGTTACCGGGTTTAATCGCGTTATTCATGATTTTTAAACGAACCGAGCTTTCGCCAACTTTACAGTTGGATTTTTCAAGGTTGACTGCGTAGTTATTTATTATAGAATAATAAAGGTACCAAAAACTGTTGTCTTTTTGGCAATTATAGTATCATCTGTGATATCATGTTGGTACATGATGAGTGATGACGTATATAAGGTTACCGATGGTCTTATCCCGGTCAATTATTAAAAATATCGACCAACAACTTTTAAACAGCCTTGTTAATGTTTACGAAACATAGGCACTAAACTATAAACATAGCGATTAAAAAATATTAAGTTTTTATATCTAAAGATAAATCAGTCTTGCAATAAAAACACCTTCACCACCGCACCGCTTCGGTTATTGTAAACTATAGTTGTGGTATGTGATAACAATAATATTAGTTCACTAAGTCACTTATGTTCTATAAATAATGATACAAGTTCACAACGACGAGAGATGTTCATATCGCATCGCATATCGCGTTGGAAACGTTAAACATTTCATAAATCGCAATAATATATAGAATGTCGTTGTAGAGCGAGCTATATTAATGTTTTAGTGCCGTGGCGGAATTGCATTTTTATACTTTATTACATTTTTAATTATCATTGCACCGATACTGTGAACCCTTCGACGTAAGAACGTAATCTGTCTTAAGACCTCTGTCCACTATCATATGGGTAAAGGAGTAGGCACTATACGATCTTACTTTGTCGATGTTCTTGTGTCTCGGAATAAACTACAACCACACGTTTAACCATAGCATGAGCTTTCTTGCAATAAGCCGATAAAATCATTTTAGGTATAGAGGAGACAGTCCACTGGATTGGAGTATTGTAAGTCTCACAGACTTGCGTAGACTCGGTCTTGTTTAGACCGACCCTCGGTTTCTCATCCATCTCTCACACAGACTGTCAATATCAAGGCAGGACTTCTTGGGTCTAGCCAGTCTGCTGTGGCCAGGCGGAATCGCTATGGCAAGTAAATGCAATATTACTGAAGTGTTAAATAAAATGCTAAACCGAGACAGATGTCAATACAATATGGTTGCAAGTTGCAAGTTCCCGAAGCAGATAGAGCAATTGGTGGACTGTGTCCTTTAATCGACGTTTTATTAGCTTAGCCTTGGCGGCATCACCCTCAAATCGGCACCGTAGGCATAAATGGCTCATTACCGCTTTTGTTGAAAAAAACTTTTTTCTTGCTTTCGTCTAATAATAATAAAAACATGTTGTTTTTATTATTAATTTTGTCAAGAAAGAAAATCTTTTGTTGGCTCTTTAATTACCAACATAATAATTACTTTCATGTTCGATTCCCATAAAACCTTGTTGATGAAAAGCAACCTTTATAGTTTGACTTTTTAATCTACAGATAAAAAATATCTGTGAATAAAATTGACCACCTTCGGAAGTTTCATTTTTTTTAAATACGGTAACCTAAAAATGTCATCATCAACATCCTCAGCCTGTTCCAGGTGACATTTTTATTCAACGGTGTTACTTTTTATTGTATCTTTTTATTATGTGGAGATTTGAAAAACTCAGCACTAAAACAGATTCAGGATACCTAATCAAGGAAAATCACAATGGCAAACTAGAAAATAAATTCATATAAGCTAGCTATAATCAATAATTGTTGGATACCGAGCGACTAAACGACTGTACTGATTACTTCAGATGCCGTAAACAAGTTAAATCACTTGTGCCAATTATCGGCACAATACCTGAGCCAATTACGTATGGTCGCGGTCGGTGGCAATTAAAGGGGCGCCCGATCTAGATCTCAAATTCATCATCGATCAACAAAAAAAAGCGAAAAAAAAGCCTCTCAAAACGTTTATGCGTATTAGGAAGAAACTTACGGCAAAATAGAGAAAAGCTAATCAAAATGAAATTTAAAATATAAGCAGCTCTCAAACACAAAAATATATTTTTTTTATTATAGAAACAGAAAAATATTTAAGTAGTTTTAGTATTCGATTGTTATCAAGTTATCTCCATCATATTTGAGGATATTTATATATTTGTCGATGATCTGCTAGCTGCGCTTACCAATCTTGTAGAACCGTGCAAGTTAAGCAACGCTTAGCGCGAATTCTTTCGATGGATGACTGATAATTTATGTAGCAAAACATTTTCTCCCGGGTTCCGTGAGCACGTCAAGCAGTTGGTCCTCATTGTTATCTACTCTTATAGCAGTCGTTAGGTCCAATTAGAGGCCATAGGGCAACCCGAAAACTCTAGCACTATTAGAGCCAAATCGATATACTAATCGACCGACGAAAAGTATCGCGTGTGAGTGGTTCGTGAATGGGTGGCAGGCACACAGGTATTCGGCAATAGAGGGTGAATTGTAACTTTTGTTCTAAGACGTATATACGAGGACGAGGACGAGGTAGTTCGGTGTCGTCGATTGCACGCGAGGAATCTAATACGACACATTGTTGCTTGTCTCGACTGTACGTCGTTTGTTACTTACAATTGCTATAGTTTGATAAATCGAGATAGAAGGGAATATCACACAGTTCTTACTTATCAATGCATAAAGTACCTAAATGTAACCTAGCCAACGTTAGTGCGGGTAGGAGATCAGTGAAGGGCTAGTAGTAGATACCTCGACTTTCATTCCGAAAGTCATGAGTTCGAATGCCATTTGACTGCGTACTAGTGCATTTTTTTAAAGATCTATGGCTTAGTATTGACCAGGTCTTTCCTCTAAACATGACTGAGTAGGTTGGGAGGGTAGTGCTAGGCGAGTCCCAAGCATTGAGCGCCATAAAAACTATGTATTAGAAGTTGCTTGCGTTGTATATGTATAATTTTTATTATTAGGCCATTATAAAATCTATCCAGGTTATGAATATGCGATCTTAAAATCGTTGGTTTGAGTTTAAACTGTACAAGTTAAATTTTTTTGAACACCCGATATCATCAGAATAAAAGAGCGAACAAAAACATTTCATTGGATATAATCATTATGATCTTTGCATTTTTTGCTTCATCTGTCCAGTCTGTAACGCTTGTCAAATTACTTCGATAGGGACGCTCCCTTCGTAAAATAATGCATTATTTGTTTATTCTGATGATCGTTTACTCTGTAGACAACACAATAGGTAGCTTTACTACATTCAGTTTCTATGTTTTATTCTTAAAAAAATAATAAGGATTTTATTTTTCTTTTAGACATTGTATTTAATATACACACGGTAGATGAGGGTTTGACCACACACACCTGATGGTAAGCTCAACTCATCACGCTCAACTAGAAAAAGGATGTATGTACGGCAGTGGAACAAAATCGGCCCCGTCTTTCTTAGTGGCTGCACCGGTCGACGTATCAGAGCACGGACGACTCCGCTTAGTGATAGAAAACTTCAAAAACATTTTAAAAATTTGCGTGTTTTTTTTAAAAAATTGAATGAATGAAAGTTGTTACTTAAATGAATGAATGATTGTGTAATTTATTTGCACGAAATATGGTCCCAAAGTCACAACAGTTGCTTCCTTGTATTTTACTTTCATTCAACTGTTACAGGTAAGTCTTGAGTTAAATGACTAGAAAATGTAGTTTCTTCCAGAATAATCACAATCATAATATCGCAACGAACGACGACGACGACTTCTCTCATACCGAGTCCAAGATTTTAAAAGTAAACAGCATTCGATACAATAGCCGTGATATGACGGCGAGTTTAGCACAATGAGTTGTCGCAGGGGGAGCGGAGGGAGAGGGGTAGAGAGAGGGGACGGGGGGGGGGGTCGGTGCAGCCCGTCGCCATGGCAACCGCCCCCGCCTAATCAATTGCAGAAATATGTACGATCCATTACCAGCCGCGTTTGACCTCACCCTCCCCCCCCTTTAGGACTAAAACAGGAGGTCGCTCGAGAAGATTATACATAGTGAGAGGTTCACGTTATCTGGTCGCTTTATACAGTAGAGCGAGCGACAGTTTCGAAGCGTAGAAAAGATGGACGACGCGGACGGTTTCCTACGTTTAATATAATGGTGTATTGTTGATGTCTCATATTGTGATGGCTCGATGCGATGCGATGCGACGTCACCACCACGAGTCCACTGTCCAGCCAGGGCCAGGGGCGAGCGACGACTTCGCTTTATGAGATTGTTCCATTTTCTATTTATTCTTTTATATTTAATTTAAAGATCTTTCTAATTGTAAAGTTCATATCGAGTCTTCAAAAATGTTACATTAAGAAGGAGACAGCAGTTAGGAACCCGTGCGAAAGAATTATTATCATTTCTAGTAAATTATTACATAGTACATTTTATAGAAAATCCTACCGTATTAGGTCTAGACTTACTTACTTAATGTTCGAATATCCAATGTTTTATCCGTTGAGAACGGGTTGGTGCTACGAGATGCGCGGTGCTACGGCAGCTGCTAAGATGCTGCTACGACGTAGCTCATCGCTGAAACATACACACAGTAGCAAACAGTCAATAGTTATTAACCAAATTAGGTCCGTAAAAGAAGTCAATACCTCAATGACTTCTTATCAAATTCTATAGCACTGACTTCTCATTATCACTTTACCGACTTAAAATTCTTTATCGTTCACATATATATACTTTTCGATTACTTTACATTAAGTACTTATAATAAGAATAATTATATTATATTTTGATACATTAATTTACAAAGTATTTTAGTACATATTCAGTATGCATTCAAGCTTTCTTTAATAGTACCTACCCGTAAACAAAGAAAGCATACGGTTAACTTCATAATCATATAGTCGAATCATGGAGGTAAGAGAATTTAAAATAAAACAACATTTGTATATGACCTAAGGTAATTTCAAATATTCGTGTAAGCTTTCAAAGGTTTTTTATCTGTAGGTAACTAGGTACATATGTAAGTGTATATAGTCCTCCTGGTTTTGAAGTCGGCTTAAAGCATGAAACAATGTTTGCAGAAGTCTGCGTCGTCGTCGTGGCCTCGCGTCCGCAACTATTAACATAAACGTTAGTGCATATGACAGTGGGGGGCCGGCTCAAGGGGGTGATGTAATTATCTCCCCCCTGCCACACTGGGGCGCGGGGGTGCGTGCCGGGGTGTACATGGCTCATATCCCGCGATTAATTGATAATGCGCCGGCGACCGCACCACCTGACTCTGAAGGCTGAGATTAACACACCGCCGAACCGTATTGAGCTAAAATACTTATTAATAATAGGTAGTAAGTATAGGACCTACCTACTGTATAATAAAGGTCGCCTAAAAGAAATCGCTTCTTGCGATAGGGCCGCTCATTTGGGCAAAGTTTTAAAGCTTTCATTGTACATATTTTTCTTACTTATGTACCTACCTACATTATTCCGTAGGAACGTATATTTTTTATTATGCAATTAAAACGTTACATCTACCTATCAAATATTTTAACATTTTGCTCCTGATTCTAAGTAAAATAGCTACCTACTGTCACGTAAGTATTACGTTACCCAAATAATTGTTTATAAGTATAGAGATCATAATAAACCTTCAATGTCTCTATTCTACAGTGCAGTGGTATTAAAGGTGATCTATCTCTAAGATTGCGCGCTGGTCCAACTACCGATTAATCGTTTATTTAATCCCGGAGCGGTCACGCGGGAAACTTAATTAAGTATGATACGTTCAGTAATTATATCGGCGACACACCCCGACCGCCCGCACCGTCCTGCAACACCTAGCTACCTATAGGTATCACACCATATCACATCACACCGCACCGCTGTAAAGGGCTGCCGCACACTCCATTATGTGATTTAAAATCATATTCAAAATCAGTATAAAGATCCGCAGAGCGTGCCCGCTATTCTATTACCGACCCTTGCCGGAATAAATTCCATCGAAGCGCAATAATAATAAAAAAATGTCGAGAGCTTGTCGCGTGCAAAAGACGTGCGGTCACGCGGTGTTCCCTGCCCCCCTTCCCCTCGGCGACCCGAGCCTCCCCTCCCCCTCCTCCGCCGACCACCTTCGGCCGCGCTCCCTCCGGCCTCCCTCTCACGAATATAATATGCATTATGCGAAATCCGTAACTCTTATGTTGGGTCTCAAGAATACCTTAAATAGATAGAGCGACGAGCGAGTCTCGCCTCTAGCGCGCTAGACATAGAGCGCGCGGAGAGATGGCGCGGTACCAGGCGGTTCCGTCCTTCTGTAAGGGAACACCGGACGCGGTTTCCTTAGGGCGGGCGAGGTCTGCACTCTCAAGATAACGTCGGGTATTAATCATAGTATTATCGGCCGGTGGCGGCGTCTTTGTTATGACACCGCGTTATTGCAGTTTTTTCTCTATCTACCCTCGAGGACGCGATAAACGGCTCGAGAGTGAATTTTCCGGGACAGATGTTTTAGTAATCCAGGGAGATATCGCGCAATAAAACATGCAATGTTATTATTATGCGGACGAGATGATAGTTCCGACATCGGGTGACCCCGCGTCGGTCGCACCGCCCGCACCGCACCGCCGCTCCATGCTCGTGATACAGTTATGAATAAAGCCCTCTGTCTGTCAACACAACGTTTCTCTTTGCCTGTGAATCTCAATTCACATGAAAGTTGTTTGAATCTGACCTCTCAGCAGGCGCGTCACTATTCACTATAGGCAGGTACATTCTATGCCAAATAAAAAGATAAAGAATATGTTTATCGTCTCCAGAAATCGCACAGCAATATTTTCCTAAACAAAAGGTATTAGGAAAAACGATTTTCCCCAAGAGTTGATAATCTGACTTTACAGTTCATTTGTATGGAGGGTTCATCAGTCACCCCATTCAAGCTAAAGTCGAGTCTTTCAAACGTTGAACGTCAGTTTTTCCGAGAAATTTCTCGAAAGCTCCGACGATGACTGGCTCCATTGAGCCTTGAATATCTACAGGCAGACGCGACGCACCGACAATTTGTGTATGATTAATGATGCTACAACTAAACGGGGGGAAAATCTCGGCATCTCGCGGGATCTACTCGCTATCACAGTTAGCTGCTCAACTGTCATGGCTACAGGTCACGGCCTAACTTCGATACTCACTCATATTGTATCACACATTTCAAACAAATATGTACTACCGAAACAAAATATAGACTCTAAGAAAATTGAATTTCAGTACAATATAAATTCTTTTAAAATTGTCGGTTAGTATGATAGGCACTAATGAATTTTTACCCACCTGTATTTCTGTCTATCTATTTATGATTGTTTACAATTACTTTTACACAATTTTTGTATGTACATGTAGCTACTTGTGTTTTAACACAAGTTGAAAATCGTGTATAGAGCAGACGAAGTGTGCGACAGTATAAAAACGCTCAGTATACGAGTATTTATAAAGAGTAATTTCAATTTTGATAAAGAAGCAGTCGTTCACAGAACCCTTATTCAACGTTTTACGATCATTTCCAAGATGTCACCCGAAATGGTCCAACATCGTTAGTTTACCGAATATGTTAGAGCGAGCGTGTGTGAGTGAGAGATCATTTTTCACGTTTCATGAACCGTTCCGGCGCGGGCTACTGGATTAAAATACATTTCGCCAGTCGAGTGATGGATGGACTCCCCAGGACGCTACCTACAGAAAGGGTTGCTCCCCTTTTACCTCCGCCCCCCCTAAATAGACATTCAACACCAATACTTATTGCGAATTCTTTAAGTTACAAGTTAAGGAACGGTAGGTCAAATGATAAAAAGGTATTAAATTGTCGTAAATACCTACCTACTATTGATATATACCTACATGCATGCTACATGACGACCTCTGTGGCGCGTCGGGCTAACGCTTGGCTGCAATGCAGAAGGTTGCAGGTTCGATTCCCGCTGGGTGCAAATATTTATGCTTAAAAATAAATGTGTGTATCTGGTCTGGGCGTATTTCCATGTATAATTTGTATGTATTTACCAAAGAAAAATAAATATAGTATATCCGTTGTCTAGTCACCGTAACACAAGCTTAGCAGCTTACCACGGGGCTGGATGGCGCTGTGTTCGTCACAGGATTTATTTATTATTTACTAGCTGCGCCCCGCGGTTTCACCCGCGCAAGTTGCGAACCCGCGTTGTTCGAACACCTACCTACCGCAATGCAATAATCCACACTTAAACGGACGACCAGGGAAGTACTGATGATGCCAGGCGCGGTAGCGCCTGGCTTCAACAGTACTTCAATGGGCTTTTTGGGCAATGGAGTTTTGCACTGCGGTAGGTAGGTGAAGTAAGGTAAAGTTTCTTTTTCATCAGTAAGTGACGATAACGATGACGAAGGATGACGATGCCGATGGATGACGATGACGATGATGATGATGCCACTCTACATCACTTACCCTACCCCTGTGTCGATTTTCATTCATCGAATAGTTATCACCCGCGTAAGTCCCGATCCTCCGGGATTTTCGGGATCAAAGGTATCCTATGTTACTCTCCATAATTTAAACTATACCTATGCAATTTTTCATTTAATAAATAGTTATCACCCGCGTAAGTCCCAATCTCGCAGGATTTTCGGGATCAAATCCCGCGGGATTTTCGGGATCATAAGTATCCTATGTTACTCTCCATCATTTAAACTATCCCTATTCAAATTTTCATCTAATAAATAGTTATCACCCGCGTAAGTCCCGATTCCGTGGGATTTTCGGGATATAAAGTATCATTTATTACTCTCCATCATTTAAACTATCCCTATGCAAATTTTCATCCAAATCGGTCGAGCCGTTTGACCGTGAAGAGGGAACAAACAAACAAACAAACAGATTTTCGGATTTATAATATTAGTAGGATTATTATTATATAATATGAAAACCCATTAAACATCAGAGGAATTAACCATCTTCACTACCCCACAACTGAATTTGCATAAATTTCTTAAGTTATTTGAAACAACAGGTTAATAAGGTTTTTTAACGACGACGACGACATTAATTATTAAGACTAGAAGACACGATTTCTGAAAAAAAAACAACCCTAATAAAACAAAAATGGCTCGCGTCCGCCGCAAACACAGCACTTTCTCATTCGTTTTAGAGTACTTAGCCCAATAAGCGGGCTTGCTTTTGCTTGCCTTGACAAACATGGTACGAATAATGAGGGCAGTTCTTAAGCAGAGCAATTTAGGTTCTGTTACAAGAGCTTGTGTAACCCTTCTTAAGTAGTCTTTTACTCCAGGAATTGGATATTTTATTTCTATGTTCCTCCCCCCTCTAGAGAGGCGCAAAGGGAGGGAGATAAACAAGATAACGTTCTACGTACCTATATGAATGTGTAATTTTATTATAACCCACGCAAGAATAAGAATGAGCGAAACGTAGCTCTATAACGGAGCTATACGAGTAATAAACCTTGAGGCGTCGCCGTGTCTGTGACTAACTCGCTCGTATATTTAGATTCGGTAATATCATTAATTTATTGCTATATTTGTATTGACATATTTACATAATGCTGGGTTACTGGGAAAACATATCCGATAGTAAAATCGATTTCATGAATTAAGTAGATATTATTACCTACAATGATCTGAGTGATTAGGTTATGATATGATTATCAAAATAAAATTGGCGTGAGAAGACTGTTAAATATATAAAGTTATTATACTTATATTAATCGCAATCGTATCATTTCTTTCACGTAGTTATTATTATTAAAGTTAGGGGTTGGGTATGTTGCGGTAGTCTAAGATGAACGGTTACTGTTTTTACCAAGAAAATTTGGAGAAATACCTAAGTACATAAATAGTAAAATAGATCTAAAAGTCCAAAGATAGTTACCGATATTAAGTTTACGAATCTAAGGCAGACCTTTATTTATCGATAAACAAGACGTAGGTATCGGTAAAGTTGTACTTCCTGAAAGGCTGGCTATATGACACCGTGAGACGTTTCAGCCAAACAAATGTTAAGTGAACTCAAATAACGCCAAAAAAACGGGGAATATTTGCGTTGGATCGTTTTTTGGGTAAAACATGGCATCCGATTTCAGAAGACTTGTATTATGGTCGGAGTATTTGAAAACTTTGTGTGTCTGTATGCGTCTGCTGTAGTGTAGGTACATAACAAGTAATGATTTATTAGTAAGGAGAGGCTTCGGTGGCGGCTTGTTACCAGTCAAGTCGTAGCACCTGGAGGATACGTCCAATACTACGACCGATACTACGTAGCCTGGTCCAGCCACTAAGGAAGCCGGTTTGGATCTTGTTCCACTGCCCCGTCTTCTGTCTTTCTGCAAGGCGGCGCGTGATATACTTATCACCTAGTGACCTAGTGTCTAAACACTATTTTATAACTTGCAATCAGGTGAGCGTTACGCATTTAAAACATTACGCGAATGTAACCAACCATAAGACAAATTTAGTACACCATAGTACCTACATAGGTACATAGTAGTTAATATTCGAGAGTTTCGAAGGTAAAACCGCAAGATCAAGTAATACCTAAGTACTTATTATTTTTATATAGTAATAACTAGTAATAAGGTGTGTGCGTTAGGTAAATGTCACCACATTAGCTGATTGAGCGGGTGTCACATGGCGTCGCGTCCACACGTGTTTGCCGACCGCGCCTTGCGCATCGTCTCTACCCCGCATTAGCGCACCTGTTTGTTGAGCAACTAACTAATTATGTTTGCTAACAGACAACCTTACTAGTCAATAGTACTCAGTTAACAAATTGGCCATCTAAATATTAAGCTACAAATAGGATTCTTTTATATTTAAATGATTGTACCTAATAAGGCGAATCGTTTTGGAACATCCTGTCAATACTTAGGTACTAAGTAAATTGTTCGGTTAAATTACACCTACTTACATTACAATCGTCCATTTGAAATAACACTTTTTAATTGGAACACATACCTAATTACATACTTACTTGGATCTGGGTGTATTTCGAACCGAGAGCCAGTCTTCTCGCTTAGAAAAGAATATTGTAACATAGTCGAAAGGTCGAGGTTAGAAATATAAAAAGTAAAAATCAAGTCTTGAAGACCCGGGCAAATTTGTAAGTAATTATGCGTCCCTTTGACTACTGAACACGTGTGACGTGTGTTTGCGATTTTAGTTAAAGCAGACAAGGAGATAAAAAGGGTACTTAGGTGCGTTTTATAGCCACCAATGACAAACAACATCCAGGTGTTCGGGCGAGGGACGGCACCCGTATCGAAAACAACACGGAAAGAAAGTTGTTAATGTTAACACTACAACGAGGACGTATAAAAAACGTCAATCTTTTACACCGCGTGCCACAAACTAAACGACTAGGCATAAAAAGCAGCTGCAGTCAAAAAAAGGGTTGAAAATACGCAAGGGTTGAAGGCGAGATTCAACCCTATTTTAAAGGCACGCGTGTAGTGTGTGTACCCTTTGCATAGGAAGCACCAATAAAAAGACGCGTCGCGTGCATGCGCCGTCTGATTTTAAACTTATTTGAATATAGAACATTTACATACAGGCCAGGAAGCGCTGCCATTGGCCGGCGATTTGCGGACGGACTTGCGCAATACAAAGTTATGATATGTTTTTTACGGCATATTTTGTAGCGACGACGTTTGATTCGCTGACACCGGCCGAAGCATGTGACAATGATATAACTTGAAAAGCATATTTACCTACATCATAATGTAGAGTACAAACACACTGCAAAGCATTGATTTCAACCTTAACTGGATCATATAACTTAACAGATATATTATGACGTCATCAGAAGAACTCAATGCTTTTGACGTTGTAATTTCATTCATCGACTGCATCTTAGCGCACGCAGTGATACGTAGGTATTATTAATTTTTACGATAGACGTAACAATATTGTCAGTGCTGCAGCGGTTTTAATATTTATTTCGCGTAAAAGGAACATAAAACCTCTATCACATCTAATAGGTAGGTAATCAATAATATCGGAACGATATATCGAAAAGCAAACTCTAAAAGAGAGGAATCGTTTCTAATAGCATCAATTATCAAGTCAATCTAGTCAACTTGTAATATAAATGAAACAATGAACGTCTCTAATGGTACCGAAGTCACCGCAATTATTTATAAAATGTAATTAAAGTTTTATGAAACGGTAGCCGAGTTCCCTTCTCTAGGCCTCGCCCGCGCTGATGTCGGAGCCCGGAGCGGAGTAAACAGTTGCCTGAAGCAAACATCGAAAACTTTCGTTTATTTCACTTTGGACTGTGGACTGATGGAAAACCTCATTAGTTGATGCCGATAGAGTTAGAACTCTTTTAGGTAAGTAAGTACTTACTACAAAAGAAATACTTTTCTAAATAGCCTAAAGAGTCTAAATTTTTTAGTAGCAAAAAGTGTGATTCATATCTATTAAATTTGTACCTACTTCATTAGAATTGAAATTTAATAGAATAGGATTGATAACCTAGCTAGATAGATACCTACAAGACAGAGTAGTAATGTGATATCTATAAATAAGTAAAGTCTAATTTTATTGATCAAGATTATAAAAGGTACTGTAACGACCCTTGTCTTTGATCGTTTCAAACCTTACTGTTCTCTTTAATTCCCATTTTTTTACTTAATAAATACCCCAAAGTTTTACAATTAAATGCATTCAAGAAGGTTACAAGTTTCACAAACCGGTGGTGGCCTTATCGTTAAAAGCGATTTGAAGTTGTAAAATTTGCGAAAGGACCTATAAGTGTAACTGTAGGTAAAATGTGCTCATTGTTGTAGTTTAAGTAGGTATTTTACCTCTAGTATTGGGGGTCGATGGGGGGAGGTCCTTTGAAGTACAATCAGTGTATGGGAGAGCGCCACCGCCGCCGGGGGGCGTCATTATCGAATTGTTTAAAATAACGAGGAATCACGTTTACTTTGTGTTGCCGTTGCCAGTTAGCTGACGGACACGCGTGCTCTGCACAACACACATTGTTAGTGGACCTTGAGGTGCGTGTGCGTAAGATCGGACTATTTTCATTTTTGTTCTGGGAGTTCGTAAAAAATCAAAAAAGTTCTAAAATATTTGTACCTATCAATTTTAGCATTTAGGTATATCTAAATAATAATTAATTGCTTACGAATTTACGTAAATAGAAATGTATTTGACTGTTTTATTTAAACAGTGGCACAAGACGTACAGACATTAAAACTTAACAAAAGATTTTTTTAAACTTCAGTATACATCGGACGTTAACGGTGCAACTACGGATTACTGTGTAATTAGTCTTTATAACATACATTTTAAAGTTCACCACAGAATCTATCCGGTCTTTGCCCTACTCAGGAGTAAAATAAAAAAATGTTTTTTATTTTCGTTAATTATATGCATGCTCCTTACTTTAGACGAGAACACGGTCTATTGGGGTTAAGTCGTACAAGGAGTACGCGTTTATTAATACCAGAACTCGCCATTTTTGGGAGTAAATTGAACTATCCGAACTTCGCCAAATACGATCTTATGCAAACACACCTTACTACCTTTATTACAACTTGTTGTAAACTTGTAATAAAGGTAGTAAGACCTTTATTACAACTTGTTTCTTATAACGTTCATTTAATAAGGTAGTTACAACATTAGATTCGTCATTATCTTTACTAATATACCAAGGACCATTATGTATTTGTAACCTACCATTTTTTTTTAAATTGAAAAGTTTCCCAAGACCCCAAGGCACAGAATAATAAACACTGTGGGCGTCCGGCTCTGTAGCTACTTTTATCAAATAGGTTTGAGCCCAATTTCTCATTTACTAAATCCTAGATTTACATAATATTGGGTTTTATTTATTAACTATTTTCGATGATAATTTTTGGTTGTTGTAAGATGACATATTTACCTACCAAGGTATTACTCGTAGATGCATGCATTCTACATCACGTCACCATTATTACATCATTTTAGGCTTAAAGCTCCCTAATCATATTTTTGTCTACCTAACTATGTCAAAATTAAAAAACCCCTCATGAGTTTCTTTCTGGTGTCTTCTACTTATTGGAGATAGCGTTCCGAAGACAAGTTAGTTTACGTTAAATTGGGTACGATTTCAAACGATAAGGTAAGTGATTGTAATCTAATAAAATAAGTTATTTTTTAATTTGAATTTTACTGATAGTGATAAAAAATAAACAAATAAATATAGGTTGGTACGTATAACGATACCAACAAACGACGTGTAGAATGTACCAAACCCAACATTATACAACTCGGATCATACGGTTCAGAGATCACAAAAAGCGGTCCATTTGATAATTAAATTGCGCAGGAGGCAGGAGGACAAAGTTGCACTGTAAACAGACCCTTCTCATTAGAAATACTTAGACAGTATCTACCTACCAAACTACCTACGATAGCCAACAGTAACTGTCAATAGGCATCGAGAAGCTTGAACTCACTAACCGACGCGGACGTTACTCCGCGTTATGTACAAAAAAACATTATTTCATTCGACATATTAACGACGATACTTATACACTTCAGTTTGAATGTATTGTCTCAAATTTATTGGTAATAGGTACTTTATTCTACTAACTACTAACGTAAATATTTTACTCTTGG
The DNA here is from genome assembly GCA_949358125.1 of Idaea dimidiata. NCBI lineage: Eukaryota > Metazoa > Arthropoda > Insecta > Lepidoptera > Geometridae > Idaea > Idaea dimidiata. Next base: position 25,183,961 of record OX442333.1, on the reverse strand, counting down.
TATATTAATTAGGTAGGTACGATTGCACTTAAATGCTCTACAACTCGATGCTGTTATTTATTAGTATAACAGTATAAGCTACCCACATTTTGATCGGTAGGTACAGCAGTTTGTACGTGACGGAGCAACGTTCATGCTCATCTCACGTCATGATCATGACCTTTGGTGATACTGATCATTTTAATAAGGTAGATACCACCTAGGATTACTTCAAACATAAAGGTTAAACATAGGTACTTACAATAAATACCTAATTGATATTGATGTGATACGTGTTATTCTAAAGTAAGCTCTACTCGAGTTAAATAAGTCTTCAAGTTGAACATTTCATTACATCGATAATTAGGAGAAAGTAATAAAGAAAGTAGGGAAATTTTCTACAAGAACCTAAAGGTCTTTCGTTCTTGCGACACGAAAAGGGCGCAGGTGGGAGCCGACTATAAAATTAACAACGATTAGTGACATTTGAAACACTTAGCAGAATACTCACACACCCTAAATAAATACCTAGATTAATTGGAAAGTCCCGTTGTTTCTAGCGTAAGTACGTTATTATTCTGTTGTTCATTAGTAGCTACACTACACATGGCAGACAGCATAGGTAACGTTGTTGACTTGAAAACGAATTAGTCAATAGTAAACCAACTAGGGAGGTAGGTACAGGTAGGCAAACTAACCATTTAATACTTAGGTACCTACTTATTTCTTTACCCTTTTATTTCTAATGTTATAACCAGGAATTATTTATTTGTTTGTTTGTAATGAATAGGCTCCGAAACTACTGAACTGATTCCAGAAATTCTTTCACCAGTGGAAAGCTACATATTTGAGGAGTACTTCTTTATAAAAATATGTCAGAGAAAACACCTACACATCCAGGTACATACGCATCTACCGTAACAAACAATAATTTCGTAACGAGAACAGTTTAGTTGGGTCAGAGAATCGAGCAAGTAGCAATCTACTTGATTCTCAGACTGCTCGGATAATTCCGACAAAAACTGAACCCGACCCTGCATAATGAGACGAATTTGCGTCCTCACAATTTGCGGCCATCACTCTCAGGGTCAGAGTTCGGTATTTAACTTAATAACCATCACTTGGCTTGCTCAAGAACTTCATACTCTATAGCACCCAAAATTAGACTTAAAATCCTCTTGTCATGATTTTGCTGCGTTAGGTTTACGATGCTGTTGTTGTTGGACCTTAAGGTTACTTGATAAGTTGGAAATTAGACTGGATGCGGTATTTCTTTGACAGTAAAGTTACAAGCAAATTCGGCGGCGCCTGTATAAGTATGCTAATTTAGACAATTGGGAGCGGCGAGGCGTTGATACATACTAATAAGACGGGAACTCTGCCTATCTCTGCCGAAAGGATCAATCACATCATCCAATTAGGCAATTGTAATTTTTGTTAGGTACCTAATACAAAACTGAACGTTCCCGTCATAAAGTCCTTTTGCTTTCTAATTACTTCTCTATAAGTAGTTTTAGTACAGTTACCTAAGTATTCAGAATTATTATGTAGCTTTAGTTGAAAGCAATCTAAGATATTTATAACTAGCTGCGCCCCGCGGTTTCAAACGCGTAAGTCGCGTTCCCGTGAGAATATCGGGATTAAAACCCCGTGTGTTATTCCCGGTATCCAGCTACCTACAATCCAAGTTTCATCGCAATCGGTTCAGTAGTTTTTGAGTGATTGAGTAATAAACAAACATACACACATACTCACAAACTTTTAGCTTTATAATACTTATTAACGGGTCGGTTTCGCCGGATAACATGATGAATATGATGAATTAAATTAGATAGGTAGTTATCTCTGTTTGTAGACTAAATCTACCTACTTTCTACTAATTGTAATCTTAGGGCGGCTTGCATAACACTATTTAAAAATATATTTAACTAAATCAATTTAAAAATAATTTATGGGAAATCGAACATTGGACTCTATTTCATTAAGTAGACGATTGATAATATGTTGCCACACATTGACAGTTTGACATATTTTAAATACGATTAACAGCATAAACATGTTTAGGAACCGTTATGCAAGCCGGCCTTAGGGCGACTTGCATAACAAAATTTAAAAACATATTTAACTAAATCATTTTAAAAATAATTTATGGGTAATCGAACATTGGACTCTATTTCATTAAGTGGACGATTGATAATATGTTGCCACACATTGACAGTTTGACAGATTTTAAATACGATTAACAGCTTAAACATGTTTAGGAACCGTTATGCAAGCCGGCCTTAATGTTTTTGTATTAATTTATCATAATCTACTTCACAATGACATGTTAATTTGTTTCTTGTTATAATACGAGTATATAAGTACACAAAAGGAAGCATGTTAGAACAAGTTTTGTTTGTACCTGCTTTCAATGAATAAACGTATCTATTTGTATTAATAGGATTTAAACATTCTAAACGCGGTGTGAACCTCTGAAATCGTTAGTTCAGAAGTAGGTACAGAAATTGGTATTCGGTATTTGATAATCAAATGGTCACCCGGACCAGACCTATCTACCACTTGTTATTCCGAAAATTACCCTAAACATGCAGCATCACCGGTCACCGGACGCATACCACTATAAGTAGTTCAACCCTTTTTTGTCACCGCGCATCATCATAGGGACTCGAGACTGATACAAATCGGAATGTAAAGTGTTTTGTTGCATTCTTCTACGGTCCCGTTAAATTTGAATTTGCGTGTTGTAGATATATGCGTGCGCGTGTGTGCGCGGGAGGTATGCGCTTGCGCGTCGTCGCAGACTGATGGATGACAGGTGACGTCCGTCGGCGCCGCAAACAAACAGCCAGAGACGACCAATCCGCGACACATAGCGAATAAACATAATCTAGAATTTACCCGGGAATGTAACATTACCTTTAATTAGAGAACTTCAAAGAACTCGATGCGATGTGTGCGGGTAATGAGCGATCAGAAAGTAGTCGAGTGATTCGTTAGGCATTCGACAGTTAGTAAACAAACGGTTACACATCACGTAAGCAAAGACGGATGGCCGATGCGACGACACGGCTACATATAAACACTATAAATAGGTACTAATAGTACTCTCATTACGAGATTTCATTTAGTTTTCAAAAGTTTTTTAAATATCATCTCATCAATCACTCTTTATCGTTAACATTTTAATAATAATGATTAAAATTCCTTAAATATTATGATTGTATGATTATCACACGGTGTCATTTTTATTTATACAGCGTGTTTCGACGATGAACATTTAAGCCGAAAGGGGGTTGTTCTAGACGTCTCTAGTCGAACAACTTACGAACTACAACTTTTAATAAAATGAAAAATGGTGAAAGAAAACTAATATTAATTTTTAAAAACCTATTCAACGATACCCATCTTGACATACTTTGACGATTTTGGATTTTTTAATTTTGACAATATGGCGTCTGGTTGTGACAAAAGTTAATTTGGATTACTGTCATGTCTTTAGTCACACTCGCCAGATTAAGACGAATCGATTGACGTAAGAATTCTCAAAATCGGTCCACGCGTTTGGTCTCTAGAACGCCACATAGAAACATCCATACATACATACATACATACATAGACCGTTAAACACATTACCCTCCTTTGCGTCGCGCAGTCGGGTAATAAAAAATCTTTTTTTTTTTTAATTTTGAGTTAATTTCACTGAAAAATAGCTGTTTTTGATAATAAAAGGTAATTAAAGTTTTGATTGTAGTTGTCCAAACTGAATAAAATAACAAAATATGGTCAATGACATATAACTCTAAGAAACAGCTGATTTTCAAGTAAGTAAACTTAGAATGTTCGAAAACTACTTGGAATTATCAAAAGTTGTAGAACACTTTCGGCTTAAATGGTCATCGTCGGAACACGCTGTTTAGGTTTGTAATAGGGGTTAAAGTATGAAATTGCCGTTTTATTGCAATAGGTTCTTTGAATTGACATAGAATCTTCATGGTTTGAGGTTTTCGAATGAAACTTTTTTCAAATGGTTTCTGTGATGTTCTTTTTTTAAAAAATGTGAAACATTTGAATATCGACTTTCAATTGTTTTTGTTATTCAATTTAGACAAGAAAGATGGATACTGCGAAAATTCGAGTGATTTTTGAATACGAGTTCCGACGCGAAACTAACGCGGCAGAAACAGCCCGCAATATCAATGCTGCGTTTGGAGAGGGGTCTACTAATGAACGCACCGTGCGATTTTGGTTTAAACGCTTTCGTGATGGAAATTTCGACTTAAAGAACGAGCCACGAGGAAGACCGCCCACACAGGTGAATAACGATGAATTAAGAGAGATAGTGGAAGCCGATCCTAGTCAAACTACCCAGGAATTAGCGGCATGGTTTAACGTTACCTTACCCACTTTATTGACTCACTTGTGTCAAATCAATAAAATAAAAAAATACGAAAAATGGGTGCCTCATGATTTGACTGATCTGCAGAAAGAAACGCGTGTTGAAACTTGTGTTGCCTTGTTGAACCGGTACAGAAATGAAGGAATGTTGGATCGAATTGTAACATGTGATGAAAAGTGGATTCTTTATGATAACCGGAAAAGAAAAATGCAATGGCTGACCCCAGGTCAAATGCCACAACAGTGTCCTAAAGCAAAACTTACCAATAAAAAGGTAATGGTAACTGTTTGGTGGTCTCAGCATGGTGTTATTTACTATAGTTTTCTTCGATCTGGTCAAGCAATTACGGCAGATGTCTATTGTGCCGAACTCCGAACCATGTTGACAAAACTAGCAGTAAAACAGCCCCGACTCATGAATCGATCTTCACCATTATTGCTCCACGACAACGCGAGACCTCACACAGCACGAGAAACCATTTTGACCCTTCAGGAACTGCACTTAGAAACCATTCGTCATCCTCCGTATTCACCAGACCTTGCTCCAACGGACTACCATTTTTTTCGTGATTTGGACAATTATCTACGTGACAAGAAGTTTTCTTCCCAGGAGGCAGTACAAAATGCTTTCACACAGTTTGTGCAGTCTAGATCGTCGGAGTTCTATCGCAAAGGCATTAATAACCTTCCCATTAGATGGCAGCAATGTATAGATAATAATGGCAACTATTTTGATTAAATAAATTTGTTAAAAATTTAAAAAATAAACTATTAAGATTTTCAGTACAAATCGGCAATTTCATACTTTAACCCCTAATACTTGGTTTGTACCTACGCATCACTGAAGACTACTTCTTTTATTATTAACAAAGCTAAGATCCTTTTTGCGCTGTGTTTGATGATCATATATTAATGTTTATGAATCTGGCAGAGGTTTATAACGTGTCGAAAGTTTTAGCATCCCTGTTGTGCCGGTATCCCTCATTAGAGATGCGCGTGGTCGGGAGCCCTGCGGCGACACAAAGCGAGCCGCGGCCGCATCACTCGAGCCCGCCGCGCCGCGCCGCCCCGCCCCGCCCCGCCCGCCGCCCGCTCGCCTGCGCGTGCGCACCACATACTATCAATATTCTGCTAATCGCTCATTTCGTACTTACTCCCTCTACACATTAACGGAAATGATAATGGTACTATTAAATCGAAGTCTATTTTGATCTACCACATTCTTTTAATTCAACCAAACTTAAGTTAATAATATTATAATCTATACTTTTAATAAAATCGTAACTTAGCGGTGTCTGTTTTTGAAAGATTTTTTTAAAAACTATTTTTAGGGGTATATACTAACGTAACAGACCCCATTTCCGTGTTTAACTTTTTGTCTGTTTGTCCGTTTGTCTGTGCGTTTGTGAGCGCTAATCTCGGAAACTTCTAGTATATTAATAAATGGGAAACTAACTCTATCAATACGTTTTCACGCTTACGCCGTTGAACGGATTTTATTATTTTTGAAACAGATCTCTGTAAAACACACAGTATTTACCGGGCTTTACTCGCGTTTTGTTTAATAACGACATTATTACAAAAGTACCGAGCTTTCGCTAACTTTACAGTTAGCTTTTTCAAGGTTTTCAAGGTCGGTCAACCTTGACAGTTACTTGAACCTTACAAATGCTAACTGTAAAGTAAGCGGAAGCTCGGTAAATATTTATTTCACTTATATTTATCTATAGATTGAACAATCAGCCCTTATTAAAACATTTCCAGAAAACAATCAAATTATTATAGCAGTGCGATTGTGCTTAACTTAATTTTCCTTGGTAATGAAACGTTAACTCTTAAGTTTATTAGGTACGACGATGATCGCCTATCAAACAGCTAGTTACGCTTGTTAAACATCATTTTACTTTTTTAATTACCTATTGTGCACCACTGCTGGGCAAAGCTCTTCCACTCCCTATCTTGCGCCAGGCAAGTCCGGCCTTATACAGGGTGAACCATTTCGATGGGCTTTCAGGGGGATATCCTAAACTACAAGAGATAACAAAAATTCTGAAAGGAGTTGCGTCCCCGATTTTGACAAAAACAAAAATGCCGTAGATTTTAGAAAATATTTTGAACATGATTTGTTATGATGACAAATGCTAGTGCAGTCGTTTAAACCGAGTAGGTAGTTGTTGTGGGAACGGGTACTTGTACAGAATACTTGACTTTCATATTTTTACAAATAAAAAAAATAGACATTTCTGTCGATGTATCATACTATGTTTGCCGGTACAATCATATAAGGTATTTATTTTTGCAAAAAGACAAAATTCGAATTCTGGCTAGAGTTATATTTTTTTCAAAAATCTAATAATGCCTTTTTTGTTTTTGTCAAAATCGGGGATCAACTCCATCCAGATTTTTTTTCTATATTCTCTTTTAGTTTAGGATATCCCCCTGAGAGCCCATCGAAATGGTTCAACCTGTATACGAGTAGGTATGTAGAGACAACCATAAAATTTGTAAAACTTTCATATTTGATGGGATAAAAACAAAAAGCACGGGTGGATCAAACTTGACGCAGACCAAGCAAGAGGTCGTGAAATAAACAACCGTATCATTGTTCAGTCACAGTAAAAATAAGATTGTAAAGATGAGAAACGATTGGAACAAAAGATACTATAGGTGGGTAGGTAGGAGAAAACTTTTTCTGATATGTAAGGTTTTATCGGTAGTTAGGTGTTTATGTAGGTCGGTAGATAAGGTAGGTGCTCATATTACTAATGTTGTTTTTATGAAACTAGGACCTACTTCAACGTTTTATTATTAAAGCTTTTTAATAACTAGATATTAAATTGACTCTACTTCGAAAAACTTGAAAAATTTGTCGGACGGTTCAAGAGACATTAGATTAGCTTAGATAGTTAGGTAGGTAAGGATAGCACTGATAGTCTACCTACCAATGTGTTGAAAGTAACTAACAGTTTTAATACGTCGGGCTGTGTAAACGGTCTATCTTAATTGGTAATTAAAGGCATAGTTTATGAGACAAGTAAGACTTGATTTGCTCTAATGGTCTAACAACTACTGAATAAGACTAACACATAAACCACAGGGATTTATTGCCATTTAATCTGCAAAGGCACAATAAAAAATATATATCAGTGGTTAGTAGGTACCTACTAATAACCACTTGGTTTACAATGTGTAAAATTACAATTTTCACCTCTAGGTGCCTACTTATTTATGTTGATTATGATAAGTGTCTGATCGTCTTTAAGGTCCCGTACCCGAAGGGTAAAACGGGACCCTATTACTGAGACTCCGCTGTCCGCCTGTCTGTCTGTCTGTCACCAGGATGTATCTCGAGAACCGTGATAGCTAGACAGTTGTTTACGGGTTCCCTACGCTACTTCGAAACACTATCCATCGAAACACCTTTCGCCGAAGACGATTGACCGAAAGATTACTTTACCGTATAGTTGTTTCACCGATTGTTCGTTTCCCCTATGGTTCGTTTCACCGAAAAAAATTTGACCGAAGTTCGCTGTACCGAAGGCTCGTTTTATAACAAATGTCATTTCCAAACACGCAACCTCCTTTCATTTACTTGATACATGTGACCATAGAAATAAGAGGTAGTAGTACAACTAGAAAGTTCACTGAGGCAGTAAAAACGAGCCGAGGGAGAGGGCTTAAACTTTACACGTCTTCTAATATACGTTTTCGTAATCTCCTAATATACGTTTTCATATCCGTATATTAGGAGAGGTATATTACAAGTTTTTAGCTGCCTCAAATACCTACCCAAATATTGGAGTTAGCTCTCGGGCTATATTCAGACAAAGACGTGTAAAGTTTAAGCCCTCTCCGTCCGCGTCGGCTCGTTTTTACTGCCTCAGTGAACTTTCTAGTTGTACTACTACCTCTTATTTCTATGGTCACATGTATCAAGTAAATGAAAGGAGGTTGCGTGTTTGGAAATGACATTTGTTACGTAAAACGAGCCTTCGGTACAGCGAGCTTCGGTCAAAAATTTTTCGGTGAAATGAACCATAGGGGAAACGAACAATCGGTGAAACAACTATTCGGTAAAGTAATCTTTCGGTCAATCGTCTTCGGTGAAAGGTGTTTCGATGGATAGTGTTTCGAAGTAGCGTAGGGAACCCAATATTTGAGGGGGGCTCCTATACAACAAACGGGGTTTTTTGCAATAATGGTTAGGAACCCTTCGTGCGCGAGTTTTAGTTTTTATTCACACAAAATTATAATATAAACTTAGTATAATAATATTGTATTCTATGGTATCTATATACCTACATAATTATTAGTAGGTATGTAAGGATTATAAATTATATTTGTGTAGGTAGGTACGTATAATAGTCAGAACATGTTTATCTACCAGCAGGGATCCTCTGCGGGCGTCCTCTGGACCCCTAACAGTTCACAATATGCTAATAAAATTGCCTCTCAAATTCAACATGACCCTTTTATAACGAATAAAAGTAAATCGAAAATCAGGAACATTTCAATACTCAGTATAATTTTCTCTAGTCCTTACCGTGTTTTATTTTTTATTTTTTAACCGGCTTCAAGAACGGAGGAGGTTCTCAATTCAATTTTTTTAGGGATGTTCACTAATTACTCGAATATGGCTTGACCGACTGAAATGCTTTTTTTAATAGAAAGGTGGGTGCTCCGAGATGGTCCCATAAAAATTTGAAGATGATCTAATAAGGATATTCGAATTTTGATATTTTTTTAAAGTGTTTCCTTCACATGGATGGCTAAAAAATTTGGGAAATAAGGCTTTGGGGAGTCCGGCCCAAACGCCTAATCCATTTTTTTTTAAAAGACGTTGGGGCCGGACTCCTTAAAGATGTAGGTTCAAGTCCTATCGGGTGCAAATTTTTAAAAAGCATTTTTTTTAGTTTTCGGGATCTTCGAAGTAATTTTCGGGAATGCTCCTCAAAACGCAGTAATCAATTCAATAAAGTTCCTATAGCAATAATACTAGGGTACTTTAAGTTTATACATGTGTTTGACTAATTTTGTTGTAATTTCTTCTATGGTTTTCGCGATTTTGCATAATAAAACACTTTTTTACTTTTTTTTTTTTGAGCAAGCTAGGGATAAAAATAATTATAATTTAAATTGAAAACTATTACAATACCTCTATAGTCTGCGTACACTGGAACGTTTTGTTACAAATAATTATGAGGCGGTAGTTTACTGTAACTTTTTAGAATGTTAAAATAGACAAATTACATTTCAGTCAACCTTGAAAAAGCCAACTGTAAAGTTGGCGACAGCTCGGTTCGTTTAAAACCATGAATAAAACGCGATTCAACCCGATAAATAAAGTGTTTTAAATTTTGTTATAGCATCATATTAATTGCAACTGTAAAGAAATTATACTTAATTAGTATCAATAAAAAAAAAAAATTGTTTACCGATTAGGTACTCAAAGATGGCTTGACCGATTGAGATGGTTATTTTTTTAATAGAAAGGTAGGAGCTCTGAGATGGTCTCATAAAAAAAGATGATGATCTGGTGTGGATCTGATGAGTATCTTCGGAATGATGGACAAAATAGCTTCCCAGAATGCAGTAAATTACTCATTTTTAGACTTCTATCAAAAAGAATCGTCCCCTGATCTAGGTACCTACAGATTGATGGAATATCAGGGAAGGTTCGAGTACCTACCTACCTAGGCCACAGTTTAGTAATCGTTAGTTGTGATCGCATGCCTAAATAACAATTTCTATAATAGCAGGTAAAGGTGTCTGAAACAGCGTTGATATAATCCTGGATTCGTTAGTCTGTCAATCGGCGTCCCCCTGCACCGAGGCGATGCTAGCACGACGACCACGACGATGGGTAACTCGAGAACTATGCAGTGAATGCTAAGTTACCCTCGCTTGTCGGGGTAGCGAAGAAAGGGGATGACTTACATGTCAGAATATTTGGATGTGATATTCGGAAAAACTAAAAGCTCGTAAATCTACCAATACCAATTCACGTGAAACTTAACCTACCTAGGTATAACCGCAACCCTTGATTTTTTATACACTTCCTCGCCGATGTATTTTTAGAAGCATTTAGTTGTTTTTAGGGTTTCGTATCCAAAAGGGTAAAAACAGGACCCCTTCACAAAGACTCCACAGTCCGTCTGTCTGTCATTCATCAGGCTGTAGGTATACATCTGTTATAACAACAAATTTTAATAGGTATTCTAAAAACAGATTGAAATAAATATTTAAGTGGGGTTTTTATCCAAATATAAAATGTACCTACCTACCTACCTAAACAGAGTGATAAAAAATTGACCGAGCGAGCGACAGCGAGCGAAGCGTCTATGCTTCAGATTGGCCAAATTTTATTTTTTCTGTATGTTGGTTCTCCTCTACAGGTCGTTAATCTCAACCGAATTTGATGAGACTTGGTATACAAGGTTTATGAGCAAATAGATTTTTTTGGTCGTACAAAAAGGGTATTAAAATACTTTAATTGCTAAAAAAGTCTGTTATTGGCATGGTGCTCGCGAGGTCTACCTACTGTTCCCAAAACTATTAGTAAGTAAGAAACAGCTTATGTAAGTACAAACAAATAATAATTGAAATACCTCAACCACCCGACACATTTCGTACATTGTTGTCAGTAAGTAGGTACCTCCAAGTTGAGTCCATACATAAACATCTCATACGGTGGACGTTCAATAAGCCGAGCTCGAGATAAGCTTCGACCATTTTTTCCGACACTTTAAATGAAAGCAACAAAAACATTATTCTGCAATAAGCACCTACTCATAATAATTATGTTTCTACGAATTGCAAAAATGGACATTTTAACAATTATTTGGTAATATGACGACATGTATGATTGTTACATTATTATCCACAATTCATTTGAAGGTACTTACCTACTTATAGTTAAGTACGTAAATATAAAAGACATGAACGTTATTACAATTTCAAATAAAAGTTCCATTCGAGAGAAGTCTAATTTCGGCAATGCCATTACAATAATCGTGACATAAAAAACTAGTTCTTGCTTTATCGACAAAAACTAAGAAGAAGCTTTGCAAAAAGCCGCGAGACCGAAGCCCCGAGGCAAAAACACCGCGACCGACTCCCGCAACATGTATATTGTATGAGCGACTGAATTTCAAGTGTTTTCTCAGCTTTAATGGATCGCGTTTGTACCTTACATGCTTACACTACATTGCACTAACATGGCATCGCTCTAAAATAACAAAATGGTAATACCTATTTATATTTACATACTTTTACTTAAAAAGTATATACCTACGCATCAACTACATATTTTTTCTTTTTCAAAGGTGTTACAGTTTATTAAGTCAATTACTTAATAAATTAAAATAGAAACGACAAATGAATGTTATAAAGATTGTGCGTAGGTATGAAAGGTATGAATTTGGTAGAGATAAGCGAATATTCCGGTATTCGGGCACAGCCAGTCACGCCTGAAATATTAATCATGGCGGCGGCTTCAGGGAAAAGAAATTTCATAAAGCAACTTTATGTTAATGGAATAAATTAAATAGATGGGTTCTCGGTAATGCTCAATCATGCCGACGCGAACAATTCAAATGTCAATTCTTGTAACTTCGTAGGCAAGTTACACCTATTGATGTTTATTGTTACAATAAATATTACTAGGTAGCACCTCATAGATAAAGATATTCATTTGATAATGGCTGTATCAAATCGGAGACAAAGACCATCGATCACTAATGGCTAATGCACTATAGACAACCCTTTTAGGAAAGATCTGACGCGTCAATAAGCATGATCGTTCATCATCATTAGTTAGCGTTCCTATACCTACCTATGACTATGACCACGTTGTGTACGTACCTATATTACTAATATAGAAGTAGGTAAAGCGCAAGTTTATATTAATATTTTTATATAAGACTAGTTGCGCTCCGCGGTTTCACCCGCGTAAGTGCCGTTCCCGTTCCCGTTCCCGCGGGGATTAAAAGTATCCTATGTCCTTCTCCTGGTTCTAAGCTACCTCCCCACCAATTTTCAGACAAATCGATTTAGCCGTTCTTGAGTTATAAATGGTGTAACTAACACGACCTTCTTTTATATATACAAGGTGTAACGGGTAAGCCCTTTTAATCCGAAAGGGGGTTGTTCTAGACGTCTAGGCGAACAGCTTTTGTTCTACGACTTTTGGAAATTCGAAGTACTTTTCGAAAAATTTAGGTGTAAAGTTTACTTGAAAATCAGCTGTTTCAAAGAGTTTGAGGTCATTGACCTTATGTTGTCCTTTTATTTAGTTTGATGGTTTACAATCAAAACTTCAATTACCTTTATTTTCATAAGCAGCTGTTTTTTCAGTGAAACATATTCTCAAAATTTTCAAAAAAAGTTTGAATTTTCAAAAGTCGTAGAATAAAAGGTGTTCGCCTAGACGTCTAGAACAACCCCCTTTCTGATTAAAAGGGCTTACCCGTTACACCTTGTATTGATAGATATAGATTAAACTATGGTCTCGTAACATGCACTTATTTATGTAGGAAAGTACTTACAATGCAATATTTTTCATCAAAATAAGCATTAGTAAATATCTTTACGAATCATACAAAACTAATTTCGTTTGAACTTTATCCGACATTAACAAGTTTATGTGTCGTGTTATTGTGTTGTAAGCAAAAATGATATGAACAGTAATGTAAGATACCGCCGTGAAAAAAACAATAAAACATTTAACTACGTCACGCCGAGCGGGCATTCCGGGCATAATGGCCACCGACGATATATCCTTTACGATTTATAATGTATCTGTTTTTATTACCAAGGGCGGACGAATATATTTTACTTACATAACATTAATATAGGTATCTTCTTGCGTATTTGAAACAATAAAGCTATTTCAATGTGAAGGTAAGTACATGTATGTCGGTATTTCAATTGATTGTCGACATTTGTGCAACAATCAATTCTCATCTTTTTTAATAGGTATGTAGTTTGATGAATACAGTTAGCTTAATAGAATTGAATTCTTCGAAGTATCGATCAAAGTATGTAAGTAAAACCTTGTGTGCCTTTATACTTTTAAACATTTAGATAACTATTATTCTGTCACTACCACTTGATAGCACAACCAAAGGGCTGTCGGATAACTATCATTTTATGAGCTCCCAAGACGTAGTCGTAATAGTAAAATGATTTTAATACAGCATAAAGTTCGCGTTACTCCTGTCCTGTGTCGTATTCGGCAACTATTAGAAATGACACGATACGACACCGTTAAAGCAGCTTATATTTTCACATACCTATCTATACTATGATATAGGTAATGTTGCATCCGCATAAAAGTCCACAATGAAATCATAAAATTTCTGTTTATAAAGTAAAAGGAAAGGTAGGTTGGAATTATCAAAATTGCCCATCCCACTATCGTGAAATAGCATAATAGGCCTTAAATCAATTTAATATCGTTCAATAAAATCAATGTTTTTTTTGATAAGTCCAGTATTCTTACTATTTTGACCTATACACAAAATATGTCGTAAAGCTGCGATTGAAATTGACATTTCCGTTCCGGATCAAATGTTTAATATTAGGCAATGTTCGTATTGAAATGAATGTAAAGTGACCACCTGTCACGGTGCCCGTGACAAGGGCGATACGAGCATAAAACTCAATTACAGAGGGCGGGCGGTTGCAGTTTAAATCGCCGAACCCTCTAGCTAGCCTATTGTTGTTGAAAAAACATTTTTATTTGAGTGCAGGACAAGATGTCTACCCCCCCGTTCTGCAATTTGTGAAGTTTATTTAACACTGGTGTGAATTATAAAAAAAAATCTAGTAAGTAGGTAGGTGTGGACTCTATGGATAATCTAATCTTTCATAAGTTTTAAAATATATCTAACTACATGTTATAGGTAAGTATTTTGATTATGACACTAGCTCAGCAGCTTTTAATGTCTCGTCTAGGTTAGCTATTGAAATTTATCACTCTTCTAGGTTAGCGATGTAAACACTAATTTTATCAAAAGCCGGGTACTTACAGAACAATGCCTGCAGAAACATAAAAGTTAGCATTAACAATTTAAAAGACGACTACAGAAAGTTTCCAAATCATAAGGGAAGCAACATATTTTTTATAATTTGAAAAGCCATTACGTAGGTACAAAAACGTGTCAATAAGTATTGAAAAGAAATAATCTCTGAAATTGTGCACACGCAAGCTTTATTGCGCGGCTAGGGGAAAGTGCTGTGAAAATTTTAAATAAATCCCCATTGCTAAACAACGTTACAAATAATAGTTAAGCTTAGTTAAAGGAAAATATACCGTATTCCTTCGACTCTAGGTTCGTCACAGCTAACACAATATCGTCGTAAATATTCTGCAAAGTTTTGTGCTTATTTTGCAAATGGTCCTTCCAATTTTGTCGTTGTTGTTCGACTTTATTTTTGTACAGAACATGGGGTGAGTTTCTTATTAGTATTTTATTCGTTTCTCTATAACATAATTATTTAGTGGTACCTACTATTTTGGTAATAGTTTTTACAGTGTCAAGAACTTAAGCGAGTCATACATAAGTAGATATACATACAATTGTCTAATTATATCAAAGGATCCAGCAATGTGTGTAATTCACGAGTTGGAAAACAATTTTACTCCGAGTAGAATTCCCACTTGATTTTTAAGCATGTTAAACACAAAACACAGCAAGAAACACAACCCTCTATTCCCATAGCCACGCTACACCTCCACAAATCGTAATCCTCTTAGAAAACATTTCCAATTTAAAAAGAATTCCTCTTATCCCTCTGAGGAGGGCACGCGTAAAAAAATAAAAGGAAAACTCTGTGACACGCACCGTGAATCTACGTATATGTGTAGTATTTCAGAAGCCCCTCGATTCCTTACAGGTCGCTTCTTCCTACGAGAGAGCATCTATTGAAACTCCACTCAGACCGTGTTAGCTATCTATTTAGTATAAAAAGGGTCGAGAATTTCTTGAGATCCTTTTTTTATCCGTGGGGGGAGGAGGGTCCATCCACCCTGTGACCCGCCTCGCCTATGTTACGCTGAATTTTATACGTATGCTACTAAATTTCCGTAACCTTCGCAATAGTCGATTCAGGTAAAGTACTTATCCATTCCGAGACATACGTAGCCTACTGGTATCTACCTTCAGCTAACCATATTTCATAGTATGTCTACCTATCTGGTACCTGAACATTTATTTTTCAAACAGGCTTGGAAATTTGAGGATTATTTTGACAACCTTCTTCGAGATAAAACGAACTTGCTGTACTAGTTGAGCAGCGGCCGGCAATAGTTGTATGAAAATCCATATCTGTCGTGTTTAGCGGCCAAATAAATTGCTATGTAAAATCTTATTTGTCGTGTAATATAAAAATTGAACGATCTTCTACTCTGCAAAAAGGCGACCAAAGAGGTAACTTATTAAAGGTTTCATTTAAATTTCAATCTGGCTTGCACATAGAAAGCTGTTTAGTGAAAAAAAACTTAAATTTTAAGAATTGTACATTCAATAATTATTGTATTTTCAAATAAAAGTTCTGAATTGTACTACTAAGTTTAATTTCTGCGCATTATTTGAGAAAAGTACTTTACAAGCCTTGGCCGCAACTAGGCATTGATAGGCATCATGTATGTTTGCCTCGGCTTCGCCTCGGTCCACATTCACACGTTTGTCCATCAATGCCTCTCTTGCCGGCCGCTGCTGTAATGTATTAAGTATATCACCTAGTTAGGTAAAAGGTAGGTAATACCTACCTACTTTATCATACCTAATTAGATGGTACCTATTTTATTCTTGAATCCATACTTAGAAAGATTTAAAATAAAAAGCTGACTTTCCAATTCTAACAAAAATATAAATTATTTACCCACATACAACTTAGATTGTATAAAAATATTCAATTCAAAAATGTTTCACAATAATAGAGTCAAGAAATGGAACTAGGAAATCGCCACCGGCACTGTCAACTAGCAATATTTGATATAAAAAATTACATGTGGAATTTAGTATCAGAGATACACGAAGTAGGTACGAGCTATGCCAATAAAGTTCCCTAGCTTGCGCTCCGTGGAAGCAATCATCTCGCCGCTCCGAGTCCGCCGCGCGCCGCCGGCTCCAGTTCAAATATTTAAAGGGCGGCTGAATTTGATTCCATCCGTTTGAGTCCTCTCTCTTCACTCCGCAATTGGATCACACGACCGGTTACTGCCCCAAAATTCAAGAGTTATTTTACTAAAATTAACTTAACGAAGCAAATTCGATTTAGGATACCCCAAGTAAACTTAAATTTGTATCAACTTTGGTTGGCAATTTATTGAGCTGTCATTTAACGATTATTGATTACTTATTCAATTTTAAATTATATTTTAGGCATACATCCAAACAGAGTGTAGGTATCTTCTTAATGAAATACATAATGTGGTTTACCCAGGCACTGATCTTTTGATATGGGTGACTACAGTTTCAAACACTATAATAATTGTGAATTACACGAAGGTTTGCTCAATTACTGTGGTTTTATGTTCATTTTTAGTTGTGTGAACCTAGATAAATAAATACTTAAAATGGATTATTGCCAATTTGCTCCATATGCAACTAGAATTATTTGAAAGTCAATAAAAAAAGAAAGGAGAGAAGAAGAAAATAAAAAAATACGTTTATTCGCACAACCACGCAAATAAACACAAGAGAGAATAAATTAAACAAACATCTTATATACTTAAAGAAATGCTTTCCAAAAATTTCGCACCCGACAGGACTTGATATTGTCAGTAGATGGCGCTACGTGCCTCCAAAAACGTAAAACAATAAGAAATGCAATCCTTAATTTCGACTCGATTGAACATGCATCCGTGGCCAAATTGGAAAGGCGTTGGGACGGATCCCCAGAGATGCAGGTTCAAGTCCTGTCGGGTGCGAAATTTTTGGAAAGCATTTCTTTAAGTATAGTTATCCAAGTGTAGGAAACACTTTAAAATATAACAAAAACATCTTATAGGTAATCAAAAAATAACATATATATAAAAACGTTTCCAAAATATAGATACTTATATATAATAGGAATCGAAATGAGACTTACGTCAATCCCAAAGAAATTCGAAATATAAGTGGTTGTAGAGACAATCCACATAAGACGGGCGGCGCGCCTAGGGATCGGTTAACCCACGTAACGTCCCCGCCGGAGGATTCCCACTTTCCACAAAGAAAATACCAATCAAAATTTGATTTACTGCCGCCCGTGGCCATACATCAAACCACTCTAATCCGTGGAAAGAGAGAAAGCCTAAAATCTAAGGGGATCCGGCCACTGTCGAATTGAAAATCCTTGTGGTACGAGACGCCTTTAATATTTATGACCGAGTAAAAAACACGCGCTGCCCCATGAATAAATATCGTGTTGGAAGTGGGAACGTTATACACGGATAGAAATTGACATAAAACACACACATTTTGCGAATATCTACTGCTAGCTATTTAAGTAGTCCTGTAAATTAGTAAATGCCATGACCGAACCAGATAGTGTACCTATTCGCTTAAAAAAGAATCGGGGTTCTTACATAAAATAAGATATTTACGTATACATTTTAGGTACGTTTACAAATTCAAAAGTTTGCAAAGTAGTTGGGAATCGAACGGGAATTATTCATTCGGTGGCTGTGACTACCCACCCCCACCTGCTTGGGTCCGGCCTCTCTCGTATCTTCTAGCAAAATATGTATGTATGTATTAGATACCCGACCGACCTTCTTTATTCACTGGCATATAAAATCTTATTCGACTTTTGATAACCCAACGAATAATAATAACTTTATGATAGAGGCAGAGACCACTAGTTCTCTCAGTATCAGTTTCCATTAGGTGGTGCCATTATTTGAGCAGTGTGGTGTGAATGGCTGAAGCATAGTTTTAGTTTAGTTGAACAGTCTTGATACAAGATCGGTTATTCTCTATGAGGCAAAAAAATGTCAACAGCAGGTAAAGTGGTGGCAACATAATTAGCCATCCAATCAATAACAAAGCCACCTGCCAATCTTAGATTGTAGCAAGATAACGCAATAAAAAATTATACGAGAGTAAAATAACTTCCCCCTATTGGCAATTTTGCATTGAGATCGATCGGCGGAGGGTCGGGAGAGAACCGGGCGCGTGGCGTGTGGGGTCCGTAAGCCGTTTTCGATAAGGCCCCCTGGCGATGGCTGGCGAGACGCATCGCGACGTACAAACTTTCGGCATTCCCTTATCTGCGTGCTACACTCGCTCCGCGCTCGCCTGCACATCACGTGATCAGAATAATGCATCTCGTTTCACACACCTCCTCTTTTCAATCATTCCTCCATTATTGTTTATTGATTGCACGAAGCAAGCGACGCACTTGTGTGAACACTAAATTGCTGCGATTATAAAATGCCAGGTTGCTCATTGGGTAACGCCTATCGGCGAGTTTACTGCTATTTAGTAGTGAGATTTAATTACGATTGGCTCAATATGCTAGCGGGCTAGGAAATACCTTATTCATTGCGTTGGTAATACCTACTGACTAATGTGATTTGTTTCTTTCATCGATACTTGTATATGATTAGGCAAATACTTTATTAAATTATGTTTTTGATTTAAAAATTTAAATATAATGAACAGTAAAAATAAAGGGAGCTTGAAGAACATTGACTGTAACAATATTTAAGGATTTGGTACCTACATATCTGCCGAGCAATTTACTCTTCTATCTATACTTATAATAAAGGAAGAGAGGACAAAAAGTCTGTACTTGAAAGTAAATTAAAAAAAAGTTGTCTAGAGGGCTTAGAAAAAGTAGTAGAACAAAATTATATAATTTTTAAAATTCATGTCTGTCTGTCTGTTTGTCGCTGTTTATCTGTTTGTTCCTTATAAGTACAATTAAAAACGACTTATCCGATTGAAATCTGGTTTTCAATATTGGATAGTTCTATTTTCGAGGAAGGTCGTGGTATATTTAGCATCGAAATCCAATTAGTAGAACCCGAGTAATGAACGAAAAAGTGCAACTACACGAGAACCGCTCGGCCGTGATAAAATGTTTTCACTTCTGCGGGTGAAACCGCGGGGCGCAGCTAGTAATGTATAATACTTTTGTACGACTAGTCGTTTAGGCTGTGCGTACGTTGATTATTATCATCAGTCAGCGATAGACAAGGCACCTACAGTATGTAGTAACAGTAGGCCGATTTTAGTAAAGTAATTGGTAATAGCTTGTGGCAAGTACCAACGCTTTTTTTTTACGAGTATACATACAATCATTGATCATGTATAATCATGTATAACATTGGCGACTTATAAAACCAGCACCTGCCCCCTAATCGATTAAGTTGCGTAAAAAACGTGTTCACGTCTCGCCTCCGCGCCACCACCAACCCGAGATCTCAATCTCTAGGGCACCACCACTCTTCTCCGCATGACAAATGTGCTCTTCCCGGCCACCGCAAGGGGCGTAAAAAAATTATAAGGAAATTTACCTAATGGTCGCGATTCTTTATACTCAACGTCCATTGTCCGGGCGACAATGGTGTAATGGAGGGATGACGTGAGTGAACTCCTCACAAGGGTTTTATTCCATTTAGTTTTTTTCTTCATCTGAAACGTTCGTGCCGTACGTACGCGGTGAACATTAACAGTTACCATCTCTCATTGCCGCCGGACAGTTTTTGGTTTAGTATTACATATGATTTTTTGTTATTTAAATAGCCGTAGGTATGTACTTAATTAGATTTTCGATGTCTAAATTATTACAACACATTCAACGATGCGATACAACTAGAGAAAGATCCTAATTTTTTAAAATATCAAATCGTAAGCGAGATTTCTAGATCAATGTGCTTCATTTTAGACCGCTTCAATTCGTTTTGAGTATTCAAATAGGTACTATAAAAATTACAAAGGCAAGTGCGTGCCTTGTGCCATGGGTCTTTACTAACTTGAATCTATACTTATACTTATAATAAAATCGTAACTTAGCGGTGTCTGTTTTTGAAAGATATTTTGAAAAAACTATTTTTAGGGGTTTACACTAACGTAACAGACCCTATTTCCGTGTTTAACTTTTTGTCTGTTTGTCCGTTTGTCTGTGCGTTTGTGCGCGCTAATCTCGGAAACAGCTGGACCGATTTCAATAAAATTTGGTATGCAGATAGCTTAAGACTTTGATTAACATATAGGCTAGTCCGGATATCCGGATAAAAAACAAAAACTGCGTAATTTCGTTATTTTTGAACCATCGACATCGATCGTCATTCATCGTCATTGATCGTTATTCATCGTCATCATCACTTACTGAAATACAAATTTTGCCTTACAGTTGAAGCCAGGCGCTACCGCGCCTGGCATCATAAGTACTTCCCTGGTCGTCCGTATAAGTGTGGATTTTTGCACTGCAGTAGGTAGGTGTAAGAACAACGCGGGATCGCCACTTGCGCGGGTGAAACCGCGGGGCGCAGCTAGTAGTTACTAAAGATAAGTATTCAATTACCAAATTTTCCAATTAAGTATTAAGTATGGTATTACTATAAAATAATATTATAAAAGCATGAGCTGCATGATCTTGGATTTCCTATTTTAGGACGAACAATTTTTTTATCGAAACAATGTGTAACAATAAGAATTACAGTTTAGAAGAAAATCGGTAAAACTTGAAACTTGTTTCAAACTTTACTCGTACCCACACTTGAAGACATCTGAGATGTGATATTTTTCCCTAAAACTACCTAATGCTACATAATATCTTTATAAATTATCACCAATTCATCCAAGTACCTGTAGAGCCATTTGGCTAATAGGGGGCGAGGTACATGACTCCAAATTGAGCACTATAAGCTGAATAGTTCTAAAACGAAACCGTTAATATTATTGATAAGACGTGTTTATTATGAAAGAGATACCTACGCACCTACTTATCTAACAATACCTATTTCACACGGTGGAGTTACAGATTTTAAAAAAAGGCTTGTACGTGTTGCATTTTTTTGCAAAAAGGCAAAGTTCGATTCCTGGCTAGGGTATAAATTTTTCAAAGATATATTAATGCCGTTTTAGTTTTTGTCAAAATCGGGAACGCCACTCCGTTCAACAATTTTGGCTATCTCTTATAGTTTAGGATATCCCCCTGAAAGCCCATCGAAATGGTTCACCCTGTATATTTGTACCAAAATTGGGTTGAAGTTTACCTACATTAATGGTTACTATATCTCTGGTTGGTCAAAAATACCACTTTATTGGGCACTGAACCAAATTTAAAAAAAAATGTCACTAATAAAATGATGGTCAAAATAAGTCTGCAGCTTTCTCACCGCTAGGCAACCGCTAGGTACCTACCTGTGCCGCTACAGTGGTTTATGGCCTTTCCTATGTAGTAAATACATAGGTAACTAGCTAGCAATTAAATTATCTTATACATATCAAATAGAATTAAGTACCTACCTAGTATAAATACCTTATCTAGGTAGCACTCAGAATTATACATATTATAGAATTGCCAGATAACATTATACCTATCTATGATTTGTGAAATAATTTGACATAAACAAATCAAAATTATAAATGAATTTAAATATATTATTAATTTACAATGTTTTTAAAGTGGGATAGGAATTGTCCCATGTATGTGTTGGTATGTAAATAATCAATTCCTAAATAAAGTTAAATGATAAAACAACTCACCATTAAACAATAATAGTCTCACCACATATTCCAACTGCAATCCATAGATATTTTAGAACACACATCCGACTGCGACAAATGCTGAAAAAACTTAATTTAAGTAATTTTTTAAACTTATGCATGAGGTATATCACACCCCAGGAAGTCGAAACAATGTATGCAAATAAATTTAAATACAGGAGACAGGTTGCCAGTAGCCCTCTCCACAGGCAACTGAACGGAGACACAAGCCCGAAGTCTCTCCGCTCGGCTGTCGAGCAATCTCCGGACAAATACATTCAAATCCTCACCAAACTCTGCTCTGCTATTGGACAATGAGAACCTTACCCTTTTGCGCGTGTGCTAAAAATCAAAGGGTTAAAAAATTCACCCCTTTTTTAACATCACCCCATTTTTTTCAACCCTTCTAGTTGTTTTTATGTTAGTTTATGACCAGGATTGCTAGTATGTAGACAACCAATATTATTCTGCTGTGTGATACTTTATGTTATTGAATTTAAAATCTATAGGCTTGAAATTGTATCATAGTTTACTTACCTACAAATAATTAGCAATTTTTAATACACTCAAGGATCATAATTATTTTGCTATAGGCACTTAACTAAACATATTAATGCAAAAAAGCGGAAAACACAACAAGCAGCAATAAGCTTGATCAAAATTATACATCAAAAGCTGTTTTGATAAAAAATATTAAAGAAATTTGAAAGAAATGCAATTTTAATAAACTTTCTGTTTTCAGTGAAGAATGGCGCCACTAACGTTCCGATTCCCCTAATTCGAAAAAGAATCCTATCCTACTAATAATTATAAATGTGAAAGTGTGTGTGTTTGGATGTTTGTTACTCAATCACGCAAAAACTACTGAACCGATTGCGATGAAACTTGGAATAGGTAGCTGGATATCGGGAATAACACATAGGTTACTTTTTATCCCGATATTCCCGCCGGAACGGGATTTCCGTGGGTGAAACCGCGGGGCGCAGCTAGTGAAAAATAAAAACAGTTTCATTACCACTCAACACCATTATTTAATAAATTATAATATTGTCTGTAAAGTCAACGTTCCAGGTCTAAAACTAAATATCTGCGATCCTTAGCATTATTTTGACTTTATTAATTATTATCAATGGTTTTATTTTTTATTTTAAGTGTTGTTTTTTTTTAAAGGAGATAGATCTATGCATGATAGATGTATACTAAAGGTTTTTATAAAAAACTAAATCTCGATGCTATAGAATTTTTCAGTTCAACAGTTCAATGCTTCAAATACACTTTCAAACTTGAGATATTTATTACAGTTTCACCGCTGTCAAAGTCATTTTGGTCGATGAAATGTCAATCGGAGTTTTGGCGGGAACGCGTTTTGGAGATGTGTTGCTACATTTTCAATTTTGTGAAACCTTGTTCGAATGCGTGCAAATTGTTTAATTTTGGGGGCATATTAATCAATTTAGTTTCGTGAAGGTGTATGAAAGTGAAAATCGGTGCAAAACATGAGCGTTGTCTCCGAAGCTCCGTGAACAATCTTTGTAAATGGCCGCCGTACTTACAAAAAAATCCCTAGACTTGACTACGACGACTTCATTGTTTTGATGCAAATAACTTTTTTTTTATTTCTTATCGGTTGTGAACCGATTATGGCCATTAGGAAATTAGCCAGTGTCTAGTATTCCAATATATTATGCAAGTTATTTGCATCGAAACAGTCAAGTCGTCATAGTTAAAGTCAAGTCTAGGGAATCATTTGTAAACACGGCGGCCATTTACAAATAATCTTCACGGAGCCTTGGAGACAACACTAAGTTAATGTTTTGCTCCGATTTTCACTTTCATTCAACTTGTACACCTTCACGAAACTAAATTGATTAATATGCCCCCGAAATTAAACAATTTGCACGCATATGAACTAGGTTTCACAAAAATGAAAATTTAGCACCACATCTCCTCAACGAGTTCCCGCCAAGACTCGCAAATAACTTGCTCATGTTTAATAATTGACACTGGCAAATTTCTAAATGGCCATTATCGGTTCACAACTGATGAAAAACACTAAAATGTCAATCCACAGATTAGTAAAAAGATACTAAGTGTCAATCGGTTATTGAACTTAGTTTATTGGTTTAATGGATTTTGTTTTATGAATTCGTCTTTCTGTAATCTAATTTGTGGTATTTCAACAGTAAAACGAACAAATATGACGCTATATCATTTCGGTAATTGTTTAGCCTTAGTTTACGCCCCATATCATATGGCGTACAAATATTCGGGCATGTAAGTACAAACAGGTTATAAATTTACACAATTTTGAAGTTTCAGTCACTGAAAAATTATGATACCTATGCCTAATTATTACAGATCGGAATATGCAACGTTTTCAAAGTGTGTATATGCTGGTGGATTGTATATATTCACACAGCTGTGCAAAATGTTGTTATTGGCTACCTTCTTCCCTGACACAGAAATCAGCCAAAGTACTGGAGAATACAGCATCTTTATGGTAAGCACTTGAAATAATATTAATTGAAGTCTAGAGTGATTAAGATTCTTCTAGGCAAGCATCATCACTAAGTGTAAGATTAATGTAAAAAAAAATACTTAATTCTCTTGTAGTGTTTGTTTATATTGAACATGCATTTTGAGGTCACGAAATGTGAAGACTACAAATACTATCATTAGCCTGTAGATATCCCGAACAGAAGATCCGATTCAGTCCTATCCTAATGAAATATTGTTGTATTCCAGGAAATCCTGAAAGCGACAGTAGATGTAGCTGATCTATTAGGAATCTACTTTGCTCTGAACTCTGTGCCGGGCAAGGGACATGCGAAGATCATGACGTCAGCTATTGGATGGGCAAGTGCTGAGGTAGGCTAATCTATGTATATACATATACTTTGGTAAAAATCATTTCAATAAATGTATAGGAATCTTCTGCCTGGAAACCTAATCCGTGGTATTGTTATCTGCCAGTAGTGTAACTCGGCCGTATTTTTTAATTAAATGTCTACAGCTATGCGGTACCTAAACATGCGATAGGGCTGCCCGCCTCCAGCATTTTAATTACCTTTGTCTACTTTCTGTTTTCATTTATAGTTTTGTGATTGTAAATATACTTTATATAAACAAATAAAATATGAATTGATTGGGAAGATTTAATTATAAAATAGTAGTTTATGCACTGAGGTACTAAAGCGCTGTCTTACATAATTATATGGAGGGAGTTATATTGAATGCAAAAGCGTTAAATCGAAAAAAATACGTGGTTATTGTTAAAAAAACTAGACACCGTCCGTTCGTGACTGCAGCACAGTCGCAACTGTCTACATACTGAGCGCACACCAAGATCGAGGCGCGTAGGTATAACTCGCATTTCGTCCGTTTTTATGAAGTTGGACTACTGGTAGATAACATTACCGTGGTAATACATAGATTTTGCTTAGATGTTCCAGTATTAATCTCATCTTTGATTAAAATTATACAATTAATGCAGAAAAAATGGTTTTAACTTTACACATTTAAATTAGATTCTTTTACACTGATAAGCTACAACACAAGGTCAGGGACACTGCCATTCTGGTTTCAAAATTTACAGTTGTAAACTGAGATTGAGCAGACAGACTATAAAGCCCCAAATCAGACACCAATGATGGAAATTATCCCTGTCATATTGAATCACGTTAGGGCAAGATGGAGATAATGGTTTTCATCTTGGATAAAGCTCTCTGAATTATCCCTTCAGATGTTATGTTGTCTTGAATTAAAGAAAGCGACTGCTGCCTACAATTTCCCAATAAGAGTGGTGTAAGTAGTAGGTGTGTTGGTTGCAGGTGGTAGTGACGCGCGGCGTGCTGCTGTGGGTGGGCGCGCGTGGCTCAGAATTCTCGTGGGTGTACGTGCGTTCGTGTGCGGCGGCCAACGTGGCCTTACTGCACCACCTGGCCACCGCTGCGCTCGTCTGGCTGGCCACCAGGACCGACCTGGCTGACAACGTAAGTTATTCATACATACTTTCATTGACTATGTGTCCCAGTAATATATGCCGGATATGCATACCATGACTCAGAAGGCGGGTTTAGCAGGTTTATCTCTGAGAGCACTTGTCAGCAG
Source organism: Idaea dimidiata (assembly GCA_949358125.1). Taxonomy (NCBI): domain Eukaryota; kingdom Metazoa; phylum Arthropoda; class Insecta; order Lepidoptera; family Geometridae; genus Idaea; species Idaea dimidiata. The sequence goes on along the minus strand of OX442333.1, from coordinate 25,157,766 downwards.
TTTTGGTTGAGGACTTAGCCTTGGACTTCTTTTCCCAATAAAAAAAATTGCCTTTAGTCAATATCTCGCTGTCTGTGTGGCTTTTGGCAATGATTCTAGTTCTTTTAGTAGATAGAATGAACAGATATCTACTTAAAGAATCTCCCATGATTTTTGATGGTACCATTACTACAACTCTTATATTCTTAATTCTTACCACTTGGGCATACAAAGATAATATTAGGTACTTATAATATTGTATGATTTGCCTACACAGCACACACCAATAGTAATGACCTTGCTGGCCCTGTCTCCGTACCGCAGTCTGCTGGAGGAAGCCGTGGGCAGCGTGCTGGCGCTCAGTGCGTGGGGCCTGCTAGCCGTGCGGGCAGTGCATGCTGCCACCGTTGGTCTCACTGCTTTGGCTATGTACGCAGTACTGGCGCAGCAGATAGGAATCTAATGTCATTAGGTTTTACTTAGTTTAAGCCTAATTTATTGTACTTTATTATTTCCTTAAAATTTCATGATGGTAATAAAATCGAATTTTGTTAGAATTTGGTGTTTTTTTATCAAACCAAATAAATTTTCTGGAAACGCTAGCCCCAATGGTAGTGCAATGCATGTTGCACTGTCAAAGTCATTTATTTCTGACAGTTTATTCAGTGTTACCAAATTTTAAAAAAAATTGATTTTTATAACTTGAATCGCGAAACGTACCCGCCAATATCATGAAGAGGTAAAAAAAAAATACCTAATCGATTTTTCACCTCTACAGAGTATCGGTGGCTTAGATTTACGTTACACAGTCCAGGGTCCATAGCTCTCTACCCGTAATCACAAAAGATCTGCCGTGTGATATCTAAAAACCGACTAAATACAAATAAACTATAATAAATAACCAACACATCACTAAAAAAAAAGTGTGTCGGTCTGTCTAGGAACAGTTTCTCTTACTTTCACCGTTTTAAAATAATCTTAGGAAAAAGGCGGTTACATGGCTAAAAATATAAAAACCATAGCTTAAAGGTGGCTACGAGTGAATTCGCGTTTTGGCTTTTTTTGCTGCTCTACTTTGAAGTTTTTTTTTAAATCATTCTGATACCACACGTATTAAACTATTAAATTAGGAAGAAATACTATATACAGGTTGAACCATTTCGATTGGCTTTCAGGGGGACACTCTAAACTATATTAGGTAGCGAAAAATTCTGAAAGGAGTAGCGTCCCCGATTTTGACAAAAACTAAAATGGCGATTTTACACTTTTGGAAAATTTATCATCCTAGCAAGAATCAAACCTTGACTTTTTACAAAAAAATAGGCATCCTATATTATTGTACCGATCGATAATATTGCTGATAAAGCTGAAATCTTGGAACCAACACGGGTGGTAAATCGAGCGAAATATATCCTTTCAACTCCTTTCAGCATTTTCTGCTATATCTAACTTTAATAGACTCATTGGCTCTACCTATGATTTGTAACCTACATAGCCTTTATGTTTTTTTCGAAGGACTTGTATGTATACGTTATGTTTTATTTACGTCGAGCTTAGACACTTTCTTAAACTTCGCTTGAAATTGATAACTCGAAAAAGCGGAACATACAGAATAATCTTAGAAAAACCGGAATTGAAAACACTCAACTGCATTCAACTGGTATTACGTGTTAAAATGGGTGGTATTTGCGTTTTCAAGTTGCGGCAACACATACATAAACGTCAACATTGTTTTCCTTTTTAGCCTTTGCGTTTTATTTTTTGGCAAACAACCATGGCAAAAGTAAAAGAAAAAGTAGGTACCTAGTAAATAAATTAAAGCTGCCGTACAATCCGTCTGCTAGTGGTTATAATCCCTTTGGTTGTTTGCTGCATCCACGTTTATTAGAAGTGAAATTAAAAACAGAAACTCTTCCTATCTGCATTATTTAGTTTTAGTGTGGACATGTTTTCGCAGTGACCTTACTTTTTGTGTTGTGTAGATTATTAGCACATACTAAACTATGTGCCTGTACGCGATGTTTTCGTTGTTACTATTGATGTTGGTTGCGAGATTCTCAAATGCCGAAGACTTTACTGTGCGTTGCACTAACGACAGTTCTTTGAACGGCATCAGTTTTGAGCCCGTCGAGAATATCATCGGACGGTACAGGCTCGAGCAATGCACGCAGGTGAAGCCGAACTCCAAGCAATGGGAAGTGGTGGTTTACTATCGAAACCTGACATCTGTGTGTGTCGACGATTGGAGAAAAGCATTTGAAATGCAACTTCATTCTACAAACTATGAGAATTTCCATTTTGACAGCAATTGTACACATGTAAGTATTTTTTGCATGTACATGTAGGTCGTTTTTGAAGGCCTCAGTCTAGGTAGCTCCACACAGTAAGCGGGTGTGCCAGAGACTGTGCCAACCAACAGCAAATTCTATTTCTAACTATAGCTTGCTTTGCTAGTCACTGTTATGTAGGTAGGTACTGCCATCTATTCCAGCCAAATCTTATTAGGGTTACATTACATATCTGGATCGAAAAAATGGAACTTATATATAAAATTCGCTATCATGCTTCATCTTTATAAAAAAAATAGGCAGGTATCATCTAGGAACAATTTATAACATCACATTGAGTTGGCCTGCTTTTAGATACTTATTATTCTTTTTTTTGTTATTCAATCAATAATTAAATAGAGTAACCAAAATATCAACAACACAACTTGATCATTGGTATTTCTACAATAGTAATAATAATTAAAGCACTTTCCCATCCAGGCATGCTTCAGCAAGAACTTTGATCTGATATTTGCGGCGTGCTACTCCCTTGAGACAAAGTTCTCAACAGAAAAGGAATTAGAGTACTCGCGGGGCCGGTCTGCTGTGGAGATGGTTGCTGTGAACAATTCCTACACAATGCAGCAGTTCACTGACAACATCATCACTGTTGACTTCATAGCTCGCAAGTAAGCTTTTCCCATCTAACACCTTTGTTTTGATGTTAAAGAATTAATAATAAAAATAACCTCTACTTACAAAATAATTTAATCAGTCAGTGACTAAATTATTTTTTATTACACCCTTTTTAGTGTACGCATTTAACCAGTTTCGATTGCCACTAAAAATTAATTTAACACAATAACCATACTTAATTTTAAAAAAACATTTATATATTATATATAGCATTTATCTTATCTTACTAATGTTATAAATCAGAAAGTCTGTTTGTTGGTTTGTTCCCTCTTCATGGTCAAACGGCTCCACGGATTTGGATGAAAATTTGCATAGGGATAGTTTAAATGATAGAGAGTAACATAGGATACTTTTGATCCCGAAAATCCGCGGGATCGAGACTTAAGCGGGTGATAATTATTTATTGGATGAAAATTTGGGTTTGCAATAAAGCATTTGATTCGTTAAAACATAGCATCATCTGGAATGCACTACAAAATCAAGGCATAGAACAAAAATATATTACTATAATACAACCTATATACAAAGACAACAAGGCAAAGATAAAATTAGAGTCCATTGGCGATGAATTTGGAATACAAAAAGGGGTCAGGCACCCTAATCACCTAAATTATTTACTGCAGTGTTAGCAAAAATCTTCAGAAGCTTAAACTGGGGAAGAAAAGGGCTCAACATTAATGCAGAATATCTACATCATTTAAGATTTGCCGATGATAAAATACTCTTGAGCGAAAAGCCCACTGAGTTACAGGAAATGATAAATCAACTGGAAAAAGAAAGCACAAAAGTAGGTCTGACAATAAATAATATTCAAAACAAAAGTTATGACAAATGGACTAAAGAGAAATATACAATTAAGATGCACAAATGTTGAATATGTAGACAAGCATGAATATCTAGGCCAGACAATGTCCCCGACTGATCAAATAGAAAAAGAGATCAATAAGAGAATAGGTAACTCTTGGAAACGCTATTGGTCAATGAAAGAAATCATGTAAAATAAGGAAATACCTGCAACAGAGAAAGGCAAGATTATTAACACCTGCATAACACCATGTCTGTCATATGGATGCCAAACATGGGCACTTACTTACATAGCAATTAAGAAACTAGAAGTATGTCAAAACTCGATGCAGAGGAACTTGTTAAACTTAAAAATAAAGGATAAAGTTAGAATAGAAAACCAAGGGGAAATCATCCAAAGATTAAAATGAATAATGGCCAGCCATGTGATCAGGGCCAGACTTAAGTGGTCCCAGAAGGTGATTAATTAGTACCAAGGGGCAAAATAAGAAAAAAAGGCAAGCCGGTGCGAAGGTGAGAGGATGATTTGAAGAAGGTGGGATGTCCATTATGGACCAGGAGCGCTCAGGATTGAACTATATGGAAGAGCTTGGAGAAGGCCTATGTCAGCAGACAAGCTGATTACCTATAAAAGAATAAATTAAATTATTTGTTTATAATTACCTATTAATGTTCAGCAATAAAGGCTATCTTTATCTTTAGCCTTACTTTTTTAATTGAGGAGTTTGCTGATGAGAAGGTTTCAGGTGCTCTATCAATCTGTACTTAGTTCTTTAGGGGCCGATTCCTTTTGGTAGAAGTCCAAAATTAGTAATTTATTGCATTCTGGGATGCTTTCCTGTCCATCATTCCGAAGATCCTCATCAGATATTCACAAAATTTTATGGAACCACCTGTGGCTCCCACCTTTCCATTAAAAAAAGAACCATCTCAATTGGTCAAACTATCTTCGAGTAATCAGTGAACAAACTTAAAAAAATAAAATGTATAGCACAACTTCCTCCTTTTTTTTTGAGTTGTTTAAAAAGTAAATGACACCTACAAAAATATTGTTGCAGGGGCGGGATGACCGTACTCTGGCACACTGGAGTTCCAGTTCAAGAGTTTCATGTGGAAATATGTCCCGCGAATGTTACTAAGCATGAGGTAATCTAAATTGAATTCTATCATAACATAACTACTCAGAATAACTTTGTTTGTAAAAGTTAAACTGTCATAATGTAACCTCAAGTTTATTCATAATTAACAGAACCCTGCAGTTTCACCTACGTCAGTCCCGATGCCATGGGAATATCGGGATAAAAATTAGCCTACGTGTCATTCCAGATATCCATCTGTCAACCAACATACTAAATTTCATCGCAATCCAATCACTGGTATATAGCGTAATGGACAAGTTTAATAAATTACTTAGACCAAGTAACATCATAACTGTGACACACGCAAACTTAACCAGAAATATCAACAAACTTATCTAAGTGTAGTCGGTCTCTCGCATATTTAACTGTAGGTCTGACTCGCAGTTGGATTAGTTCTGATCGTTAACATGCGTGGTACTGGTAGAACTTGCACGAGCTCTGCGAGGACGTGTCGGGGAGCTGCGCGGTGGAGGGCCCGCGCGGCGTGCGGTGCGCGCTGCCCGCGCCGCCGTACTGCGTGAGCCTGCAGTTCACACACGTGGCGCCCTGGATCGGCGGCAGTCTCGCCATGCAGACTCTCGCGCACATACCCCAAGTATACTGTGAGTCACTGAACTAGTTTTACTTATTTTCTCTAGACATTTCCGCCTCTTGTATGTGAATTCTATCCCAAAACCCTACTGAAACCATCCCAGACTGTCCCAGAAATCCAACAATCTGCTAGATGGCCGTAAGTCACTTCACTACTTCTAGTTTTGATTTTTAAAACTTTACTTATCTTATACATACCTAGGAAAAAAGTAGAGGTAGTACTTCTGCTATACTCTTTGATCTGTAGAGGAATATCGAATCATCACGATTGGGGTGTTAATTATCAGGACGGGGGTATCAATAATCACGGGTGAGGTATCGATTATCACAACTGGGATAACAATAATCGTGAGTGGGATATCAATTATCACGACTGGGAGTAATATTTTACTAGTAGGGTATCAATTTTAACGATTCGGGTAACAATGATCACGAGTGGGGTATCAATTATCAAATGTGGGGTATTAAATATTTTGAGTGGAGTGTTAATTATCACTTATATGCTGGAGTAAGGTATTGAATATGCTAGACTGAAATGCCCAATTTTACCAGAGTTTAAGGTATTAGTTACGCTGCAGTGAAGTATCAAATATTAAAAATTAAGAAGCAAATATATTGAGACAGGACTTTCAAGTGCGTGAAATATTTTCATACCTATGTGTAGGTAAAAGGTAGAATATTCCTAATTTGATGCTATTTTGTGTTTAAAATTCATTAACAATATCGTCCTATTTGCTCTCAATAAACATGTCTGTACATTGTAACCGGCGCAGGAGCCGCCCGCGTGACCCCGAGGTAAGAGGACTGGTTGTCACCGACCTGACTGACCACTTCACTACTAAGTGATACTAAGTTGCTCACTTGTTGCTAAGTAGAATTCGGAACAACGAGCCTATAGATAGATTTCATAATTAGATAGTTGTGTGATTCTAAGTACATGAGAATAAAAATATACTTATTTAATGCTTGGCTCTCAAATATATTAAGTAGGTAGTTTTTGATATATTTTAAAGTGTTTCCTACATTTGGATAACATTAAAAAAAATGCTTTTCAAAAATGTGCATCCGACAGGACCTGAACCTGCATCTTTGGGGAGTCCGGCCCCAACGCCTTAACCACTTTGGCCACAGGTGCTCGTCTAGTCGAGTTGTAATTAAGGATCGCATCTCTTTTGTTTTACGTTTAAGGCACGCAGCGCCATCTACCGGCCTTCTTTGCAGACGGCGAGTTTGCATTTTTCAATTTACATTGAAATTAATACAACGTTGAGATATCGCTTCCGGTTACCGTTTTTAGGTAGCAGTTGACAAATACTACATTACAGCAGCGGCCGGCAAGAGAGGCATTGATGGACGAACGTGTGAATGTAGACCGAGGCAAAGCCGAGGCACACATTCACACGTTCGTCCAATACAATTACAAACAAATTACATTCAAATACAATTTTTGAATGTACAATTCTTAAAATTTAAGTTTTTTTTCTCACTTAACAGCTTTCTATGTTTCTATGCAATATACTTCTCACTACCCGCACCGGTGACCTGCACCCATCAGTAAGTCCGCGGTATGATACCGCGGGAACACCGACGAGTAAAATAAGTAAATCCTATATCCTTATCCAAGGGCCTATCTAGATCATAATAAATTTTGGTATAGACAGTTTAGACGTGAAAACGGAACGGACAGACAGACAGACAAACCGAATTACTTTCCCATTGATAATTATTTTAGTAAGAATAAACATGGATAGGTACACGACGAAGTTTAAAATAAAGAAAGATCAACCATGGTTTACCTTATTGGTCTGTCTGTACCTAGTCCACTTTTTATATTATCCTTCTTAAAACTTGTTTTGCATGTAACATCGTAGGTTCTTACTATATTTTGATATTTCCAAGAAATAATACTATAAGTAACAACTTGATTGATAGATAGAATTTGATAGTACTCGAAGTGAATCACACTGCATGTTATCGTTGTAATTATTGGCCTCGTGGAGGAAAGAGTGACGTATAACGTGTGGTTAAAGGTCATTGTAGGCTATCACTAGAATATATCTAAACCCGACGTTGTCTCATACAAAATAACATATGTAAAGTATTATCAACTGGCAGGTACTAGCTAGAAAGCGTAGCGAGGCGCATCAACTATTATGTAAACTGTGGTACTCTAGCTAAGCCCCGTGTTTTAATGTACCAAAAGAACGCCTCCAATGTCCCTTACAGATAAAGCGCCTATTCTATAAGTAGAAATTGAAAAGTGAACTATTTACTTGTCGGCTTCCAATGAAGCCAGTAGGTAACTATGGTTAGAAAGTTGCCCACTTGGCCACACTCACAATCTAGTAGGTACATTGCAATTGCAACATTCTAGATAAATATATTAGCTTTGAAGTATTTCTATTTTGTAAGAGTAAACTACTTAATCAATTTCAACTTGTAATGTAAAAGTAAAAAAATGTTACTAAGATTCATTGCAATTGGGTTTCATATAATCCACATATCGTCAAGACCACTTTTTATATCGAAAACATCTAAGTTACTGAAAAGTACGTTAGATGTACCCGTCTAAGCTACTTTTTATCGCGAAAATTATTTTGCTCCACGGGACGTAAAGGAAAAATGACCTTAACTATTATTATTAATTGTATTATTTCGGCGCTCATTTTTCCAAAATTCTTTCCTCATTTGGAATTAGATCTTTTTTGTTTCGTTTCATATTAATCGATATCAATATTACCTACGTTATTTTCCTCTTTTTATTTATAAAGCCAGTTTTTGAGATCATCGATTCTCTAAGATCATGTTAAAAGTTTTTAAATATACATTAATAATACACCATCTTTTCTTATAGTGTAGGGTGTGGGCGCGTAGGGTGTGGTGTCGTGGCTCACCTAGTGTTTAAGTTTTCAGTCGGTCGTAAGGCCGACCTAAAGTTTGCTATTCGGGACAATAACCGGTACCAAGTTACCTAGAATAAAACTGGATTGAGCGAGCGAACTAATCCGGATATGCGAATGCAAATTTCAATACAAAATGACGAGATCTCGCTAATCCGTGCTAGGTAATACAGATAAAGAGGCCGGTGCGTTTGGAGTAACTAGTCCCGTCGGTGACGGTCGTACTAATGTGTGTGTGGTATGGTATGGCTGTGGCGCAGGCGCAGGCGCAGGCGCGGAGTCTGTGGACGCGGGCGGGTCGTCGTGGACGGGCGCTATGTGCGCGGGCGGCGCGCTGGTCGGCGCGCTGGCCGCACTCGCCGCGCGCCAGGCGCGGGCCGCGCGCCGAGCGCTGCGGGCTCGCAAGCACGTGCTCAAGCTGTGGCTGCAGAACAACGGGTCAGTTAATCTATACTATAGCTCCTTCTACCACACGATATCTACTATTTGTAACGGGTATGCCCTTTTAAGGGGTCGTTCTAGACGCACACCTTTTGTTCTACGACTTTTGAAAATTCCAACTTTTATAAATATCGGCTTTTGAAAACTGTAATTGAAGTTTTGATTGTAGTACATTAAACTAAATGAAAGGACAACATGAAGGTCGATGACCTCGAACTCTCAGAAACGGCTGATTTCCAAGTAAACTTTAAACTTAAAATTTTCAAATAGTACTTCTTCGAACTTCCAAAAGTAGGAGAACACAAGTTGTTCGCCTAGACGTCTAGAACCAACCCCCTTTTGGCTTAAAAGGGCATACCTGTTACACTTTATACATCTATAAAAATTTTCTCCCTGACTAACTGATCTATCGACGCTCAGCCTTAACTGTTAACATTAGAGAGGTGAAATTTGGAGAACGTTTGTATACGAGTTCTAAACGGCTTGACATAAGACACAGACACGGACACAGGATTGCTGTGGGGTCGTAGGTATAATACTACATTTTTTTAATAAAATACAACTCCTAAGGGTGTTAAATTGGGGATGAAAGTCTGTATAAGAATTGATTCACCGCTTGACCTACAAACTTGAAATGAAATTGAACACAGAGATTGCTGTAGGGTCGTAAGTAATAAAATACTAAAAATATTGGGTTTTCAGGATAATGTGCGCGTCGTCGCGTCTAAATCGCAAGTAAATTCTAAACCTTAGAACCGTAAGGTTTGTTGCTTTTAATTCGTCTATTTTTGTTGTTTTTAAATACGTCTAAGCTACGATATACTGATATTTCATCGAAACACCTACTATCTATTCAATAAATAACAACATATACTAGCTTAGATACAGGGTGAACCATTTCGATGGGCTTTCAGGGGGATATCCTAAACTACAAGTGATATCGGAAAATACTGAAAAAAGTTGCGTCGGATTTTGACTAAAACTAAAATGACAGATAGTGTTGCTGATATAAATCAAATCCTGGAAACAAACATATTGTGGTTAATTATGACAAATGTCTTTTTTTAATACATTATATTTAATTTGACCCCAAAAAGATTGTAACAATTGTTCAAAATGGTACCAATCAAAGCTTTCATCAAGGGTCAAAGATCATGCTTTGAACTGTGTGCAAATATTTTGTTAAGGGAACATAAATAAATAAATAAATCCTGTGACGAACACAGCGCCATCTAGCCCCGTGGTAAGCCGCTAAGCTTGTGTTACGGTGACTAGACAACGGATATACTACTTATATTTATTTTTCTTTTGTAAACATGATCTGTAATGATGAGAAATGCTTGTGCAGTCATTTAAATCGAGTAGGTCGTTGTAATAGTCTGGTAACGCACGAATATTTGTACAGAATGCTTGACTATTTAATATTTTTATATTATGTTATTTTATATTATTTTTTTAAATATATAGATATTTCTGTCGATTTACCATACTATGTTTGTTTCCTTGATTTAATCTTTATCAGCAACACTATCGGCCAGTACAAATAATATAACCCTATATTATTTTAATGCAAAAAGATAAGGTTCGATTCGTAGATAGGGTAATCATTTTTTTTTTAAATCTAATAATGCCATTTTTGTTTTGTCAAAATCGGGGACGCAACTCCTTTCAGTATTTTTCGATATCTTTTGTAGTTTAGGATATCCCCCTGAAAGCCCATCGAAATGGTTCACCCTGTATATACTACACCTAATAATATGGATAATTTCTGTACGCTGACCTACAGTGTATAATGTATTATTTACTAGCTGCGCTCCGCGGTATAACTCGCATCAGGCGGAAAAAAGAGATAAAAAAAAAAACGCGACGAATAGGAAACCTCATCCTTTTTTTGATGTTGGTGAAAAAGAAGCCTATAGCTATATGTTAATCCACATGGAGATGGTATACCTACCTTAGATATCTGTAGATCTGTGTCTTATCGCAATCATCGGTTCAATGGTTTTTGCGTGATTGAAACACAAAACAAACAAATTATCAAAGAACTTTCAAAACTTGGTCTTAGTTGTGTATAATTTGCTATCAAAATATGAATATGACTGTTTGTATTTTACTCCTACACTTCACGCATAAACTACTGACCGATAAAGCTAGATTTCTAGACCAACTCGTTGGTTATTTTTATCCTGAAATTCCGACGGCGCATGGGCGTGGATAAAGCAGTGTCTCACACCTAGTGTTATATAGTAGTAGATAGCAATTGCATAAAAACAAATCTCTATAACTTTAAACAGCTTTGTTCTGACTGACTGATGGATTCGCTAATCTAGAACAAAGCATTTTGCGCCCACAGTGTCCAAGCACACCGCTCACAGTCTCAACTGTTGATAGTACAGACGTGATATTAGGAGAGCGTGTTATTTATATGATGATAAGGAAGACTTTTTCCCAGATCGCGACTTACCTACGCGCGTGCAATCGCAGCAGTCTTATTATAACATCGATCCTCACTATTCCTTATACATATTTATATAGTACGTACTCGTATAAAACAAGCAAACAAAAGTCGCTTCGTTGTCCATTGCTCGGCGAGCAGTCGATCGGTCTGTTGCAACAACTGAGTGCGAGAGAGTATAGTAAAAATCATCCTTAGATATTTAAAACTACCCAACGGATTTTTTTAGTCGATAGAGTAATTCAATGTGGAGGTCTATATGTATTTTTATTTTATTTTATTTAATAAAGCTCACATAGCAGGTTACAATTCTTTTTAACACTAGAGTACGCTATTACAAAATTTTGTTCTAAATTATAACCCTATACTGTGAACATAGCAAGATTAATGTTGCAAGCATCTAAAGAAAAATTACCCTAGTAACAAATTATTACTAAAGTTAATAAGCTAGTTAAATTATATTAAATTTTTAACAAGTTTGAACACACAACTTTTAAATTTGTTTTTATTACAATCGAAAATATCTATAGTTATGGAATCCATACATTGATTTTTAGACGAAGTAAGTTGGTTATACAGTCGACACATTCTGGTTAAGGGATTAAAGTAGGAAGTATTATTGACGTGGACTTTTAGGAGAAATGTGGAAGGATCATGTGATCTGTAGCTAATATTTATGTTAAGACATTGAAGTAGATATGGACAATCAATGTATGAATGAAGTATTTTGTGTAAGTAAATTAGATCTATTCTCCTTCTGCGAATAAATAAAGGCTTGACGTTAAATTTTTTCAATTTTATCTCATATGTAGGCAGAGTGCGACCCAAATTACACCTGTAACATAGAATTTTTAGAAATCGTTTTTGAACACTTTCAATTCTATCCTCGTGCACATGATAATATGGAGACCAAATCGGACTGGCGTATTCCAAGATAGGTCTGATTATAGTATAATAGAGATAAATTAAGCTGTCAACCGATCCGAATCCTCTCGTTATTCTAGTTATGAAACCTAGCAACCGCAAACACCTACCTACAATATGCTCATAATGATCTCGGAAGGTAAGTTTCGCGTCAAAATAAACGCCCAGATCTGTTACAGTCATCTTACGTTGAAGTGTGATGCCGGATATCTTGTAGTCAAAGATAACTTTTTTATGCTTGTTAGTAAAAGAGCACACAAAACACTTTTCCACATTGAGGTACATGCGGTTACGTTTACACCAATCAGATATAGCGTTCAGATCATTTTGAAGTACATGACAGTCACTGACGTTAGAGATTCTATTAAAAACTTTCAAATCGTCAGCATACAGCAAACAAGGACATTTTAACGAATTCGCCAGGTCGTTGATAAAAACAACAAAGAAGAGAGGACCCAAATGCGACCCTTGAGGTACCCCAGATGCTATAGTGATTGGGAGGGATAAATGTCCCCTAATTGCAACAAGCTGACTTCTATTGGTTAAATAGGATTTCACCCATCGAAGAAGGTTTCCATGTATACCATAGCCAGCCAATTTTCCACACAAGATGCGATGGTCAACCTTATCAAAAGCTTTGCGGAAGTCTGTGTAAATTGTGTCAACTTGACCCAAGGAATTAAAACCTTGACACAAATAATGTTTATACACTAGCAAGTTTGTGGTTGTTGACCTATTTCTTACAAAACCGTGCTGATTTACTGAGATAAAGGGACTAAGTTGAGAATAAATATAATCATATACTATTATATTTATTCTCAACTTACACATCATGTATTACACATCCCGATATTCCAATGGGATCAGGACTTAGGTACGGGGCTGAAACCGTAGGGCGCAGCTAGTATAATATAAACAAAGTAGAATTTCAATGTAATGCCTGTAAACGTGTCCATTTACATCTGTATCACGGAAATATTCTAAATCGAGTGCTTGTTGACGTAGACTTCAGGTACCACGGTAATATACTTAGTATAATAACCTATTAAGTACACATCTATGTCACTAAGTATTACATGGCACGTTAAAGGATTTCCCTTGTATTGTAGACGCGACGTCATGTGATTACGTTAGTCAACACCGCCTTTTTACACACCTTCACCAAAGAAGGGTTATGTGTTAATTAGTTTATTCTATTGTTGTAGAGAATACAATTTGAGGATTTTGAATCGCGTGTGAACAGGTATTGTTCCTATATTCCAAAGCTACACTAAAATCTATAAACGTATGACGTATCCAAGTGATCATGTACCTTTGTATTGTACGAGCATCCTATGGAAATCAATAATTATGACTTTTGACTTATGGCGCTTTTTGAACTTATAGCGCTGCAGAGTCCAAACAGATCAATCGATTTTGATGAATCTCGCGTCAATAAATAAATCCTGTGACGAAATAAATCCCGCGGGGCGCAGCTAGTCAGCCATATCTGTGTGTGTTGTGGAACAAGAAATAGGCTGTGCCCAACTCTAAACTCTTAATCTACTGGGATTATTAGTGCGAAAGAATTTTATATAATTTCCCCTACATATCAACAGAAAGGAAAACTTGTAAATAATTCTGTCGATTATTGATTAAATTAATTAACGGGTATATAGAGTCGCGACCTTTCCTTATCTCGATTTGTATTATTTTACAAGCTTATTTTTTTTAAGTGTAATATCGCACGCAATAGGCGCGAACTGTTGTTTTTAGGTTTCCATAATAATATAATATTATGGGTACGAAATCCTTGGCGCGGGTCCGACTCACACTTGTGCGGTTTTTTAATGTAATACAAGCTGTATTACGTTGTATGTATATTGGCGTCCCGCGGTTTCACCAGCGTAAGTCCCATTCCGCGGGAATATCGGGATAAAATGTAGCCTATGTGTTATTCCCGGTATTCAACGACTTATATTCCAAGCTTCGTCGCAATCGGTTCAGTAGTTTTTGCGTGATTGAGTAACAAACATCACACACTTTCACATTTATAATATTAGTAGGATATTGTGATAAATGGATAAATCAGTGAACAAATATAACTTTGTTTTAGTTGTATGTAATTAACAAAACAGTTGCTTGCACTGTATCTAAGGCGGCAGTTTTTTAGCGTACGAACCTAGTAATGCGCAATTTTAAAACAGTTATTGTATGCTTTTTAGTGTTTACTTACATAGGTAGCCTGACAGCCGCATAGAGAAGCTTAAAATTTAAAGGGTAGGTAAGTACCTAAATAATTCAATAGGTACTTAAATTTGATTTTTTTTAAGGTGGAAGCCAAATTTTGAGTGGTGCATCTATATTCGACTCTATGACTATGTTAAATTAAAATAAACATACCTATTAGTAGTCAGGCGTTTTGAGAGACAATATCATCATTAATGTGTATATTCTATAATAGGTACCTTATAATAATTATCTTATAAATAGTAATAGTGTGAAGTTATCAGTTTCAACTTAAATTTTCCTTGAAGGCATGTAGATACTTGCTTACATTTTATCTGGATATTTTCCTGGTCATTTTAGATAATATAATTCTTCATTCTAAAATAAGGAATTAATAGTTCAATAGGCATCTAATCAAAGCTGAACTGCAGAATCCACTATAGAAACCTGACTGAACTATACAGAGTGTCCCGACGACGACAATTTATGCCGAAAAGGGGTCGTTCTAGACGACAACTTTTTTTTCTAGGTGACAACTTTTTTTTCTACAACTTTTGAAAAATCGAAGTAATGTTCGAAGTTTATTTAAAAATCAGTTGTTTCTTAAGAGTTAGAGGTCATTGACCTTAAGTTATCATTTCATTTAATTTGGTCTACTACAATTAAAACTATTGCCTTTATTTTCAAAAACAGCTGTGTGCATCAGAATGGCGTGTGTACAAATGCAAATTATCATGAATCTAATATGGTTCAAATCTACCTTAATTCTACCAATAAAGAAATTAATAGTACCTCTCTGTACGCATAGAAAACTCAATAAATATGTGAGCCGCCAATCAAACGTCAGGATGGCGGGTGTATTCCTTTTCTGGGCGAAATATCATTCAGGCAAAGGCTAGAGAGTAATTATTAAAATAAAATTTCGCTAGTTTAAATTTCTGCAATGTTGGTATTTAGTAATGGCGGGCGTGTCGAGATTGACACTGGCCACTTTCTAAACGGCCATAATTATAAAATATAGTATAGATATAGTAAAGATTCTTTATTAAATACCAACATTGCAGAAATTTAAAGTTGCGAAGTTTTATTTTCAAAATTACTCTACAGCCTTTGCCTGAATTTGATTACTACGTACGGTACTGTAAGGTACTAATTAGGTAGATTTATATTTCAGTAAATATAAATATTGACGAATGATATTTCGCCCAGAAAAGGAATACACCCGCCATCCCGACGTTTGAATGGCGACTCACGTATTTATTGAGTTTTCTATGCGTACAGAGAGGTACTATTAATTCCTTTATTAATAAATCTAATATGGCTCTAATCTACCTTAATTATTAAGGTAGATTAGAGCCATATTAGATTTATGATAATTTGCATTTGTACACCCGCCATTCTGATGCACACAAACAGCTGCTTTGTTAGTGAAACATAATCAAATCGTAACAAAAGTCGTAGAACAAAAGTTGTTCGCCTAGACGTCTAGAGCAACCCCCTTTCGGCTTAAACGGGCATACCCGTTACATGTCGTATAGAAAGATAGAAGACAAATAGTATTAAACCTGTGTTACTGTAACATTTCAGCAGCGAGTCGAGCGCGACCCCCGGCGGCGCCGTCGAGGCGGGTGTGGGGCGCGGCACGCGGCACGTGCTCGTGCTGCACGCGAGGGAGGGGGCGGCCGGACAGCGCCTCGTCGACGCGCTGCTCGCCGTGCTGCAGCGGGCCACGATGGGACAGGTCACTCATCATATACAACACCTTCATGTCTATCATTAACGTTTTTACTGTAATTTATCTGCAACTTTTAAGTTGCGAGTTATTTCATTATGTTTCCCTTCGCCTATTGCGATTAATGCTCCTACGGCATATACATTTTACTTAAAGAAGAAAACTTTAGAGCTCAATCGGCCGGGATTCAAAACGGAATGATAATTGGGGGATCTACCATTAGACTGACACCGTTTTATAATAATTGTATTCTGTGTGCCGAGTTCATGTCTTGCTATAAGTATCTAAAGGCTACGCATAGTTTTCTCTCGACGTGAAATCTTCTCACGATGGATTAACGTAAAAACTACTGATCGATCGCGATGACAACTGGAGATCTGGAATAACATATTATATTTTCTCTCGATATTCACAGAATTCTGGGACTGAAGTCGCGGTAGTCCGCTAAAATAACGTACAAGATTATCATCAAAACGTTAGTGGTCTTCTTTTCGTATAGCGGCGGGGCTCACTTAGTGTTAGAGAGCTACCGGAGATAACAGCCGAGGCCGACCGCTTAACGTTTCATAAACGCGAGGGCTCCAGGGGCTTAATGTAAAAAAATGGAATAAATAAATAAATAAATCCTGTGACGAACACACAGCGCCATCTAGTCCCGTGGTAAGCTGCTAAGCTCGTGTTACGGGGACTAGACAACGGATAAACTACTTACATTTATTTTTCTTTTGTAAATACATACATATTATACATAGAAATACGCCCAGACCAGATACAAATATTTATTCTTAAGCATAAATATTTGCACCCGGCGGGAATCGAACCCGCAACCTTCCGTATTGCAGCCGAGCCAAGCCAGATGCAATCGAATGAATGCAAATTCAAAGTAACTTACGTAAATTAACAATAAGAAATATCCCCGATGTTCGTATCGTAACGTAGGTGGGGAACGTTCCAGGTGTACACGGTGTACTCTCACAGCGTGCTGCAGCTGGCGGCGGCGGCGCCGGGCGAGTGGCTGCGCGCGGCGCTGGCGCGCGCGGACGTCAGCGTCGTGCTGCTGCAGACGCCGGCGCTGCAGGCGCTCTACGCTGGAGGGGCCGCGGGGCCGCCGCGGTTCCCGGCGCGCGCCGTGCCGCGGACGCCGGCCTTCGGCGACTCGCTGCTGCAGTACGCGCTGCGGCTCATCACCGACACCGATATACAGCACGACTACAACAAGATCTATATCGCGCAGTCAGTACACTCTTACCCATCTCATACAGTTTTATACGGGTTTATTACTTAGGGTCCCGCGTATTAAGATAGAGCCGAGATACGTCGATTATCATCGATAGAGGGCTCGAAGTCTAATGATACTGTGACCCGATTCTCCAGATTTCGATCATCTACCCCCTTACTTATAAACGCTAATTAACGCTGCCTAACTCGCTGTTACCGTTCCTGTGATTTGAAGTTTTAAATTTGACAGACGGAGACGAACGTCACATAAATTAGTCGTGTATAAATATTATTCTCTAAATAAGGGAGAAAAGAGATAGTGCTCTATTTATCTTTTGTAACAGATACCAGCTTATCTAATAACAGTTAAACTCCTGCTCTGTTATTCATTTTTACTAATCGATAAATCTCGTAGTATATTTATTCGGATGCCATTTCGACCGCTATAACCAATAAATATATTGCCTACTTTTCATTAAAATTAAAGTCATCGTTCCGGTTTGAATCTCGTTGCTTTTAATGTGTTAAGCATTTTATCGACGTTTTATACGTTTCGAGGTCTTTCTAGACCTCGTCGATACTCTACCTTTGCACGAGAGGTGTCGACTTCGTGTGTGTTCGCGCAGCGAAATGTTATTGAATTTAAAGATTTGAATTATGCAGATATTTAGTGTATGACTCCGTATAATTGTGTGTGGTAGAAAAAAATTTGTGCACGCAGCCATTGTGAAGAAATTCACCAAAAACTGTTTCCGCTGGGCGAACGTTGTCCTGGCGGAACTTTTTTTAATCCATTAACTTTAGAAGGAAAGAGATGTGTCCAAAAATTAGTGTGTATTTGTGTGTAATTGTGTATGTATGAATAAAATTAGTGCATGCATAAACATCGGAGAAATTCAAGTTTCCGCTACGCGAACGTTTGGCCATTTCCTAGTTTTTGATAGATCGGGGAAAGGCGAGTGAAACACGCAATGTCTAGTAACACACTCCTTTATTCAAATAGCCAGCGGGGTGGCGGGGACACGCACACATATGTAACAATCCTCCCCCTATTACAAAATATTCTGAACGCAATCTTTTTCACAAATGTTATGTACCATGATAAAATGTAATAGGCACTCTATTCATAAAAAGGTTTAAAGTTAATAAGCCGGTTGCGTAACCGTACCGAGTATGGTACGGCTACTTCTGCCAAAGTGTGAGCTTCAGTGACCTGTTGGGTAGGTTGTTCCGGATCATCATCGTCTACGGCTTCTTGAAATTCGTCGTCTGTGTGTGACGCTGTCGAGTCGACATCTATGTGTGAACGCATATCCTCATTTTCCATCGACGGTATTGAATCGTTCGGTGCGTAGATCTCTTCTCTTCGTCTACTGTTCACCGTTTCTCTCTGAGACGTGTGTGATGCGACCTCATCCTCTAACGGTGGCATGGTGAGTAACGGAGTAGCAGGTGGTTGAGGCTGAAGCGTCTGCGGCTCGTGCGACGGCGGTGTCGAAGGCGGCAGCGGCGGCGGGGAAGTCGATGGCGGCGACGTGGCTGGCGGCGGCGGCATATTGGATAAAATTAAGTTCATATCGTTACTAGTTCCTAAATCAAATTTTATTTGATTTATGTGCCTTTTTATACATTCCGTGGTTTTAATGTCTTGTACTAGATACATAACTTTTCCTATTCTTTTTACTATAATGCCTTTACACCACTGATAGGTTGTTTTGTTGCTATATTTTTTGTAATAAATTTTGTCGTTTTGTTGGTAATTTGTTGTTTTTCTTGTCCTCTGTTTTTCATTTTGTGTACACTGTTTGGATTTAATTAGGTTAGACACGGCCGGTGACGAGTGTGACGGAGGCGAAGGATTTAATAAATCCAACCGCGATCTTAGTTTCCGACCGAAAACCATTTCAGCGGGTGACAAACCGGTACTGGTATGAACCGAATTTCTATAGTTAAGTAAATACTCTTGCAGCTTTATGTCAGTATTTCTTTCATTCAAATTCATTAAAATGCAAGATTTAAGCCCTTTCTTTATGATTTTGACAAAGCTCTCTGCCTGGCGTCCCATCCTCGTCGCCAATGATAGATCGGGGAAAGGCGAGTGAAACACGCAATGTCTAGTAACACACTCCTTTATTCAAATAGCGAGCGGGGTGGCGGGGACACGCACACATATGTAACAGTTTTCATATAAAGCGGTTACATAGAGAGCTGTAGATTTTTACATACGTTGTTTTGAATTTGTTTATATTTCTTTAGAAAACAGATTTAAAAAAAATCGTAGGGCTTAAAAGATAAAAATATAAACGTAAAATACGCTTATTAGGTCTTAGTTCTTAAAGTATGCACATTGGGGTCTAGATTTTCACGTTTATACAAACCTTGTAAGAGTCCGCAACATGTTGCCAAGTATCAATGATGCTCCGTTAGTAATTAAAGAGTTATAGGACAAATTACCATGAATAGATCACTGTTTACAAAGCAGTCAAATATCACGTAGTTCTAAAGGAATTGCATGGTAAAATGTATGCCAATAATTAGTGTATTCATTCAACTATTCACATGCAAAATTTCATGTCATGAAATTCAGTAATTAAAGAAAAACAATTATAATACCGACGAAGCATCGAAAACCTATATAACCCGACCAAGTTCGGATGGCTACAAAAAAGCGGCCGTGCCATATATCTAAGAAACGTTCTTAACTTTCCAATATAGTATTTATTAATATGGTACAGTTGCGTACACAAGCGTTAGAAAAAAATAAAACAATTGCATTTCTTGAATGAAAAATATTTTTTGAATAATAATAGCACTATCTACAACAAAATAAAAGTTCAATTAACAAGTACTTCTCTATTTAAATATCCGCGTACAAAAATATTTCGAATTACATATTTTTTTTTTTTTTTTTTTTTTAACGAGGGGAATCACTTTAAGACCATCAGGCCGCTCCCGGGGGAGAGCGACCCGGTGTGTGGGGGTCCCTCTGACCTAAGATGGTGTGCGGCCAGAGGTTTACCCACTAAACCCCTCGGTGTCCGATCTCTCCGCTAGTGTCGAGGCATACGGGAAACACTCCCGCAGTACAGCCGTCTGCCCCGACAGCGGTTGGCCGCGTGCGGCCTCACCTCCGAAGAACCCCTTGAGGGGTAAAACCCTTTCGAGAGGCGGCGTGGACACGCCGCCGCCATCTCTGTGCTCGTTGATTGGCAGCGGACTCCCCCGAGTCCGCCGCCAAGAGTCATTTACGGTGGCAAATGGTCATCTCTGACCACCTGCTGTCTGCGACTGGGGCGCGGGGTGTCGCGAAGCGGCTCCCGCAACCTCTCCGCGTCCTCCTTTGCAGTCATCACGGCCTCCGCAAAGTGCCGGACCGCACGCCATGCGTCGTCACTGCCAATCATGGTTGCAATGACGCTCAGCAGCGACAGGTTGCTGCCAATTACACCCATTAATTCCTGCCTGGGTTCGGTCCAAGCAGGACATTCCGCCAATGTGTGATGAGCGGTGTCACATCTACTAGGGCAGTGGTGGCATCGCTCATCACTCTCCTTTTTTATGCGGCAGAGAAAACTGCCGAAGCAACCGTGGCCAGTTAAGAGCTGGGTGAGGCGGTAGGACAGTGCCCCGTGGGCTCTGTCAATCCACTCCCCGAGGACTGGCCGAATCGCCTCGATCGTCCAGAGCCCAATCGAATTACATATACCTAATACTTAATTATGTAATTATAATAACTTTAACTACAGTATGATAAATATTTACTTAAGCAGTAGTTCTTACATATGGTAATTATTTAATTTCCCTAAGGGGTCCATAGTTAGAATCCTGAACCATGAAATCTTCAATAGAAATTAGCTGTATGATTTTTATTTGTCATAAATAATGTTATATCTCAAGTCTCAAGCGCATACTTAAATAATTGACCGAACGAGCGAAGCGAGTGAGGTCCAGTGTAGACGGGCCTGGCGCTTGTATATTTGTATGTTTGTATGTTTGTTCGACGATAACTTGAGTATCGTAGCTCCGATCTTCATGAATTTTGGTATGCGCGTAGTTTATGTCAATAGAATTTATGAGTTCGAAGATGAGCCGGATCGGTAGGGGGGTTGGGGGGATAAGGGGTGCATAAAGAGAAAAAATCAAGTTCTTAAAATTTGTCAATAGATGGCGCTCAACATCTATTCTAGATCGCGGTATCGTTGCGTTTGCTTGCGATATATACTTCAAGATCTGACATTTTTGTAGGTAATGTTAACGTCCATTAATGTTCAATGTATATTCATGTTTATGTTACAAATTGTGGTCGATTGTCGTAATTAAGGAATAATTCTTGTTGTGTTATCGTTTTTCTTGTCTTTCGTTATATTATTTGTTTAATAATAATTCTTATTTTGTAAAAAAATAAAGCTGTTGTTAAAATCCTACAAAAAACAAAATCTCTGTAAATGGATTCTCGTGAGGTCTCAGTTCGGGGCGAACTACTAGTGTACCTACGTAAATAGTACCTACTTTCTGTCCTAGTCAAATACATTTAAAAAGTAGGTGTATAAATGACCGATAAATTATATCGAAACAACAATTGTGTTATCACCTATACCAATTCAACACCGGTATTATACTGTAAATTTTGGGATGTTACCTAAATATATAGCACGGCCGCTTTTTTGTAGCCATCCGAACTTGGTCGGGTTATATAGGTTTTCGATGCTTCGTCGGTATTTTAATTGTTTTTCTTTAATTACTGAATTTTATGACATGAAATTTTGCATGTGAATAGTTGAATGAATACACTAATTATTGGCATACATTTTACCATGCAATTCCTTTAGAACTACGTGATATTTGACTGCTTTGTAAAAAGTGATCTATTCATGGTAATTTGTCCTATAACTCTTTTATTACTAACGGAACATCATTGATACTTGGCAACATGTTGCGGACTCTTACAAGGTTTGTATAAACGTGAAAATCTAGACCCCAAAGTGCATACTTTAAGAACTAAGACCTAATAAGCGTATTTTACGTTTATATTTTTATCTTTTAAGCCATACGATTTTTTTTAAATCTGTTTTCTAAACAAATATAAACAAATTCAAAACAACGTACCTATGTAAAAATCTACAGCTCTCTATGTAAGCGCTTTATATGAAAACTAGGAAATGGCCAAACATTCGCGTAGCGGAAACTTGTATTTCTCCGATGTTTATGCATGCACTAATTTTATTCATACATACACAATTACACACAAATACACACTAATTTTTGGACACATCTCTTTCCTTCCAAAGTTAATGGATTAAAAAAAGTTCCGCCAGGACAACGTTCGCCCAGCGGAAACAGTTTTTGGTGAATTTCTTCACAATGGCTGCGTGCACAAATTTTTTTCTACCACACACAATTATACGGAGTCATACACTAAATATCTGCATAATTCAAATCTTTAAATTCAACAACATTCCGCTGCGCGAACACACACGTCGACTTCAAAATGTAGAACTTTAATAAAATGCATAATATAACTAGTCGTTCTGTGAACAGTACATCTCACAAGCACTAAATATTCACATGTAGGTATCACTATAAAAAGCAGAAGATTAAAAATTTATTAAATAGTTTATTGTCAGTTATATACACCCATATGAATTTATTTTACTTATACATATTATGTACTTATGTGGCTATTCATATTTACAATTATCTACACATCAATATAACTGACTTTAATAAGTTTATGGAATGGATAGAGTTATGTTCTTTATGAAGTTTTTGAGTGAGGAGTTTATCATTTTAGGTATCAAATCTTTTCGGGTCATCATTTTGGAGATCTTCATCAGATCATCACCAAATTTTTATGAGACTAAATGGTAGCTGTTTACTACCTTGTAAATAAAAAACTAATGTTCAAAATCGGTTTTCATAGTCATAGAGATATGTAATACCCCCCCCCCCCCCAGGTTGTCCTCGCTGCCGACGGAAGTGGCCCCGCACGTGGTCCCCTACCGGCGCTACCTGCTGCCGGCCGCCGCCGCGCTGCTCGCCGCCGACGCCGCGCTCCCCTCGCCTTCCCCTGCGCCCCCCGCCCTCCCCGCCGCCGGGGGGGAGGAGGGGGAGGGGGAGGACGTCGACCTACAGCGGCTCAACGAAGCGGTGGCTTTCTTCGTGGACCTGGTGACGGAGAACCCGGGGTATCTGATGGAGGAGCTGGTGCTGCTGTGAGGGGAGCTGGTCGGTACTTGTGGAGGTGGATCCAGGCGGTCGGCGCTATACGTAGAGCTCTGTTCTGTAACTCGTTCAATATGGAACCGTCACTGAGCTTAGGGTTAGAGGGGGAAGGTGACTGGCCAGTTATCAAAGTGATACTATTATCTTTTGCCGGCAGATATTTGCAAAAAGTAGTTCCAGCTATTTATATATAAATCTTTTATTATTGGATAATACTGATTAAAATAATTTGTTTATTTCAGCGCTCAGTGATCACTACTTACTTTTTATTGGCACTAAGTTACAGAATATGAGGACAGAAAAAAACTAATTTTAACTAACATATTCCAGATAAAACTACTTTGAACTGAACATTGTTGGCTAAAATTAGTTTTAGCTGAACGTTTTAGACCGAAACTTGAAATATCTGAAACAACCTTCAGATAAAGGCCAAATTTATTGTTCACTAAATATTATCGACCAAAGCTGCCTGGATCCAGCCATACTGAATGTAGTTAGAGATTGTAGTTTGTTTGTAGTCATTTAATGTAGATAAGTATATGTAGTTAGATGTTAATGTAATTTTTTTGTAATAAGGAATAATCACTTGTTTGTCATTGAAAAGCTGCAAATGTATAATTAAGGTCGGTGCTAATTTATCTATAAGATTTTGCAAAAAGTAAGGGCAAGTTGAGAAAACATTAAAATGATCTGAAGCTGTGTGTTGGTTGGTTACAAGAGAATAGTTAAAGACATCGATACTGCTCGAACATAATATATGTGTGGACGATATTTAGACGTTCTATGTTTCTGCATGCTCTGGGCTTAGAAATACTAATTTGATTTCGCCCTTGGCACCCTTAGCACAAGCGTTTGCTGTCAAGGTCAGATGGCGATGTGTACTATGTCTAGCGTCACCAATATAACTGTATATTTTAATGTACTTAATTCCCATATACATATTATATAAGCCATCTGTATCAGCTTTCGCTGGGTTAGCATACGCCATGTCGATAAAAAAATATGTCGATTTCGACATAAGTGTTTTCTGGTCATATAATCGGTCGTATCCGTAGCATACCCGCAACGACTGATATATCACGCGCTGCAATCCATATCTTGTCTACCATACATAAGACAGTACTCAGATAAATTTTACTTGACGACCTCTGTGGCGCGTCGGGCGAACGCTTGGCTGCAATACAGAAGGTTGCGGGTTCGATTCCCGCTGGGTGCAAATATTTATGCTTCAGAATAAATATTTGTATCTGGTCTGGGCGTATTTCTATGTATAATATGTATGTATTTACAAAAGAAAAATAAAATATAAGTAGTATATCCGTTGTCTAGTCACCGTAACACAAGCTTAGCAGCTTACCACGGGGCTAGATGGCGCTGTGTGTTTGTTACAGTTTTTTTTTTTATTTACTTTGGTTTTCGAGCTGATGATTTGAAATTAAACTCATATCAAAGCCCGACGTATCGAGGTCTTTCTAGACCCGGATGTTCGAGATATTCACAGTATACTACGTAAATATTAAAATACTAGTTAATTTAGGCGCGCATGCTAACAAATGTAGACAAAGGTATCCACAGATGAAAAAATCGTTCGCTGACTCGTCTTGTGTTAGCCGACCTTACATAAATGGACATATTCTTATGTCTACGATCGGTAGCATGCGTTTATGTTGATTTCGGTAGAGAAAAAGAGACGGCTTTATTTTTGTCTACCGCCCGTGCTATGGACACTGGCTACCTTTTCAATCCATATGAGCCAAAGACAGGGAAAAGGGCCTTTTTGGGATCTCAACTGAAATCAGTCGGTAACCTATATAATATTTATATCAAAACAAAGGCCACCAGAAATGTTTGATTACATAGCGGATGGTTTAACAATATAAATAATGTCAACTTGCAAATAGTACACAGATGTGAAATATGTTATGGTTAAACCCCGAATAGCGGTTGAAAATGTAAAGTCAAAAGTCTAAATTATTAATTTCCATTGGATGCTTGTACAATACAAAGGTACATGATCACTTGGATACGTCATACGTTTAAAGATATTAGTGTGGCTTTGGAACGCGCCCTCCGATGAGAAGAAGCCACAAGAAACTCTTGGGGTTTTTTTTTTGTGATCATGTGTTAAATTACAATCGTCATACATAATACCGATATCTGTAATTTGAACAGAAGCAATCAAAAATCATGACCATTGGATTCTTCTCATTGAGATATGACGACTTATCATCTATACTAATATTATAAAGCTGAAGAGTTTGTTTGATTGTTTGTTTGTTTGTTTGAAGGCGCTAATCTCAGGAACTGCTGGTCCGATTTGAAAAATTCTTTTTGTGTTGGATAGTGCATTTATCGAGAAAGGTTATAGGCTACTTTTGATCCCGATATTCTTACGGGGTCGGGACTTACGAGGGTAAATCCCGCGGGAGGCAGCTATAAAAACGAATGTCGTGTTAGTTACACTATTTATATCTCAAGAACGGCGGAACCGATAGGAATGAAATTTGGTACAGGGTTAGTATAGGGGTTTAAATAAAATAAAGGGTACTTTAAATGATCGTACGTGTTAAGCAACGCTTGGCGTGACATAAACGTGATGGGTCAACAGGAACGATCGCACCAATTAGAATGAAATTTGGTACCGGGATTAGTTTAAGGGTATAAATACGATACTTTAAATGATCGTACGGGTTAAGCAATGCTTGGTATGACATATGTGATGGGTAAAAATGACAGTTAAACCGATTTGGACGAAATTTGGTACAGGGATAGTTTAGTGGTCGAAATAAGATATAGTACGGTTCTTTGAATAATCATACGGGTTGAGTAACGCTTGGTATGACATACGTGTGCGTCACATACGTTACGGGATAGGAATTTATGCGGGTGAAACCGCGGGGCACAGCTATAGTACTATAAGCTACGAGGAATAAGTAGAATGAAGATCTAACTTCTTTATAATATTGGATAAAAACATATTCCACGGTGACCCAGCAGCAGATGCACACACTGACATGTTCCGTACAACAACCCTAGACAACATTCTTATCGATTAACGAAATCGCAATCGACAGATTTTTTTGTATGAAAATGACAGAAGTTCGCGAAAAGTAACGTGACTTCTCGCTAACTTATTTGTCAATTTCATACAAAGTCAATTAGAATGTTGTTTATGGGTTGCTGTATTACGTATGATCGACCAATGGCGGACGATCTTTAGTGACAAACTGACCGAATAAAATCGAACACAACCAAATTAAAAACCCTTGTATATTTATAGTGCCTTCTCATAGATTGTAACGTTTTAGTCGGTGGTGTTACATTTTATTGGACAGATATCTCCATAAATACTTATATTGATTGTAAGAATATTAGATACGTTTATTTATCTTTATCTATAGATTCAACCGTTACTTTCGAGTTTAACCGTAAGATTATTTAAAGATAGTCTTTATTTACTTTTTCACTATGAAATTCTACTAATATTATAAAGCTGAAAGTTTGTATGTGCGAATGTGTGTCTGTTACTCAATCACGTAAAAACGGCTATACCGATTGCGGTGAAACTTGGAATATAGGTAGCTGGATACCGGGACTAACACATAGGTCACTTTTTATCCCGATAATCCCGCGGGAACGGGACTTCCGCGGATGAAACCGCGGGGCGCAGCTAGTATAAAATAAAAATAGGGTGTAAGTAAGTACTTACAACATGTAAATATTTTTAATGTACATTAGAATAAGTTGTTTTTACACTAAGCTTAGAAATAAAATTGTATATTGTTAAAAGCCACGTTCCCCTGATAACTGAGTTAGGTATATGGATCGAATGCATCTTGACATGACAAATGACGCGAACTCTTGCTCCGTCTACCACGCTTGTTTGAGTGAATTTTTGTATATTGTTAAATCCCTAAAAAAAAGAAATTATTCAATGCATTTCTACACAATTATATTCCTAAGTTATAATTTAAGCTCTATATTTTAACTAGCTCTATTCGGTGATGTAAATCGCGTTTCCTGCTTCCATGAATAGTCAGTCAACAAAGTAGGGTTCGGTTTTATCAATTTAATACATTGTATTCGATTAATAAAGTTTAAAGTTGTGTCACTTAGAAATATTGTTGTCAACTTGATTTGATTTGATTCAAAATCCCTGTCAGATTTATCGAATATTGCTGATTATATTCTGACGCAATGTTTATGTTCAAAGCGTTTGTAAGTGACATTGTTTCCTACGTTCTTCAATAATAAATACATAAATAATTGTCATTTAGTACTCAACTCTCTACAGTAGATAACATAATTATAATAATTACTACTTTACAATTACTAATTACTACTCTACATTAATCTCTACTTCATGTTGCGTATACTGTATAAATTACACACGGTTGCTCCTGTCTTATTGTGAGAAAGAATAAGGAAATGCAGTCAAAATCAGTACTTTATTATAAATAGCTAAGTTTAGAACGTAAGCATTATAAATACAGTGCATAGAGAATATATATTATCAAGGAGAAATGCATCATCAAAAATCCTCTCGTAACGGGGTCGGAACCCGTGCCTCTTACTTGCCGGCGAGTGCTATAACCACTATCCCAGTCACTGGAGTTCCGTGTGGCTTAGTGGTAAGAGCACACAGGGGCACTGGCGCACTCCATCTCGGGATGATTTTTGAAGAAGCTTTTTTCTTTGAACGCCTTGAGCAATAAATACCTATAAGAAATTATTAAGTACGTGCATGTTTTAAAATATTTTTCTATATCAGATTGTTAATGATTAAATGTTGTTATATTGAATCAAACTCAGTATAAATCAATCGATCCTTTCCTAATTCCTTTTTCGAATTTCGCGCGGTGTGTGCGAGTGAGACAGCGCTAGTTGGACCCGGTCGTGCGAACGAGAGAGCGATAGACCGGTTCGGGTGTTTCCGTAATCGTTCGGGAGTTACAAGAGCAGGTAACAGACATGGCGTCGCTATTCATTATGGCGCATGACTGTATTACATGAGAGAAAGCTTAGTATGGATAAGACTAGAAATTATTTAGAAAAGAATAGGAATAGAGTTTTCTGCCATTGTCGCCATGTTGGATTGAAATTAAACACATCAGTCTACCTCTGAATAGATCTAAAAAGATCTCGAAATGTAATAAAAATACCGTGATTGAAACCTAATAAATCTAAATAATTAAGGAGCTTAATATTGGCCTAAAACAAGTAAGAGTTATTTTTATGTCAAATTACAAAATAACTTAACTATGATCTTGGGTGAACAAAGACAGATGTTGACAAAAATACAGTGGTCATTCAACGCCTTTTGTGCATCTAACGGAGCAAACACCTAGCTCATTTGAAAGTTAAACAAAAATTATTTGATTACCGACAAACGGGTCGAATTGGAAAATATTCTTATTTAGCCTTATTCAAATTATAGTAGTGTTTATGTTCGTTTTTAATCATCGTAGGTTTCCATTATCTGTATATTATGTAATCGTAGAGATAGAATAGAGTATATCAGTGACCGTGGTTCGTTATCTAGAAACGTATTTTGTCCTATCTTTTTCTTACTTTTATCCCAAATTATTTGCATCGCAAGTGAGTGCACAGTGGGTAAGTCTGTTGCTAAGATTTCACATTGGGGCCCCTGTTTAACATTAACCTTTCTTGGCCCCAAGTAGTTACCTGCCACCGCGTAGAGAGAACTCCAGGTTGGCTAGTCTCTAGCTATCTAGTTGATGACTGAGTGTGACAGACACTCGGCAGTACTTTGCTGCAATGATATATCTAATTTAGTTCTTTGCGAATAGCAACAGACCTGGAAGAACTTGGCTTCAAGATTTATTATTGTTATTTATTATTGGTAAACAGAATATCCACCTTAGTCCAACGTGCGCAACTTTTTTATCACGGATTTATTATCAGCCCACTGTTATATAATAGGAACCTGTGTAGTTATCGCCGTCCCGCTCGCACCCGCAACCTAACACGGCCGAGCTCCGCGGCGAGCCCCCGGACGAGCGAGACGCAAGACGTTGCATTAAATTTCGATCCTATTCTGTAACATTTCGTCCAATCGCAGCCGATCTTTGCGTGTTCCGGTTCTTTGTCATCAATGGGTCGCCGGGCAAGTCTATTTTAAGTTATTTTCGAAGCGGTTTTACTTCGAAACTAAGCTGGATTTTGGGGTGTTCTATATATCGAAGCATAGCTCAAAAAATACCCTTTTAAAAAGTGCAAAATTGTCGTAGACAGGTTCCGTATTAAGCGCGTATGTGTGGTGTGTGTGTTGTGTATCAATGAGCCGGCCCCACTTCAGCTGACTGCGTCGTACGCAAGGCTACGTCGGTCGGTCGCTCGGTAGTTAGTAGTAGGCCGGGTGTCGCCGCGGACGGACGTCTATGCGAGGTCGCGATACGGATGCGGATATGTTATTGAGTTTTAAAATGTATTTGGAACGCTTCCCATAGAGGAGAGGGATATCGCGGTCGCGGCGAGGCCAGTGCGAGTGTTTTAAGAGCCGAGTGCGGACAGACGGCTCGAGCGATCGCTCAATAATGCTCAAGTTCCTGACCCACAAGCTTCGGACGCATTCCTTGAATGAGGATAACGTTACCGAGAAGGTGGGTTGCTGGTGCCGATCGTCGTTTCCACAGTCACCCGAAGCCCCTAGAGTCGTACAGCCGGTAGAAACACCGGCGAAGGTCACGCAGACACCAGAAAATGGCCGCCTCGAATCGAGTAGTAACCCGCGACCGAGAACAAAGGAGCGGAACGATTCAACCGCCGCCTATCTCGCCGGTTTCAACTCTCCACTTTTCTCTCTCGGCTACGTTATCTGTGTTTATGTAGCCACTGGCTCTAGCCACCGGTGTGTTGTGTGTGTGTGCTCCGAGATGTTCCGTTGTTTGAGGCGTTTACTGTTTGCAGGTGGAGGAGCGGGACTCCGGCACCGAATCCGACGACGAGGCGGACCGCACCGACCCGGGTGAGTGCAGTACCTTACCTACCTATACCTCACTCTCCACTGGAACACACTCACTTGCGATGCTTCTCTCTCCACTGTACCCTATCTATCTAGGTGCCTATACATTGTTGCTGATCACTGATCAGAGAATGTTCCGAACGTCAATTTTATAAAGACAATAGAACTGCTTCGGTGCGTGAAGTCGTATATCATTAGAATCTAATTAGCATACTGACCGAGCGACGTATCGGTGTTTATTTTGTATTTAAATCGGAGAAACGCCCAGAAATTGTTACCTCACATCGGCTTGCCAGGCTCAGGTGATGGTTCCGTTCGATTTAGGAAATGGCAACGTTTCGCCAATACCCGGCGTGACCTTCACTCGTAACCTTGAACATGTCGTGTACTACGAGAACATTACATTAGAAAACAATGTCGTCCGCATTGATCGGTTTGTGGTCGGTCGCCTGTGGCCGGTGGTCGGTGGTCGGTGGACAGTGGTAGACCATTTGTGTCGCCTCGCCTGTTGAGAGTGCTTTTTTCAAAATTGAGTTTCGGAATCAACAGAAAAGATCTTTCTTTGTACTTAACTGACTCGTATGTCGAAATTTCTTAATAAACCTGAAATATAATATCAAAATCATAAGAACGCAGTACCTAACTTGACTAATTTAATAATCCTAACAATATGGTAGGTGGGTTACTGGAAGTTAGCTCATAGTCGCAACATCAAAGTACCTATTGTCGTAATAGGTAGGCTATTGAAGTGATCCAGGCCAATAAACTTAATTAAATAAAGAAATGTTGACTTTAGCCAGTGACATAACTAGAAAGAGTTTCTGTAGCCCGTATGTACGTTGGCCAAGTTCCTGGGAGATATAATTCACCAAATATGGTACTTATATGATAATAATAATGTGGTTAAGTAGGAAGAGACAAAGAAAAAGAAGAGGAAATATGGTTCTCTTTATCTATAAAGGGTTGCAAGAGTAGTCAAATAGCGATGCATTTTTCATAAAAAACAATAATTTTTCAGACGTTATAGCTATGATGGCGCTCTTCTACCTCAACTGCGATATTATCAGGCAGTCGCCGTCACGCGGTCTGCCATGCCTCGCTTATCGTTGCGCATAGACCTACCTACCTACCATGTATTACTCTACCTAGTTATTGGACAGCAGACTCTTTTGCCAAAGAATTTACTGTGAGCTAAGTTGGAACTCTGTCGATTATTTTGTCAGGTTAAGCCATGCAGCAATGAGTAGTTCTTTACTAACAATATGCATATTACTTAAGCATTATTGTCTAAGACGTATTTTGATAATACTTTCATGGGACTCAAAGGCACTATCGAGGACCTTTTAGAAAAGGGTCTTATAGACATGGCGCTTATAGAAAAAGCGCTTGCTCTGGATTGGGACATACATTATTGGCTGACAAGTGTAAAAACATTGTAACAAATTTAAAAAGTATCACAACGTGACGCCCAACATCGCCCGCCATCACAGCACAATGAACACAAGTGCATAGAAAACTACATGGTACATAATTGTCGGTTAGCGCTCCACCGAGTGTCTATAGTAGTGGGTACGCATGGCTATGGGCTGGCACGTCCGACGTGTCTTCAGCCTGTAATCTGGTTATGGTCGCTCTATAATCATAGCGTAGGTTCGGATCGTCTGGGAATGGCGTAGAAGGATCGATTTGTCTACTGTTTGCAACACTGTTGCCACTTACTTTCACCTTGCCGTTCACCTGATTATAGGACTCAGGAGAGTCAAAATTCTTTATTTCATCAAGAAATTGTATAGTTAAAAATACATTAAACGACGACATATAATTATGATTTTAGTGTGGACTAAAAGATATGGGATGTCTAGTCCATTGATGGTTTATTGATCGTAAACATAGGTTAAAGAGCTGCTACGGTCTATGATGCTGATCGACGGCACTAGTAATCGATTCTGGACCCTAATAGTTAATAACAGATTTATAGATCGATTGATTGAGATCAGACGATTAACTCTTTGTACCAAATCGGCGAATTATGCAAGTACAAGTACCTACATAATATATTTCACTCTATCGGTATGATATTCACGCAAACAAGGTTATCATCAAGTCGTGATAACAAATTAAAATCAAAACACAAGTCGAAAACTTTGATAAAGTGTGTTTACCTACTTACTTTATTGATTACTCATGATGTTTGCTGACGTTTATTACAGCAAAAATAATGTTTAGTTTAGCTATTTCGACAAGATGGCGCTGGGCTGAATTGAATCTCGCATACGAAATAATTCTGAATATATCCTCATAATATTATCCTATAATGGATATTGGTGCGACGGTCGGTACATCTTCTTCTTTTCGTGTAGTGGTGTGGCTCACCTAGTGTTAGACTTTTGAAGTCGCTCCAAAGCCTATGACTTGACTTAAAGACTGCTAGCATAGATGGTAACGGAGACCACCAGCCTAAAGTACCTTCCGAAGCACGGTGGTGCTCTAGCTAAATGTATTAATGGTACATAATATTATTGGACTCCCATCCAAGGAATAATAACATCAGAACACCACCACTTGAAGTTCAATTCTTCATGGTTTTGGACCTCCAGATTTTGTACTACAACTTAATGTAGCATTTCTAGATTCCATACGACTACGTAGTTCGGTCGCACAGTAAAGAATAAAATTTGGGTCTGGTCGATCGCTCATGTAGAAGATTCGTTCCGACATTAGAGTAAATAAGAAAATTGTCGACATCTTTTCATGTTATTTTATTGACGTTTGTGAAGTAAAATGACTAACTAGTTCTCGAACAACTTTGTTTAGAGATTCTGTGCCCAAACGGTGAAAACGGCACCATAATATAATATATTTTATCTTAGAACATTAAGGATTGATTTTTCTAAAATTACCTAAATATATATGTTGTTTTTTATTTTAAAATGGTTCAAAACGAATTAATTAGATATCTGTCGAATAAAATCAATCACGACCAAATTTATTTTTTAATAATTTGGTGTATTTTAAAGGTTGTGACTTTTATATCCGGTGACAACAATTTATTCATCAGAGAATCTGTAGCTATTCAGTATACCTTTATCCCCGACCGAACTACCTCCATATCGTTTTGGCATGAATCTATTTTTGACAGCTCTGTCAATATTCCCTAAAAATGTGTTCATTGATTGAACAAAAACCGTCGCGTAATGGCCCATTACCGTTTAAGCAGTGCTAGTCCAATTTCTCCATTGTATTCGGAATATATGATCGGTGCGTGATTGTCTCCTTTTATCCTTTTAACCGGTACTTACTATCTGCTATTTTTGGTTTATTCTGACAAAGAACTAACATGTGCTTATTCATGAAGGCTTTTTGATGACAAAATTCTAAACTAGTGGAAAAAGATACTTACTTAAAACCAATAGTTTTAACCTTAGAAAAGTTACGAAGAGCACTTTATAGTAGGACCTCAAGTGCTCTGCTTAAAACCTGTCTTGCTTATTTGTAACATTATAACTAAACAACATTTGTCAAGGCAATAAATTTACATGCAGACTTGCTTCTTCAAAAATGATTATACGGCAACAGTTGACAGAAAAATCACTATATAATTAATCATAACCTGATGCAGTAATGGGATACAATAGTAAACGGATGGTTGGATTCCCCTGTTGTGACAGTAGGGACAAGCTATGATAAGTAGGGCTTGCATTTACTTGGCTACTGTCTAGTAAACTACCCGTTGCATTGTCACAATGAGTGACTGCAGACACTGTTATTGGCTAGCTAATATCATACCACTAAATACTTAATTTTCAATTTAAACACAGTAAGTATTACGTCGTAGGATAGTGGCAGCTCTTTGTAGGCTGATGGTTACAGTGTCAGTGGATTCAAATCTATGAAAAATATTTGAAGATTTGGTTACGGTACCCAGTAACCGTATTCCCCACGAGCCCACGACACGCAAACGTGATGGGGAATGCATAGAACGAAACATCCTATAACGAACACGAACATAACATCCCGAAACAGGCTATATCTTCATTCCCTGATATTAGGTGGATATCTCGTAAATTTAAATTCTCATTTAAGTATGTAGCTGGCAGAATTATAATTTTACTATTTAGTTCATCATACATAACAAAATAAAACAGCAGAAGATCATCATCAATAAGTCATCTTTAATTATACGAGGGGCAGTGACCCCCCAATTAACGTGAAGCGTTCTGCAATTTGAGATTAGAGGCCGTTTGTTTTGTGGTCGCTTGAAATAATATCATCCTTCTATTTGGCTGCCCAAAATACAGCTAAATATTAGGTTAGGTTTTTTTAACATTGATGACATCGCACGATTTGTGCGTATTGCCAGTTTCAATCACATAGATTCAATCCGAGTATCAAATTGTAGTCCATTGTAATCCTGTCCAAATTAAAATAATGGAAACTGTGTGTCAAGCTTTGGGATATTGTTAAAAATAATTGCCTCACATTATATACGAGGACAAATAGAATAAAAAGGCTCAATATATTTTCGTTTGGTATCTAACTAAATGGCTGAACAAAAACAGAAAGGTCTAACTAAGTCCTTAGTTTGATTAGACCCTTTAGCATGTCGACGGTCAACTTCCATGAATTATACATGAACGATCGTGGTTCTATTAATTGTGTCCAGCCAGTCTGTCCGACTGTTCGTCGTCGGACTGACGGTAATCTGATGAGACTTGAGCATGACGTCAGGCTTGATGGCGTAGTACAGCCTGTATTATTGACGACAGTAGAAGTCACAATCAAATCTTATGAACATTGAGGATATTTACCACAGACCGGGACAACCTGGGTAATAACGGGCTCTAAAACAATTTAAAACAAGAACACTGTAATAAGGGATAGAAACCAAAATGGCTTCCCTAGATGGCGTACAGATTTTATGAGACTTCTATTTAATTCTCAATCAATTTAAAAATAACATACAACTGACCTTGAAATACACGTTTGTAAATATTAGCAAATACATTAGGGACTATGGATGGTCGGCGCGGCGTCCAAAACGAATTCCGTAAAATCGCCACATCTTTAAAATAAAATCACACTTGTTGTTTTAACAGTCCATGGGTGGGGACCTTTCATTGCCCAACCAAGTCAGGACTCACTGTGTTCACGGTTAGCTTTAATTATTCTGGTACAACATAAGTTGTCATCTAGAACATAACAAAAAAACATCGGGAATCGAACCCGCAATCTTCTGCATTTCAGCCAAGCGTTCGCCCGACGCGCCACAAAGGTCTAGAAACATCGGCAGTTTAAAAAATGATAAAAATAATAATAAAAGCAATGCAACTGAAACCGAAAAACGAGCTAATCTTACCACTGCCTAATTTATTTTTAAGTATTTTTATAATCCTTTGTTATTGTTCCTGCTTAGTTGGTAGTTGCCGCCTCGCGCTGCTCTTACTGTAGAAATTTTTCCCAATTTAAATACTAGCACATTTGTCTCCCGGGACTGGTCACCTAAGTGTAGGAAAGGTGACATAAGTACACGTCAAGCATACGTTGCAGGAAATGTAGGTACTAGGTAAGACATAATTATTTAGGACTTATTTACACGTACTACAACCACACGACAACCATACCACGTAGCCGGGCGTATATTTTGTATTGAAAATGAATCCTATCCTACTTCCTACTAATATTATAAAGCTGACAGTTTGTGAGTTTGTGTGTATGTATGTATGGATGTGTGTTTGTTACTCAATAACGCAAAAACTACTAAACCGATTGCGATGAAACTTGGAATATAGGTAGCTGGATACCGGGAATAACACATTGGCTACTTTTTATCCCGATATTCCCGCGGCAACGGGACTAACGCGGTTGAATAATAAATAAATGATAACAAATGTTGCACGACATTACACACAGCGCAATCTAGCCTCAAACTAAGCACTAAGCTTGTACTATGGGTACTAGACAACGGATATAGTACATACAATACTTTTTTGTTGTTGTAAATACATAGAAAGAAGGATACCCAGGTCAGATACAAATATTTATATATTTGCACCCGACGGGAATCGACCCCCAGCCTTCTGCATTGCAGTCAGGCATTTGCCCAATGCGCCACAGGGGCCGTTGACTATTCACACGTACTGGCCACCGACTGCAGAATGTGGTAAGTGTGAAGAAGCCCTTAGAGTCGACTAAAATACACCTACACAATTAACAAAGCCACATTATAACAAGTGTAGTGTAATGTCGATGACGTCAAACTAGAGACCAACGTGAATAATCTGCTGTAACAATAAAAATACATAAAAGACAATATAATTGCCTGAGGGGGCTATTTTGAAAAAAAAAATCAAAAAATTTAACACTTTAATTTAAAACGAAGCTTAAAATAAAGTTAACTAACTCATAACTTGATTGCTTGCATCTTTTGTTGTCTTTTTGAAGAACTCTTCGAGGTTCTGTTAGTATTCACAGGTTAATGCCGTGAAAGATCCACGAGCAAGTGACAGACATCGCCACTCGATGAGCGTATAATCGGCTATATTTGGAAGATTAGGCTTATTGGCTAATCGCATAATATTCAGGTACACATACCTGAAAATATTGGACCCCTATGGTTCTTCTTCAATTTACTCCAGGATCAAGACATAAAATTTCCTATAGAGAAGACAAAACGATCCAAGTAGCGGCCCGTGATTGTCGACAAATATTCGTGTCAACCAAAGTATTGCACAGACGTTATTACGCCAGTGTTATGTGAGGCCAGAAGTAATGTACGGTGTGAAGCCTGGACTCTGAAAGCCAATCCCAAGGGTTCATTAAGGATTAAGATAAATTCACCCTGCATCTGTTGTCGTTAGCACATCGATTTGAAACCCTGGTAGACCATCTGCTGAAGTAGTGAAAAAGTAAAAATAAAAAAAAAGTCTTCAATTTCTTTGGCTTTCCGCACAAGTGACAAATCCGTCGTTGTTCCTTTCAGAAATCTACGAAAAACCACCAATTCTCAAAGGACTTTGTCACTATAACTCGTGAACTATTATAGCTAGAGCTTTCTCATCAAAAAGTCATTTCGACTTTTTTGCAATTGGGTCGGTGTAGTTTTAGATGAGCGATATCTAATGAACCTTTTTAAAATTTGCACAGATTATTTTTTCGTTACTGCTTGTAAAAACAATAAAATAAATGCAACAAACGTCATTTTTATGCATACCTCACAGTTTCATCCCAATCAGTTCAGTTGTGTTTACGTGAAGGAGTACATAATTATTATAAAACATGCACGTTTAAGTTACTTACACACAAACTTTAACATTTATAACATTAGTAGGATCCCCCTAACCAACGTAACTACTAGTTAAACTTTTAATAAACTTTTTAAATTCACACGATCACACATCACATCACATTCGATCACATTCATTGTAAATATGGTAACTACTAGTTATCTACCTGCATTCAGAATGCAGCCCGCGCAGCTTGCACTCCTTTTTCGTCTCCCGTATCCTCCATAAAATACATAACATGAAATATACATCAACCCAATATTCTTTGAAACGCTTTACGATCAATTGAAAACCCTATAACTATACAGCTATACTGTTGAGGTACTTATTACATTCATCCAAAACACCTAATACGGAAAACAAGCGCTTCTTATATGAACCAATAGATTCAAAGATTTTATACCCTATTCACTGCTCAATAACGCTTAGTACTTATGTTTCCTACTATGTGGATTCTTTGGACGATGTAGGCAAGTAGGCACGGTCAGCATCAAAAGATGTGTAACATTTGACATTGACAGCTATGTTTCTAATATAGCGTAGCGAGCGAGGCTTTCCCATGGCCAGGCTTACCCGCGCCTATAGATGTTTCACATCAAAAACATTTTTATTTTCAAAAACGCTATTTAATTATTATAATTATTGTTTGGTTCTAAACAAGACTCACTTTCTGAATATGACTTCACTTATCTTCTCTTTTTTTCTCAAAATCATTTTTTGACTACCCACAATCACGAAGTATGGCGATTTTGAAAATTAGAATTTCGTCGTCGACTTTTGATGCTGACTGTACTTATAGTGAGTATGTGAATGGGCCCCCTGCTTGCGCCCGCGCATCGTTACATGTCGCGACTTGCAGAGCAAAAACCAAACACCGACTGCCAACCAATCCTATTGCATTATCAAACTTACCACCCTAAAATTACAGTTAAGATTTCAATGACATTGCTTCAATCAAGTTACGCTCGTAGACATAAAATACTTTTATAATGTGGTAGAGCATTCAGATTCCTTGATCTACTAAAATACTATCAAATGTCACATTTGAGGAAAGGAATGTCACTGACACTGTCACTGGCAGTAAGTGTCAGTGACACTGACAGAAGACTATGGGCTTTATCCTGGCCGACTGACCAATCTATTGAAATTACTATGTTCATTATGTGATGTAGGTATCCTTACGAAATAAATACCATGTATCTCTACAGACATAACGTAACAGTATATTTCCTCGTATAAATGTATAACGTCCGTACATCAGAGTCGAAAGACGGATACGTCCCGGAGTTTTTGTCGAGATGAGACGGGTTGAATTCAATTGATTACGAGCGTCGAGCGACGACGAGCCGCTAGCCGCGTGCGCCGTGAATCACTAATGTTGCATTGCAATTGACGAGAGTCGTGGTCGTGGACTTGATTCACAAACGATGTAGTCCTAGCCTTATTATAGCAATTGAAGGATTCCTGCCTAGCTAGTTACTTCAGCTACAGATTTAGGAACCTACTTGTGAAATGAGAAATGCCGACTACAGACTTGTACAAATGAATTTATTACAAAATTACAATGCTTTACTGTACTGTCCTACTTATCGTGTCTATTGCTAATGTGGAAGTGAGCGAGCGGGCGGGTGCCGAGCCTTTTTGATGCGTGGGAGATAGGTGCGCTGAGCCGGTTTAGTTCGGTCATCAGGCCGTGAGCGTGTGTGCGTGTGGTCACACACGCTAGGCTTCGACATGCTGCCGCCCCGGGCTGGAGTCCAAGGAGGCCGGGTCTGCAGGGACGTCAGTCTCCTCGTCTCGTGGTAGTGAGCATAGTCGGTTGAAGGCTCGTCGTAGAGTCCCCGAAGATGTCATCACGTCTGCTACTCGAGTGACGCCGTCTGGTCCCGGATACACGCCTGTTACTCGCCCGAGTAACCATCTGTTTGGAGGTACACGATCGTCTTTCACCAGTACCATCTCGTTAAGCTGCAACCCTCCTCCATCTTTGCGCCATTTCTGTCGTATTTGCAACTCTGAAATGTATTCCTTATAGAATCTTTGCCAGAAGTGGGTTTTCAGTTGTTGAACTCTCATGTATCTTGACATAGAGTTCATCTTAGTGACATCTAGTACCTGAGGAGAAGGCAAAACTGTTAATGTTCGTCCAATGAGGAAATGAGAGGGAGTGAGGACTGATAGATCTGAAGGATCTGAGGATAGAGGTGTTAGAGGGCGTGAGTTTAAAATAGCCTCTATCTGCGTAAGTACTGTATTCATTTCTTCATAAGTGAGGTTAGCGATAGCAAGTATGCGTTTTAAGTGATGCTTGACTCGCCCTACACTGCTTTCCACTAGACCGTTGAAGTGTGGGCTATAAACAGGAGAAAATTTGAAATTAATAGAAAGTTCAGAAGCGTATGAACCTAAATAATCTACATTTAACTGTAAAAATCGCTTTAATTCATTGTTAGCTCCTACAAAACAAGTGCCGTTGTCTGAGAAGATGTTGACAGGTTTCCCTCTGCGGGCGATGAACCTATTTAGTGCTGCAATAAATGTTTCTGAACTCAAATCGGCTACAAGTTCCATGTGTACTGCTTTGATAGCCATACATATGAAGATGCAAAGATATGCCTTTATTAACCTGCTACCTCTACCTTTTTTGTTCAATATCATGACTGGCCCTGCGTAATCTACAGCTGTGTTAGTAAATGGATAGTCGGCATGCAGCCGCTGGACAGGTAAATTTCCCATGATTGGTTGTTTGATTCTTCCTGAAAAACGACAACATATAACACATTCGTATACAGTTTTTCTAGCTAAATTCCTACCATGTAATGGCCAAACTTTATGTCGCATATTAGCTAGTAGCAGCTGAGGGCCTACGTGCATGAGCACTTTGTGATAATGTCTGAAAATAAGTTTAGTTAAATAATGAGATGAATGTAATAAGATTGGATGTTTCGTATCGAAATCGTAGTATGAACTTGATAACCGTCCTCCCACACGTATGAGTTGATCTTTGTGAAAGAATGGTGCAAGTTTAAGTAAAGTGTGTTTTGAAGGTAATTGTTTGTTTTGTTTTAGTAAGTGATATTCTTGTGTGAATGTTTCTTTTTGTGAAATTATGCATAACGTTAAAAAAGATGAATTGAGTTCATGTAATGTTAAATGATTTGTATATTTTGTGTTAGAGTTGCGACAGTTATGTGTGAACCGTAATATGTAGGCAGTGACACGCTGAAGTTCACCATAGTCTGAAAATTTGTGAATGAATTCGATTGATTTAACTTCTGAAACATAATGAGACTGAATTTTTAATTCTGGTAGTTCAACTTTAGTCAGATTGGGTTGAATTGGCCAGATAGCTTCTGAATATTTCAGAAAGACCGGCCCGTTCCACCACAGTTCACTGCATTTTAACTGTTTGGCATCCATTCCTCGTGACCCTATGTCTGCGGGATTGGAGTGTGTAGGTACATAGCGCCACATATTAGGTTCTGAAAGTGTATGAATTTCATGAATTCTGTTATATACAAATTGTTTCAATGACGCTTGTTTATTTGATTTTATCCATGCTAAGACAATTGTGGAATCGCACCAATATGTACATTTGTTTATATTTAGTCGGAAGGACGTTTTAACCTTTTCAGCCAGACGGACTGCCAATAGAGCTCCACACAACTCTAACCTTGGCACCGTCATCGGCTTAATAGGTGCAACACGGCTCCTAGCCGTCACTAAATGTGTAGTTACCGAATTATCACTAGTAGTTGATCGAATATATACACAGGCACTGTAACTTTGAATAGAAGCGTCACTGAAAATATGAAGGTCCATTAATGTGGGACAATCACATATAATGTGTCTTGGTATTCTAATAGTGTTGATGTTTGAAAGTGATTTGATGAAATTGTGCCAAGCGTCTTGAATTTCAGTGGGAATTGTTTCATCCCATCCAATTTTTAAAGACCACAATTTCTGTAAAATAATTTTTGCTTTTAAAATACATGGATTGATTAAACCTAAAGGGTCGAACACTTGGGACATTGTGGATAAAATAATGCGTTTTGTTGTGTGTTTGTGTTCTGTGATTTTGACTGAAAACAGCAAGTTGTCTTCCTTGCAAGCCCACAATAAGCCTAAAGTTTTTGAATATTCATGTTCACTTAAATTAAGGAATTCTTCACTGCTGTTTTCACCCACTAAATCAATTAATAATTGTGAATGATTAGAGTGCCATTTTCTAAGGTGAAACTGGCCACGCTCTAACTGACTTATAACACCCCTGCAAATGCTTATCAGCTCAGAAGTGCTGTTAGCGCCGGTCAAAAGGTCATCGACATAACAGTCGTGAATAATAGCGTCTGAAACAGCTTTGTGAGTACATTCCTTGCCAAGCCGAATTAAGCATCTGGTGGCGAGATAAGGTGCGGATGCTGTCCCATACGTGACTGTGTTTAGTTTGTATTGTTTGAGTTGTTCATGGGGTTCAAAACGCCAGAGTATTTGTTGTAGAGGTCGTTGGCTTTCAGTTACAGTCACCATGCGATACATAGCCTTGACGTCAGCTGTAACCACAAATTTATGCTGTCTGAATCTTATTAATATACTAATTAGGTCACTTTGCACGATGGGACCCACTCTTTGGATATTATTGAATGAAATACCTGATGTGGTTGCAGCCGAAGCGTCAAATACAACCCGTAGACGAGTTGTAAGACTGGTCTCACGTATTATTGCAAAATGTGGTATTATGTATGCGAATTTGTCTTTGTCTGGTGATGTGTTTTCTGTCATGTGACCTGATGAAATGTATTCTTTGATGAAAGCGGCGTATTCTTGCTTAAACGCTATGTCGTGTTTAAATCTACGTTCTAATGAAGTGAATCTAGACAATGCTTGCTCATAGGAGTTACCTAGTACTTGTGGTGATTCCTTAAGAGGAATGGTGACTATGAACCGGCCATCGGCATCGCGTTCAGTAGTCTTTGAAAAATGGAGTTCACACTCTTGTTCCTCTTTTGAAGAGGGTTTGTGTATTGTAACAGTTTCAAGTTCAAAGAATTGATTTAATTGATCTTGAAGTTGACTGTCATTGTTTTGTGTAATGAAATGATTGCAGTGGACTGTATTGAGTGAATGTATGGGTCCGGACACGATCCATCCGAACCTGGTCTCGCATAATGTAGGTTGTTTTCGACCTAGCGAGATTGTGTTTTGATGTATTATACTCCAGAATAAGTCCGCTCCGAGTAGCATATCTACACGAGACGGGGTGTGGAATGAAGGATCCGCTAATGTAATATTCTGGGGTATGTGTAATGATGTGTAGTTGACTTTAGCAGTCGGTATGTTTTGTGTAATGTGAGGAACGATAAAACAACTGATGTGTTCAGTGTATGAATTGTGTAGTGAAGATATGATTGCTTCACATCGTTTTGTAATGTATGATGACTGATGATTCAGTCCGAGTACTGAAGTTGTACTTGATATAGTCTGTAACTTGAGTTTAGTGCATAGTTCATTGGTGATGAAACTAGATGTACTCCCATTGTCTAATAGGGCACGTACTGTGTGTTTGTGACCATCATGATCACTGATTTGTATGAGTGCTGTTGATAGCAAAACTACACACGGATTGTGTGCAGCTGAAAGAATCACATTGTCATGTGTTTCTTGATTTAATGTGTGTGAATGATTCTCTGGCTGAATAGCGCAGAGTGCGACATCGCTAGTCGCGGGTGTGTGTGTGAAACTACTGGATGGAGTTTCATTAGTGACCAACTGTGATCGTTGGTGTGTATTTTGAGGTTGGTTTAAATGAAGTAAAGTGTTGTGTGATTTGTCACATATTTTGCACGCACCTAACCTGCAATTTTGCGTATTATGACCTGAGCGCAAGCAGTTGAGGCATAATTTTAGAGCCCTTGCTTTTTGAATGCGATTTTCTATAGGAAATGACTTGAATTTCAAACACTGATAAATAGCATGACTGTTTTTACATAAAGGGCAAGTTAGCGCCCTTGTA
Organism: Idaea dimidiata; assembly: GCA_949358125.1. Lineage (NCBI taxonomy): Eukaryota > Metazoa > Arthropoda > Insecta > Lepidoptera > Geometridae > Idaea > Idaea dimidiata. Next base: position 25,113,909 of record OX442333.1, on the reverse strand, counting down.
GATCGCGGAGGTGAGCTGTTGAGAGTAAACGACCTGTGTCGCACGTGAGTAACATCACTATGACGACGTCGTTTTATTGAATCTAATAAGTCAGCTTTATTTTTAAGAAATTTAGTAAAATCTATGAGTGTCGGTAGCTCGTTAAGTGCATTTCGGTGAGTTTCCCACTCGCGACTTGCTACTGAGTCTAACTTCTCTGATGCTATATGAATTATGAGTATATCCCACCCATCTACCGGTAAGCCGAGTGCCTTTAACGAACGTAAATTTTTATTAATAATATCGACTGTAGTACGATATGCTTCGCCCGACTCCCTTGACATGGGTTGAATACTAAAAATGGCTTGTAAATGATTATTAACTAGAAGCCGTTTGTTGTTGAAACGTTCGCATAATAATCCCCATGCTACGTCATAATTATCTGGTGTAAATTCTAACGAATGAATCACTTCAGCAGCACTGTCACACAAAGCAGCGCGCAAATAATGAAATTTACTGATTTTAGGTATTGAATTATCTGTGTGTATGAGTGACAAATATGTGTTGTAAAATACTAGCCAGTCATGATACTGGCCAGAAAATGTAGGTAATTTTATAGTTGGCAGTTTGTGTGTAATTGGCCCACCTTTACCGCGATGATCAGTACAACCAGAACCTGCAGCCGATCCGAAGTCCGCAGCGATGTCTTTGCCGGTCAACGCCTCCTTAGCAGCGGCGATTGCTCCGAAATACTGACTCTCGAAGTCCTCGCGTTCTTTGTATTGTACATCTGCAATTTCACATGAATTTTCTATGTCAGTTTGAATACAATCAAAATCCGAGTAAAGTTCTTCGATTTTAGATAGTCTTATTTGTAATTCGTTAATTTGCAATGAAGTTAATGTGTCACAACTGTTAATCACTTCTAAATATGCTTTAAATTGAGTTAATCTCGCTTTGTAACTACCACGTTTTTTAATCAATGATTTAGACTCCATGTTTATTTTAATTATAACTGAAAACAAATATTAATCACACACAGAACAAATGAAATAAAAAATAATGAATTGCCACGATACTTAAATTTTAAGCGTTGCGAAAGAAGTGAGAAATGCAGCACGAGTCAAGCGATAGAATAGGGTAGGTAACCACGCTGCATGCGCGTGATCGCGCTCCACGTCAGTAGGTACCGCGCGGACAACGCCCTTAAATTTGAAGGCTGGAATGCAATAAATTGGTTGTATTAGCTAAATGAAATAATGAATACAGTAAATAGGTACACAGGTCAGGGTGTATACACTCACGAAGAAGTTGATAGAAATAATCCTTGACGATTTTTGATGAAATAATGAATTAGATAGGTGCTTTTGATGAATTTGCGTAATTATTACTAATAATAAGTAATAATCTAGCGACGATGACTTGGTATGTATGTATAAATTGCGTATGAATTTGATGTAGGACAGCTGGAATTTGGTGAGAAATAGCAATTAATGCGTATATGAGTGAAATAGGGTAGGTAATGATTTCGACGGGATAAATTGGAACGAACTCACAGCCAGTTGCTTCCCCAGGTTATGTACTATTTCTCCAATACGTAATGACTTCTTGACACGTGTATGGTGGTTATCCTCTTCGTCTTTTTGTGTTGCGTACGTGGTCGATTTCCGCTTTCGTTTTCAACACCGTCAGCATATTCCAAGTGGCTCGATGAATGTGGCTCGATGGATCATTATGAAGGATTCCTGCCTAGCTAGTTACTTCAGCTACAGATTTAGGAACCTACTTGTGAAATGAGAAATGCCGACTACAGACTTGTACAAATGAATTTATTACAAAATTACAATGCTTTACTGTACTGTCCTACTTATCGTGTCTATTGCTAATGTGGAAGTGAGCGAGCGGGCGGGTGCCGAGCCTTTTTGATGCGTGGGAGATAGGTGCGCTGAGCCGGTTTAGTTCGGTCATCAGGCCGTGAGCGTGTGTGCGTGTGGTCACACACGCTAGGCTTCGACAGCAATTATAACCAGAATATTATAAACTAGGTAGTGCCGCCGCGGCCGCGGCGTTGTCATCGAGACTTGTTAATTGTTATCTGAGCTTTCTTCTTTAAAGACGGTTAAAGCACGTTAAAGTAAAGACTCTATGTCTACAGTTTACGTAGGTATTACGGCGCTCTTACTGTTGCCCAAAGTCTCTTAAGTTATTCAGTGGCTGAGATTAAAAACCGCCCGAACAACAAAATCGAATATTCGTTCGTACACGCAAACGGTGATTGAGAAGGGCAGGGCCTACATGATCGACGATTTTGAAACGCAGCGCTTTGCCTAGATAATAAAAAAAACATAGTTTTTATCTAATAAAAATTGTGTAGTAAAATAGTGTAAAAGAAGAACAAACATTTAAAAATATTTGAGGCTATTAATAAAAATGATAGAAATACAAAGCTGATTTTCCTTGTTTTCCTAAATTATGAATGAAAATTATAAAAATATGAATAGCCTACTGATATGAAAATGCGAGAAGCATCAATTTTTACTTATCTTATCAAAAAAAAAGGCTGTTTATCTTTATTATTATTATTATGAAGTCACAAACTTAGGAAATACCTACCTATGTAGGTACTATGTACATATTATATTATATTTTCAAACCGTAGCACGGCCAGTATCGGGATTCGAACCCACTATTGTTAGATTAAACTTCGAACTATTTCCTACTAAGCCATTATTGTTCTGCTCTAAGATCAACTTGTAACCTATCTAAACAGATATTTATAAATTTTCCATTAATAATTCAGTGGATAAAACATTCTGCAATCCAACTAATCAATGAATATGATAAAGGCCTTATTAGGTCGAACAAAATTATCAGAGATAAAATACCTACACCTGATAGAGATATGCCTGATAGAGAGTGCGTCACAGCATTTTTTTTATTATTGAATTAAAGTTAAAGAGACAGGTTAGCTCATTGTAAAATACTATTTTTTTCAATAACCACGTGAGTGAAACCGATGACAATGCCTAGGTAAAATAAAAATATGCTAATGTACTCTTTATAGCTTCCAAGTTTTATGTCTCTATGAAAATACCGCTAGGTACATATAAACAAAGAAAGGTCAATCTATATATTTATCTTCATGTAATTCTATGTAGGTTATATATAATAGTATGATATTATGTAGGTAGTTTAAGTACCTACTTATCGATAATTTTCTCCTATAATTAGGATTATTTATACGAAACATAATGAGCCCATAAACAGAGATAAGAGATATATTTGTAAAGTATGTATGTACTAGCATCTGTACTGGTTTATTCGCGGTATTCCCTATCCAATTTTCATGTCTAGGATTAGCAATGAAGACTATGCGTTAACATAATTCAGTCAGTCAGTTAATCAGTCAGGACTTTGAATTTTATATACATGTAAAGGTAGATTGAATCTCCAAAAAAATACGTATACTTACTGAATCCATTGCAGTGTTACGTTGAATATTTCTTTGGACTCGAAGCTTACAGTATGAAACCCAGCTGCTAGTAACTTCTTAAATAACTTTTTTGTGTAAGAGCTCTAGGAACAGTAAAGGAAATCCTGTGTTGTGATGTGATAGAGCGCTTAGGCTATTATAACTGTATCTAGGTTCCCGTAGCTGCATGTACAAAACTGCAGCCTAACACTCGCGCGAGGGGTGTGGGGAACAGCGAGGGCTGAGGGCAGAGACGACTCTACTGATTCCCGGAGATACATATCTACTTATTAAAAATTTCAATTCCGTGTCAGTTCAATTAAAACTAATCTGTAACTGAACTGGCTCTGTAAATGTAATCGAAACTTCATTGACTATTATATTAAATCCAGGAATGGTATTCATAAATACAAATGTTACCTATCGAAAATTATCAAATTTCATTTGACAAACGTCGAATTCGAAACAAGATTTGATCTAGATTGTGAAGTTTAGAGCAGTGGTCTCCAAATTATCTAATACACCCTTACATAAGCATCCCTTACGCGGGAATATAAACGCGAGTGGGTGCGAGAGCTGCATAGTTTGGTCCCTCCATAACACAAGGGAACGCGTATCGAGTGGGAGACGAACTTTCTATGCACTACCGAGTAGGCATCTGTAGTAGAAATGTTATCAAACGAGTCTATGTGGTTTGTTTGTGTATAATTGTCAACAATGCCTCAAAACAACAGTTAGGTCAGTCATTGTATGAAGTCTATTGTCATGACATATTGTTCAGGTCAGGGTGCGGCTTCTAGCTGCTCTTGAACTTGTGGCCTGCAGACGAAGGGCGCTAGAGTCCTGGGGCATCATGGCCAGTTTACGCTGAGCTGTCAACGCAACAGGAGGAAAAGGAAGTAGGGATCGAGACCTTTGGTTCTTAATTTGATGATAGGTAACCTTATTTCCTGTACCTACCTATTGAATTTGGGTCAGTGTGTTTTCTTGTAATGAATTTAATAAGTGTTTTAAATAATGGAAGGTCTTCTAACTCAGATAGGTACAGAGCAGCGGTAGTATATATGTATATGTATGTATATACTCTTTATACTTTTGTACATAATATGACCAGTCTTGGAGCTTATTTGAATCTTAGTCGGCTGGTCAGCAATTAACTAATGAACAGGCTTTGACAAGCTCGAACGAAAGCGATGCTTATTTTAAATGGATTTTTATAACTTGTTTAATTTCCTGTTGACATGTTAAGTTACTGTACCCTGTCCAACTTGTAACTTAAAACGAGTCGCTTGATTTTCTTTTTAGAAAATGTATTTATAGGTGACTGAGAACCTGGGCATGTATTCTATTACTAAGTACTTAAATCGCCTCAGCAGCGTTAGATTTTTCATCAAAAACGATTAAACAGTAATTTTGCAAGAAATTTTTAACAAGCATTTGAAAAGCTTTAGCGAAACTGAAAAATTTCCACAAAAAATGCCGTTTTCGAGAAAAATCTAACGATGCTAAGGCGATAACGATGTTCACCTGAACAAGGCTAACCCATCAGCTGAGTGAGGCTAGTCCACGGTAGGGTTAATGACCGATTATCAACACCTACACGATAAGGGCTTACCTTCACACGCCCCGTATCGTTGTACTCAATCTATTTTTAACTACCTAGTTTTAAATTTAAAATAGTAGGTATTATTTTATGGTTGTACTGTATTGTAATGAAAAATATAGGTAGGTCTGTATTATGCCCCCGTAACAGGTAAATTCTACCTACTTATAATAATGACATTTTCATTCTGTGTGGACGTTTTCATTTCACCGAATAGATAATTTGCTCTATTCGTTGATCGTTTCTCGTTATTTTGTCGTCTTTTTCTCGCTGAAAACCATAAAGGAAATTTTAATTGGAAAAAAACCCAGACTACTATTAATAATAACTCACCAATAATTAAAAAAAAACGTGGAAATTTAATCGTACGCCACGCTACACTGCTATACTATAGGCAGTCAGGTTATAAATTTTGAAAAAAAATAAATATTAAAAGACGATTTTTTACTATAATCGGTAGCCAATTAACGTGTCTCCCATTTCGTTTGAAAGCCGTATATTACTTACTGTCATTAAACATGAATTCGGGAACGAAATTCAGATGAAAACATGAAAAAATCTGGTAAAAAGCTTTTATCTACACCAGTGCGTATCGATTAGATACCACGCGCAACTATGAAACTTTAATTTTACAAAGGAATTAACAGACGATTACTAAGTAGTACTTACATTTCTAATTTTATTTTATCTTACTAGAAATTAGTGGTAAAAACATTTTCCAACATTTTGATTAACAGACACATTGAGTCCTGCCGACGTATTTTTATAGTTTCTTATGCAACAAAAATATTTACTACAAAATTATTTCGAAACGGGTTTCCAAAATCATTTAAGGGCCCCGTTTTCGAAATATTAGGACCTCCACTAGTTTTATTTTTTGGTTGTTGGTTAAAAATGACATGAAAAAGTATCATGTCATTTTTAACCAACTTCAAAAAAGGAGGAAATTGTGAATTTTGGTCTGGCTTTCTTTATTTACTTTGTAGAACGAGAGATGTCTAGTTAAAATCATCGACTATTAATACTATAGGTATAGGAGTACCATATTTAGCAATATTTCGTGCGGATCCGATTCCCCTCGTATCATCATTACGTGTAATTGGTTGCACTTGCTCGTTTCATTCAATACACATTACAGTAATGGCTTCGACTGTCGTTACGTTGAGGTCTGGTCTTTAGCGTCATTGGGCCGGGGCCGGGACGGACGGACGGGGTCAGAAGTCAGATGTCGGGGTCAGAAGACAGAACACTTGTGTAACTTGTCGAGATTTACTTCTAGTAGTCACGTTCAAATAGAATTCAGTACCTACCTAAATTGCTTACTCTTACTCTTACCCTAAATTGCTTTCGAAACAATAAGTTAGAATTTCCAAAAGTCGTAGAACAAAAGTTGTTCGTTTTGATGTAGAGAACGACACGGTTTTTTATTGAAATAAAATAAGTGTATTACAACAAAATAAAGTTAATGATGATAGGTGGAGTATAGTATACATATGTGGTAATTTTAAGTAGGGAGAATAAATAGTATTTATCGACCGCTTTGCCATCCATTCCAATTTTCAAGTTACTCGACTATTATAGCGAATAGTCGAGTATGAATAATTTATTTATTGCGAAGTAGCTAGTAACATACTCATGTCATGTTGCATCCAACCGTCTATTTTCATGTTTTATCGCAAGGAGTATAGTAACAAAACTTGACGCAAAAACTGCCATTGCCATTTATCATATTAGTTTAGTAGAATTACAGTACAGTATATTATGTGCAGTGTAGGTATTCAATCTCGGTATAATGGCATGCTGGAGCCTTCAGGTTGTCAAGGCGACGCGACGCGAGAGCGCAAGCGTCGGGTCACTGACTGCACTAACAGATGGGTTCCTATAGTATAGTACATTGTGTTGTCTCATTAGTAAAGACATAGCATAGCCATAGCTCTGAACCAAAACTGCTGCATTTTTTATGTTAGTAAATTGGGGTTAGAAGTGACTAACTTCAGGTCCATTTTCGGATTTTGGAAAATCAGGTGGTCTCAGATAAACGTGAATCCATGAGTGATGGTGCAAGTTGTTTTGGAAGTGGTCAGGCAAATATGCTTTGCAGAAATGGTTATATTTTTGATAGTAAACTAATAGATAAGGCTAAGCAGAGATACCGACTGAAAAGTATATTCAATAATTACATTAGTTTAATTATCTTTAGCTAATAATAAATATAATTACTTAAATGTAAACATGTAACGGCTGTTTGTTCAACATAATATTCTTCTGCATATTATCTTACTGGCACATCGAAATTTCGAGCTACACATGTGTTCTTAGATATATTATGTGCAAACATTTGAAGACATTGCTAGCGCCGCCGGCATGACAAAAATTAAAATTATTAACTTGCTGCTGCCCGCGGTTTATCCTCGTAAGTCACGACCCCGTAGGGATTTTAAAAACCCATAACACATGGAACACATCAACTTTTTATGCCTTTAGCCTCGCGCGAGCGATTTACATTGTGCGTTAGTAATAAGTAGTTTCAAACCGTCAAAACTTTGAATTTTATGTGTATTGAATTTTAACGATTGGATACACAAATTATGTATATACATAGGCAAGTTTCCCCAGTATATCGTTCACCAGACTAACCTATTAAGACTCCCTACGATATTAAGCGCACAAAATGAATACAGTTTCACAGCTATTTCCCGTCTCACATGATTTTATCTCCGTTATAAATAGCTATATAAATCTACCTTCTTATTTATTGACCTATAAATATTGTGTAACGAGTTGATATGAATCATAATATTTGAATCGTTCTAGTACATAATGTAATAGGAAATTTTTACACACACAATATTTAGTTACTTTCTTTTCCTTAACCTATCTGGTTATTTTGCTTTCTTTTCTCTGTAGTTTGGTTAGGTACTATGAGTGAAATCTTTTTCCACCGTTTGACACTATACAGACGCATCTTTAGGATACTTAGGAGTTTTTACTTTGACCTGCATATTAACAATGATATTTTTATAAATTAGGTTAGCATTACAACACGAGAAACATTTGGTCCAATCGGCATAAAGGTTTAGTCTCTTTCTATCAAACGACGATAAAAAGGGACGGATCATTTTTGCCGATCGCGATATTTTTCTTGTGCTGTTATGCTAGCCAGCCATCAATAATCCATAATACTCGGTTACGCATCTGATAAGTTTCTAATTCAAAATATTGAATTATAGTGTGTTGCACATGCATTGCAAATATTGCAATCCAATTATTTTAATGTATCTTCGGTAGAGCTCTCAAAGCTTAAACCAAATGTTGCAACCATTGATATAACCCTAGAAGTTTCTAACCCATACTTAAACTAAATGCAACCGGCAAAGGTCTGGATAATTTGTTTAGCTGGTAAATCAGTTGGAAGTTGTATTAGGTTAATTTTAATTTAGCATCAGATAATGTGAGTGGAAGTGAGTCGGTGGTACAGTAGTGTGGTAGAGTGTAGTGCTAGGTGCAACAGTAGGTATTCTGCGGCCGTTCACCTCTGAACCGAAACCAGGTCGAGAAGGTTAGTCGGGGGGAGGGGCACCTCGCGGCTCGCGGCTACAGCGCAGCTCGAAGCGTATTCGCACATGTCATACTATCATCACATCTCGGGTGCAATACTACGATTCTTATTTCTAGACTACGATCTGACGCTTCAGTTCTTTGTATTTCACATTTAGTCGTTAGGGAGAACCACGTGTATCATACATTTCGGGTTTCATAGAGATGTGTTTGCTCAGTTGCAACTTGAGAATATATTTGGTTCTTAAAACGCCGACCGATGCACGAGCGTTCAGTTTGCATTGCCTCTGAATTTAGTCAGAGTTCGTCAGCACCACGCACGCAGCGCTGGCTGACCCGTTTCTGTTCGTTCGTATATCTGCGAAAGTAGTTTACAATGTAGCTATTATTCGACGAACTCACGTGACGATTAGACGGTTTATTCCCCTCTACGTAGACTTCCAGTAGGTACGCTCTCTTCCCACTTCGTCGACCGGCTCAAAAATGTATTGGAAAAGACGCGGTGTGGTTTGTATCAGGCTGTAAAACTCGACAATGAGTATCCGGTGGATCAGCCGGTGGATGTTGGAAATAAACGGTTAGCTTTTTTTACCTATATCTACATCGAGCGTAAGGCATCACTTGCTTGGTTACATTCAGTCATAGCCATTCGGTGCCAAACAAATTGCCTCCGTTATAAATTAATAGACAATGAATACTGAATTACAGAGAAATGGCAGTGATCGTTAATATGTAATGTTTTAAGGCTTGGATTAGGGTTACTAACTAACTACCTACAACAACCCTCGGAACTGGTTATTAAGGGTTGGGTTTGACGTGAGAGGTGGATGTAGATTGACTGACGGATATATGACGGTGAGTGAATGACGGTTAATACGATCCTTAGGCTGGCTACAGACCATCAACTTTAACTGTACAGTTGAACTGAAAAACTAATTGATATATCATTAGTTAGGTTGGAACAGTTTGATTGTACAGTTAAAACTGAATGTCCGTAGCTGTCTTTAGGTGGGCTTACGCCAGACTTGGTAAAAGAATTTAACTTTCGTTTGATAACATTGTGTCACTTGCATGCATATTTGACAATCCCATGTGAAAATGTTGTCAAAGTGCACTTACAGCCAGTAAGTCCAATATTTTGGAGCTACAAATTTTACAGCCCGGACTGCTCTCAGTTCGGTCCTCTGTTATTGCTGTATTAGAATTGCAACGATGTTGAAATGAAATTTTGCGCATCGAAACGAATCTCCTTTGAAAATAAATAGTACTAAAAATATCACAATTTTATTTGACGAACGTTAAATTTGAACTTAACGCTTCATCATCATCATCATCAGCCCGTTGCAGTCCACTGCTGGACATAGGCCTCTCCAATTGCACGCCACCTAGATCTATTTTCGGCTTCTCGCATCCAGTTTGTGCCAGCCGTCTTGCTCAAATCGTCGCTCCAACGTGCCTGAGGACGTCCTACACTACGTTTGCCGAGACGCGGTCTCCACTCTAGAACTCGTTTACCCCAACGGTTGTCGGTTCTACGGCTAATATGGCCAGCCCACTGCCACTTCAGCTTGCTAATCCGGTGAGCTATGTCGAAGACTTTGGTTTTCTGACGGATCACCTCATTTCTGATGCGATCCCTCAGAGAAACGCCGAGCATAGCTCGTTCCATAGCTCGCTGAGCGACTTTGAATTTGTGGACCAACCGTGCCGTTAGTGTCCACGTTTCGGCTCCGTATGTCATGACGGGTAGGACGCACTGATTAAAGACCTTCGTCTTTAGGCACTGTGGGATTGACGATGTAAAAACTCGACGTAGCTTCCCAAATGCTGCCCAACCCAACTGAATTCTCCTGTTCACCTCGCCCTCAAAGTTGTTTTTTCCTAACTGCAATGTTTGCCCTAGGTAAACATATTTTTGAACAACTTCGAGAACGGCGCCGCGTATCGCAATAGGTTCCGGTAGAACATGTTCGTTGAACATGACCTTGGTTTTGTCCATGTTCATCCGTAGGCCAATGCGTACAGAAGAGTCAGCCAGGTCATTCAGCATCCGTTGTAGGTCCTGCAGCGTTTCTGCCATGATGACGATATCATCTGCAAATCGCAAGTGAGAGATATACTCGCCATTAATATTAATGCCACGTCCTTTCCAGTTCAGCGTCTTAAACATATCCTCCATTGCATTTGTGAACAATTTCGGGGAAATAACATCCCCTTGTCTCACTCCTCGATGCAACGGTATGGGCCTTGTTTGCTGATTCTGTACTTGGACGGACATGGTGGCGGACTCGTAAAGACATCTCATCACTTGGATGTACCGCCAATCTACTTGGCAGCGCTGCAGGGACTCCAGAACAGACCAGATTTCAACCGAGTCAAAGGCTTTTTCATAGTCCACAAATGCTAGACACAGGGGCTGATTATACTCTTCGGTCTTCTGTATAATCTGCAGCACTGTGTGGATGTGGTCTATGGTGCCATATCCGCTCCGAAACCCAGCCTGCTCCGGTGGTTGGAATTCGTCGAGTCTTCGCGCAAGACGGTTCGTGATCACTCTAGAAAACAGCTTATAGACGTGGCTTAGAAGGGATATGGGTCGATAGTTTTTCAGCAGGGTCTTGTCTCCCTTTTTGAAGAACAGGACGACCACACTCCTACTCCACGCCTCTGGAGTTCTCCCTTCGAACAGGACAGCGTTAAAAAGCTTCTGGAGCTCCCTCAGTAAGGGTTTACCTCCTGCTTTCACCAGCTCTGTGGTAACGCCATCCTCTCCAGGGGCTTTTCCATTTTTGAGCTGTCTAAGAGCGATCTCGATTTCGTCAATACTGACTTCTGGCAGGTCTTCGGTGAAATGGCGTGTTAATGTTGCTCTAGGATCCTCATTTTCGGGATTCGGCTGAGATGCATGCGATGCGTATAATCGGGCATAAAAGTCTTCTACCTCCGAAAGGACTGCCGGCTTCGAAGCAACGACTTCTCCACCTGCTGTGGTCAACTTCGTCAGGTGGCTTCTTCCAAGAGATTGTACAAACACTTTTGACCCCCGGTTCTGCTCGATCGCTCTTTCAATTAAAAGAGTATTGAAGCGCCGGAGGTCGCGTCGTACGTGTTTGCTGATCTCTTGGTTTAGAGTCCGCTTTTCTGACGAAGTGATGGGTGGGTTTTCACGTCGTTCCTTCATTAGCCCTAGAGTCCCCTCTGAAAGCTTAGACTTTTTGCCCTTACGCTGCATATTACAAAATCTCGTACCTTCTTCCCTGAGGATCCGAGTCACATTTTCGAGGTCCTGGTTTACGTCTGTTGTGGTTTCCACGGCAGCGAATCGGTTCACCAGGTTTGACTGGAACGTTTCAGATCCTGCCATGATTTGGAGCAGAGTTGGTCGGAGTCTGGACTTCATCAGACGGACACGTTCGGCCTTAAAGTTGATATTCAGAGAGCCTCGGACAAGTCGGTGATCGCTACCGGTATTGAACTTGTTGATCACGGAGACGTCTCTGAATATATGCTTCTTGTCCGTCATGATGAAGTCGATCTCGTTTTTAGTCATAGAGTCAGGGCTTCGCCATGTCCACTTCCTTTGAGGCTGTTTCTTGAAGAAGGAGTTCATCAGGAAGAGCCCCTCTCGTTCGAGGAAGTTGACGAGCATTTGCCCCCTATGATTCCTGCTTCCAAATCCATGGCATCCTACTACCGATTCGCTGCAATTCTGTACTCCCACTCTTGCGTTGAAGTCCCCCATAACAACGGTGTACTGAGTCTTTGTAGTGAAGTGGAGGGCCCTCGATATGTCATCGAACATATCCTCCACTTCGCCGTCCGAGTGTGTCGACGTCGGTGCGTACACTTGCACTACCTTGAGGCTATACCTCTCGGTGAGCTTTACAATAAGGTACGCTACCCTGTTCGACACACTCGATACTTCCACAACGTTGTCAGATAGGGACTTATTCACCAGAAACCCAACGCCACCTTGGGATAGCTGGTCTCCCTCACGGAAGTACATTAGGTGGCCGGATTCCAGGGTTATGGTGTCCTCCCCCTCTCTTCGGACTTCGCTCAACCCCAGTATATGCCACCTAATTTTCCCAAGTTCCACCTCGAGTTGCGCCAGATGCGAGTCAAGCCTTAGCGTGCGTCCGTTATACGTCGCCAGGGTCAGTCGGTTATGGTGGCCTCCCGTAGCCCGGAGATTCTTGGCACCCCCCGCCCCGCCGTTACCATGGTCGCCACCATGACCAGGAATAGCAGGGCCGCCGGGAACTAGGGGCCGTGGCTTGTGGTTTCTCTGCATTTAGAGGATTTGCCCATAATCGCCTCGCTGGGCATGCGGGTTGGCGATCGCAGGGCGTAACTACTCGAACCGGTGATGCTGCTGCCCATCACCGGTCTGTTGCATTTAGTTACGCCTCTTGGGATGGATATACCGCCATCAGTCGGTCGCCAGAGCCTCTAGAGCCCTCTAGCCTCAGAGTCCGTTAGTCAGCAGGATGCACCGCGTGCAGGTGAGGTTGGCTGGGGCGAAAGATGCTGGTTCACCCCTTACATCCCCATCACTTAACGCTCAACTGCAGTGATATTTTGGATAATTGAATTCCAATAATAGGCCATCTGTTTGCATCAACATTTAGTCCAGTTACTTTCGCGTTACGTATCGCGTGCGTTTACCCTCTTACTTACAATACCTACGACTGCATTCATTGTGTTTATATAAACTGCTACACTTGTTGTACTGTAACGGCGGACGCTAACTATCGACAAGCAGTCGGCCGATTTTGGCGTTACGATTACAAAATGATGCATAATTCAACTTGGACTTTCCTATAGATTTTTCATCCTAAACCTACCTAAAATGTTGAAACCCATAAAATAATTTCCAATATACTTCAAAAATGTTGGATTCTCAAATATTTGACACAATTTGTTTGTTTGTGCCCTCGCGACCAAGACCATGTTTGAAACGTCGAGTTTAAAAAGTAAGTCTAATAATAATACGCGATTATAAAACCGGGTAAAATGAAAATTTTGACTTTTTTAAATGTTTTAATAAATGCACACCCTTTCGGTCAAATAGACTGTTAACTATCGACCGATATCTTGTTTGTAATCTGTATCCGCCCTGAATGTAATAGATTACCTACATTTATTCGTAATTATGATGAGGCATTGTGAAGATTCCCACTCTCATCGCACCCGCGTACAAGAAATACTACAATAAGTGATAATTTTAGTTTTTCTGTAATGTACTGACACATACTTTAAACTGAGACAATTATTGTTTACAATAAACTATTATTACTTTTTAATAAATTAAAAATTCAAGGAGCTGATGAAAAGCAGTGTGATATGTTTTGGGGAATTCAACATTTTAGGCTTTCAACATTTTGGTATTAAAGGGAAATTTCATACTTACCTAAAGTGGTGAAACGGGTCTTAATTTTTCTATGGTTTATTTTTATTTTTTGACAAGTTTAATGTTAAAGTTTACCAGTTTTACGAATTAATACAGAAACGTCACCTAAAATTAAAGCGGCACTTACCAAAATAATTGTGCAACCTCTAAATTCAAATCTAATATCAGAATGATTTTAGTTCAGTAGCTGTTTAATTAAATACATAAGTAACCTTCAAATATTAGGTTATATTCGTTCTTGTATTGGGACTTTTATGGTAACTTTAACATATCTGACTCTGTTTTGACAAAATCAGTAAAAAACATAACAAGGGATTGCTCACAGACCAAGATAAATTCCTTGAAATATAATACTAATAAATAATGTTTATATTTTCAGGTGACTTCTGCGCTGACGTTATCATGAAGTGGAATGACGTCACTGACATCAGTAAGTTTGTACTCAACGCACACAAACATACACTCACACAAACATACACTCACACGAACATACACTCACACAAACATACACTTACACATACTTACCTACAGTTTATATTATTGATGGTATTTTTAAATAAGTGTTACGTGCGATGACTTGGAGATAAATCTTATCTTCCTAATATTAATATTAAGTTTATCTATTATATTTTTCTTTGTTTTTATGATAGCTCGTGTTTTCGTAGGTTATGATGTCAACTCTGGTGTTTTATACCTTTTCATACTGTTATATTAGGGGTTAAAGTATGAAATTGCCGATTTGTACTGAAAATCTTAATTGTTTATTTTTTAAATTTTTAACAAATTTATTTAATCAAAATAGTTGCCATTATTATCTATACATTGCTGCCATCTAATGGGAAGGTTATTAATGCCTTTGCGATAGAACTCCGACGATCTAGACTGCACAAACTGTGTGAAAGCATTTTGTACTGCCTCCTGGGAAGAAAACTTCTTGTCACGTAGATAATTGTCCAAATCACGAAAAAAATGGTAGTCCGTTGGAGCAAGGTCTGGTGAATACGGAGGATGACGAAAGGTTTCTAAGTGCAGTTCCTGAAGGGTCAAAATGGTTTCTCGTGCTGTGTGAGGTCTCGCGTTGTCGTGGAGCAATAACGGTGAAGATCGATTCATAAGTCGGGGCTGTTTTACTGCTAATTTTGTCAACATGGTTCGGAGTTCGGCACAATAGACATCTGCCGTAATTGCTTGACCAGATCGAAGAAAACTATAGTGAATAACACCATGCTGAGACCACCAAACAGTTACCATTACCTTTTTATTGGTAAGTTTTGCTTTAGGACACTGTTGTGGCATTTGACCTGGGGTCAGCCATTGCATTTTTCTTTTCCGGTTATCATAAAGAATACACTTTTCATCACATGTTACAATTCGATCCAATATTCCTTCATTTCTGTACCGGTTCAACAAGGCAACACAAGTTTCAACACGCGTTTCTTTCTGCAGATCAGTCAAATCATGAGGCACCCATTTTTCGTATTTTTTTATTTTATTGATTTGACGCAAGTGATTCAATAAAGTGGGTAAGGTAACGTTAAACCATGCCGCTAATTCCTGGGTAGTTTGACTAGGATCGGCTTCCACTATCTCTCTTAATTCATCGTTATTCACATGTGTGGGCGGTCTTCCTCGTGGCTCGTTCTTTAAGTCGAAATTTCCATCACGAAAGCGTTTAAACCAAAATCGCACGGTGCGTTCATTAGTAGACCCCTCTCCAAACGCAGCATTGATATTGCGGGCGGTTTCTGCCGCGTTAGTTCCGCGTCGGAACTCGTATTCAACAAGACGATACCTAAAGGTAAAGAAACCTTAAAAATCGTTCGACGCATCTAGGAGCCTTAAAAAAATGTGGATGGACTCGGGTGGGACTTCAACACAATTTGGTGTCATTATACTTTTCCTTTAAAAGGAGTCCCACCCGACTGCATCCACAATTTTTTAAGGCTCCTAGATGCGTCGAACGATTTTTAAGGTTTCTTTACCTTTAGGTATCGTCTTGTTTTTTACTTTTCAGTTTTAACGGCAGTCGGGTTTTTTTTTTTTTTTTAATATTTTTTTTATTTAACGCTTTTTAGTTATTAGAGATTAGATACAATTACTCCAGAGAAACTCATTAACTCTGGATGTGTATACTCCAGTAGCGAGGACTCGAAATCGGTTAAAGATAGGCTATCTAAAAGCCTTCAATATTATAATAGCTATTCTTTTTGAGTTTTGCTGAGATGGCTATGAAGTAGGCAGGTATTCATCTTAAAATATAATTACCAAAACCGAAAACTTCGTCGCGACTGGTGATACAAAGGCTGGCGGTTTCTTGTCCTAGCGGATTAGCCTTGCTATCCATTATCCATAGCGCGACATTTCAAATTTTTAGTTAATTACTTATTGTAAACATAGTAATTGTTCTTCTTCTTCTTTAAAATGGCTTTTCCTTTCGGACATTTGCCAGTGTCAAGTATTATCAATATTTGCAGGTTACTTTCATCGAACGAAACAGTCAAGTCGTCATAGTTAAAGTCAAGTCGAGGGAATCATTGTAAAAAGGGGGGCATTTTTTACAATGTTTGTTCACGGAGCTTTGGAGAAAACACTAAGCTAAAGTCCATGTTTTGCACCGATTTTCACTTTTATTTTCACTTGTACACCATCACGAAACTAAATTGATTAATATGTCCCCGAAATCAAACAATTTACACGCATTTGAACTAAGTTTCACAAAAATGAAAATTTAGCAACACATCTCCTCAACGCATTCGCGCCAAAACTCAATAGTAATTGTTATTTATGTTATCTCTGACAAACTGACAAATTAAACATTCAAATTCCTTCAAAAGTTGAAACTCTGCGTCAAAGTCAAATCGAAAAGTTTTTAAGTAACGTTCCGTTGTCTTTGCTCGGTTTTTATGGTCAAGAAAAATCTTGCTTTATAGCATTTTAAATCTTTATTTTTATTTATTTATTATTTTAATGTACCCTATGTCACTCTCACGGTCATGACGAATCTAACGACGTATCGTTTATCTAAATCGGTCCAGCCGTTTAGGCCCTACGACGGCACCAAAATAGGTCACATACATACATACATACATACACTCACGGCAAAAACATAACACTTCATTTGGCAGTCGTGTAAAAATCACTCGAATTTTCGCAGTATCCATCTTTCTTGTCTAAATTGAATAACAAAAACAATTGAAAGTCGATATTCAAATGTTTCACATTTTTTAAAAAAAGAACATCACAGAAACCATTTGAAAAAAGTTTCATTCAAAAATCTCAAACCATGAAGATTCTATGTCAATTCAAAGAACCTATTGCAATAAAACGGCAATTTCATACTTTAACCCCTATTATTTAGGTACCTACTTAAAAAATATTAATTTAAGTAATCAATGACTATTTCTAAACGGTTGATGTAGCAGCTGATCAGTTAGATTAATCGATTAGAAATCGTTAGAAATTTTCTAATAAATCTCTCTAGCAGATAAAAATTCGAGATTTGAGTCTAAAAATTATAGATATAGATGTTTATCTTGTAGCTCTATAGAATGCTTTGACCTGAGTTACTGGCTGACTGACTGATGGATCAACGCACAGCCAACACCGCTGGCAGCTGAAATTGGGAGATTATGTGCTTTATTAAAATGATCCAATACAAATATGTAAAATTTGGTCCAATCCGATAAGAATTATTTAAATATTATTACAATAAAGTATTTATCTAATTTAAATCTTATCTAATCTAAGAACGAATATTTGGAAGCTTGTTACAAATATGACGCAAATAGTTACCTATATTTTAGTTTTGACACAATGAATCACCGGTTTTTTAATACCCCAATGACCTCCTATAACTATTATTGCGTGCGAATTATTTAAATCCATTCATTAGATAGGTATCCATTCATTAATAAATAGTGATTAGATAACTTTGCCTATATGTACAGTCAGCATCAAAAGGCGTTGACCACATTCAGAGTTTCAAAGTCGCTATACATTATAATTGTGCAGTTCCAAAACAGGAGAGACATTTCGAAAATACCACTCTCTTCTCTTTTATCTTCGGAATGTTAGTTCTGTTTTGACATCCCGCTAATATGATATTTTATATGAAGTATTGCAATTTTGATAATCTAAATGTGTTCAATATAATCTACGACTTTAAAAGCTGACTGTACCTACCTACTACCTACACACTGACAAATGCCTAGCCTCCTGGCAAACTAACGATTTCAAATAAATAGTTATCATTAGTTGATTTAGTATTCTTCGGAGCTTCCTCGTAGTGCGAAGCAAAACGTCGCCAAAACTATACGCTAGGAATACTTATTGATGGACCATACACACAGTGCTATTTCACAAATGCCTCGACCTTTAGGCATATGGCTACATACGTTACATTTGTGTATTCGTCCCGAACAACAAATTATCAAACTTAAATCCCAAACATAAGAGTCCACTGTCCATCACAACTCACAGCTCCGGGCTCTACCTGTCACCGTAATAGCTATACTTACAGTTGAGATTTTCACCGATGATGTATTTCTGTTTCCGCTATAACAACAAATTACTGAAAATATAATAAAATAAATATTTAATTATGGTTCTTTAAAACAGTGTTTTATTTTTGTTATAATTCTACGGAAATTTCGTACGAGAGTCCGACTTGCGGTTAGCCGGGTTTTTTCTCTTCGGCTTAATTCCTAGATTGTCTTGTAAAAAGACATCGTGTGAAAGGCCTAACTATAAGAATTCCACCCGGGACTTGACCTTTACCTAGCCAAGTGGCCACCGCGCACCTCCCGCGCCCGCGCCCGCGCAGCTCAGTCAATTTCATTTACGAGAAGCGTCACGAGATTGCGTTTGGCAAACGGTGCAGGAAGACGCGACTGTATTCCTCCTACTGTACATTATACACCTATCTATACATATAAAATTCAAAGTCCTGACTGATATATTATTGACTGACAGACTGAACTGTTTTTGGAATATATTGGGCGCAGCTATTACTTACATTTCTGCCAACTTCATATTTTGCACTGTACTCTATGAGGCATACAGATTATGTGGAGCTGTGTACAACCGGAGTATGGTTCCGTGGCGTCTTATAGCCTAACCCTCTTTGAGGAGGCCCTCGTCCTATAGTGGGACAGTATCTACTCTTCTAAAAAAGGAAGAAGTCCAAACATGGTAGGAAATTAAAGAACTGGTTCAAGAAACAAGTCACGTGTAGAACACGTATTTATAGTTTCTAAAAGCGCTAGATTTTTTGTCTCTTTTTTTTTGTCTTTTTAAATCTGTGTAGGTAATTTAAAGCCTGAACCCATCTGCTTTTCAATATTAGATATTTTCTGGGAGGGTCGACTTTATTCCACATCTTCTTTTCCCCGAAATCAGTAGGGTGGTTCATCTACTGCTAGAGTTATGTGGTCGCCTTAGGGCCTCTGACTTTGCCCAACGACTGCTATCATAGTAACAACCGGGACCACCTGCTTTAAGTGTCTTCCCAAGCATGGAAGAGCTCGAAAAATGATTATCTGCCACACAGCATTGACACCAACATCTACCAAGTAAAGATTACTAACCTCACTACTTATAAACATTGATTAAAAAATGCATAAACTATGCATCGTTTGTCTTTAACTGTGACATGAAATTCTACAGTTGCCTGGACAGAAACAAACGTTATATAACTTAGTCATCTCATAAATATCGTTTATCCTTACTTATCTTCTACTAGCTGCGCCCCGCGGTTTTACCCGCATAAGTCTCGTTCCCGCGGGAATAACGGGATAAAAAGTAGCCAATGTGTTAATCCAGATCCCCAGCTACCTATATTTCAAGTTTCATCGCAATCGGTTCAGTAGTTTTTGCGTGAAAGAGTAACAACCTCACATACATATGTACATTCATACTTACATACATACAAACTTTCGCGTTTATAATATTAGTAAGATACTTATAATAATGAAAGAGAGGACAATAAGTCTGTACTTGGAAGTAAAAAGTAAAGTAGTTTAAAAAAAAAGTGGTCTAGGGGACTAAATAAGTAGTAGAACAAAATTATATAATTTTCAAAATTCATGTCTGTCTCTCTGTTTCTCTGTTTAGCTGTCGGTTCCTTATACAATTAAAAACTACTTATCCGAATGAAAACTGCTTTTCAATGTTGGATAGTTCTATTTTCGAGGAAGGCATCAAAATCCAATTAGTAGAACCCGAGTACCTAATGAACGAAAAAGTGTAACCGCTCGAAAACCGCTCGGCCGCCCGCGCCCGTGATAACGCGTTTTCACTTCTGCGGGTGAAACCGCGGGTCGCAGCTAGTAATATTATAGATTCGTTTGTTTGTTTGTTCCCTCTTCACGGTGAAACGGTTCAGCCGATTTGGATGAAAATTTGCATAGCTTAGGTTAGAATGGAGAGTAACATAATTATAGTATACTTTTGATCCCGATAATCTTGCGCGATCGTAATTTACTAGAGTGAAACCGCGGGCGCTGCTAGTTAATATACAAGATGTAACAGGTTAGCCCTTTTAAGCCGAAAGGGGGTTTTTCTAGACGTTTAGGCGAACACCTTTTGTTCTACGACTTTTGAAAATTCGGGGATTATGTTTCACTGAAAAAACAGCTGTTATTGAAAATAAAGGTAATTGAAGGTTTGATTGTAGTAGACCAAACTAAATGATAGAACAACATAAGGTCAATGACCTCGAACTCTAAGAAACAGCTGATCTTCAAGTAAACTTTACACTTAAAATTTTCGAAAAGTAGGTACTTCGAATTTTCAAAAGTCATAGAACAAAAGTTGTTCGCCTAGACGTCTAGAACAACCCCCTTTCGGCTTAAAAGGGCTAACCTGTTACATCTTGTATAATATTTAATTAAGGGGACAAGTAAATAAGTAATCAATCAGTAGGTATGGGAATCTCAGGTGCTGCGAGTCTGAAACAACCAAATAGGTACGTATGTTATAGTTTGTATACACACACACACACAGTCATGTTTACCGAAATATCTTTCCAAAACCGGTATCGTGAACCGGTCGCGCTAACCGTGCCATTATAAACTCGTTGTTTCGTCAAAAATCAACGACGCTTATTAAATCGGAATATGTTCTAACATCTGAGAGAATATTATACGTGTATTATTTGCACCTGTAGCCTGAAGAAAATGTATCACATATTATAATAAAGAACAAAAATATTTCAATTAGAAACCTGCAGTAAAGTAGAGAATACATCGAAATTCTTTCCAAAGCATTTGTGCTAATATTATGTGTAGTACAAAAATACTTGAAGTCTTAATTTTGATTTAAATCTAAGTAACACTTATTTATGCCTGCCTGCAAGAATAGTCGAATGTAAGAACATATTTTATTTTTAAATCCTTTGCTGCCTGTACCTATTTTTGTATAGAAGATATAAACAAGTATACAAAAATATTCTATAACATAATATCTTAAAGTGACACATTTGGAACACGAGTCAGTTAAGTATTAAGAGACAGTTACATAAAACGCCATTGAAAAAAAACGTATATTATTAATTGTAGTTGTATTAATTGTGATGTTTATCAAGCAATAGGTAGCTGCATTTGTTATCTATAGACATCTAACTACTCCGTCAAGTAACGATGTAGATATCGTATTGTGTAACTTTAATTAAATTACACATGATCTAAGGCTGAAATCTATAGTCCGTACTTTGACTTGACAACTTTTGGTATTTATAAAGCGATCTTCGCAACTATCCAAATTTTTTGTTTAGTAAAGTTGAAGTTTTCCAAATTTAGTATGTAAACCAATCAAAAATAATGACCTAAACTTTGTTTTTCTGTTATGATATAATAAATAATAATAATATTTTTTTTTACCAAAAACACTTAAAAAACATTAGGTACTTAATTACTTTGGCCCCCGCACAAGGGCAAGCCTGAGTCGCGGGAAACCAGGCTTACACAAGTTGCGGCACAACCAGAGTATCAAATATATTACAAAACTAAAAATGTAAACAAATATTATAAAACAAGAATCAAACAAACTCCAAACCGCAAGGACAAAAGCATGCTGCAGATTATTTTTGAGTATTGGTGTGTGTGCACTGTGTATTCCGATTTAAAAATTTACAAAGGAAGTCTGTAAAGGATATGACTATGAAGTTCTTTTTATTTTTTTCGTATATTACAAAATGAATTTCAACTATAATTTCCAATTCAAAGTTTTTGCTAAGCTCAGTCTGAGCAAAGTCGAAGTAAGTACTGTAAATTTTAGCCTAAGGGTCAGTAACACTAGAATCGAAATGCTCAAAAACTCCAGGTGTTTCCTCTATTACTCTTTTATCTCTTTTCTTATCCATTATTCATTTTGCCGTTTTTTGCCGTACGCGTTCGATATTATGCACCATCCATCAATCAAGATATCTATCTGAGAAGTAACAAACCAAGAACATCCAACACGATACTAAGTACCTACTTAACTGATGTAACGTTTATTTTTGTTGTACGTAGGTACTTATCTAATTGTATTTCTAATCTCTTGAGACATTAAATATTTATGTTATATAGAGAGTACATCAATATATTTTCATTAGTATAAAATTTGATACAGTTTGTGTCAGTTTGGTATAGGTACTTGAAATACTGAATTAAGTAACTTACATCATCATCATCATCATCCGACAGGATGCATCCAGTATTGACTAATAAGATAACTACTTTCTATTGTAAGTATTTCAAAAATATTTTAAGAATTTATTTTCGGATCTGACTTTGGCTAGAATACAGTGTGGTATAATGGCAATGTGACAACCTCATTGCTAATAAATAAATAATTGATTTTAATGAAGTCTGACTGAGCCATTTTTTTTTAGCTCCATATCATCTGCATCCGCATACCTGTTCCTACTGTTTGCTGTTTATATTCGAAGACACTTTAGCCAATCTAACTAATGGGATAAAATCCTACTTGTTGAACTAGTCCGACCGACCACAAATCTGACCGATGAGAATACCCTAATGCCGGTCCAAGAGCTGTCATATTCAGGATGTAGCATGCAGCATTTTCCATTGCACTGAGACTTGTACTGAGTTGTATCTACTACAGTTTACGTAGCACTTGGCGCTTACAGTTGCCAAACTTTCATACAAATTTGTTTCCCGGGACCGGTCACATAAGTTGTGGGAAAGGTCTCATAAGTTGTAGAAAATTTGAATCATGACTTTTGTCTAAGCCCGTTTCCAGAAAACAGGCAAGTTTGCATGCTATTACTTGTTTCTACTATGTTTATAACGTATAGATACACGTCAATTTGCACGGTTACATGCAGATTGCTAGTAAAAAGTTTAAGAATATCCAACCATATAGTACGATCACTGTACGATCACGACCGAGTAGCAGTCAGCTATAGTATCATAATCGTTAAATTGTGTGAGAGAGATGCTCGTTACTGTAAGTGTTACACCACGATAGTACATACAGTAGGTACATAAAAACAAATTAAGTGTTGTATACACTGTGTTAGGAAATGCAAAACGCTTCGAACCCGATGGCAACAGAGTGGAAGGGAGAATTATCATAATCTTGGTTCAATTGCGGATAATCATAGCGAGCGGGCGTCGAATACGACCCGCCAGTGAAACACCGCCGATACCAACTATTATGATGTAGCTATACAACTCCATGTAACCACTATACTCTAGGTAGGTACTTATAGAATATCCATTACATCACGCTATCTCCACTAATCTATCAGTGCGCCGGAATAGCGATGTCTTTTTCTTAGGTAAAGAGAATGCCCTTTTTCCAGAGTGTATGTATTAGATTTTTGTGTTACTTTATCCAGAACTTTAATGACCTGTTTGAGTTGCAGAGTTAATAACTTGCTGGGTCCCACAGTTTCACCCATCCATGTTAGTCTAGGGACTAACATAGGTGAAATGGGTGGGTGGGTCTCGAAATAGCCACGGGATGGTCCGGTGGCTATTTGAAACCCCTTTCTTATCAAATGCCTACATCATATAAAGAACACACTCTCCACAATTTTGAGGTCTCTACTATCAGCAGTTTAGACTGTTGATCCGTCAGTCAGTTAGGACAAAGCATTTCATAGATATAGAATTCAGAACTCTACGATGGGTCTCGGATTTGATAGCCTTGCGTAGTGAGTGAAATGCGTTCGGTTATACCTATATAAGTAGGTAAAGCCAGATGTAGAGGCGGTCACTCTGCGGTTACAGTACACTCGTCTCGAGACGAAGCACACTCGACTGCGTAACGCACTTGACGCTCTCACCGCCCGCCGCGCCGCCGCACACTTATTTATACCGCGGTGAAAATATTTACTTAGGTAGGTTAGGTACGTCTTGGATTTCACATTAGTAATGGTGATAGGTGATCACATGCAGCGTAGTTTATAGGCTTTAGTGGCTTCGCGCGACGTGTGCAAATGTCACGTAGATAATTATTATCACGTTTTTGGCCAAATTAAAATTAAGTTGAACTGAACCTGAACTGTGTAGGGTGTCATTGTCATGAAAATCACCATTCATTATTGATTTAATCTGGGAACTATTCTGAAAGTAGATATAAATTTCATTTTTCTTACACGTTCACTTAACCCGCCGTCGGTCGCGCTATATTTTGTAAGGTCGTCGGTCGCATGGGGTCTTTCAAAGCCTTACCTTTAAATACATATATTATATATATACTATATAGGTATTTATTTAAATTTATAACTTATTTATTAATTTAGGGTATAATTAATAGAATAAATACAAAAACTTCTTATTATTATTTTTATTTTATAATCAGTATATCTTACAAAAGAGTATCTAAAATTTGGCATATTTTTAGTAATGTTTACTTAAAAAGCTATAAGATAACAAAAAACTTAAACTTTCTTTTACAAATTATATAAAAAATTAAAAAACAAGATATTATTTACCACAAAATAAAAATAAAATTTAAAAAAATAAAATGAAAAGTTTTTATTCGGCTTCGTTTTGGGCTCCGGACTGATCAACTAGTTCATCTATCACCACATTATCCTCGTCTTCATCCACAAGCCACCCAATTATTTGTTCATCTTGGGGACGTGACATTTTTGATACTTTAAATCA
Organism: Idaea dimidiata; assembly: GCA_949358125.1. Lineage (NCBI taxonomy): Eukaryota > Metazoa > Arthropoda > Insecta > Lepidoptera > Geometridae > Idaea > Idaea dimidiata. The sequence goes on along the minus strand of OX442333.1, from coordinate 25,088,764 downwards.
ATAAAACAATATCGTTTTCAAAATAAATAAAAGTTACACCGTCGGTCGCATGGGGTCTTTCAAAGCCCGAGGACAAAATATACGTCTGTTCCATTAAAACGCACAATGCAAACTAACTCAAATGTATTTTATTTCGTAGGTTAGTATTATTTAGGAAGCTACTGTGACACACAGATCTGTAAGTGTTACCATTTCCAAAAAAAAACGTTTTTTCTAAACCTCGTGTTTTTAAAGACCCCGCGCGACCGACGGCGGGTTAATTAAATTCAATAAAGTGCCATAGCGATTATGTTTAACTTTATTTAGACTGATTATGACCATGGTGATGACTTTTTATGCTAAGATCGTGTGAAAGATATCATTTTCTTATTTATTTATTTATATTTGTAATGTTGTGTGTAAGTACCTATTGTAAACTACAATAGGTAATTCCGCTAATTGTTGTGATTACCGCCACGCTCGATACTACTCATCGATTGTACTAATATAAATCCTTGAGAATCTCGTAACTGATTTAATATGGCAAATTAACAACAGGACGAGCGCTAATTATTCAAATGTATCCATAGTTAGCGTGGCTTGTATGCAACAATCTTGCAACTGTACCTACAAATAATGTAAATTGAGTTTCTATTCAACTCGATCTAAGAACGTTTTCTAGAATCGACGATGTTATTAAATAACAGTTGATGATCTTACTTCGAATGTAAAGTAGGTACACGTCGAAAAGTAAGTTTGAGAAATGAAAAACTATTTAAGAGTTTGTCGATGTTCATCCGAGCGTGACACGCTACGGGCGGCCATGTTGCGCCCGCGCCGAATTGCAGATTACATCACTGCGCAAAAAGTGTAGTGCGCCGAGTGCCGGCCGGGGAGGGGGGGGGGGAGGGAGGAGATAGGGAGGGAGGGGCGCCGACCTTGGCCTTGCCCAGGCAGTGGCGGCCAAGGTGACTGCTCAACTTCACTGTAATAATTACACACATGCGCCCGTCGGTCTGCCTCACCATGCCAACGTACGAACTTGCCACGTTCCCTACAAATCACACTGAAATCGTCATTATCTATCACTCGCTAGCTCCACAACTATAGCCGGCGGTTTGACACCTTTCGTTCGGTAAACATAGGGTAATCTTCAACGCACGGACAAACATACCTACCTACATTAACACCCTAATAATGCTCTTTCTACTTAACGCCTATAGTCGGGAAGCCAAAGAGTTATTACTTCGGTCTGGAAACGTGTAAACATCGACGGGATAGCGTTTACCATTAATAACTCCTACACTAACCAAGTAAACTAGCATAAAACTGCCTACCTACCTACATAAGCACGACTATAGTACTATCGCAAGTATATGTATATGGATCGAATGACAACATTAAGTTTTAGAATGTACGAGTAACGGAGTAACAAAATCAGAAGTCACGCAAAAGGCATTACGGTCAAAGAGATAACATACCTTAATCTACAATAAAATTATGTCAGTTAAAGTATTTGTAACGAATACTTATTTAACGCGTACAGCTGTTACACATTTTTAGAATAATTATGATCCCTCTGACACCACAACCATACAAAGTTTGAAATACGCGGAAACAATGTTTTGAGTAACTGACACTTATTTTAATAACACCGCTCTTAATGAAAATTATCAAAATGTTGTAAACGTCAATTTTCTAGAAATGATCACTCATCAAACTCATCAGTATAAATACATGTACTATTGCAGCAAATATATTTATATGTCTATATTTATATGTATATGCATTAGTATTATTCCGGTGGAGTGTCGCCCTACGGTTTGACGAGCTGCGCGGTTCGAACCGACCGACTGGGTGACGAATTGGCCGCGCTCCAACCTTGAACGTGTGTGCTTAAATAATCACAATAACTGCGATACAGTTGAGACACTTCTTGTTCAGTTACGTACGAGTGTAGCAGCGCAGCGCAGCGCGAGCGTTACACTCAGGAATTGTAAACACAGATGTACCATGTTAATGTATATTACTATAGCGTCTTGTTCAAATTTTAGATACAATTTGCATAAAAATATAACGAATATCATGATCACAAAAAGTAAACCCCATGAGTTTCTTGTGGTTTCTTCTCATCGGAAGGCGCGTTCCGAAATCACCCTAATACCGTAATTTTAAGTTTCGATGTTTCAAAATAATCACATTTTGAATATGTTGCTCCTACTGAATAATTGAATTTTGAATTGATTGGAGTCTTACCATAATTCAGTTTCAGTCATAAATCAATTTACTAGAATACTCTTCGCAAAATTATTATCTACTGAGCAATATAACATTTATAAACTAGTAAGTGCAACACAATTTTATTTCCAGTAAATAGGTACCTACATTACTTGTTGTTTTGTACATTTTATCAAATATTTTTTTTCCATTGCAGGTCATGAATAGTCAATATTATCGATTAGAATTTAGAACACAGTTTGAATAAAAATTGGTGTTTTTTTTTCACTAAAACGGAATATTTAAGCAAAGCTCTCTTACATATTGTACTGTCAACTGTCTAGTCTTACTTTTCTCTTATATGTATTAGTAACCGACATAACATCTAAAAGTATAAATTAAACAAACTTGATTGATTTATAAATTATAAGCTACACTTATGAATTATTTACTACTTATATTTTTATTAAATTCAATATAATGTCGTCCAGGTATATTTTTTTTACAAATTGTTTTTTTTTTTTCGTAAAGCAGTGACGCTTATTGTGTGTGAAGCTTGTTGGAATATCTTTAAACCAAAATAAATATTCGCAGACCCACAGAATGCCTCAAATACTGATAAAACCTTGTTGCAAGTGAGTCGGGCACAACACACCTTTTTGCGTTTATTTACCGACCATATCAAACGTGGCCCTCGCAACCTTGGATAAGCCAGTAATTTGGTTAGCCCGCAGCCGCACAATCCACATAATAAAACGCCTTGAACTTGACTGCTTTGTAATCGGAGTCGTCATTCTTTTGCATATTGTGAATTTTGTAAATAAATTAAATAAAAGTGAAGGTTACATACCTACGACAATTCGAAAGACTAGGGTTAAGAAAAGAGTTTGGCTAGAATTAAGTTACAAACCTTATTTGAAACACAGTGGACGTCGGTACGAATATTTTAAAAACACTTGTTATACATTTATATTTTGCTCTATAATAGTAGTCTAGCTAGACCTACTATTAGACCTTATCGTGATTCCTGAAAAAAAGTAAGTGATCAAGAATCGGTTTAAAAATATAAATATTAATCTTTATCAATCCTTAAATATCTTTAAAACAATCAAAATATGACAAGATTTTAAACGTTATTATTAATATAAAACAAAAATAAAGTAGTATCCTAACAATAACAATGGTGCAATGTAACCGGTTTGGTCTCCATCAAACAACATTCGAATGTTGTACACGACACGACGCGATGATTTGCTGAACGCTCAGCGCTAGCCAGCATAATATATTACTTACTTAGATTAGAACCTGTTCCTACATGTTTGATCTTTTCAATTGTATTACTAATTGTGTCCATTGGTTTCGCCCGTGTTAGTATCGAGGCCGTGAAAATACAGTTTTTTACATTATCAATATCGTGGCGTTCAGTTGTATTAGTATTATCGAGTTTATGTAAGACACATATAAACAAACGTATACTTATAGCATAAGTAAGATTACAACCATATTGTAAACTGTTGGATACGCCATGTGATTGTTAGTTCTGCCCACGCGCAGCTTAGGCGACAAGGGAAATACAACTCTGTGACATAATGGTATAGTCTAAATTCGGTAAACGTTAAGGATGTATTTTCGAACACGTTTGCATCACATGGGCGACCACAAATATTGAACACTTGTAGTTTACTTGCTGTGTTTTGAGACGGAACTTTCGAAACGGTTTTTGTACAATCAAAATTGGCGAATTCATTAAATACAACTCCAAATTCGTCTCGAACATCCTGTGTTTATACTTCAGGCGTTTTTTGTTTTTGTTCATTTCGTTATTAAATAACAGTCGTCGTAAAAACTCAACAGCGACTGTTAAGATGGTGTAATTAACGAACACCATATTTGTGCCACATGTATACTGGTTACACGAAGACGTTACGCGTGTCGAATATGTGATGCCGAACGAAACACAGTAGTCTCAGTTGAATCGCAAATTATGGCCAGCACGAGCGGTTTGAAGTTTCGTGACTTGTCCGCGTCGACGGAGCATTGAATCTTGTTCTGGACCTCGAGACATTGTGCGGCCTCCGAGTGATGAACAAGCGAAATTAAACCATATCTTGTTATCAGTAAGAGCGTAACACAATATTCTTGATGAACGATAGTATGCTAGTACAGAGATAACATCGGATCGAGTGCGGTGCGTCAGTGAAGTCAAGCCGAGGCCCATCAATTATTCACGAGAAAAGCACTGTTGTAAGACACGTTGTATGTTTGTTGCCTTCTCTCGAAGTGTACTCTTGTATGTGTCGCTCTTGGGTTGACGTTGACAGCTATTGACACTCGATCGATCCGGAGTATCTGCGAAGTTGCCGGGTTCGGTCCTCGTTCGGTCGACGAACTCTTCCATTCCACTAGTCAGTATGTAACGACATCGAGCCTGATGCTCAACACTTGAATTTCCATTTAAATAACGTCTTAATGTGACAGGTATATCTATACCGTTGCGAGGATGTAGCAGATTGAGTCGATTGAGCAATATCGCCTTACCACAAGTATTCTACAGACAGACATGTGACCGGAATACTGATTACTGAATTACTCTCGGATCTTTGATGCTTAGAAATAATTTGCTTCGACGGAAAATATATGAGACACGTAAACTGAAATACAGATGAGGTTAATTATATCAGAAAATCGTTTTTAATTTCGACTTTTGTTTAAATATTAAAATGGTTATAAAAATTAGTATAGAATATGTGATCACAACCGCCTGTCTATTTTAATTTATCTCACCCCGGATAGAAATAGTCCCTTGGTAACGATTTTTATCTTTATTTTTAAATATATTACCTCCCCGTCCGAAGCGGTGTCTCCATTTGATATTAAATTAGAGTTTGTGTGGGTGGAGACAGGTTTCATTATTATTATTAGAATATATAAGTTAGAGTAGGTTGCTTCGCTTCGCTATAACTATCCTTGCTTAAATCTAATATTTTGAATTCATTTATTTTCCATTAGGAACCGGTTCAGATCACATGTTAGTCTAGTTTTTTTAAATGTCATGTGACAGTTCCTTAGTGGAAATTATTGATCTTTTTATGATATATTTCACCAACTAATTAATTTATGAGAAAATAAAGCTTTGCTTTTATTAAATTTCTGAGTATTTTATTCATCATCATCTTTATGTTTTCCTTCTCTGATAGTTGTAGCTAATATGGACAGCTCTTTTACAAATGTACAATCGTACATAGCCCACGCACGCATCATGCTATTAACCTTTGACCTGGCAAATATATATTCCTGGATATTTGCCTTCGGAACATAGCTGTAGAAGCGTCGAACTGGCTGCGAGGCAAGTTTCAAGATCAGGAAATCCGTCCCGCACCCCCCCTCCACCCCTGCGTGCCCCCTGGCTCTCCCTTTATCTAGATTCTGGATGCATTTGCCTCTATAGAGTAGGTTGTAAAGCGTACAATTAACGGCCTATAGGTTTAATACTGTACTAACAATATACGTACACTTTTAGATTTACTGGCGCTCTTCCTCTACAGAATGTTTTACTTAAATAAATGTAGAGCGGATTTAGAAAGATCATTTTAATTTATCTTGTTTATCAAATTAAAAGTCCTGACGTCAATTCAGTTAGTCAAAAGTCCTGACTGATTGATTCAATGACTGAACTGTTTTTTGTTTTTATTATCTTTCAGTTTTTATTTAGATTTTAAGCAGGCGGTTTTTGTTTAGAAAATACCTTTATTTCCATTTCTTTACGATAATAATTAGTCTACGCTTAGTCCCAGTCACTACCTATATCAAAGGGTACCTCTCTACTGTTGCAGGTATGGGTGGCGAGGCCTGCGCATGCGCGCCGTCTCCCTCTAGATTGCTACCGGAACCGGAACCCGACCATCTCTACGATCATCATTCGTCCGAGGAGGAACTCGAGGTGAATATCACAACTGCATTTTACTATGAGGGGTACCTACATCCCAAGCCAACCCTATAGCGAGCCAACATCCTTTGAGAATCCTCAACGAAAGAAAAGAAAAAGTGTATCTTATTTTATCTGAAGTTATAAACAAGCTCGTACACTTCCGTGTTCGTCTCTCCCTATGACATTACATTTACCAACAAATTCTCTGGCTCGTAAAAATGTAGGAAACAAAACAATATCACCTAACAATCGCTTTGAAATAAAAAATTTACCCGTTTCGTTATGAAATTTTAGGGGTATATAAGGCCTCCTTTTCGACCTATGGAATTACGTTTTTACTCTCAAATTTCCGTAATTTAATTTTTCTTGAACTTAATCTGTTTTCGGAAACTCGTTCCGAGTCCACGAAATCATCCGTCAATCTTAATTTCAAGTCAATAATGTCGAGTGAGTCCGAATTGAGATTAATACTTAGCTAATGAAATGTGCTAATGAATTGGCTTAGGACGGACGTCGACCTCGATGACCTATACCAAATTCGGTCTAGATTTAATAACTTAGTTCGAATTGACTCCCAATACCAGTGCGGTTTACTCCTCTGAGCTTTGGAAGGCACGTTCAACGACTGCTACCAAAGAAAACAACCAAGATGTTATCTTTGATGGCAGTCGTGAAAGCAAGTTAAGAGTCCTTGGGTCTTTAAAACTCTTAAGTGTCAGAGTTTTAAAGCCTAAGGACTTTAACGTGAGCCACACCACCACCATACACTACAGAAGAAGTGGGATTCAGATTCTTCTTTATAACCTTCTAGTAAATTGCAATTTGGCCAGCCATTTGTGAAATTTGTCTTATATTGTCTCAATTTGTCTCTGGCTTATACAAAATTAGTCAATTCGTCGTCAAGAGTCAAGAATTCAAGTCAAGAGAGAATCATAGCAAAGTGGCTTCTAAGAAATTTACTACAACTCATTACTACGACAATTTACTCTTTACGAGATTGGAAAGCAACTAGAAGATTCCGCGTTGTGTTCGGCACTGGTTTTCATTTTCAATATACCTATTCTACTCGTTATTTTTGACGAAACTAATTTGATGAAAATGTCACCGAAACGAATTGATTTACACGCAGTATAACTACATGAAATAGTGCCTAGTTATATAATTAAATAACATTTTAATTAAAATCTAAAATTGCACACTTAACTATAGTTAATTAAAGCTAGTTATAGCCATGTCCTTGGGTATTATCATTATGCAACCTACGAGTACGTATATAGAACAAATATTATAGTATTTATTTACAATATGTGAGGGGAACCTCTATTTAGGAGGGTAGTAGATACTTACCTACTTTCCTAGACGAAAAAGTTTGATGAGTCTAACCTGAACTTAGCACGAAGTGGTCGTATATCAAGGATGAACCCTGCTGCGGGAGTGAGGCCGGGAGCAAATGGTAATGTTACATTCATTACGTGCTAGGTTCAGGGTAACTCACGTGGTACTTCGGGTAACTTAAGTATAACTCACTGGGGTGAGGTGAGTGAGGCATATTGTTAGGGCCGGTTTCACTGGGATCCTAAAAACATAACGTTAGGTAGACTAGAAAAATAAAGTTTACATACTGACTTACCTGCTCAAATATTTTTTTCTAAATTGTAATTTAACTAGTAGTTCGCCCCGAACTGAGACCTCACGAGAATCCATTTACAGAGATTTTGTTTTTTGTAGGATTTTAACACCAACAGCTTTATTTTTTTACAAAATAAGAATTATTATTAAACGAATAATATAACGAAAGACAAGTAAAAAAATATTTAAAAATATAAAAAACCCGACTGCAGTTTTAACAGAAAAGTGAAAAACAAGATGCTTATAGTAGCTTTAGGAATGGTGGATGCAGTCGGGCGGGACACGATAATTTTATAATTAATAAATTTTAAAACTTAATTGTAAAACTTTACAAGCAATACTTTTCAAATGTAAATTTAGGAAAGAATAAAACATATTGTTTGAGTGAACAATGTTAAGCGTTATCTGTTTTTTATGGTCTTTACAAATATTGGTTAATAGCGTTTTACATCATTATTTTTATTTATTTATTATTTTAATGTACCCTATGTCACTCACGCGGTCATGACGAATCTAACCACGTATCGTTTATCTAAATCGGCCTAGCCGTTTAGGCCCTACGACGGCACAAAAATAGGTCACATACAAACATACATACATACACTTACGGCAAAAACATAACACTTCCTTTGGCAGTCGTGTAAAAACGATAACACAAAAAGAATTATTCCTTACTAGCTGTGACCCGCGGTTTCACCCGCATAAATTCCTATCCCGTAACGTATGTGGCGCATCACGTATGTCATACCAAGCGTTGCTCAGCCCTTAGGATTATTCAAAGTAGGTACCCTATATCTTATTTTAACCACTAAACTATCCCTGTACCAAATTTCGTTCAAATCGGTTTAACCGTCATTTTTGCCCATCACGTATGTCATACCAAGCGTTGCTTTACCCGTACGATCATTTAAAGTATCGTATTTATACCCTTAAAGTAATCCCTGTACCAAATTTCATTCTAATTGGTGCGATCGTTCCTGTTGACCCATCACGTATGTGTCACGCCAAGCGTTGCTTAACCCGTACGATCATTTAAAGTACCCTATATTTTATTTAAACCCCTATACTAACCCTGTACCAAATTTCGGTTCCGCCGTTTTTGAGATATAAATAGTGTAACTAACACGACTTTCGTTTTTATAACTGCGTCCCGCGGGATTTACCCTCGTAAGTCCCGACCCCGTAAGAATATCGGGACCAAAAGTAGCCTATAACCTTCCTCGATAAATGGACTATCAAACACAAAAAGAATTTTTCAAATCGGACCAGCAGTTCCTGAGATTAGCGCGTTCAAACAAACAAACAATCAAACAAACTCTTCAACTTTATAATATTAAAGTATAGATTTACGACAATCGACCACAATTTGTAACATAAACATGAATTATTTACTTTGATCACTAATAGACGTTAACATTCCCTACAAAAATGTCAGATCTTGAAGTATATATCGCAAGCAAACGCAACGATACCGCGATCTAGGAGGTATGTTGAGCGCCATCTATTGACACATTTTTAGAACTTGATTATTTTCTCTTTTTGCACCCCTATCTCCCCAACCCCCCTACCGATCCGGCTCATCTTCGAACTCATAAATTCTATGGACCTAAACTACGCGCATACCAAAATTCATGAAGATCGAAGCAACGATACTCAAGTTATCGTCGAACAAACATACAAAGATACAAAGATACAAGCGCCAGGCCCGTCTACACTGGACCTCACTCGCTTCGCTCGTTCGGTCAATTATTAATCTTCTGTTAGTTAAAGAATGAAAATTGAATTGAAAATACAAAAAGCAAGCATAATAAATAAATGCTATTTCCATTTTCTTATTTTTCTGCACTTCTAATATCAACGTCTGCAACTACCGACTAGTGTCTCACTACGTAGGTACCTAGTACCTACCTAGTTACGGACGGAAGGACGAACAATTTGAGGCTATCGAGAATGGCTGATGTCGTAATTGGCCATACTCCCTACCCCTCGATCACTCGACGCCCCCCCCTTCCTCCCCCCTGCTCAGCTATACTGACTGCTCAATTGCACGATAATTCCACCGGTCATTACCTTTGACTCTATGCCTCTTACCATCGCATCGCTTGCTAGTCGCTCTGTTTAACTAGGTAGGTATACATTGTAATATGCACAGCACATGTAGGCGCATAGACAACTTGCTCTATGGTAGGTATATTATGGTATCTTGCTCTTTGTTCGTGGTACCTACAACTCAAAAGTGTTCACGGACTTACGATCAAATTCAGGTTTTTCAGCGTTTTCAGGTTAAACAGCTCTGAAACTCAAAAAATGTCATACTCCTTTAAAAATTTAGAAGCTGTTGATTTATTTCAATGCCCCTCAAATTTTAAGTGGTGGTCTGTATTCGGCCGTTAGAATTTGAATTAGTGTATAGAAATTATTATTATTTATTTATTACCAAAATTACTTAATAACGGGATATTTACCATGTTTAATAATTTATTCGCGGAGCTCGATATTTCGCTAGTAATTCCAACCAGCTTGTTCACGAGACTGGAGAATGCGGGTAGGTGATGACAGTTAGAGGCGTCCATATCGGACTACCTGCTTTCTGACACGAGTTGAACGTCTGGTTATCGGTCCCCTACTATTGTCACTAACTTCATTATTTACTCGGTCCTGCATTCGACAGACCACACTCACGGTATCTGTTTGCAAATTTTTTGTAGTGCTCTTCATGGGTTTGCATAATTATTTATTTTATTTTATTTATTATTGTTATTTATATATTAAGCCTGTACTGACCCACTGCAGGGCAAAGACCTCTCTAGCTCTCTACCTAGATATACCTACCTACTTTTATATTAGTACATTATTAGTCTTAGTATGGTTAGGTCGTATTTGTTGTTTTAGCATTATCTGTGAAAATTTCAACTGTCGCGCTATCAATGTTCATAAGATACATCCTTGTGACTGACAGTCGGACGGACAGTGGAGTCTTAGTAAAAAGATCCCGTTTATACCCTATGGTACGAAACCCTAATTTACGCTTATGTAAGATTGCAAGAATAAAACATCATGCGAATTAAACCGCAAATAGGAGTTGTATAAAATGAGACCTAAGTAGTTAGGTAGTTAGAAATAGCCTCAGGTCGTGTCAGTGTAAGTACACTCCTACTGTTTCACATTCTCAGACTTGAGTTTCACTCGCATTTTTCAGCAAAAAGACAAAACAATTCTCTTGTGTTTTTTTTTACATTTTACGTCTGCCGGCTGCATAACATTTGTTTATCTTTCGCTTAGCTTGAAATTAGACATTCTTTTGTCTTTATTCCTCCTTTAATTGTAAAAAGGAAATGGAAATAGCTTTCCATACAGGGAAAACGTTTTATGTTTGGTATTTAAAATTTAAATGTGTTTAGGAAATGTTTTTTTGCTACAGTTATTGTTGGAGTTATATACTTACAAGCACTAAGTAGACTCGTTCATTATCTAGTTGTCTATGAAAATTTACGTATTTCATAGACAACTATTATGTGTGTTAGTCTAGTGGTAGATACCCCGACTTTCATTTTGAAGGTCGTGTTCTTGAATCCCGGTAGAACGCACCGATATCTTTTTCCTTGCGAAAATGTAATGTGCGTTAATAACATCGCGTCGCTCCCTCGCGGAATATATCGAAAATATAGCTTTCTATTATATTGGACTTAGAATTTTTAAAATCAGTCCAGTAGTTTCGGAGCCCATTCGGTACAAACAAACAAATAAATCTTTCAGTCAACTAATATTATAATATTTATATGATAATAATAAATAAGTAAATGCTGTGGTATTTACATAACCGAAGACAAATAGAAGCGTCTGTTGTAGGTACGCAAATAAGGCAAAGTGTAGTCAATTTATTACTGAGTTACTGCTTTACAATAAAGATCGCTTTGTGAAGCGGCCAAGTGTAAAACCGCCCGCGCCGGCTCCGCCCGTGTTCGATCATCGCTGGTCTACACTCGTTAACAAGCTAGGTATACTTATATCTTGTACACCTAAGCTATATTCAATGTCTAGTATTTATTTTAGAGATATCTTTGTTGTAGGTTCATTTTTATCCATCAGTAGTTTACCAAATTTTCTCGTAGTATAGTTTCGGTCTCGAAATTTCCTAATTTGTGGAAATTTTGCCTTTATTTACATAAATAACTTCACGTCTTAAAAATGTTGCTTCCAATCTGAAAAAGAAGTTCCAACATCGGTAATAATAGAGCCACTGATTATGTGTTTTAAAAATTCATCACTCATTTTATGTCTACAATATTTTGTATAGTTTCCCAGGTACCTACCTACCTATACAAATCTCTGTTCCGTGTAAAAGCTGTAGCTATCCCACTTTTGATCTGAGTGCGTATATTATATATAACCTTGAGAGGTATGCAATCTGGATCATTATGTGACGGAAGTCCTTCAAAATCTCCCATCTACAGATAGCTACCACATTTCCACATGTCAATCAATACCGATAGTGTTTTGTTATTCACAAGTAATAGGACGACTGTAGGCCAGGAAATTATGCTCTATTTATCTGCAGTTGGCAGCGCACATAATTGCAGTCATTTCAGACTGTAGTTTCGTTCATGCAGCTCATCCATAATAAAGTAGTGGCCGGCCTGGTCAGGGCGGGCGGCGGAACCTCGCCTGCCCTCCGTTACAGTCGTAAGGCCTTTTTTGGCGTAGCATCCACGTAGGGCTCGCAATTAAACGTTGAAATATTCACCACTTTTCTCACAGACAGTACCATACTCTCATATTTCCTGCCCTTAACGTCCCTTTCTCTTCCGAGTTCTCTGTTTAATGTTACTATTTTAACTGAACCGGCCTTTGGTGTAGTTAAGGTACGATTTACTCCGATGATTAGCTTCTACCTACACGATCTACTGCCAGGTGTAAAACTCCGCATATTTCGTGGCTTATATCTCCGCTAAAATGTCGTGTATATTTTGATTGCAATGTTGGCTAGGTGTGGCTATATGGCTGCAATCACTTTAGATCAATTTGCACTACACATCAGAGGAGTGCATCCATCCACGTCGCGTCGCCCCAACTCGCGGTGCAGCCAGAACGGTGACAGTGGCTGTGATGGATCGCTGTTCCTTCCCAATCACCACGCTCGCGCTGTTAATATCTATAAGTGCTCATAACTACAGTTAACATACTTCAAATCTTGTCATAATCTCCTTAAAGTACCAGCTTACATCGATCTCCCATGTCTTCAAAACAATAGCTTGCAATCGCGACGACAGCATCATTAACTTCGTAGAGGTCCAAAGATGTAATGTGCTGATACATTGTCTATGGTCAGCATACATTCTCAGCGCTCATCCGTTTATCTAACCGGCGCGACTACACCCCTCTAACAATGTCCGACGCATGTGTAGAATCATAGTACCATTTCGTCCAGGTGATCAACGGTTCGGAGCGAAGCAGCGGGGTGGCAGGCGGCGGCGGCGTGGCGGGGCCAGAGTCGCGGCGGCGCGGCGCGTCCTCGCCGCCTCCCGCCGCGCCCGAGAAGCGCAAGTGGCCCGCGTCAGGGTACGACACCGCGCCACAACCTTCCTCCGACGACGACGATACCAAGGTATGCCATCGACATCTTCACTCTATAGTCTACAGTTGCATGCGACATAATTGTGAATACTTTCCTTCACTATATGTTCCGATCAGAGTCATCTTTCGATATTCCGACTCGGTTTTCTCTTTTCCTTCTTGTCTATCCTATTCTCTCTGTAGAGCTATAGTTTTTTTTGGAAACATATCTTCTTTAAAAATTCAAAAAAAAACTTTAAGATACAGAGTTGGACTTCTTAGTCTTGGCGAATTTGTGGCAAACAATCAACAAACGGTCCAGCATTTTTAAGTCTTTTCTAAGGAAACTGTATTACGAGTATTACCAGTTATTGAAAAAAATATTTGTTAAATTTCTGAGGCATAGTCCTGAGGTATCTGTTAAATTCCAGGACGTGATTCTGGGTGTTATCTAATTACGAGTCAGATGTGGGGTTTTCTCCATCCCACGTCTGACTTGAGACAATGTTTATGGAGCGGCGGCAATTGTGTAGTCATTAGCATTGATGCAGTGAATATTCTGTCAACTTCGGCTACAGTCGTAACTCTTTTTAATTGTCTAAGGTTCTAAGTAAGCTCTTAATAATTGACGCTAAAATGTTTGTTGGGGATAGAATATAGATTAGTACCTATAATAAGAAGTACACTCCATATTACTAATCAATATTCTGACTGACTGACAGTCAGATGACTGTGGTCAAAAAAAGTGACATCGGTAACCAGGAAAATGGAGCTTTCATTTTCTGGACTCCGATTCCCTGCACTAGATTCTCGAATAGTTCATTGTGCGGGACAGTCGGTTATTAACTACTGCGTTATCCACCGTCGTCCGGTCAACGCAGTTCCTTCCAGAAGCGATAAATAAATAAAAAAAAAATAAAAAAAAAAAAAGCGCAAAATCTTTCTGGGATCTTCTTACGCTACAGCGCACATTACTACGTCTCGGTCTCGATCATGCGAATAGATTCACACTATTCATATTGCGTCGTCTGGGGGTGTGAGTTGGATTCGTTAGCGTTCCAGCTCCCGCATACAGAATCGACATTCTCGTATGTGAACGTATCGTATGCACCCGAGCGAGACCGAGACGCAGTCGTGAGGTATGAGAACTGTCCCCCACAGCACGCCCGGTGTGCGACGTACATTCCAGGTGGAGACGCCGGTCCGGTTCCGCACGTCGCCGCCGCGCGAGGCGCTGAAGCCGCGGCGCGCGCCGTGCCCGTGCCCCGCGTCGCCGCGCCGCCGCCGCGCGCCGCACGCCGCCGCCCTCGCCGCGCCGCCGCCACGCGCGCCCAGAGACAGGCCCGCGCTCGACTTCGATAAGATGCAGCAGGTACACACACATCGTACCTACTTTACAGGGCAGAACGTTTATGAATGAGGGCCGATCCTGAGATGCAACGGCAGACACAATTTTTTTTTACAAAAATACTAGATGTAAAACTCCATCTTCCGCAAAAAAATGACTAGGTATTTGGACAAAAACATCCATCGTCTGAACCCCGGACGCTCGGCGATGTCGAGATCGGCGGCGGAAGCGCCGGCGCCGGCGATATAATATTGACTGCTTCGAGCCAAACTGACCGGAGGTCGTAGAATCTTGCGATAGGTAGCTGGGAAGAGATGGAGAGCCTGTGCCCAGTGGCTAGTAAACGATGGACGGTTTAGGCTTAAAAAAATACATTTTCGATTCACTAGAATTAAAATTCCATCGGCATAAGAACTATTATAGAAAACTGTAGCGACAGTCGTGGAGAGTGGTCGCCACACCTCGAGCGAAATATGCAACCGTTCTAAATGGAATAAATCCGCGATTAATATTCAGTAGCAATGTCCTCTTGATGACTCTAACTCTAAACTAGTTCAGTTTCCAATATTTATGTATTTCGGATCTCTGCGCTCTCTCTCGCTCGCTCGCTGTCTGTTTGGACGAGTGAGATAGATTTAGGCCTCGTGTGACACGAGATACCTACTTGTTGCACTATTAGGTTCGGTTGTATCTAGGCGTTTGCGAAAATACCACTAATCTGTCTTTATCTCTATAAAATCAGTTGTCCTGACTTACTGACTCACTGAACTGCTGATTGTAAATAACTTAAATTTGGAGAGTAATATTCTTCATATTATCCATTAGGAAAGCGTGTCTCTAAATACCCATGACATCGGGAATTATGCGAGTGAAACCGTCGGAACATGCTAGTACCTACTATTATGTATTCGATCGATTTGTGTACATAGTTTTTGTTAGTCTTGAACAGAGGTATTTTTCTAAGGACTGTTCTAAGTAGGTACAGGCTAAAAAAATAGTTTTTTTGGTAGGTATGTAGGTACATCCAGTCTGCCACATGTGGTGTATCCGAGCCGTGCACATGCGTGGCGTTCCCACAGACTTACTGCACGTGTGGGCTTCTATCAATATAATTATATTATTTATTTTGCTAATAAATAATGTAAAGAAATGATGTAATGGAATTAATATGTGATGTTTTTATTTATATAATAGTCAAGCTCTTTAATAAAACCTGTGCGGAAAAACTAGGTACCTTTTCACACTACAGGGCAGTTTCGGTCAAGCTTCGTTATCGCAGAAAGGGAGAGCAGAACGAGTCTAAGAACCGTCTTTTGTATGATTCGAATCGTATAAAATGCCTGCCCTTAATAACTTGGTTATCTGTCTTTAAAGCCTCTTGTTTCACTGTGTGAATATAATAAATCGGCTAAAAGGTTACATTTTAACATTTTTTGTAGTGAAATTAAAAATGTATCGAATTTCTTTATTAGATTCACAAACAAATGAAAATTCTTCTTCTTCTTCTTCTTCTTCTTCTTTAAAATGGCTTTTCCATTCGGACATTTGCCAGTGTCAAGTATTATCAATATTTGCAAGTTATTTGCATTGAACAAAACAGTCAAGTCGTCATAGTTAAAGTCAAGTCGAGGGAATCATTGTAAAAAGGGGGCCATTTTTTACAATGTTTTTCACGGAGCTTTGGAGACAACACTAATTAAAGTCCGTGTTTTTCACCGATTTTCACTTTTATTTACACTTGTACACCTTCACGAAACTAAATTGATTAATATGCCCCCAAAATTAAACAATTTACACGTATTTGAACTAAGTTTCACAAAAATGAAAATTTAGCAACACATCTCTTCAACGTATTCCCGCCAAAACTCCCAAATGAAAATTCTTCTTCTTCTATTTTGAATTTGGAATTGTCTTCTTTAAAATCAAAACTTTTTAATAATACCAAAACCAGCCACATACAAATGGTATAGCCAAAAATATTAAGTACATGTTCATACATACTAAATACGAAAAGACTTTTTAGGCGACCTAAATTATTTACGTAAGTAAATACAGCGGGCAATAATGCCGCCCGTTTAGGTACTAGAGTACACTAAATTTAAGTTTTTCCGGGTAATATGTTTATTTTGGTTTTACATTTATCTACATTATTTTATAAAAATTTGATGATATTCTTGGGTGTAAAAATTATATTAACCTATTTTTAATGAATTTTGATGGTAGGTAGGATAAGATAGAATTATAAATAGATATCTAAAATTTTCCAAGGAACTTTACCTATCAAAACACACAAGAGATATCTCGCGCTATCAAGCGATTTGTTCAATCTAATCTAGGTATTGAAGCAATGTGACATATCGTTGCACAATATCGCACCTACTTAGCTGTTTGCTTTGTTATTTAGGAATATTTCGTAATCTCTGAGGTGCCCGATTATGGGGATAATGCACTGTTATCTCATGTTATCTGGAGTTGGTCGATGACCTTACGGTACCAAAGTATATCGATTACTTAAAACAATTTGAACAACCAAATTTCTTTGATTTTTCTTCTATTATTTTATTTTATTAATAATAGAAGATAACCCCATCCCTGGAGGTACATAAGTGGGGTGGAGTGACTTAACCCTCTGTGAAGGCGGTGATGAAGATCAGATGATAGGACATAATCATCAGCCACTTTTCCATTTTTACTTTTGACTTCCGAAACACATTGCAATCTTACTTAAAAACTGTCGTGTAAAAAATGTTGGGCTTGACATCCAATTCAATACATAACCTCCATTTAATACGACACCTATACGTCTAAAGTTCTTTATCCACTTGTTGTCTGGTTCTTTTCGTATTGTTCATGTCGCCTTAAGGCTTCTTACTTAACCTAACGACTGTTATCGGGGAAAACAATCGGTACCAACTGCTTAACGTGCCTTCCGACCATGAAGCCATCTGGTACAATAGTAATTTAACATTCACATATTGTGTAGGTATACTCTCTAGCTCTTCGTTAACCTGTCGTTGGTTATAGGCGCTACAGGCATGTGTGCAGGTGTAGTTTGGTTAAGTTTTACTGAGGTTTTTCCGCATAATTGGTCTATTGCAAGGTACTTATAATTCCCCTAAATTTAATTCCAATTATGACCGCTGCCTGAAGGCCTGGAAAAAGTGTGCAGGTGTTGCTAGTATCTACAACGTGTGTGTGTGTCGTTCCAGCTGAAGGTGGGCGGCGGCGGCGTGCGGTCGTGGCGTGCGGTGGGCGGCGCCGGCGGGGAGCTGTCCGTGTTCTGCTGGTGATGGTGATCACGACAAGTAAGTGTTTACTGCTGCCTTACACACGAGTCCCTACACACAGTAGAACAGCTGGAACATGAACAGGGGAACTTGCGTGGCCGAGCGGTATAGGCACTGGAGTATTGATCCAGGGACGCGAGTTCAAATCTCGCCGCAAGTGAATTGTTGAAGATGAATTTTTCCTTTAAAAAATTTCTAGCTGGAACATGTTTTGTTTTTCATGTCTTCAGCTGGAACATATCAGGTGGTGTTTAGGAGGGATCATGGACAAGCCCACATACCTAATCTAAGGGGCTAATGAATGCACGTGGTGAAAACCCAGCCGTTGCTGGGTGAACATCAGTCATTGCTAGTGGTCGCCCTTAGATGTCGGATAAAGTCATGTGATGATAGTAGGAAAGGATGGCAATAGAGCCAGAGCCAGAGTTTAGGGTCGTCCCTAAACTGTGACATGATTTGGAGCCTAAGTTCATCACACTAAACAAAAGACCCATGATAATGCTCAAGAGATCCCTGATCCCTGGGAATTCGAGAAGTCCTCCAGAGCGCAGGCATTCGATAGGTCGGGAACTGATTACCTGCTAGAAGTGTATGGGACTCGATACCTACTCAAAATATTAGTATCAGCGGAGACGGTGCTGGTTCTCGCGAAGAGTCCCACCTCCACAACTATAAGGCGGTCTGGATAACAATTACAGGTCATGACATGAACCAGCAGAAGGACATCTGTAGCCGTTTAATGACCTGTGACTGAGCCCGACCTATGTGTTAAGATTTCTCTTTCCTAGTAGGATTCAAGTAAATAATACTCACTTATATGTCTTCAATAATACCTGTTTACTTGCAACGATAGATCATCTTAATATTAATCACTAGTACAACATTCCTTGTCAACTAAACTCAGATATTATAACCACTACATTTAACTAAACTATCGTAATCTATAACATTGCTTGACTTTACTAAAAACCTTCCTTTTGTAAGTCTACAACAAATTTTCCAAACGTAAACACACGAGTGCTTTTAGGCGCCATTTCATCTCTCTCTCTTTTTTTTTTTAATTTTCTTTTCCGGCCGTCAACCTTTATTAAAAAGGTTGCCACTGTCAAAATCAATTGAAATTATGTCAATATTAATGAAACCTTTACATATGATCGTGGTGGGCCTCTTCGCCAACCGGTTAGCCTGTTATCATGATGTAGTCTGGGTTTCATCGCGGCGAAGACCGTTATAAAATTAGGCGAGTAAGACCTGATGATGGACTATGTCGGTACCCCGTATTGGTTTCTCTTATCTTGTAATTTTCATACTGTGTACAATGTATGTACATCCTCTGAAGCTATGTACCTTTCAGTTGTTTCAGTAGTGCGGTAGTTGCCGCGGTGCGAGCGCGGCGCTAGCGTCGCCGCGCGCTCAGTATCGCGCCGCGCGCGGCGGAGGGCGGACGTGCGCGGAGCGAGCTGCCGTCGACGTCGCGATGTGTGTCGGCAGATGTTGTGATACGGCGCTGATCTCGTAGCTGTAGGCGACAGGCCCGTCGCGCCACGTACACTCGATCGTTACGTCGTAGGAGTGTACTCGTCTCGTACTGTACATATAGCGGGGCCGAAACGTTTTATTTTTCTCGTATTGTGTTAAACGTAATATGAAACATAATAAAAATGTGGTGCGAGTGGATTCGGTGGATTTAATTAAGTATATAAAGACATTTAACAAATTTTCAAATTAATACGATAAAAATACTAAGACTTTTTTAAAAATCGCTTGAATAAAGTTAATGTATGTACATAGAGGTAAGTACCGTAATGTAAGGGCAGATTAGATGTAGTAGGTATAACAAATTGCGGGGCGACCGGTCGCCCCGGTAGCGCGCGGAGACGCGACGCGTCGTCGCGCGAATAATTATTGTGTTATTTTGTATTTCTGCTAGTTTCGTTACTGACATTGTTGGGAGTCGACGTCGAGCGGCGGCCGCGAGTCTCGTGCAACTAGTGATGTACTCCGCATTACGTCGCTAGCACATCACTAACGTTACGGTCTCCTCTAAGTATTATCGATGTTTTGATTGGTTTTTGTAAAACAAAAATGTGTATTTGATACGAAATAAAATAAGTCGAGACTCGCGGAACGTCGCGCGCTAAATTAATGGTGATATTTGATGAAAATATTTTATATTATGTTTTATACTGGGTCTTCGGCTCATGTACGCAAACTTTGTAACTTATCGTGGTAGACGATTTTGGGCTTACACTAAAATTTTCTTATTGTTTTATATTTTTGCTGGTCCACTACTACAAAAAGTTAAGGACAAAAGTACCAAAGCAGATTAATTAAGTTTTTTATAAATTATGTTTTATCTAAATTGACATCCAAAAATCACTAAAAAAAACTTACCTATAAAAAATCTGCCTGCATTACCTGTCCTTTTCTGCTTGCAAACAGTCGCAAAAGTATGAAAAATATATATAGTTGAGAATCTTGCGAAGTACAACCTACCTTCCGCTACCTCGATATGTTTGCATACATGAGCCCGTACCCCTATATATTTAATTAACAAGCGTAATAAAGAGTGAGCAAATGGCACATCTTACATCGGTGTTTTATTGATCCATGTTTGTGACGTCACTGTTCCTCCACCTAGCGGTACTAATTCCCTCAATAAGTATTTCATAGCAGCATGCGGACAGACGGCCCGGCATTGTTTGTCTGGGAGCTCTGAAAACCAAGCCAAGATTGGTTGCTTGTAGCAAAGACCATTAAATAATTTATCTTTGCTTGTAGCTTGCTGGTTATTGCTCCCATAGCTATTTCGTAGTCTCGTAATAATATATTAATACATGTGAACCGTCTCGTCTGTGCACGTTCCGTTCCGTTCCTTGCCTACTCCGGCTGTAGAGTCGTCACTCTTTAGTACCATTCGGGGACACGTGCAGGGTCGTGGGTTCCTGCGGACGCAAGTGAACGATCGTCCCTCGTCGTATCTCAAACACTATTTAGCCATATTAATAAAAGGGGAATAAGGTTAGAGTAGCTGTTCCGCCTCTTATTTCTTTTTGTCAACTTTGAAAATTCTTGTCACGGAAAAAGGCAGCATATTCTTACTACTCGGACCTAGAAATCTACCGCGGATCTACCGTCGGCATCGTTATCGAAACCCGCACTGCGCAAAGGAACAACGTGCGCGGTGCAAACTACAGCGTTGGGCAGCATGCATTTGAAGTCGACGTGGTCGATTTGTACTGTCATTGCAACCAGCGTCTCTATAATAACGGTTCAAATCGACGGCGCGGCGTCGACTTCAAGCTAAGGCTGTTAATTGCCAAAAAATCTCGGGCGCACATTACTACTTTGCACGGTGCCGATTTCGACGCCTGTCGGTTTGAACATGCGCGGTAGCTCTCCTTATTTTTTTTTTAGTAATAAGGCTATAAGTATAGTATGTATTCGTTTTTGTGTCTAAGTGACGCTACTTGTCCGTCCGACAGATATCTGAGTAATAGTCCTCACCAGTGTGATGTGAGTGTGAATCACACCCAAAGAATAATAGTACGGGAAATCACACCTCAGTGTGATTCCCATCTCCACTGTGGTACCGGAGCTATGTTCACAGACGTAACTCCAAATATACGCCTACTAGATATATAGTTAGTCCGGGTAAAAACCGAGCCTTCCTAACTAGCTTTATGGCAGAGCGCTAAAACGTGATTATATTCTCTTTGCACAGCGCAACTGATGCTTATAGGATCCCCCGGCTGTAACCGTAAGCGACTGTTTTCGTTCAATAGTGTTCATAGATCAAACCTAGGAGTAATAGGATTAATAGTAATCAAACTCAAATCATAATCAATCGATGACATCTTGATGTCAATTGAGTATTTATTTACTATGATATGATCAATATTTTATATTTGGTACTTATTTTATTTTACTTAAAATCACTGCAATGGACTCTTTAATAGTTTTACGACGTCCGCTAAAAACGGTACGAAACAAACACACGGTGATACAATCGAAAGTACCGAAATCTAGCAGCAAAACGAGCGGTAGTGCGGCCGGTGGTTCGCATCATAGTGCACAAAAACCTAAAGAAAAACGCAATGAGAAAATATCATTCGTTAAATTATACAACGAATACTGTCTCTGTGACGATACGATAGAGGAAAGTGAGTCTAGAAAGGTAAAATCGACTTCAGATCTCCAGAAAAATGTGGAAAAGCACTCGAAGATGTCACAGGCCAATTTGTGTAGTGAGTCTGCCGGTGCAGTGTTGAAAAAGTTCATAAGAAATAAAAAACCGAAGCATTTCAAGGAAACCGCGAACGCAAAACTCACGCTTGAAATAGACTACGGGCAGAGGGTCAAACAGAAGGTATCTGAACCGACGCGAGGTCTACCGAAAGTATCTGAACCGACGCGAGGTCTACCGAAGCTATCTGAACCGACGCAAGGTCTACCGAAGGTATCCGAACTGTCGCGAACAGACCCGAAGGTATCTGAACCATTGCCAACACCAACGAAGCTAACTGAACCGCCGCGCGCAGGACAAAAGTTATCTAAAATAAAGTCTGCTCTCAAAGTAGTAAAACTACGTCATATTTAGTTAGAAATTTATTTATTTATTGGACTGCACTTATAGGAACTACCTACCTACAAGAAATGAAGCAGAACATAATTTTACAATACAAACCGTTAGGTGGGTGTAATACACATGTAACTAGAATTAAAGAAATAGGTAGGTATACTCGTATACGCGCGACATCGTACCATGATAGCAGAACCTAAACAGACCTGCTAATAAATTGCCTTATCTATTAAAACTGATTTTTTTTTAAAACGATTGAAAATACCTATTTAATAAATATAATTCCAAACAGCAACAAAATCAATACTAAGATTTCTTACGATTAGTAAGTCATGCATTGCATCATTAAAATTACAAGTTTTCTCCGGGTGTCGCGATGTTGATTCGAAATAAACTTATTTCCCAAAAAAGCAAGGTCTGGCTTGCTTTTGTGGGTATTCTGGAAAGACCTCGAAAAGTCGGGCGTTGAAAGTATACCTAATATAAATCAACGCAATTAAAACAAGTGAATGTAATAATTCAAAACTAATAAAAGTTAAAAATGTCATCAACACGAAACCATAAATAAATAATTTAGAGTGTTTCTGAGATCATTATTATAAGTTATGCTTTGAATAAAACTGATGAGCATCCTGTTTAGGTCATGGTACGGCTGCTCTACTGACAGAGATAACACTAATAAAGGTTATTTTATTACAATTACTTAGAAGTAGGTACCTACCTATAACTTTGGTTTGTATAACTAACGTCAAAAAAGTAAAACTTACGACCAAAATTACTGTCTAATGTAGTATCTGTATGGCTGAACAACTTATAAGATAAGGGTGATTTATATAGGCTTCGTAGCCCATTGCTCGGCGCCCGCTAGGTTGCAACAGACATATCTACTGCTCGCCGAGCGATGGACAACGAAACTAGCGCTCGTGACGGTGTTATATAAATCATCCCTAAATGTACTTTCTTGCGTCTTTGCATCTTATTTCATCACTATTAATTCTTGATATAAATATAACCAAGTATAAAGGTGGTTTCACATCGTCACAATCAGAAATATCGCGTATATTTAGGTACATACTAAACCTACTAGATACGTTTTATAAGAGTTCAAAGCGAACCAGTGTGAATCCACCCTAAAATGTCACTCAAGTATAAAATCTGATAAAATCCTCCAAAATTCATAAGTAAAGTAAAGATTGTATGACATTTCCTTTTAAAATTACTTAAATTAACATCACAATGATTCGAAGTTCAAGATCGGGTGCATTCATGTCCCAAACGACACCGTCCATATCACATCAAGAAATACATACTACGATCACAATTTCTAAATTAAATTATCAGTCACACTTAAATCTAGACTTCCTTCTTGGTATTCACCGTAAAGTATCTCAGTAAAGTTCTACCGTTTTTATTAGACTTTGGAGTTTTTTCTGTGGTGGAGTTGCGTCTGGTGGGGAGGTTTTCTTTGGGACTGAGCGGGGTAGGGCCAGCGGGGAGTCTATCGGTGGGGAGGCCCTTCCGCTCGCGGGTCATGCGCGTCAACCAGTCGTGGGCCTCACGGCGGGGAGCGCGGGGCGAGCGGGGGAGCAGGTGCGGGGCCTCCCCCGTGCGGACGTAGTCGGGGAGGTCGCGGGTCGGGGTAGTGAACGTCACTACCTGGGCCTTCTGCGGGGAGGGCTCCGGGGTGCGGTGCCCCGCCACTCCCAGCGTATCGGGGGAGATTTGCCGCAATCTGGGGGACAGTCGTCTGCAGGGGGATACTGAGTATCGTTTAGTAGGCGAAAAGAAGGCCGGTCCTACGTTCGGAGATGGAAGATACCCCCAGGGGGCCTTCTCGGGCTTCTCGGGGGTGTGGGGCCGCTTCGTGCCCGCGGGCAGCAGCGTGGGCTCGGCCGGGTCGGAGTCGAGCCGAAGTCTCTTGACGGCGTTTTCCGCGCCGCCGACGTCCCGCGCCAATCCCGCCATGAGGTCGGCGAGGCAACGTTTAGAGCGCGGCAGGTCGGTGCGGGGCCGCTTGCCCCCGGCCGTGGCCCCGGGCGCGGCCCCGGCGGGGGCGGGCCGCTTAAGCGAGCGCGGGGTCCTCTCCAACGCGCCCCACGGAGGTAGCCCGGGCACGTCACAGGCCGGGACGGGCTCGGCGCGGCCTCGATGCTCCGCGCCCGCCGGCCACTGCTCCGGCCCCACCCTCCACAGCTTGTGCATGGCGTCGTCGCTGCAGGTGACGAGCGCGCCCCGTGCCCAGGCCGCACACGTGACCTCGGCGCGGTGCCCCGCCAGCCGCGCTAGAGGCCGCGCGCCCCTCACACTCCACACGTAAGCCAGCTTGTCGCTGGAGCCCGACACGAGGTACTCCCCGTCGGGACTGAGCCCGGTCTTGATGTAGAAGGTGCCGTTCTCGTGACCCACGTAGCGCCGCTCGGGCCACACGTTGTACGTCGACACGTTGAAGCAGTAGATGACGTCATCGCGACACGACGCGTACAGACGCACGCGTGCCGCGTCCACTATCAAGTTGGTGTAGCTGAAACGGTACAATCGTGGGAGTCGATAAGCCTCTGAGTGACGTAGGGAATGTAAATCGCGCTATCGTCGTTACGCTTCAAATGTCGGCTCGCTCGGGGGAATTTTTGTATGGTTAAGTTTTAAAGAAATGTTAATTCGACAAATGTTAATATTAATCGATCCATTAAACGACATTTCTTCAGAAAACATTTACTAAACAAAACGAAATCGCGTCATCCGGCGATCTATCCATATCTATTAAATGCCGACTGACCGATTAACGTACGGCCTAAACCACGGATAGTAAAGGGCTGACATTTGGAAAGTGTGTCCTTTACGTGTATAAGCTTGTATATGAAAGTATTCTTGGAAATTCTCACATCTATGAATACTTTCATTTACACGCTTCGGATCACGACGGGACGGCACGTCAATTCAAAAATTGTATTTAAAGTTATCGGTTCATAACAGTTTAGTTTATGTCGTATATCCTTACCCATTCTTAGCGGAGCTGCCGCAATACGGTATAGAATGTTTGGGGAGCGGCTCGCGGCGGTACGCGGAGTAGTTCCTGCGCAGGTCCCACGCCTTGATGTTCCCGTCGCACTCGCCGCACGAGAGCAGCGTGTGCTCCGCCTGGAACACCAGCCCGGTGATGGAGAGGGCGCGCGGCGCGGCGAGGCGGGGCCGCTTGCCCGCGGAGCCCGGCGTCTTGGCGTGGCCCGGCGCGTGGCCCGCCGCGTGGCCCGCCAGCAGGCAGGTCTCGGGGCGCGCCCCGCCCACCCGCGCGTCCCACACGAGGATGTTCCCGTCGCGTGCGCCGCTCGCGAACACGTTGGGGGAGTCGGGGCTGAACACGGCGGTCTTCACGGACCGCGTGTGCCCCGTGAACACGGCCACCTGCTTCGGCCCGCCTTCCCCCACGTCCCACAGGCACGCCGTGTGGTCGCCTGGAGCGGTCGAAACGATTTATTTTGTAGATTTTTGTCGTTCTCACGATTTTGTATCGGAATTGAACTCAATTTACGATTTTGATCGCTTTATTTTAATTTCAGTATTGTTGCAATGCCGATCTGACGTTTCGGAGCATATTTCAGGATCTTATGTACGTGTCATGTCACATGGTTCGAATATAATTACACTGACTTCTTAAGAGTCAATATGCAGATGCATGTTGTAAGCAAGGTGACTTAAAAATATACTCAATTATTTTTATATTTCATTAATAAAATGGGCATATTTAAAAATAATAATACTAATTTTACTTACTAATCTAATAACTACTTAATCATTAGCATCTATGGAGTAATTATAATTTTTTTGTGATGGGTAAATGATGAATTGGTGAATAATTAGGAAATTAAGCCAATTATTTTTAATAATTAGCAATTAGGACTATTATTTAATGAATATAGAAATAAATTGGTAAGTTGTAATAATAAGCTTAGAATAAACTAAGAAATTATTATAAAACAATGCCAATTTTTAGGGGTTTCTTGTTGACTATGGAACTCTAAATAAAAAGCTACAAACATTTACAGATTTCGAAAATTGTTATTTACAACAAGTTACAAGAGCAAGAGCAAAGAACAACTTAAATGTGATTCAAAGGAATTCAATATGGCACTGATAAGTGACACTCACCATCATCTGTGCTTGGAACTCAAGCAATATTGTGGCCTATAAGGCTAAGTGCCAAATGTCTATAGAAACTATACTCAGTAATATAGTAACACTTACCCGAGACAGTCACAAAGTTCATGTGTTTAGGCATCCAGGCAAGATCGAACACTGCATTGTTGTGACATTGGAAGGCTTCCAGTCGGCCAGCACTCTTTGCTGTCCATGTATCCTGGAATCGACACCAGTCATAATCTAAATTATCCTATACTATAGTTAGTTATGATGAGTATACATATTGGAGAAGGAATATTTGTCATTATTGAACATGTTCACAGTCAAGTGCCCCATATATGGGACACTAAGAAACAACCATGTACACATCAAGGGCAAGACTGAAAAAAGTTTTAATATAAATTATATATTTTCATTACTATGCGGGATGTACGAGGATATCATACATTTTGTATGGGGACTGTGAACGTGTTAAGTTAGGGGAAAAGTGGCAAATTAATTAGATAATTGATGGAAAATCACGGAAAGTTAACCCGACCTGAACACAATAGAACAAAATACAAAAATGAGTCTGCTACCAACTGAATGTATAACCTTAGAAAAATGGATAAGAAGTTGCTAATATGTTGAGCTGATGTTAAAGTTAAGGGTACCTGAATGGCCACTCGTCCGTCTTCGTTAGCCAGCGCCAGGATATGTTCGTATCCTTCGACCTCGGCGAACCGGCACGCGAATATCGGGGGGTCCTGCTCGAAGCTGGCCACCACCTCGCCGGCCTGCAGCCCGTAGAACGACTCCGCCGGATCCACAACCAGCCGCTGCAGCACGCTGTCGTAACTCTTATAATAGGCTACACCATAGAAAAAAACACAAATTATACCCAAATTATACCACTCCGTATGCAAACAATATATTTTCCTCGGTTATAATGGTATTATCACTTACACATGCCCATCTGGCGGTCGATTAGCCTTTGTACCTCGTTCATTTTGATAATTAATTCAAATAAACAGCATTTTATAACAATTAACAAACAAATTTTACTAGATCTTTCTTCGAAAACATGTACATCACAACAAAATCCACCATGAACACCACAAGGCGCGTAAATATGAACGAATGAAATATAATGTCAAAATGAATGAATCAAAGAACAAAAGATACATAATAGACCGATTGATTTCGCTTGCAACCATCTTGCAACTCTAGCAATCTACCAAAAACTGGCGATGCACGGAATCTTAGTCACAGATTACATTAGAAATAGGATCTTCATTCCCAATTTCAGTTGTCTGTGGTTATTATTTTGTTGTAGAAAATCAAAATTCTGAAAAAATCAAAAAATACTATAAAAACATTGATTTGTGTAAATTTTTCCTTTGCAAACGTTTAGCCGACGGTGATATATATATTAAAGCGTTTTTTTCAGCAGAGAGCTAGATTCGTAAGTAAACATTGATGTGAATTTCGAAGAGCAGTCTCGGTTTTCCTCCTAGCCTTTATAGTGGAATAATCGGATTACCAGCAGAATCTAAGGATACGAATCGACAACGGATCTCCAAAAGTGAGTGTAGCGGTAGGATATTGAGTGTTAGAGAGGGATATTCAGCGGGAACGATGATGTAATGGAAGCGTTCGGTCGGTTTCAGGTACGCGCAATGTAAAGAGTGTTGTGATGCCTGGGCCCGCTCTCGGCGGGTGGCGGTGGCCGGCTAGCTCGGACAGCGGCTCCATGCGAGCCTGCACGCTCACCGGGCTCGGCTGCCTGGCGGCCGCGCTGTGCCACGCTCTATCCCCGGCCGCACCGCGCGCCCCGCGCCGCCCTGACTTCACACCCGCCTCCATCCCTTTATGAACGACATGGACGAGATATCATATTGGATCTACACCAAGCGGGCCCCGTGCCTCATGAACTATGATAACATCTTCAAACGGCAGGCCGATGTGGTCCTACCTCCTAAGGAAGAGCCCAAACCCGTTTTTGAGAAAGTGCCTTCACCCCGAAAGAGAAAAACTAGAAAACTGTCAGTGCTCGAAGTTGACTCTGAGTCTAGTGATAAACGACTGAATGTCTACTTTGAAGTATCACAAAATCAGTCGAAACCAGTCATTGAAAGCTGCCACTCAGAGTCGATGGGCTCTGATATAGATTTTAATATAAAAAACACATCAATACAGGAAAAACGAAAGAAAAAGAAAACTCAGAAGAATAGCCGCACCATTGTACATAAGAAGAATAAAGTGGTGACATCTACACCAAAAACAACGGTAAACTTGAGGAGAAGTCTAAGGCAAGCTAAGCTGAACAACAATACACATTTGAATACCTCTTTTGAGGTTCTCCATACCGCTATCAATGGTGGTATCCACAAACAAGAGACACAACTGGACCAACCTGTCGAGTTACCCAAACTAGAACTACTTACTAATGGTCAGGAAACAGAAAGTAAAAGAAACAGTGTAAAGAATAAAACAAAGACTACATTACAAAATGGTCAGTTTGAAGATCTCAGTGATGTCTCAGGTTTCACAGCCAACTACATTAGATCAACTAAAGTACAATCTAGTAAAACTCCCAGGAAGATACGCTGCAAGAATGCTAGAACTTTGGCAAAAGAGCCCGAGGAGCCTCCGAGCGATACCCACATTATGGTTTGCGTCAATAAGTCCACTAACACAGGGATACCCAAGAATAACATCATAAACTGCAGCACAGACTCCTCACAGAACATAATAAATCTTGTCACAGTAAAGAATAGTAACAAATCTGCTCGTGTTGACAAAAGCACATCTTTACTAAAGTTTATAGAATCCAAAAAGAGCAGAGAGAACTTGACAAACAAGTCGGATAAGCAAAAGAACAAGACCAACTTGAATATTTCATTTCAGTCACAAAGCAGTAGCATGTCACGATATCCTAAACGAAATAAACAAGTTAACATAGTCACTGACAATAATACTGCTGATGTAGATCAACCATCGCCACGGAAACGAAGAAACACGAGAAACTGTATGGAATTCAATAACTCTGATAAAAAGGAGAATCCGGATGACAAAATAGTGTCAAGGACACGTAGTGGCAGGATACCTGGGCTTACCGTGTGCCAGAGAGAGAACTCAATCCTTGTTGTTAGCAATTCTACTGAACAAGTGAGTTCCATGGTGAGCATGAATGTTGCCAGCCCTAACCTCGTGGAGAGAAAGAAGCGACGAACTCGCCAAGTGAGATCCAAGAAATCTATTAACAAAAGTGGACAGAAAGACTCTTTAAAAGACAAAAGTGGTTTCGTAGATTGTTTCTCGGAGAGTGATGACAGTGAACCTCTGACTCAGAGGAAATACTTTTGTGCGTAAAACAGTGTGTTATGTTACAGTAATCAATTATAGATTTCAAAATAACATATTTTCGAGAACCTTGCATATGAACCTAAATTGCAAACTTGGCATATGACTTAAAGTACAAATATGCCACAAATGTGTGTATAGAGCCAGGTAACTGTGTGAACTCAAATCATGCACACATTTGAAACATGAATGTGTACTTTGTAAAGTGTAACATAAAAGTACACATATTGCTTGCTGAAACAGCCATTAAATATGAGTTCCAATATTTTTATTACTGTTTTCAATATAAAAACCATTTTTGAGACTGCAATTTTGCAGACTTATCCATTTTAAAATAAAAACAGTGACAAAAATAAAATGAAACATATTTAATAAGTTTAGTTAAGAAATATGGATGTTAATGTGTTGTAACATACTAGAAAATGAATGGGTTGCCAGTTCAGACTATTGTGGCTGTGTTCTACACCATAGAGATGCAATACTTATACTACATACACAGTACATTGGGTCATGTTTTAAATTACAAGGCCACAGACATAATATTGACTTAAATTCTAATCATATAGGACAAGATTTAAGTATGATTAAAGTGAATCTGCTGTCTGTTTTAACAATGAAATTTTGAATCAATTGAACAATGTACAAAACTGCAGGAGAATATAGATATAAAAGTAAAATTGAAAAACAGCAAAGTCAGTAAAAATGTGTCATTTCCATATTTCTGTGGACAAGACCTTACAATTGGTTGGTTGACTAAGAAGCTAATCAATGAAGAAACACCTCTTTGAAATAAAAATAAAAGTGATTTATTTCAATACTTTGTCCTGCTCTCTAATTGTTTTTGGCAGTTTTTGAAAACATTGCCAATTTGATGACATTGTTCTAAAACTGACATTTTACTCACCATTATAGTGCAAGTACCTACCTCATATTATCGCTACGCTGTATCAGATTCAAAACTTCATAGTATTAGATAATTAATCATCACAATTAGCAAATACTCTGTTCTACCACAGCACATTATAGTTTCTACTCAGATTGCTTAACTCATTAAAATTACATTATAATGGAAGAGTTCAATATCATACATATAAAACCTACCTTAGATCAAGAACTAAAACGAGAAAAAACAATTGCATTTAGATAAATAATATTTAAAATTTAATGTCACCTATTTAAAAAAAAATTAAAAAGCTATCCACAGCGAACCCTTTGGAAGGACTATTAAATACATTTTTCCTTTAAGTTTTATCTAAGAATTATTTAAAAACTTATTCTGTATAGTATCGGATTACAGGTTTGTGTATGTAGGTAATTTCATAAAAATGTGTAAAGTGTAACACATAGTCACTGAACGTGGACTTTTCTCATTGCTTCTCAATCTCCTGTGGAGGTCCATGCTGTAATTTTATTATTGCTCTTGACTGGAATAATTGTGACGACTGACTGTATTTATACAATTGCAAATGTTCCAAATACTTGACAGTGGCTAATATTTAACGGCCATAATTCGATTTTAGATCGAAAAAACAACTGTTTGACAATGTATATACTTCGTTTTGCAATTGTAGACTACGATTTGACACTTCTTTCTGAAGAAAAAAAAGTAACCAAAACGTCAAATTATAGTTTAACTCCTTTACTTATAAAATATTATTTACACATGACTAATTTATGTGACGTGTGTCTCTGCCTGACAACTTTGAATCTTCATGTGACAGTAAAAGACATGATGCATAGTTATGCAGCTTATTAATTAGCGTTTATAAGTAAGGGGGTTAAATTATAAAAACTTACTACAGTTTTTAGTCCTGATTTTAGAGTTAAAACACAATTTGCACTAAAATAATTCCATGCAAAGAGTTTGTAAGCTCTAGTATTATAGCACCAAAATTCAGGGCTAAAAACTTAGCACTATAATAATTGACGGTTCGGTGTCCATACTGATGACATTTTTTATGTAAAGGGCAGCAAAATCCTTGATACCGAACAAATACCTATGACTTTGAATCATCTTTTAAAAAACTTAATTTGTTCATAAAGACCATACATAGATTGTCAAGCTGTAATCTCTATTCTGCCTAGCTTGGGATGAGTATTGCTCAGTGCCTGTACGAATTGCAACTGTAAATGCCTATTTTTAGTTCTTAAAGTAGTTGTAGTGTATTTGTAAACTACCCTCGGAATTTCACTATGATTAAATGAAGAGGTTAAGAATCTTCGAATTGCCTCGCCCGTAACTTTTATTCGTTCTGTCCGTGAGAGGTGGTAATCTAATAACATTTTTATCATGTTGTATTAATAACTGATATTTAAATTATAATTAATTATACCTATTTGTAAATTGCTTGTAGTTGTAGTTAAACTCCGCTCAAATTAAACATGGTTATTACGTATCGATCTCGCCGTCATTTGTAAAGCAACAAATATATTTTAAAACCATAATTTAAAAAATAATTCAAAAATATGAATAATGCGTTCTGTACATTCAGCCCTGTCGCTTAAATTCACTTGTGGTTATGGGTTAAAATTTCATGGAGCATTGAATTAAAAGTTTTTTTTTTCTAAATACAAGTAACAAATATCGAAACTCCAGCAGATAAATATACTTAGAGCTAAATAGTTTTTCTGGAATTACCCCAAACTGGTACATTTGCTGTTTTATAGATCAGCTGAGGAACGATCTTTATTTAGGGCGGGCGGAGTTTAACAGCATGAGTTTTCTTTAAATGTATGATGTAGGATGTACAGACTGATTTTTTATTGTGATATTTGTGAGCATTTTAAAGCTGATGTTGTTTTAAATCACTCACCGTCTAAGAGATGGCGCCACTGGAATTAGCGATGTTGTTTTCTTTTTAATTGTGTAGACTGGACGCGTAACAGAGTATTATTTTACATTAAAATATTTTGTGCGATAGAAATAAAATACCTATATAATATAAAGGTAACATCGAAAGATTCTGACTTGTTATATCTACACATAAAATAACAAACTGTATTTAATTTAGAAAAGTCATATAATATTGGTTTTCATAAAACTATACAATTGAAATGACTTTCTGATTCAGGATCTGAAAACTTGTCTGAAAGAATCAGTGGAAGTTACAATCTTTCAACACTAAGACCTCTTCCAACTTATTACAATGTGTTCTCTTTTTCGTATCATAATATTTTACAATGTAATATGTATTATAGGTGTTTTATTTTTAGACTTTTTGAAAATAATCATAATTTTATTATTTATGATGATTGATTGTATATTGAGATTTATTTTATCAATTTGAAATATGGTAGTTATTTGTAATATGAAATAGTTGCACAAATTGAATAATATTTTTAATGTTCAAGGAGTTAGGTTGTCTTATTTTATTTTAATGCTACTTTTTATGAGTTTGTAATTTTTTTTATGCTACCAGTGGCGCCACTGGCGGTCAATATTGGGCGTTAATGTAACGACTAACTGCCGCACTCAAAGACGCTTAATGGTTGATTAAACTGTCACTTAGTGAATATTTTACATATTAAAACTTGACTAAGTGGTAGTTTAATCAACCATTAAATGTCTCGTGAGTACGGCAGTCAGTTATTTACGACTTCTGAATATTCAAAATAATGTAAATACACAAATAAGATTTGTGTAGATAATAAATAATATTTCCTTTTTTTAAGTGCCATTGTATAGTAGGATATTCCTACTATTGTAGATGTGAAAGTTTGTTTGTTTCGCCTGAAACTACTGAATTGATTGTTATGAGATTAGATAGCTGAAGACTTGGAATAACTTATAACTTGTTTAATACCATTTATTCCTATGCGGTCAAAACCGCGGTGTTCAGTTAGCAATACTGGTTTTATATGAAATATATTGTTATTTCATATTAAAGTAGTAAATTGTACGTAGGTAACGTAAATTAAATGATCCATGACGTGTATGTATTGAGATATACTACTAGAATATAAAAGATCTAACATAATATTCTAATAGAGCTAACATCTAGACCTTTACATAAAAAAATAAAAAGCATTACCTTACGATTGAAATAACGCAATCATAAACTGTATCTCTGTAACGAATACTTGAAAACCAAATTCTTTTCCTCAATAAATATGTTAGAGTAGTTTTCTACACCATACGCACCCTTAAACGTGTCTAAAAATGTAAGACTGTTATAGAGGTGCTATTTTATTTTATTCCACCACCACCACCGCCAATACCACCACAATTACAAATGGGATAAAACTACGCATAATAGTGCAAAAACACCATTAAATAATTAAAATATGATGTGGGAACTCTCTTGTTAAAGTAAAAAACAACTTAGAGGCGTTTTCGTATTGCTGTAGATCGTATTAGGTTAATAAAAGTGTTACCTCTATCGGAGTATTGTATTATATCTCTTTGATTAGGTTTACGTTAGTTAATGTAACGTCTATCGGTTAAACATAATTATTAAAAAATGTTTTGTAGCCTATATGCATGTATTTAAATTGCACAGTAAATGTATCTTAATCGAGACTTTTTTGTGTTTTGTTTTTATCTCTACCATACTAGCTATATGGTGGTGCTACGACATTAATAATTAAATAATAGGTAAATTTATTTATTCTTTTGAGTTCTTCCGTGCTTCAAAAAGCACGTTAAGCAGTAGGTCCTGGTTGTTATCTATGATAGCAGTCGTAAGGTAAAGTTAGAGGCCCAATTTGTTGAAAAATAACAATAATTGAGCGACACACCACAATGAAAAGAAGAAGGTCGTCAATTTTTATTTGTGTTATTTATAATTTGACAATGTATCGTGTAGATGGGTAGGAAAGTGCCTACATAATAATTTTATGACTGATAATACTCATTTTAAGATACAGTTTATCTTCCAGCTACTTACATAATTTATTAGTAGTTTGTTTATCAAATAGTGTAGTTATCTCGCAATGTTCAGCACATCATTGTTAGGTCTAGAGGGCATGTTTTTTGTTAGTAACTAATATAATTTATATGTGAACAGTCGTCTGTTTGTTCAGGTGAATACTTTATTTTGATTTAGTTTATTATCAGCAGTCCCTAAGTTTGAAACCTCCCAATAAGTTCAGGAGTATTCTTGAATTTAAACTGAGTAGCTTCGATGTAGACGTCAGTCATTTACCGCCATTTTGGCGTACCTACCTATTACCATAAAAGCAAAAAGCGTAAAATGACTGGCGTCTACGTTAAAGCTAAAAAGTATAAATTCAAGATTTAAATTGTGCACTTTTTTTTCTTGTTGCATAGAAAAAAATCACAACTGTCTTTACAAA
The DNA here is from genome assembly GCA_949358125.1 of Idaea dimidiata. Classification (NCBI taxonomy): domain Eukaryota; kingdom Metazoa; phylum Arthropoda; class Insecta; order Lepidoptera; family Geometridae; genus Idaea; species Idaea dimidiata. The sequence goes on along the minus strand of OX442333.1, from coordinate 25,053,464 downwards.
CAGAGTTATTTGTCTTGTAGGTAAGTAATATAAAATATAATAAAAACCATATGATTTTAAACAAAGGCCCTTCAAAACATACCTTATAGACCTAGGAGTAGGAGTGTTATAGACTAACATTCGTATTTTATAGTAAAATGAATGTGTTAATAGATAGCGTACAACTATGTTCGTAGCACTTCCATTACACTACACTTTAGTCTTAGTGTGTTCCTGTGGGATTTGAAATGGAAGTTCCGATGCGACTCCACCATATGCACCCTCAGCGTATAGCCCCAACTTCCGGCGCACTTACTATACGATGTCTTTCTCCCCAAAGCGACGGTGTATGTAATGCAGGCGGAAGATGTACACTGGAGTGTTCGGCATCGCAGCACGAACTGCCTCCAATCAGTCAGATTCTTGATAGGCCTTAGTCGGTGTTTCTTTGACAACCTTCATTATCTTCGATGAAAACCTTTCGCTTCATATCAGAAGCAACAGTGGCGTTCGCAGTTACGGTGGCGTGCAGTGACGAAACTAGGCTTGCAGGCAGAGGCAGTGGGGCGGGGAGCGGAAATATGACTAGTTAGGTACCTACATTACACTAGATAAAAATAGGTACATATTAGATATTAGTTAGTCTCACGATAAAGGTAGGTAGGTACCTAATACCCACATCAACTGCTTGTTATTGAAGCCTATTATTTGTCTTTTCTGTTTCTAACTAGATACACGTACCTAGTAAATTATCATTGAGCCATGGAGTTAGATTTCTCTGAGAAGGTCGTGCTAGTGACTGGCGGGTCGGTCGGGATCGGTCTCGCGACAGGTCGTCTGTTCTCGTCGCGCGGCGCACGCGTCGTGTTGGTCGCGCGATCGCAGACCGACCTCGACCAGGCGGTAGCCGAATGCGGTCCGAAGACTATCGCCATTGCGGCTGATTTGTCCACCGATGAGGGGTGTCAACTGGTCGTTGATAAGGTCTTGGAACGTTTCAAAAGGTCAGTTAATTAAGTGTACCGAATATGTTACTTACTAACTGTTGTGTGCATTGCCGCGCTTATAAATGGGTTTACCTAATATACACGCATTGTAGGATTCTTCTTTTCGTATAGTGATGTGACTGATTTAGTGGTAGAGTTAAGTCGTCCTTAGGGCCAATTTTTTTTTTTTTTTTTTTTTACGTTAGGAACATGCATTGAATTGCATCTCCTCCACCCCCGGGGGGGAGGCGTAGGAGTATGTATGGCTCTCCGGGCGTGAAGCACCACGGCCTACCCAGTAAAAACCTAACGAGTTCCTCCCGTGCTTTATGTTGGGGACACAGGCGCATGTGAGTATTCTTCTGTGTCTCCCAACAGCACCAGTCTCTGCAGACCTCCGCCTCTTAAAGTTTGAGCTCTTGGCACACCGGAACTACAGTGCGCCCCACTCGGGCCCTTTACGACGACAGACCCCCCCAAGTATGCCGTCTGTAGACCCTATTAGGGAGGCCTTAGGTCGTTGCCTATGCGGCGCGGCCTTCTCCGCCGAGCCCTCCGAGAGCGACAAGGGAGAGTACTAGTTGCCTCTCGATCCCTTTCAGCTGCCTCCTTAGTGCCCATCACCGTCTCGCAGAAGCGAAGGACGGCTTTCCAGGCACTATCGCTCTCCACCATGCCGCTCACGACTCGTGACAGCGACATGTCCCTCCCTACAACCGCCATGAGAGCCTCCCGTGGGGCGTCCCAGGCAGGGCACTCCTGCAAAGTGTGGCTCGCCGTATCCACATCGCATGTGCAATGATGACATCGCGTGTCAGGCTCTCGTCTCGCAATTTGACACAGATACTTACCAAAGCATCCATGGCCCGTAAGCATCTGTGTCAAATGGAACGTCAGGGAACCGTGGTTCCTCTCCGTCCACTCCCTAAGCACTGGGCGCACAGCCTCCACTGTGATTCGGCCATACTTTGGGTCCTCAAGCCGCTCAGCCCATCTCGCCAGTGAGACCTGTTGGAGCTCCAAACGACGAGCTTCCACCTCTCGGAGAGCCGGTCGGTGACCCCGCTCAAACGCTTCCTCCCGCCAACTAAACATCAGCGCAAGGGTTCTCGCCTCTAGGTCCCACGGCACGCTGCCTGCTAAGACACACGCAGCCTCCACAGACACCGTGCGGTACCCGCGTATCACTCTTACAGCCAGTATCCTCTGTGACTGACACAAGAGGGTGATGCTGCGACGTGTAAGTGTGTTCGCCCACACTGGTGCCCCGTAAAGGGCCATGGATTTGATGATCCCCAGATATAGCCTGCGACAAAAAGATAACGGACCACCTATGTTGGGCAGTAGCCTACCTAAGGCTGAAGCAGCTTGCTTCAACCTAGGAGCCAACTGTTCAAAGTGGGCGTCGACGGTGAGACGACCGTCGAGAACGAGACCGAGATATTTCATTGTCATTCCGACGGTAATACGCTCACCGTCCTCCACTATATGGGCTCCACGTGGCAGAGTCTGACGAGGTCCTCTGAAAAGAAGGGCCTCAGACTTGTTCAAGGCTACACGTAGGCCGAGCCTCCTGATGGTCCTTAGGGCCACTAACGTGACCTAACGACCGGGATCAGTTGCTTAACGTGCCTTCCGAAGCACGGTGGACCTCTGGAAAATAAATGTTTGGTCACAAATTTTCGGTCACTTATCTAAGTAATGACCGCGATGTCCCAATTTCCAGGTTGGACGTGCTGATAAATAACGCAGGGAAAACTGCACGGACGAATCTAGAACGCACTGACATGGCAATTTTCGATGAGGTAAGGAAGAACTTATACATATACTTACTTTTATCATTTCTAGTTTAGTACAAAAGATCAATTAAACATTTTATTTACCCAGGGCTATTGTGGACAGTCATAATACTTAATAAAACGCAAGGTGTAACTGATTCATTCATTCACTGACGAAAGTTTGGAATATACTTAGATTCTTCCCTAATAGCATTTTTGATTGGCCACAATTGGCCAACGGTAGGTAGATTGATGGGATATGGTTAGTTAAATTGCCCACAGTGAATTTGTATTAGCCCTACGAAGGTTAACAACGTTGTTATGCCAACTGCATTAACCAACAGTGGGCCAACACTTTTTTTGCTACCGTTTGCGGAACAACGTTGGTTTAACGGCAGTGAATAAAAGTTGGCCCAACAAAAATAAATGACAATTGGCCAACTGGAGGATTATAGCAAGATTTTGGTTATTTAAATCGCTAACATGTAATTTGCATTGGCCCAACGGTGATCAAACATCGGTTATTGCCAACTGATTACCAACATACATTGGGCCGGGGTGCGGGGTTGGGGGGGGGGGTGTAACGGTAGTGGGGTTTCGTCCGAGACGCGCGCGCGTTGGTCGGCCATTTTGTTGTGTATGCTGATATGCGTCGCTTGGGTTTTGGTGTGTCAGTGAAATAACAGTGAAAAAATTGTGTTTTTATCTGGTTTTTATGTTCAATACGTTGTAATTGAGTTTCAAGACATAAATGTTGATTGCGACTTATACAATGTTTTCAATTTCTAATTATAATTCTGTCACTGTAATATTTACATTTATTATTTCTTAATTTCTTAATGCAATACATAAAGCAATCAATACTGTTATTAAATGTGATTGTAATCACATTTGATAACAGTATTTTGTTATTATTACAGTGAGAGTATTATACAATCATATTAATCCTTCTGGGAAGTACCAAACCAACACCCCAATGACGTTGCTGGAATGTATGATTCCTATACAAAGGCCCTACAGAGAAAAACAATATGTGGCCCGCCGTAGGAGATTTCATATAGGCCCTAAGTTGTTGGGCCTTCAGCAAAACATGCGGCCAAATCTAACCGTTGTCCAACCAAAGACATGTATGTGGCCCTACCAAATGCCTACCAAAAATGCTATTAGGGTTTAGTTGGAGCAATGAGTCTATTAAAGTTGGAGGTTGAAAGTAAGCAATAAGAACCAATTTTTGGATATTAAAAAAAACTTTTGCAACTTTGTAACGGCTTCAAATTTAACACAGAGATTGATAAGGGCTCATAGGTAAACCATCAAAAGTTTTTTTCCGAAATTCAATTCTTATAAAGGTGCCAAAAGGGTGTTAAATCGTTTCAAAGGAAATTATACTGGAACTTTGCGTGGATTTTGTTACAAGTCTCACTGCGAGTTGCGTGGCTTCTGATTGGTCGAGCCAAATCGTGATGGTTCTGAAATCCAAAGGAGTAATTACTAATAACTAATTATTATGTGATCTGTGCTAATTACCTACTATCAAATTAAAAATTGGATATTATTTAGAACGGAACCCGAATGGAATCTGTGATATCCGAAGCCCGACGGGTTTAGTTTTAAAATAATTTATTTTATTGTTATTTATTTATTTAAGAATTGAAGATAAATAAAATACGCACATCTTATGAGATTATTTTAGTCCAAAGATTGTACATCCGACTCCAAAATTTCCGATGCCAGGTGTTCAGCCTAAACTTGCGCGGCGTGTACAACCTGACGCGGTTGCTGGCTCCAGCGCTGGTCGCCTGCAAGGGCTGCGTCGTCAACGTGTCCAGCATAGCGGGGACTATCGTGCAAGTCGGCAGTCTGCCGTACAGCATGGCCAAGGTATGGCTTGCAGGACATGATGTTGATAAAATAGAAGATGTGAGGACCAAATGGACCGTAGGATTTTGTCTGTGACAATAAATGATCTAAGAATTGCTTTTTTTGTACTCGACCGATAATAGAGAATGTTCTAAATTCGTCGCATTTAATTTTTTTTAGGGATATTACTCGATTCCTGGAAAACGGATTGTCTGATTAAGTTGATTCTATTTGTAATTGTTAGATGGGAGCTTCGAATTGGTCCGATAAAAACTTGGTGAGGTTTTCATGAGGATCTTCGGAGTGTTCAACGGGATTGCTCCTTAAAATCTAGGTAGTAAATTTTTGACTTTCGCTGATCTTTAAGTCAATTATGTAGGTAGGTATTAATTATTTGTTTCAGGCGGCCTTGGATCACTTCACCCGTCTGATATCCTTGGAGCTAGCTCCTAAGGGTGTCAGAGTAAACGCTGTCAGTCCTGGAATTACAGTAAGTGGATTTTAAAAAGCATATTTACTTTACAGCGTAACTATTGTTAAACCTGTTGAAGCTACTAAGGTAATCAAACAGATCTACAAACTGTAATTATGTGTGGAGATCGTGCACAACGAACGTGCTTCGTGCTAGGTAGATAAGATAAATAATTTGCTACATTCTTAGACTAGTTAAACTTTATATTCCGTAAACGCATGAACATACCTACCTAGAAAATTGTATCATGAAAAGGCCAATAACTTCAATAAGTTATGCCATTAATTTATGCCAAAAGACTATTAGACTAAAAGGAATTATGCTTAGAACGATTATTCCATAAGACTATTATACCTAAACAAATTATGCCAATTGAAGTTTATGCCTCATAAATCAAATTAAGCAAAAATCATTTATGCAATAAGACTAATATGCCAAATGTGTTCTGCCAAGTGATTTTATGACAAAAGAGTTTAGTGGGGTATTTCGCCCACATCTGTAGCCATTAATATGTCGGCGAAAATCTTACGTAGGTATTTGTGTTGGCATGATGATCGCGACGTCTATGTTCACACAGCTTTACAAGTTAGGTTAGGGATGATCCCCGGCCCTCATGGCATAGCCGGTTCTGACAATCATCCTTTATGATTTACCCCTAATATAAATGTTCCACGTGTTTTCAGATATCAGCCCTAATCCCTCGTCTAATGAACTTCACCCCTGAGCAGTACTCGGCATGGCTGCAGAGGTCCGCCTCCCGGATCCCCCTGGGGGAAGCCTGCAGCGCCGAGGACGTCGCCAACGCCATCGTCTTCCTGTGCAGCGAGCGCGCGCGGCTCGTCACCGGCGTGGTACTGCCGGTCGATGGGGGCCTTAGATATGGGGATATCGCTACCTATTCCTCGGAGATGATGAAGTAAAATTGACAGCCTTTGTGGTGCGTCGTGTCGGGAGATTATCCGGCTGCGAGCTCGGGGCGGGTTCAGTTCCCGCTGGGGACAAGTATTTCAGTATACTGTACAAAAATGTTTGTTTCTGGTTTTGGATGTCTATATGTATCTATACCTAGGTTTTATACTAATATTCTACAATTTTTTTGTAAATACATTATCTACTTACATAAAATGTAGTACTTTTTTATATTTATTATTAATTAAACGGTACTTAAACACAGTAAATAATACTAAGTATAAGTACTTATTCTTATATCCGTCGTCTAATAGCTACAGTACCTATAACCCTAGTTGCTTAGTTTGGAGCTAGATGGCACTGTAACGTCCTGCAATATTTATTTATATCTAGGTAGGTAGCACATAGGTAGGTACTACGTATTATAGGGTAGGTATTTATCGAACCACACGTAAGTACCAACTAAGTATATGAGGGGGGATAATATTCACAATTTTTAAGTACTTTTACGTTTGTAAGTTAATTACTTTGTCCTTTTGATTATTAAATTTAAGAAGTAATTATGCAAATCTTGTTTTTTTTTTAGTTTATATATAACAAGTATAGTAAGTAGATAGTTGTAACTTTAATTTCCTATCCTTTAAAGAAACAATTATTTACAAATTCCCACGATCCCATGACATGAGCAGGTGACGGCAGGTACTGACACCGAAGAGCACAGCTAGTATATCGTAATAATTTCAAAAAGTCCATTCTAAATATTTTGTATTTGACAGTTTCAAATCCGATACAAAAGTATACAGTAACGTTATGTACACTCGATCGCTTCTGAATCGTAAACCTATCAACACGTCAACTCAAACACCTTACTTATCAACTGTAACAATAAAGTTAACTATTTTCTTTGAGAAATGATTTTGTATTCCAACGACCTTCAATTTTGATATTCATAGGCACATACTACAGCCGTTTTTTATCAAGAATCAAGAAAATTAATTGAATAACTGTGTACATTATAAAAGGTGACATTAAATATTAAAGGTATCAACAGTTTGTCCATCCCGCCCGGACATACAATATAGAGTAGAGGTACTTAGGTACTTAATTTAAGCACTTCTTTAAAATTAAAAATAACAAAGCAAATTAGAGTAAAGTAAACATCTAAATATATTTTTTTAGATCTAATCTTCCAAACATTTTTCAAACTCCTTTACTTTATTAGATCTACGGGTCTAAATCCCGTTGTAGATCAATTTAATAAAAATAATGGGCAGAAAATGTATTCAAGGAATTGTAACGTTGTAAACTAGGAGTTCGCCCCGAACTGAGACCTCACGACCCCCTATCTCCCCAACCCCCCTACCGATCCTGCTTATCTTCGAACTCATAAATTCTATTGACCTAAACTACGCACATTCCAAAATTCATGAAGATCGGAGCTACGATACTCAAGTTATCGTCGAACAAACATACAAAGATACAAGAGCCAGGCCCGTCTACACTGGACCTCACTCGCTTCGCTCGTTCGGTCAGTTAATATAGATACAATCTGTACAAGTTTAAAATGTGTATTTTTTCAAAGCGGATATTAGAATGTTCTGTAAAAGCGTAATAATAGGTAAATAGGCATTTTACTCATTTAAAGAAAAACGATAATAAACTGATTGCGATTTAGCTAATATTTACTAACTTTATTATACTTATTCGACTTAACTTTTGGAAGTCTAATTTTTTATTACAATATAATTATACATACGGGATCCTTACATGACTAAGGTACGCGCCGCGCCGCGGTGAAACCGCAACATGTAGCTACCTACGTAGTCTAATATTTTTTTTTGTATTAAGTATGTGAATAACTCTTAAACCTGACAGAAAATGTCAGTAAGTCATAGAAAACCGTCCGCTTCATTGATTTTGTAGCACTTTTTCATTGGAGTGGCTTTAGATTGGTTTAAATACTCGAAACGTGGAATATTATTTTGCATTGTGTGGGTTAGTTTGCAGGTCGACGAAGATATTGAGAAATGTTGGTTCAGGTAGGTATAATACTTATACAATTTGTAACGGGTAAGCCCTTTTAATCCGAAAGGGAGTTGTTCTAGATCTAGACGTCTAGGCGAACAACTTTTGTTCTACGACTTTTAAAAATTCAAACTATTTTTTTTTAAATTTTGAGATCAATTTTCACTGAAAAAACAGCTGCTTTTGAAAATAAAGGTAATTGAAGTTTTGATTGTAGTAGACCAAACTAAATGAAAGGACAACATAAGGTCAATGACCCCGAATTCTTAGAAACAGCTAATTTTCAAGTAAACTTTACACCTAAATTTTTTGAAAAGTACTTCAAATTTCCAAAAGTCGTTGAACAAAAGTTGTGCGCCTAGACGTCTAGAAAAACCCCCTTTCGGATTAAAAGGACTTACCCGTTATACCTTGTATAGGTATATCTAAAAAAACCCTACTAAATATTACGCGCGGAAAAATAATTTAAATAATGGAGCTATATTTTTTACAATAGAAGATACCAGAAATGGTTTCCAGTAATTGTAAATTATAAACTAATCTCTTATACCCTTTTTCAGAAACTTAGATCAAAAATGTAAACACAGAACTGTCAATTATCAAAGAAAAAGTAAACAAAGATTTGTCATTTTCAAATAATTACGAGTACATACATGAGTTTTTGTCAACCTTTTAAATCTAAGTTTCTGATAAAGAGTAATTAGAAAGGTGGAAAAGGTACCTATAGATAACTTATTTAACTTATCTTCAGTATTCTTCTACTCCACACTAGATGGCACTATGCGTCTCACCGCAAGAAAATAACATTTTAATTATATATTAACTGTTTAAATTTCTTGTTGAGTAACAGCATGAAGATAGAGTATCAAACAATAAACTAGGACTATTTAATAAAAAAGCAATGAGATTTAAGTTTCTTAAAATGTAATTATTGACAGTTCAACTATTCGACGGTAGGTGGCGGTACTAGTATTTTAAACGTACAATATTTATATAGCTGTGCTAGCTAGCTAGCTATGCCCCGCGCTGTAACCAGCGTATGTCCCGATCCCGCGGGATAACAAATAGCCTATGTGTTGATCCAGTCGCAATCGGTTCAGTAATTTTTGCGTAATTGAAACATAAACAAACATCTAAACACTCCATTCGCTGTTTTTAATATTAATGGGATGAGATGGAATTACCGGTAGTTCGTAACTATAAAAAAATAGATATACGGAGCTGCTTCTATGAAAGACGTACCTATTCGACGGCTCGAAAAAACGAGGTTCCGAAAGGTATCTTCAAGGTATCGCGCTACGTTAGGCCACAATCGTAGTAAAAATAGTGGTAAAAACCTTTCACCTATTCACAGTTGGAATTAGTTCAAAACTTAAAAGAAACAGATTGTTTAAACAGTGTGGTTGTCAAATTAGGATGCTTCTTGATATCCGATCCGTTTCTATGTTTGTTTAACTGCGTTTTGCTTAAGTATTTCTTCTTTGATACTCCACTATAGTGTTACACAAACTGAGCATAGGTAAATATTGTTTCAATATCAGTTTACAAGTTTGGATATGCTACTTCTGCTTTCTGGGGACGCTTTGACAAGTAACCACGCCAAAAAAAAATTGAAGATACTTAGTCTTATTTCAAAGCTAAAGATTTTTAGGTGGGAAGAGTACCTACCTACCTAATATATCCAAAATTAAATAAGTAATGTCAAAAAATCTTACTCATTTCATCATGTAGGTTGGTATGTACTACAAATAAGTAAATAGCATCCTATATAGTAGCTGTAACCTTTGTAAATATTTCAACTGTGTCTTCCCTTCTTATCAGGGTAGACAGTTGAAACAAGCCAATGAAGTAACGCTACCAAATCCAATAAAACTTTCGCAGTTTTAAGCGTCATTCATCGACTGCATCTTAGGGCCCGCAGCGATTGTTATTTCATTTTTATAATAGACGTTTAATATTACGCTGCTGCGACTTTTTATTATATTTTATATTTCGAGCACATTTCCAGTAAAAGGAACATAGAATGTGTTTGAGACATAAGCTCTGTCTCAGAATCTTAGATGAAAAATGTAAACAAAAAACTCTTACCTTACGTGAAAGTGGTAGCTCCTTATTTACTTTTTTCTTTGATATTGAAAGTTCTATGTTATGAACTAAGATTCTGAGACTTAAATACTACTAGTACTTACTTTATCTCAATAGCTATAACACGGAGTCGTCAGACGATATGCATGCATAACTTAGAGAGGCAGGTACGTACCTAAGACAAATCTTACAAACAATATAATCCAAAGTTCTCTTAATTAATTGTTAGCTCAAACAACATCGAAAACATCTGAAAATAAAAACTCAATGAATAAGGTAGTGTGTGAAGAGACAAAAACATTGGCTATCAAACGCGGAGCTCTTTCACAAAATACATGCATTCCGACACCACCGTACAATAGGGTTGAAAAGGCTGTTCTTTTACCTTACGTAGGTAGATGTAGGTCTTTAGTTTACCTCTTTGGCTGCAAATGGCGGTGCGTTTAAAGACTTATTATGGTGTCCCGGTGTCGGATGACCCGCCGCGCGCTGCCCCGCGGTAACCCGACGCTGTGGGCTTGCCCTAAGTTTTTACAAAAGGTATTCGCCGTAGAATATGGTCCTTTGAGGTCGCCATTTTTACAGCTTTGACAGGTGTTTTGTAGATGATTTAATTGAATTATTAGATTGTTTGTTGTTTATTTTTGTAAACAACTATTCTAAGAGTATAAACAAATAATTAAACTTAGGTATCGTCATACTTACAAATACTAAAATCAATTAAGTACTAGTACATTAAATTCATATTTTCGGTTTTAATTAGAAATAGAAATAAAAAAAAGAAATAGTTTACTTTTTACCAAAAAAGATTACAATAGGTTATCAAGATTTAATATACACCAGACCTCGAACTAGGAACAAGCTACAATTACCTTATATTATAGGTAAGCATTTCTTCAATCCTTGACAACGTTTTGAGATCGTTAAAAAACCTCTCCCCTTCCTTTTCTTTTAGTCGGGATAGACTAAGGAAGGACCTACCTACCTATAAATACATAATATGTGTACATATAGGTATGTATGGAGTTAAGTTCCTAGAATAGGTAGCTAACTCAGAGGTTAAACTTAAAGTTTTACCTTTATGCTTCCGCATTTAGCCCTACAACTAGGACTTTAAGCAGTGGGTTTCCTTACAATGTTTTCCTTCACCGTAAGAGCGATGTTAGTAGCGCACCTAAATCTTTCTTGTCAACTGTTTTTAACGTTGTTAAGATGACAGGGAACAACCCTGCAATATCAAGTTATACTCACATATTAAGGTGTGCGCTCTATCTAATCCGTCAATAAATGAGAGAGAAGGGCACGTATCATGTACTATAACCCCTTCTCTGAAGACGGAAGTGGCATTTCCGTCTTCAGAAAAACCTCTGGAGTAGGCGTATCTTGTTACCAAATGTTGGAATACTTAGCTTAGCCACGGCAGCGTAATATAACTTTAGCGTTTTATTGCTAAGTATATTACAATAAATATGTAAGCGCAAAGATAACTACAGAATAAGTGACAGTCACAAAGGAATTTAAGATGGATATCTGGATATCTAAATAATTTTTAGGACGATATGAAGAATTTCTAGATTTCATTGTCAAAAAGTACTACAAAACATACGAAAACCATATTTTGATACTTATTTAACTTATCCGTCTTTTGCCTTCACTTTGCTAGTTTTGATTACACGATTGGTTAACTTTTACAACTAAATAAGAAAAGAAATAAACAACCTTTTCAATACAGAGTTCTCCATTTTACAACGAAACAGGATATAAGTATTATTTGAAAATGTTTGAACATGGTTTTTCTTTTATGGTTAGGTTAGTAGTAATCTGCACTTTAAATTGGTAGGACCTACATATTTATATAATCAGCTATATAATCAATATTAAAAGAGAAATATCTACTGTTTCGGCGCTCACGAGACGTCGCAACTTCAGCTAGCTACCCATAGTAAACTAGTACGTGTTTTTTAGTTTATCAATCCTTCGCCTTAACACAAATACTTTTTTTTAAATTACTTATTACGGAGTTTTGGCAGGAACGCGGTTAGGAGATGTGTTGATAAATTTTTATTTTTGTTAAACGTAGTTCAAATGCGTGTAAATTGTTTAATTTCGGGGGCATATTACTCAGTTTAGTTTCGTGAAAGTGTACAAGTTTAAATGAAAGTGATAATCGGTGGAAATCATGTTGTAAAAAATGGCCCTCGTTTCACAATGATTCCCTTGACTTGACTTTAACTATGACGCCTTGACTGTTTCGATGCAAATAACTTGCAAATATTAAGAATACTTGACACTGGCTAATGTCCAAATAGAATAAGCCATATAAACGAAGAAGAATTACTTATTACACTGTTTACCAGGAATCGGGACTAATGCAGGTGACACCGCAGGGCGCAGCTAATGAAGTGATAAGTTAGACATTGCTTATCAGGATGTCAACTTGTACATCGCCCTTTTAATTTGAACGTGTTTTAAAATAAGTGTCCAGTTCGCGCTTGACAACTAAATTAGTTGGACACATTTGCACGAGAACATTTATTTGTTCCATTTAAATTCGCAATCATCCGCGCTCAGCGTGACACCGTCTTAATCGAAGGCTTTAAGCCCAAGATAAATAAATTACAGTGGATAAAAGAAAACATCTTTAATAAACAGTTAGAAATATTGTCAAAAATAAATACATTTTCAAAAATTCACTCACCTAATAGGATACGACGATGAGGTCAAGGATGTAGTATATTGCTTGCCTAGAAGGAACCCATAATCACTCTAGACGTGTTCTATTTTTTGCAGTATTGGTTTAGATATGTTCAAAATTATTGAACGAATCGTCCCACAAAAACACTTTGGTGATGTATGGCTGAATGATCATGATTCCTTTAAAATGACTGAACCCTAGACCCTACAAATGTGGCACTAAGGGCGATCTCTTCCAGGCACCCAATTTCATTACATCTATGTAGATAGATAATGTCTACTTATCACTCTTAACATCTTATCCAATTTTTTAGATATAATATTACAACTTACTTTTCTTTGGAAAGGACTTTAGAAAAGGATCAAATAGGTTTTATCTGGTCCCGCCCGATACCTGACTTTATGAGTTGTTACATTGACGACACAGTTTGATCACATTTCTTTTTCTCTATTCCTCTGTAATATTGCATAATTATAACTATTATTCAAACCCGTTACAAAGCATTCAATCCTTATATTTTTGCATACCGAATGCTTTGTGCAGTATGTCGGAGGAACATCTTATGTCATTTTCACATTTAGCAGAAAAATACATCATGTATATCATGGCATCATGGCTAAAGGTATGTTTTTTAAGAGAGTACTGCAATCTTTGCTATTTATATATATTGTTATTGAAAATTGAACTTTGTTTCTTTGTTAGAGGGTCGGTTTAGGTTTAGTTACTCTGACGTGAGTAATGCAAGTAAGGAAGGAAGGTGTGAGAGACATATCGACCGTACGATAAATTGGCAAGCGTAATTCATGATGCATTTGCTTACACTTGACTATGGCACTATGTTATAAAGAATATTTCAAATTAGTGACTTAGATAAAGCCATAAGGTTAAGTTTTAGCGGAAGAGTTTTAGGTTTGTAAGAGACGTGTAAAATATTAAAACACTTTGTTTATCTGGTTGAATCGCGTTACAGTTAGCTTTTTCAAGGTTGACTGAGATAAAAAAGCCAACTGTAAAGTTGGCGAAAGCTCGGTTCGTTTTGAACAATGAATAAAAACGCGATTCAACCGGATAAATAAAGTGTTTTATTATGCAAAATCGCGAAAACCATAGAAGAAATTATGTAATATATTGTCAAAACGTGAAACACCTGAATATTTTCAAAATTAAGTCAATGCTTTCGTAAAATGATTCTAACCTACCTATAGATAATTTTGTTTGAGTTGGTATATTTGTGTCGATGTTCAGATACCTATCTGTAAAGTCGATCATTGTAAGACCTAGGTAGGTATATACTGTAGATTATCGACTATGTAAAACCAACAAGAGTGTTAAAACATCTCTGTCACCGCATCATTGCACCGCGACCGCCATCTTGAAGCGGCGTATCAAAGCGGATTATACGTGTGCCATAAATACGGCCTCCGAGATTATAATAATTTGAATAATAACATTAAAATAATAATAATGGTCGTCTGATCCGCCGACCGATGGAGATGTCAAACCTTTAATAGATTTATCTCCGGTCATACATCAAAATTATAACGTGTTAGTGTTGTGTAACTCTTAACCGAGCGATTGTCGATGTTTATCGGTTCATTAGTCACCGGTTACGGTGATTTTTACCGATTCAAATGATAAATTATCGATTATAGATCGACTATGGTTTTTTTGTTGTTGTTTTAATAGAAAGTAGGCTGTGGTATCTATATTAAAATGGATTAATTCTATATATCGGTTGTATTTCAAATATAAATCTTTTAATAATTAAGTGCAATTTAACACTTTGATTCGATCCCTCGCAGTTTGATTGCGGGTAGGTATAGTCAGTTGGTAGAGCATTATATTTGTGCAAAATTCAGTCAGTTGGCTGTTTGTTCTGTCGTTTTGATTTAACAAATAAACTATTAATTATTATAAACCAGTGTTTGAAGTTTAAAAACGCGTTTACATCCGAGTGATTACATTGAAACGTCAGAATTGGAGCGCTTTCATGTCTTTCACGCGCCATATTGGGTGCGTTTTGAAACTAGAATTAATAATGTACCTCCACAGGGAGGGTCCGAAATGATTCGAAAGCAGCCAAGTGCGAGCCTCAGGGCTCCGGTGGGTGGTTGATTGTTTTATGAGCAGCAATACACGGTTTAGACTGAGTTTGGACGGCCATTGTCCCGGTTTACGACCCACAATGACAGGACAAATTGCAGGAATTCAACCCCGATGTCAGATCGTGTGATACTAACTCTCGTGATCTTTCTTCCTGTCACATATTTGTTTGTCGAATACAAGTCGTATTCCTGATCTATGTGATCATCAATAGACGACACAGTTCGTATACAGAAGATAAAATTTATGTCTACTACTATAGAGATTACATTGGTAAGTTCAGATGTGATCTTAAAACATTTTTTTAAAGGTAACAACTTTTTAAAATAAAACAAACGTATTAATTTCAGAGCAAACCTGTAAGATCAAAATGCTTCTAAAAGTAAACACTTTCTATAGTGGTGTCTAATAATACGCTATCATATTTTATTACGTTCCATAGAACATACTGTTCAGTCACCATTCACCACAGAAACAGTTTTATTGATGTAAAAACATCAACGAATATAAATGATCAAAGCTTCGGAACGCAATTCTATTTTGATAAAGTGTAAATTAAAAGAATACATTTTTTCTAAACGGAATGGATTATGCAAATCACTCTAATACCGATACAATACGATAAATCAAATCTTTTTTTAACCCGAATTATGACTGTTTCATCTCATTAACGGTCAATATATTTTATATTTATTTCGATTGAAACATTTAAACGACACGCGTCGCATAATTATAATTAAGAAAACGGAACGTTAATGGAATTTTGTTTTTAATTTTTTTGCCGAGTTGCGTAGGTTGACATAAATAACTGGAGACATTATGGCATGTAACAACAACATTTCTGTGAATTTGTAGTGTATGCGGGATGCCGAGTTGCTATTGTGAGTGTGTATTGTCTTAGGTCGCCCCGCTGTTGTCAACTGGCCCGTTTTTTTTTGTAGAATTAGGGAGATTGTTGTTTAAGTAGTAATACTGCGGGGGGCAAGGCTCCGTGATCCGTCATCCGCAGCCGAGCTACCGCGCGGTTTTGACCGAGCCATAGTTTGGCTGCATTCCGGTACTGTACCGTGACATACAGGGGGCTTACAAAACTAAACTGGTCAATGATCTGTACAGTCAGGA
This sequence comes from Idaea dimidiata, assembly GCA_949358125.1. Taxonomy (NCBI): domain Eukaryota; kingdom Metazoa; phylum Arthropoda; class Insecta; order Lepidoptera; family Geometridae; genus Idaea; species Idaea dimidiata. Next base: position 25,037,450 of record OX442333.1, on the reverse strand, counting down.
ATAAAAGTAAACTTCCACTTTTACGTTTTCACTAATTAGAAATATAGAATCTTTCTAGTTTATGTGTGTCTATTACAATGTTGGAGTTGCAGAAATTTAATGTCGTATAGTTTCATTTGAATGTTATTTTCATAAACTGACACGTGTAGCAATGAAATATAATGAGATATAATTAATAATTCTATTATATTCATCAGGATTAATATTTAATATAAATACTGTATAATATATCATTGATAAAATACTTATTATCGTTTAGTACCTATGTGTCACTATACAAGAATTTAAATAATTTTGTCTGTTTATTTAATATTTGTTTTATTCAAATTTTATAATTATTATAACTAAAACAATATACATATTCAATCGGAGCCGGTCTGTTAAATAAATAATAATATGTTAATTTAAAAACCAATAGCTATAGTATCTTTCAAAACTAGAAAGAATTAAAAACTGTTTCCACATATTTTTTCCATTTACGGCCATGACGGCCTGTGGCCAGTTGGGCGGACGCTCGACTGCAATGCAGAAGGCTGCGGGTTCGATTCCTGTCGGGTCCAAATATTTATTCTTAAAAATAAATATTTGTTTCTGATCTGGGTATCTTTCTATGTAGTATATCAGTTGTCTAGTACTCATAGTACAAACCTAGTGCTTAGTTTGGGACTAGATTGCGCTGTGTGTAATGTAGTGAAATATTTATTATATTTAGTAAAATGTTTATTATATTTATATTTAGTTTCGTCGTAGATAAGTACTTAAGTAATTCAAATTTGAACTAATTCCTCAAAATTTAGGAACTTAATTTTTCCTTTGATGAAAATATCGCTTTTTTGAGAGGTGTTATGTATTAATTCTACTATTATTAATTCCAAACCTTATTTGGCCGACGACTTATGTGTGTAATACTTAATAATTGTTCAGCAGATCCATATCCTAGTTAGGTGAGTATCTAAATATATAAAAATATTGAAAGTCACTTATTAAAGTAAAACGACAGTGTTTTTATAAAATTGCAGAGTAAACTTAATTTGTTGAAAGGCACAATACGAAAAATGCATCGTATTTTCACATTGACCAGCAACAGACACCTACGACATTTTAATTCGAAATAGAGATGATGATAATAATTGTTTGTCTTAAATCGAATGCATATAAATGTGTGAGATAACATAATGATTAAAATATAATTGGTTCTTGAGTTATACAAATATAAGCTTCGTAATGACTTGTTAATTAGTAGAATCAATTTCAAAATTATAATAATTTGCGTTGTTTTTTGACATAAATTTAGAATAAATATTCATCGAATATCTTAATTATTGTATTTAATAAACGTTTTGGGAAGGTACTTATTTTTCGGTTTCCTTTGTTTCCTTTGACTGTAATAGGTAAATAGGAAAGTAAAAAACAAAAATTTAAAAATATACACAAAACAAAGACTTATGAAAATTATATACTAAAGTTTTAGTTCTTTGCAATTTAGTTATGTATTTAGTTATATTGAATATACACCCGCATAAGTCCCGAGGCCGTGGGAATATCGGGATCAAAAATAGCGTATGTTACTTCGCGATAATATAGCTTTCAATAGATGACAGAATTGTTTGAAAGCGATCTTAAAGTTTCGGAGATAAACCAATATTATATACAACAAACATATATGTTACAAACATTACCTCTTTATAAATATTAGTGTAGAAATAGTAAATTAACCAATAGACACTCAAGTCAAACATAAAACAAATGAACCAAAAAATGCTCTTTTTTTATTATTTTACGTGAATTACATGAATATGCGTATCTACTGTGCTGTGTTGCGATTGTTCGACAATAAATAAATCAGCCTGTAGCAGTGATGCGTCATTATAGTCACTTTGTATTGTTGTAAGGTGGAGGTATTGTCCACACAGTGGCACGGAACGGTCGTGATGCTGTTTACAATTGTTTATTGTATATTGTAGAACAAATAGTGTAGAACAACGGCGAGCGGAGCCGCGGGGAGCGTTCGGAGAAGCTGTAAGATTGATCGAAGTTTCTATCTCACTCGGATTTAGAGAAAAACAATGCTTGCTGAAAATTGAAAAAATGTCTATTGAAAGTTGTTAAAATTTTCAAAAACGCTACAATTCTATTCGGTAGAAAATATTGCAACTTACGACACGTACGTCCGATTTTGGTAAAGTCTGCAGACATGTAGATAGCTCGTAGCACTGCTACGAAAACGATGTTTTTATTTAAACTATGATTAAATGTAAAGGAAAACAAAATATTCTGTCTATCTATATAATTTCTATTTGTATTGAAAAGTCGCGCCTTGTGCAAAAAGAAAAAACCCGTTAGGTTTTAACTTGCGTGCGCGTTTTAATAATATGATGATGATGATCACGGTTTACGAGTCTGATGAGAGACGAGTCACAAACTAAGAAAACTTAGCTCTATGTGCTACTATATTTGTATCTCTTCACTCAAATTATTATATTTTCATAGGATAAGTCATAGCAGTGAAGACATGGAACTGGCATTGTTTGCCTATTATTACCTAAATGATGGTTCATGTGCTGTTTTCCGTAAATAAGTAACTACTGAAACGATTCCAAAGAACCTTATTAACCCGGTATTTCCTCGAGATCGAATCCTAAGCGGATGCTAACCGCAGGGCTCTGCTAGTAAATATGTAGATCAGAAAGAAAGACAACATTCTGTGCATAAATCTCCAACACTAAACGAAACTTGTCTCCCGCGACGATGCTATACAATACGAAAATCAATACAATTTTCGAAAACAATATCACAATCGAAGTAAACCAAAACAAATTAAAGACTTTACATTGTGCTCGACTATTTATGATGAAATGTGACCATTCAGGGGCTCGTAAATCTGTTGGAGCGAAACAAAAAATCTATAAATATATTGCAAGTTGTAAAAATTTAACACAAACATGGAAAAAGCGTTAAAATATTTATTGTGTTTTGTCCTTGTTGCGTTCCTTTTGTTTTAGGGTTCCTTGTTTGTACTAAGTACAGAAACAATCAACCATTTGTTTGTTTCTGTGTGGTAAGACATAGGTAAGTACATTCATGTTATTGAATCTTGTATGTTCAATAATCTGGTAAATGTTTGTAGGTTGGTATATTTTTTATTGGGTTTAATTATCAGGTTGAATTCCTGACTGTAAAAAAAATGTTTTTCTTTTATATCAAACTCGCCATTTGGTTTTCTCTACCTAAGTGGGGAACGTAACTGTTTTCTGCATTAGGTATTCGCCATGTCTAATTGCTTAGTAGCCCCGAAGATCGACCTACACCAAACATGTTTATTCGATTAGGGAAAAAAAGTGATAGATAAGTACCCGACTACGTATTCATTTTTATTTAACAGACGTAATCCTTACTAATGTTTACCTTCTTATATCAATCATAGATGCCTATGTCTGAATTATAAATTAGTAAAATTACCTACGGAACCGTCAGTTCACATTTAATTTTTCTAAACAAACAAGGTAGCAGTCAGTGGTCTAGTTGGGGCCAAAATGTTTATGACAAAGCCCGAATATGGATGGCTTTACACCCCGAACGGAGAACGCTTTGTTTCACAAATGAACAGACATACAAATCTCTTTGTTCACACTATAACACACTTAAACAATTGTAAAACAATATAACATTTAATTTATGGCAGGTGACAGTTTTGTTTATTACGATGAGAAAGAGTTGATAATAATTTCGTACCTTTTTTATAAGATGAGTGTTTAAGAATGAAGTTTGGACACTACCTAATTGGTACATTAGCTTCGTCCCGCGGTTGGACACGTGTAAGTAGGCTTGCCAGGGAGAGGGAATAGTAATTAATGACATTCGAGCGCATCTTTGTAATATTTATTGTCATCTCCCAAATCACTGGGTTACTGATAACCATTATTCAATTACGTAATTAATAATATTTACTGTATCTTTAATTGAAATCTAGATTTTAAGTTGATAACTAGCATATCGGTTCGGGTCGGAAAGGGTCAAAATTAACATTTGTGTTATGTTTCCAGGTCTCCTGACAAAGCCTATATTGCATATATCACTCGCGTTAACAACACGAATAGTATTTACAATCTAAGTTTCCTTTGATGTTACAATAGGAATCCAAGTTACAGTCATCTTACAGCTTAGAAAACTATCAAAACTTTCTAGCGATATATCACGACATCGGAACTTAATGATCATAAAAATAAATCAATAACCATCGGGTAAAAGATATCAAATATCCATAGATATCTAAATATAAAAGAATATACATGTTTTGTGCTGTGTGTTGAATTGTGCCTATTGTACAATTAAAGTATTGAATAATTAAAGTAAACAGTAAATGTACGAAATTGTGTAATGCACCATTTCGTCATTGTTGTGATTGCCTTAATTTAAATTCAGTCGCATTCTATTCACTCATTAAAATAAAAATTTGATATTAATGAATTTTATATTGAAGTTGATCGTAGTGCAAATTAGTTTTATTTAACAAAAATAGTCATAAACAAACGCTTCTCCAAATATTAAATAACGGGGGTATTTACCATGTTTTTTTTTTAATTTGTGTTTTACAGATTCGATCTTTCGCTAGTATAATTGCAACTGGCTTGATCAGATTACGGGTAGGTGATGGATGACAGGTAGTTACTCGTAGTTGTTGTAAACACAACTGTCACGATTAGATTCGGTTAATTGGGAAAAATGTACAGTTTGGCTTGTTCTCTCGAGTGCTAAACATTATATTAAGCGGCAAGGCGATTTTTGAAGTCTCCAGACGGTTTTCAATTTTAGCCCTTGAATAACTTTGTTCCTTGACGGTTTAGAAGCATAGTTTGGAGGCAACGTTTTTTTGGTTTGGGGACGTCTTCCGATCAGTATGCAAATCTAATCGCGACGTGGCGTTCTACTGAAGTTCTTCTTTCGAAGACATTTCTTGTAAAAACGAAACTAGTCACTTTAAAAGACATCATATAATGGAATGTTTCTTGTTAATTTCTATAAGTTAATAAGTTTATCTATTTATCTAAACTTATCTATTGAATTGCAATTGAAAAAAAGATCAAGACGTCGTCTATGCCACGGCCCATACATGGATTTAAGTTCTCCTTTGTTACTAATGATGAAACAGCTTTAAAAGTTAATGTTGTCTCTATTTCTGTACAGGTTAATATATCACAGCCTCCGGGTTATTATAGGCGGGCTAATGATGTCGTCGATGTAAATAATTACTGATATCTCATTTTGTTTAGGATCAGCGTGCGTGTGTCGAATCACGATCTCTATCGGAGCACGATTTATAGGGGACCGGAACTAAAGGGCTGGATGATTAGGTAAATAATGATATATGTAGTAGGCACCTGTAGTAACTACCCAGGGCTTAGCTGTAAGCTGTCATTTGAAAAAAAAAAACCCAGGAAAGTTTATATAATGCCAGTAAGAAACCATTCAAATAGTGGGTAGAAGTATTAGTACGAAATTGCCTGTTTCCTGAAAATGTGCTTCGCCTACTGTAAGTAGATACATCCAGCCATCCTCCGCATGTCAACAGGTGCTTGCGCCAGTACCTACCGTCACAGTCAGTCGGTACGCTTTGTACCGGCGGTGTATCGGCAAAAAGTACGCTTGCCTTTTTATACAACTTATGTGACCATTCCTACAGATAGAAGACCGGTCCTGGAAACAAATTTGTAGGAAAGATGGGTAAGACCACCGCGAGGTGTTAACTACAAGGTAAACTGAGATAGGTATTACCTGCGAGTACCTACATGACTGACATGGGTATGGCGAGATGACATTTGGTGAGATGTTGACATGTTTTAACACCAGTTGTTTGATATGGGGTTATGGTTAGTATCTATTTTTTTGGGGACAATCATCGGTGACTGACAATGAAGGAGAAATGGCAGATCATCAATTTGGCAATGCAAAAGTCGATACAATGCAATCGGCAGTCACAGTGACATTATTCAATTTCGTTACAGGATCGATTGGTCTCCTTCACAAGTTACCCTTAAACGGTGTCACCATCCTCACCATTGAGGGAAATCTGAAACTTTTGAACTGATTTTATTAGTATGACTTCTTTACGAGCTAGTAATTATTCCTCGGTCTCAAAATGCTATTCAGAGACGTGAGGCAGTCATCACTGTATCCTACTCCAAATTTTAGAATCCCTCAGACTTTTGACTTTGAAGAGTCTTAGGACATGTCGGTTTTGCCATCAGCACCATATTCCTGTGGTCCCCTAGTAGGTGGTGGCAGTACTGCCGCAAGCATCTGTTGCCACGCGAAGGATGGCTGGGTGTACCTATAGTAGACAGTTTAGGAAGGGTGGAATGGTCCTGCAATCAGCTCCATATTCCCGTGGTCCTTTGGTGGCGGTAGATACTGCCGTGTGCACCTGTTGACACGCGGAGGATGGCTGGATGTAATTGATGAGCATCGCTCCCGACCCCCGCTGACCATTGGGAGGTGGTCTAAGTAGGGAGGTAAAGCGAAATTAAAGTCCTCTCTAATACTCGGAGTTTCGCTATTGAAATCAATCCATATCTTATTTACTATAATAGAATAAAGTAGTATAAAACGTGTAAACATCTACTACTAACACAAAGTTTTGTAACACATTTTCCACTGTACCTATATAAATAAAAATGACTTGTTATGGACTCAAAGTGCAGTCAAATTCTTATTTATATTTTTCCCTATATACCTACCTCGATACGCGGAACTACGTTAGAGATACATAGGTACTTACTAACTAAAAAAATAATACATTTTTAAAGCTAAAGTAATGCCCGGGTCATTATTATGCTAACACAGCCTATAACCTTATCTGGACATAACTGACTAAACAAAGCTTAGTCAGCTATGTCCAGAGGAAAAAAACCTGTCAATACGTCTATTAAAGCCGTAGGTTTCTACATGATGATTTTCTTCTCCGTTTTAATTTTCTAGTGGTATCACAAACTCGCTTTTTTTCTTTAACTGTACCACACGACATACCAAACTCCAAAGCATCAAATACCGCTTGCCGGCTCTCAGCTTGCCAAAATAAAACATTAATATTATAACAACGTAATAAATGCTGCGCCCGCGCCGCGCCCACCTGCCCAAATGAGAACTCTTCTTTATTTTAACTGTTTACGGTCATTGTTGATGTTGGTCGCTTAATAATTTCTGAACTTATAGATCACTGTTACTCTTGGAAGTTACCTATGCTGTTTTAACAAAAAAAAAGTTTTTTACGTTTAAGTATTATAGGCATAAAATTTTAATAATATTTTAATAATTTTAGGCATAATATTTTAACTAGAGATATCGTCAAGGCGAGCGCAAGTTATGTTTTGAAGACTTTTTTCTAAAATAATAAAACCTGTATCCGTAGTGTGAGTTTTTTCGTAAAAAAAAACGCGAACGTGATGGTTAAGTTAACGCCTATTTTGTATGAAAACTGGTAACGTCGATATCGTCCGCTAGGGGCGCTTTTTAAATTTCCATACAAAATACGCGTTAACTTAACCATCACGTTCGCGTTTTTTTTTTACGCAAAAATTCACACTACGGGTTCTGATGTAACCAATGAGTTTATTTTCTTTACATATCTCTGGATGTAACCGACTGTAGTCGGTGAAACAGTACATAATACTCGCAGTAATAAAACGCAAGTTAAACCAAAAAAAAATACATAAAACATTTAAAACTGAAAATCTGTCTGTCTCTCTGTCATGCCATCACGTCTAAACCGCTGAACCGATTTTGATGAATTTTGGTATAAAGATAGATGGGACCTTGAAGAATTTATTCAGTCGTTCATTGACGAACGATATTCCCACGGGAACAGGACTTACGCGGGTGAAACCGCGAGGCGCAGCTGGTTAAGTAGAAAAATAGTAAAATATTTGAAAGAACCAGTATTAGTATCATCAAAATATATAAATATAAGTTAAAGGTAATTATTATGTACCTACCTACCTATTACCTATATTACGTAGATATCTATCTACAACATGAATTAATACTATACCTCTGTACAAAACTAAATGGCTTGCTAAAACGAATAATATCTCCCTCACAACAGCACTCCAAACCCTCTGTAACTCCAGATATCTATCTAAGAAACACGTTACGATTGTTAACGTCTGTATTTGTATAATAAATACTGTTTCTACCAATCAAACTTGTAATATGCTCTTTATAACACCCTTATTTCAGTGAAATAGAGCTTATTATGGAGTCATAAAGGTTTCTTTGGCTAACAGGCGTCCCGCAGCGCAAGTTTCATTGCATTGTGTCGGTAATTCTGCTCCGTGCTCACGTATAATATGAACTGGGGTTTTGTAACTCATTACTAAACTGTGCTCGGTCAAAAGAGGGTAATTGGTGACTTTCTTTCCCTCTCTTTAGTGCCGGGTACGATTATTAAAATTTGTTTTGTTGTAGGTGCAGGTGCTGGGTGCGAAGTTTTTGAGGATAATTTGGTTAGGGCAAATGATGTAGTAATTTTTAAAGAAGTTAAGTTTTATACTTTAATTAGTAGTAAACTTTATATCATAATAAAAGCGAAGGTTTAGAAATTTGTGGGTAAATCACGCAAAACAAATTGACAGACTGGTAGTTTATAATTAACACACAGGTTACTTTTATTCATCCTGATACTTGTATTCTCACGAAAACGGGTACTAACCCGAAGGTCACAGTCACATCTAGTTGGTAATAATGATTAGAATTCAAAATTATGTCGTATATATTCATTAATAAAGTATTTATTTCAGTAATATCATAATGGAGTCACTCATTCACGATTCCAATAACTTCAAGTAACAGGGTATCATCTATTCAAAACTGATCCTGCCTGATGGCATAAACTAACATGTCATTATGCTAGTTATGTGTTTGACCAGTCTATGAAATCAAGAAATGGTTGATTTCAGCTTGGAATCGTTAGCTTGTATCCTTTAGACTTCGTGACTTGTAATAGAAGCTATAACATAGTTAAAGGGTGTGTGTGTGTATGTAATGTAAACGTACTCTTTGTCTACCGTATTATTACTCATTATTATCTACCTCTCGGCCAATAAATGTCAAAAAGTAATGCTCTCTCCTAAAACTTCGGTGACACCCGAAAATTAATGACGATCATAAATTTTTTAATGGCAACACACGATTTTAAAGTTTTACTCAGTCCTTTCCCAGTGCCTGTGTTTATATAATAAACAGGAGAATTGTTTCGTTGATTTTATTGTATTTTTAAGCGTACGTAATAAAGTTGCCATGTTCCTTATCGTATGTGACAATCGTAGGGTATAAATTAAGCTAAAATTTTATGTGGATATTTTATCACTTGTTGCTAATAAAACGGGACGTTAAAACCCGGGCGGATCAACAAGTGTTTGTTATATAGTTTTAGTGAGGTTATTCATTGGTACTTATATTTAGGTAGCAGTAATAATATTTATGTTGTTATGTTTTAGTGTTGTTTGCCATTTTCTTTCTATGTGGAATTTGTTTTAATATTTTGAAAGAATGCTGTTTAATATTGTTAGTATAATATGTCAATTTCTGTGGCAGATTAATTGTTAGCTTATCATTTAACATAGAGGTCTTAAATATTTGTTATTTTACTAATTTAATGTATTTAAATCTTAATATTAATTTCTAAGGAATCTTGGTATAACCGTATTTCTGTGGCATATCACTACAGAAATTAAACAATTACATGCATTGAAACATTTACCAAAAAATTAAATTCGGCAGCATATATCGTCAAAGCGTAGTTATCTGACCGAATCTTCTTAATTTTTTGCCTACTTAGGGGGTGTTAAAATGCCACTGTTGAAGTTTACCAAAAACGATGTAATAATTAAAGCTTTTAGTTCGTATGGACTGCTTGCCCTTAATCCTCTATTATATCTAGATTAAATTCAATTAACAAGCCAAGTTGGGATGAAACGTTTGTTTTAACGACTCTTGTAATTGATATGGCTGCTTCTATTCAATATGGGCATATATACCTTTATTTTATTACCAATAAAACTTTTATTAGACCGATATGTTTATCTCGAAATAATTTTAATTGCGGCCCACCGCGTATTAATCCATGTTTTACGAGTGTTTTAGCTTCGTTTTTGTCAATAAAGGGTGACATATACGACATCGGGCAGGATACCGGACACTACCAGTAATTGACCGCACTGCGTCTTAATCACATTACAGTTGGATATTTAGTTGTTACTATTTCAGAGGTGTTAAGAAGGTAGCTGGTAGCAGCATCCTGTTGAAAACGATGTCGAATGCCGGCGAAAACTGAACAAAACTAAGCGTAGTAGAAGTCATGTCAAAAAGATCGGCTTGGTTTTCCACCTTGATGATAGAATTATGCAGTTACGCTGAGTATTAGGGAAGCAAAAACGATGTGCCTACAATAGTACCTAATAATGTTTGCACAATTTGACTGATAGAAGAAATGACAACAAATAAATTACCAATTCTAAGAAAATCTTAGTAAAGGTAATGACATCACGGCATGCGCAAGCGGACACCGTGTACCGGCAGATGCGGCGTCGCGGCGCGTGCTCTGCCAACTTCCTCTGATCTTTGACTCGACCAATTGCCACCAGCTGCCTTCTTGACACAAGACCTGCTCAATTGGGGCAATCATTCCCCGCTCGGGAGCGCGAGGGCTGCGGGGGCGGCCGGCAGACCAATCTTCGCTATACAGGATTACTTGCTCATACAACACGTGACAATGCATCCGTTGTAGATTCTATCGCATTACGATTAAAGTTGAGATTCATTTGAAAGCATGAAAGCATAAGTTGGTAAGGAAATATGTTACTCAATCCCATATTGTCACGAGGATATGAATTGGAGTGGTTCGCGATCAACTAGGTGTTTCCGCCTTACTGTTTACGTCTCAGTGGGCTTTGTTTAGACTCTTCTTGGTTTAACCTCAACTATTCAAGCTTTTGTTTTATTCATTATAGTGCCTATACGTTCTTCTTCGTCTTATTTCTGTCACAAGTCACAACCTACAGACATAAGTGACGTAAAGGCATTGGATGTCTCATGTCAACAAAAATGAGAACCAATCGCAAAAATGGTCACGTAAATTATAAAATTGGCAACCGAAACAAAAAAATGAATCCATCAAAGATATATTTTAATAAAACCTATCGTAACTTTCGTATTTCTAATATAGACATGGGTGACAATATTCCTCATCGACAGGCCATGGAGAAATCAGGAAATCAAACGATGGAACTAACCGGCCAGGAAAAGCCACCCCTTAAAGACTTTGCCGCATATTTCCAAAGTTCCCCACATAGGAAAGAACCCATTTACATGGTAACTTCGCATTTAAATTCTCTACGAATTAGGAGTCGCAAGCCAACGGTCACGACATACCCCGTCAGTCAGCTACGTTGGAACCCTTACGTAGAAACATCACCTGTGGAAGGTGAGTCTGATGAAAGCAATTATACCCAATGCAAATGTAGACGTTGCGATATGAACAACTGCCCTGCTAAATTGCTGGATTTGCCATCAGCGGTGAGGCCGCTCCGAGACAATATCACGAGATTTTGTGATCAGTACACCATGACCCCGAAGTTGGCCAGTACTTGCATCGGTAATACACCGCCAGCGTCGTCGACACACATTTACGAGGTATCTGCTTACGATTCAGACATTGCCATCAGAGACACACCGGCCAGAATGCGAATACAACGCCTATACCCACCGGAGAAATGCCCGTCTCCTATTTTAAAGCGACGCCGATCTAGAGAAGAAGAAATGCCTTGTAGCTCCAAGTATTGTGACATATCTCGCAATTCTGATGATTACGTGGTCGAATCCTACGATAAACCACAGCGCGAGTTCGTGGGCTATGAACCTTCCAGAATGAGTTCGATCAAGTCGTTTTTTAAGTCGAAAAAGAAACGAAAGCCTGGACGAGTCGTGTACAATGAAGGCATTGACGATTACCCACAGTCGCGGCAGCAGACGCACCCAGCTGGGCCGTTAAGAACTCCTTGCCACTCGAATATTAAGGCTGATCGCAGCAGGATGTCGGTCAGAAGCCGTAACTCCGACGATCGGATACCCCGAGAAATACATATACCACACTGTCACAGGAATGACTCAAGATACCATGCTCATTGCAAACATCCCCATACCAAGCCTAGATACGTGTACGACGGTGACGAAGTCCGCCATATGGTGGTGAGCCCTGAAGCCCGGCCTAACGCCTGCACGAGACAGACGGGCTTTTGTCAACCACCTTGCATCCGGCTCCCGAGAAAGGTCCTCACTTCGGACAGAGATATTGACGACTATTATACGAACTGCTCCAGATTCTACACGACAAAAATCGAAAATTGAAAAGTGGTAACATAAATTTAGTGTCAGGTAATCAAGTAATCAAAAATATTTAAAATTAGATTACAGTTGTTTATTTTATGGTTTTACAAATAATGAAAGAGATAAAAACGAATACACAAAAGGATATTTTATTTTATAGTACGCACTATTAAATAAAATATCATCGTCGCGTAAATATACATCTTTACTTAGTAGCAAGCGCCCTAATCAATGTTTAGCTTACTGTTAATTACAAGCAAGATGTTGTGGGCAGCTGGACGCGCCAAGACGCGACACGAGGTTGATCAGCAGAGGTCACCAGCTGCGGAGAAAGCATCCTTGATTGGATAATCTACATGCATTTGGCACGCATTGAACTTACAGGGGTACACAACATCTCAATGTAATACACAGTTTACATTATACTCAATTATCAACTATTACTAGTTACCCCCTCATGGTGCTCTTTAGGACTGGACTCTTATTTGTAGAAATTAAAACATAAGTTTTAGGAAAGTGTAGGAGTTGACTCCTAACTTGTGAAAGCCCATACTATTACTTACTTCTTTCTTTCTGCTATGATATAAATATAATGGTGAGATTCTCCAAATGTCTCCACATTCGGTAGGTACAACTTACAAGTCCAATTTTATAACCAATCATTATAAAATTTCCAAGAAAAGGCCAATATTCCAACAAACAATTTCAATTATATGTCATGTGACTAAGTTTTCTATTTGTTCACTTCCGATTTTAGTAATTGAGTAGGTATGAGTAATATCAAACAGTGTAAGTATCTTGTCATTAAACCAAGCTACGTATTAGGCAATCAAGAAGACGAGTAGGTATTCGTTTTAAAACCCTGTAATAACGTCTTATGACCTCTGTGGCGTTTGTGAGGTGAACATATTACACGCATTGTACGAGTATATCTCTCCGATTTTCTTTATTGACAATATCACGTTCTAGTCATTTCTATATCTAGTCAACAACATGTATTTTAAAGGAATTTTAGCATTGACCTTAAAAATGACCTTGCAGGGTAAGTATCCTACTTAATTCATTTAAAAACTAATACAAACATGTTGCAGACTCAGTACTCGAGAGGGTCGGCGGGCACGCGCGTCCGTAGCTGGCGCAAGTGCATCGCAATATTCGACCAAAGTACATTTGATACACTTTCTTTGAATATTTCGTAATTTTATTTTAGTGTTCTAGGCATGCCTTCCTACGGTTTGGTCCACTTTTGTAACTGATCTTTCATAACCAGCTATGAACACGGATTTTTTTTCTTTTTTTCATAACCAGCTTCGAAATCAGAAATAAAATTGTCCTTTTCATAACCAAGTTTCATAACCAGCTACGAAAGGAGACTTTTTTTCCATTTTCAAACCTGGTTATTAATTAAGAAAATTTTGTCCACTTTCATAGCTACAAACAAACGGGTTATGTAGTTTTAAAGATAACAATATATAAGTACCACATACTTGAGCCTTAAACAAATTCTAGTTATACAGATTGTATTTTAAATAATAATAATCTTTGCCCAAGGTGTGCGAAGTCGAGTCAAAAAAGCTAGCTTTTTATATTGTGTTATTCTTTCGAATTACACAGTAAAATAAAAATATAAATTACTCAAGTAAGTTTTTTTGTTAACGATACTTTTATTAATCTTGAGGATAACGTGGTACATAATATAAAATTTTATTTTAATTCTGGATGACGTGAAACCAACTTTTTGGATGTAAGGGACGTAGCCTTTTATAGCTGTCTTTAGATTTATTCCATTTTCGTATGTACGCGATTATAAATCTATTATATGAACTATATGTATGGATACTGTATACTGGCCAGTAAAGAATAAACATATTGAATGACATTTAAAAGTCATTTGTCCTATCAATCAAATCTTTACTTGCTATCAACAACTTATCTACCTAGTAAACATGCAGTCCAGTGAAATAAAACAAATGGAATTTATTCCGACAAAGCGTGGAGGCATTAAACTGCTCTGTGAAGGACGACAATTCCACCGGAGAAAAGTATACACTAATGGAAACACATTTTGGCAGTGCTATAGCTTTAAGGGATGTGCAGGCAATATTATACTTACCAGAGAAAACATCGTTATAAAAGAAAAACCACATAACTCTGAATGTCGACCAGAGACGGCAAAAATTGAAATTTTGAAGAAAGTTCATGATTTAAAAACAAAAATTTGCTCAAATACCGAACCTATACAAAAACAATTTGAAAATATGCTTTGCCAGCTTCAAGACGATGGCGTTAATTTAGTTGCTGATTTGCCAAAATTCAATAATATGAAAAGTGGTTTGTACAAGGCAAGAAACAAGAACTTGGGTGTGTCAAAATTACATTTTCAGTTGCCTTCAGAAATAACAGTGCCAAAAAAGTTTGAATCTTTTCTTTTGGCGGACTATAATGATATTGATGACGCGACGAGGATTTTAGTGTTTTGCAATGCTGATCTAAATAATATCTTACAACGATTCGAACACTTTTTTTTCGATGGTACCTTTAAGTCATGCCCGCCACCATTCTCCCAACTATATTCCATCCATGGTTACAGTACAACTTTAAACAAAGTCGTTCCTCTATTTTATGCTTTTATGCACAAAAAAATTTTAGTAATACGAAATATTACTAAAATTAATTAAAAGTCGATTGCCTGCATGGTACCCCAAAAAAGTCACGATTGATTATGAAAAGTCTGCAATAAGGGCGATTCAAAATGTGTTTCCTAAAACTATTATAAAAGGATGTTTTTTCCATTTTAGTAATAGCCTGTTTAAGAAATCCAGGGCATTGGGAATAAAGTCCAGAGTCCAAAGACGACATGTAGCTAGATGTGCTGGCTTGGCTCGTTTGCCTTTAAAATATATAATGTCAGGCTACCAATATATAATGAAAAAAACACTCAAGTCCGAAAATGTACAAAAGTTTAACTCCTACTTCAATCAGTATTGGTTAAGCGACATAAAATTTATAAAAAAATGGTGTTGTTATCAAGAGGAAATAAGAACAACAAATGATGTCGAAGCATGGCATGCTCGGTTAAATAAATACGTGGGGCGTAAGAATCCATCTCTGGCACAAGTTTTGGAAATATTAGTAAAAGAAACGAAGATCCGTATGTGTAATTAAATCCAAAAATTACGTAGAAATTGACATCGAAATTAATTCTGCCATCGAGGAATTGGAAACAAATATTATAACTGTTGGGCATTGCCTGGAACTTATTGCCCCTTATAATTTTTAGTTCAAAGTACCTATACATTTAATTTTGTTTATTTACAATGAGTTTAATTCTGTTAATAATAATTTCGTTAATGAATAATTTTTAGTTTAAAGTACCTATACATTTAATTTTGTTTATTTACAATGAGTTTAATTCTGTTAATAATAATTTCGTTAATGAAAAGTGTGTTTTCTCCTCTATATTTTACTAACTGGTTACGAAAGACAGCTATGAAAGTGGACAAAATTTTCTTAATTAATAACCAGGTTTGAAAATGGAAGAAAAGTCTCCTTTCGTAGCTGGTTATGAAACTTGGTTATGAAAAGGACAATTTTATTTCTGTTTTCGAAGCTGGTTATGAAAAAAAGAAAAAAAATCCGTGTTCATAGCTGGTTATGAAAGATCAGTTACAAAAGTGGACCAAACCCTTCCTACTAGACATTTCAAGAAAAGTACATCTTCAAAATTTCACCACTAGCGGCAAGTTCCGACCTCTAAAGCGTTTAGGTTCATAATCTAAAGTCGATCAAAACGAGCGTTACTAGAAAAATAGACAGGGAAATAAACATATTCTTAAATCTGCATACCAAGTTTCATCACAATCCGTTCTGTAGCTTTTGCTTAATTGAAATAAATTGATTTTACAAACACAATAAAATTTGCATTAATAATATTAGTGGGATACGCACGCATTCTAGTATTTTTGCTAAGTCGGCATTGACGGATGGTCCCAATTTTAATAACATAATTAAACAGATGTAGTTAAAACAATAGCACTGACAAAAATACACATTTCTGCAATCGGAAAAATATAAAAAATATTTTAGGTGACAATTATTGACGTCAAGGAATATTTCTTTCTTTTCAAATTGTATAATTTGGTAATTAATAATCAATTTACACTATTCTATACTAACATTATTTAGCATAGGTCATATTTATTACAACCGAAACCGATATGTCTTGTCAATAAAGAAACTTGCACAAATGCACATGGCTTCCTTATAGCTATAACAAAACATTACTCAAATCTAATAAAATAAATTAAACGCAATTAAAATTATCCAGAACTTCACACAAATAAAGTTAAGTTATAATAACTTTAATAAACTACACAAAATTAAACATAAACTAGAATAGGCACTAAGCAGGTGTGCATAACATAATAATAAAAAAACATGAACATTATAATCAAATTTTATAGTTGTACAAAAAGTTTATTATTACGTCTTAATTACTTTTATAGGGGGTATAATGAAATTATGTAGATGATGTCAGATAAGGGGGTGGTATCGGTCATAGAGTCGGTCGGAGGGGATGATGTCGGACGTCAGGTTGTGACGGTTTGTAGCCCGGTCCTAAATATTATACCAGGATTTGTAGGGTGACCAACTGATATGATTATTAGGAACAATAGCTGCGCTCAATGGTGTCGAAATCTCGACCTCGTACCTACTTTGGAAAGAAGTTAAAAAATTATACAACCTACGCACAAACTTTGGTCGCGTTGCTTCGCGTTTTGGATTGTTTAGAAATGCTAGCCAGTCTGGGATTAAAGATAACCAAGCTTTGCTTACATATACGTATTATTTTCAAACATTGTTGCATTAGATAGATAGAAAGCTATATTATGCATACCAAAAAAACATTTCAGCCAGTTTTACGTGTTTAATAGTGTGCTATGAAATGGTTAAATACTGGGTCTTATTCGCGTATTGTTATTTTTTTATTCTCTTACCTCGACGTGACCAAGATCTTTGTAACATGATCGATCAAAGTAAGATATTTTAAGTTTAAAAACAGCAATACACAAATAATATAAATATTAGTAGAAATCGTGTAAATTTTTAAAGTTTTTTCGTTAAACTCTGGGGTTAAAAGCTAACTCAAACTGACGGAAGTAACTACTCTTGATTTTCTATATAATAAATATCCTTCTCTCGTTTCACCTCATGGCAGTACTACTCCTACCACCGGAATCCACCGTGACGCACCATGACGCCCTCCTCCATCCATCACGACAGACAGACACGCGAATTTATTCAATATGTTATTGTGTTTATGGATTTTTTATTAGAAACTCATATTATGTTGCATACGTCGGTCTTTCGATTTAAAGATAAAGACATCGAAAGAAACGGTAAAACTTAACAACAAGAAAGTGCCACAATTACATAAATTGAATTATTAGATGCTCGTGCTACATCTTTGACCGCATCGTTCTTATGTTCACTGTTCATAAAGTGAGATGGAATAAGCTGTACGTCAGTAGGTAAATATTCTAAATGAATATAACCTACATAACATTCTCAGCAAATCTTATCTTATAGGTATTTTTATAAGTATAGGATGATTTATTTTTGTTTTGTAATCTGTCCCAAGACAGAAACAATAACAAGTTGAGCAGTTGCTCGCCGAGGTCGCCGATGGACCCTACTCCGGACTCGCAAACGTCCCATGTCTTTGGCCAGTTGTGAGTTCTAGGACATAGTGACATTTGTGTCTTTGTCGATAATAAAGCTCTTTAAACCTAACCTAACCTACCCAGGTGTACTGAGGTGAATCACCGGCAATGAAAAGTGCCCATGGTACACCCAGGTGTACTATATATGCAGGTGGACCACGACCGATGACCGATGTCGGTTTCCTCAACCGTAATCCTACTAATATTATAAATGTGAAAGTGTGTGTGTTTGGATGCATGTTTGTTACTTAATAACGCAAAAACCACTGAACCGATTGCGATGAAACTTGGAATATAGGTAGCTGGATACCGGGAAAAAACTATTTTTATCCCGATATTCCCGCGGGAACGGGACTTACGCGGGTGACACCGCGGGCGCAGCTAGTAATATTATAAATGTTAAATGTGGTTGTGTGATTTGTATGAATGTTTGACATTTATTCATCAAAACCAAACCAAACTATTCATTATAGTTCTCTGGATTCACGACAGATTACAGATTTCTTGATTTTTCAGACATTTTCTTTTCACTTAATTATGTCTTACAGCTAGGAAGTAGGTATCTCATTTTTCTACAGTTCTTGCTCTAGGTTTTTTCATTTTCTCTAAAAAGCACTTCTAGCTTCAATAAAACTAGGTAAGCGTGCTGCCTCCTAGACCGCATCCTCACTTACCACAGGCGTGATAGTGATCAAACGCTGACCACTTCTCATCAGATAAACAAATCTTCATTAATTACATTAGACATTTGCCCAATGATTACAAACAAATTTAATATAATAGTCGTTACTGTCCTGGGCACGTATTCTATAACTCAGTCGTCTCAACATCGCTTCAGTATCGTTAGATTTAGATTTTTCTTCTGTTTTCGCGATGGTCAATTGTAATTAAAGTAATTTTCAGGTATTAATCGCGTTGCGTTAATTATTTTTAGCATTTATCAATGCCCAACGTTTCGAAATCATTACAAATCTCTTCCCTACTTCTTTTCTCACTTCTCCAATTCCTCTTTCTATTGTTTAATTTTCTCGAAAACAGTTCAACAATTTTTGGAAGTTTTGCATAGCTTCGTTTCGACACTCTGTATCAAAATATCAACACAATTCTACGGCATTGTTGAGACGATGTAGTTATAGAATACGAGTCTTGGTCAGGCTGTAGGTGTGTTTGTTTTATTGGTCGGCGCGTATCAAAAGATGTCAAAATGCTGACAGATCAAGTCGTTTGAAGTACACCGGCGCGCGCGCAGTCAGGGGCGCGCAACCAGTCTCTATAGCTGCGGATATCGTATCTATATGGAAATTAGAAGGCTGTTAGTTGACTGTTTGTCACGGTTGTTAGATCTATATCTTGCGTGATGTATTATTATTTGGCTTTTTTATGAAATTGGAAGTATGGTGAGGGTGGTTTTTTTCTTCAAGCTACAGAATGGTTTAATATACGCTTCTATGTGACACAGAATGTAGCAAGTTTGATTCCGGTCGTGAAATAAAATTAAAATATAGGTTCTAATCGGTTGATATTGGGTTTCTGGTTAGAAAAAACAAGTGTTTAACTTCCATATCATAGTAGTCGTCATAGTCACCTTATAACCAGTTAACTTACACATTAAACGCCACATTATTCTTATTTTTCTACCCATTTTTGGGTGTTTTCAACTATTGATTTAATTCTATTATGAAGTGGGAGGTGTGATTTTTGTCATGTGTAGTGTAGAAATTCACTTTGAGAGGATTTACGAAATTTCCTCGGGATTGAGACTTGCGCAGGTGAAACCGCGGTGCTCTGCTAATCCTCCTTATATTATAAATGTGAAAGTGTGTGTGTTTGGATGTTTGTTACTCTGTCACGCAAAAACTATTGAACCGATTGCGATGAAACTTTGAGTATAGGTAGCTGGATACCGGGAATAACATATAGGCCACTTTTTATCCCGATATTCCCGCGGCAACGGGACTTACGCGGGTGAAATCGCAGGACGCAACTAGTGCTATTATAAAATGTCGTCTGAAAGATGCCATACAATGGTGTACCCCTGACTCTGGTCATCGAATCAATCAAATTTATCATTGGCATGTTGGTCCAAAAATAAATTAGCCAACTCTTCCTGTCCTTGTTGTCTCACTAAATTGATCAACTAATTATTATAAAGACTATTTTAATTAATCTATACTAAAGTAGCAATTACATCGTAATATATCGTTAAATACATCGTTCAATTGTAGACTAAGATTTGACACACCTTCCCGAAAAAAAATATGACAAATACAAAGTCTAGAAATATTTTTAAAGGAAAAATTCATCTTCAAAAATTCACTTGCGGCGAGATTTGAACTCGAGTCCCTGGATCAATATTCCAGTGCCTATACCGCTCGGCCACGCAAATACAAAGTCGCCAAACGTCAGGTTGTAGTCTAGAATTAAAAAACGTACTAAACAATAATATTAATTGGTACATAGAGAACCGTATACAATTACTTATTACCCTAAGGAATAAAAGGGGAGTAAGGACGGAGTAGTTTCTGTCTGTCAACTTGCACGGAAATTGGGGCCTATAAGATTAATATCTTTCAGTTAAGGTAGTCGAAAGGTACGAATGTTTAAGTTTTACTCAAAAAAAGTTATGATAGATTTGTCTTCTGTTTTCGCGTTGTGGAAAATCGTACAGATAAATTTGTTAAATTACAAAAGTTATAATATAAAAATGAAGACACAAGCCTGAATTAAGTAGGTCTACTAATCACACTTTTGAGAAGATAAGTATAAAAACAAGATGTCTATGAACCTTCTCCATAAAAGTAAGTTTACTGCAGACTTGTAATAAAACGCGTTGATGTCTTTTCTATGAAAAGTTAATTGGCTGATTTGCTCACATAACTTATAGGCATCATAAAGCTTATAGGTTAGCACTTATAGATACTTAAGTACTTATATGTAATACTCGTACCCTTAGATATAAGTCCTACGGATCCACTTGGTAAAATAGGATAGCCCACCGTGTCCGAGGGTAATCCTCGATGTTTTTCGTTTTTCTGATGGGAATGGTTAAGATATTAGTGGACTTTCCAAATTTGTCTTTGGAATGGTCAAAGGATAGATCGAGACGCTTCGCCTTGAACGACGACATCTCCTCGGCTGTAGCACGCTTGGTACAGTTTCAATGATTATTAAATCACAATTTCCTTGGTTTTAAACATTGCAACTGTACGTAGCTAGAATGTCTCGAGGATTACCCCTTGTTCTGGTTCCCTTATCCACATAATACCTTGAACCCTTTTTTACATCCCTTCAACCCATCAAGGTATCGGTTACAAACAACAAAACGAACTAAACGAATAAAAATGGGCAAACAATGTTCTTTTTTCAGCGACTGGACTCTGTCACTTGATTGGTTTTGCCAGTAATATCCTACAGACGCCGCCGACTTTCATCTCACCGCCCATCTCGATACAAACAACATAATTTGAATTCTATAGTTACCATCGTTAAAGTCATATTGCCTTGTTTATATCAAATCGAAGGCATTTAATATCTCTATTAATGTGGCCAAGCTCTGTTGATCGATGATAACTAATTATTAGAAACATTTCATTGAGCGACCGACCTTAAGGTGCTTTTTTAAAGGAAATTGGACTTTACATCCTTGTGTTAAAGGTTACAACTTTAAGTTGATTATTGGAAGATAATCGATATTGTTTATTTGCTTATCGTTAGTTACCTGGAGCTTGGAAAGATTAGAGATGGCTGCGGTTAAAAAGTATTTGTTTGCAAAATAATCGCTGGCTAAGAATTTTTAGTAGGGTGGCGACAAGAAAGATTACCCACAACTTTACCCAGTTCATAGAAAAGTGTTTTAAAAGAAAAACGTAAGGTTTTTGTTTTGGGATAACAATATAATGTTTAACTGACATCATTGTCAGTATACTGTACTAATCCTACGAATAAGTGTTAAAACTGTGTGTGAGGTACTTTATTTAAAAAAAAACTACTGACTGAATTAATCTGTAGTGGATCAATTATCGTAAAGTTCCAATTTTCTCAGGCAAACATCGCGAGACACTAATAGTGTTTTAGCATGAAAGTTAATAATTCTGTGGGAAAGCGATTGAATCGGCACTGTTTGTGTAACAGAAAGCACGACTACTCTCCATAATATTAGTAGATATTTAGATAGTTTAGCTAGATAAAGATAGGAGAGATCGTACTATGGTTTGTTTTCACTATTTTCCTTCTTCTTATTTTCGTATAGTGGTGTAGCTCACCTGGTGTTAGAGTTTTCAGGTCGCCCTATAAGGCCTAACTTGACCTAACGACTGCTATTGGAGATAACAACCGGCTGCTTAACGTGCCTTACGAAGCACGGAGGAGCTCGAGAAAGTGATTGATTTGCCATACAAATTATCAGTGACCTACCCAAGCATTAACCGCGCTAAGCGTTGCACCCGGACGACCATTCAAAAGCAGGTGGCAATGAGCTCCTCATTGGCCTAGTTTCCTTTTAATGCCACATGTCCTGGTAAGGTTGAGAAAAGGTGTTATTAATCTAACTGGATTCTGCTCTACCAAGAGCCAGTGCTCTTGGGGACTGTTCCCCGGTAATGCAACAGTGATGTGTGTGCAGCGATGCGCACGCGCCGCGGTCCCTCTGAGAAGCCGACTAAAACAGTTTCCATGTTCCACTCACGCGCATCTAAACTCTAGAGCTTTTGTCGCGTCGTCTCTTGATAAGGGTGCGTTGTTTTTAAACGCAGATATGTTCCATATAAAATATTTTCTAAAACTTCAAAATAGAATTTGAACCCATGATTTGCGGAGTCACGATATCATTGCTTATTGGTGAAATATCGTTTCGTTATACCTATTAAGAAACTACTAAGGCACTGACACTGAATGTTATATCACCGCCATTTTTAGGGTTTCTTAGTCCACAAAAAAAGTTTCGTTATGTCCATTTGACCGTCCGTCTATCCGTGGCTTACCCCAGCGACTCTTAGTAATAAGAAGCTGTAATTTTGCATGTGTATACATATTGATCACGATAAAATTGAATTGAATTGAAATCATTTATTCTCAGACATTTACATCCATAGTGTTAGTAGTAGTATAGATAAATAAACAAGCTAAGAAAACAGTACTACAAAAAAATCATTAAAATATTTTTAGGGTACCTCCTCCACATGTAAAATTGGGGATGATTTTTCTTTTCTTGTTTATCCTATCAGGGATGTGGGGTATCGTTGGATAGCTCTTTAAAAACATTATGGGTTTTCAAAAAATATTTTTTATTTAAGGGTTCCATTTTCGAAATATTTGGCTATAAAGTGCTAGGTTTTAGATTTATGCGTACTAAACATCCAAAAAAACAAATATTTCAAAACTTTTGCATTTATAATATATAATAGAGGGATCACCTGTAGCTATCTTACCTGAGTGTTATCTTTACAATCACATAATCAATAAATTACCCCTCTTTGAGAAATCAATGAATAGTCATAAAGTTCGCACCACAATTGATCGTCTGTCCCGTCAAGAGATGTCACAGTGGCATATCAATAGAGGCGTCTCGAGCGCATTGAAGCGCAAACATTGCGCCGACGACTGTAGGTATTTGACGCGCCGACAAACAATCGGACGATAGGTGAATGCAGGAATCAGATTTAGAAACAATTAAAAACACCATAATTTATACTTGTTCCCGGTAGGAATCGAACCCGCAACCTTGTGTGTTGCAGCCGGTTGTGCGTCCGACTCGCCAAGAGACCATCAAGCTTGTTACGCTTTGGCTTTCCACCCGTCAAAGCGTAACAAGTTTGGTAGAACCCAGTAGAGCGGTTTTCCTCGTCCGTCAGTTATTATTTCTTATCGGTTGTAAACCGATTATGGCCATTTGGAAATTAGCCAGTGTCAAGTATTATTAATACGAGTATATGCAAGTTATTTGCATCGAAACATTCAAGTCGTCATAGTTAAAGTCAAGTCTAAGGAATCATTTGTAAACACCGCGGTCATTTACAAAGATGTTCACTGAGCTTTGGAGACAACGCTAAAGTCCATGTTTTGCACCGATTTTCACTTTCATTGCACTTGTACACCTTTACGAAACTAAATTGATATGCTACCAAAATCAAACAATTTACACGCATTTGAACAAGGTTTCACAAAAATGAAAAATTAGCAACACATCTCCTCAACGCGGTCCCGCCTAAACTCCATCCGTCAGTTATGAGAGGCCTTTGTCCTGCAGTGGACGAGAATAGGCCGATGTTGATAATCAAATACCTACTTGAGAACTGATAATCACAAAAATAAACCAAACCAATCCCTAAGAACAAAATCCTCGCAAATTCCCAGCACTTGACCTAAGTGAAGCGCGCGCGCAAACCCCCCTATAGAATTACGCTAACACCTCCGCTGCGTCGGTGATCGCGAGCGGCGAAGTAACTCGACCCTCTACAGACCCTCTTTGTTTCAACACAGAGGTATTACCTTACACTGCAGTTTAGAGCTAAATGAATAAGTACAGGGTAGTCGTTCATATTTGCTTCTTTACGTATTGATTAGCGCGTGAAAGTTGGTCTTAATTTTATCAAAAGCTCACAAAGGATCATAAACATACAAAAGAAATCAAATCCTAATATCCTACTTATATTATTTAAGCGAAAGTACGCCAGCACGTATGAAGATTTTTTGTTATTGCCTTAAGTAATAACGACTGAGCTTTTATAACTTCTACGAGATCGGGATCGACTGCGGGGCGTACTTACGTATGATTTCATAAGAGAAAATCTCTATACTTATATGATTTTCACCATCTCAGTTGGCACAGCTCAATCGAAATTTTACAACTCTAATCTTTACATTATTTTGCTGCCAAATGTAAAAAAATATAGGTGCAGTGGATTTAAAAAATATGGTTAGTAAAGGGTGCCAAGGAATATTACTAGTTAATAAAATAAAAAATTGAAACCAAATCGCAACTTTTGTGCTCAAAAACCTTTCTAAAACGTGTACATTAGCTGTTAACTAAATACATCTGAGAATCAAGTCGCTTGCCCTTTCAACCATCTTTCAACGAGCAATGTTAATCAGAAAGGATTTGTGGATAAACCACCATTGTATGGGTGTATATCGAGTTACCCGCGCGTTCTGTGTCAAACGTGCCGAATTCTTTGCCAAAATCTACCGAAAAACCCATGAGAAAACAGGTGTGAACGGGTGAACCCCGCAGTCATATGTTAATGTTATAGAATGTGTAGATAATGCTCTTTGATTTCACTACAATAAGAGCTCCCTTTGCAACCTTTTAGAAGATGCGGGCGAGATACTGTTTCGAAAATGTTATCGATTACTATGCGAAAAAAAATGGACAACAATCGATCATCGGAGTTCGTCAACAACTTAATCTACTTTACCTTCCATTAATCAAAAATGTATCGATTCCCATACTCGGAACTATACTATTTATTTTTTAAGGTGAACCTAAACTGTAGATTTAAAATCGCCCGACATCTAAAAGTTCTATACTATGAAACAACTCTAGTTGTCCAGTGTTGATGTGAAACATCTCTAGACGGAAGTAATCCTGATTGTTGACGTGGTTTGTATTTTCTTTATTCACTTATATCTTTCAAACCACTGGATGGATTTCTTTAATGAAGTACGTATCAATAGATTCGCCTTATTAGTCTAGTTGTTCTTAGAGAGGTGACGTAAAAATAAATAAATATAGAGGATGATTTAAAAGAATATTTATTTGTTTATTTATTTATTTATTGAAAGGCAACAACAACCCAACAATTTGATTTCTGTTGTTGACAAGAACAGAACTCAAATCAAAACATACGCATAAAATAGTTCACTTAACACTTATTAAAAACTAAATTCTTTAGTTGTTGTTTTTTATCAGCCGATCAGCAGTCTATGGTCTGTATTTGCCCTTAATAATATGACAGGTAAATGCTTGGCATTTAGTGATCATCTTTTTATTTTTACCAAATACAATTTTATGATGTAGTTTTTTCTTAAATTTTTGTTCTTTATTATTAAGATATTAAAGTATAAAATTGTTTGGAGATGATTTTCGTGATTGTTGGTAGAAATTGGTTAATAAATTATCTTTTGTAGCGGGCTGAGTCAATTAGAGAGGCGGCGTGTATCGATGTTGAATCTCGATATCTCGATTCTGACTCGATTTATTAATTAATCGATATACAAACACGAAGTCGTCATCGTTCCGATATCGTTATGACGAGATTAAAGTTATATCAGAAGATATTTATATCGGTTTCTTAATTATAAGACTGTATTATAATATTCTTGTTCGAGATGCCTCACTCATCTAACCTTTACATTTTAATCGTTTTTGGGAAGATTTAAAAGTGTCAAATAAATCTAAAAATAGTTTATATTAAGTACTACGAGTAAGAGTATAACCATCTAGTGATACTTTGTACATTAAAATGAACCATTCACTGTTATTATTATGTTTTAAGTACTTTCGAAGTGTACGACAAATTAACCCTATAAAAGTTAGGTAACGTAATTATAAACATTCTTATAAATAAAAAGGAATCCCTTGGTTACAGCATCACGAGTAAACGATTTTGCTATAAGTTTTGTTTTGTATAACTTCTGTACCAAACTTAATTGTTATATTAACACAGTTAAGTTTGGTATTGAAGTTATTTTTAGGAATCACCGGAACAAAACCGAATTTATCTTGGATCCAGCATTTATTTAAAGCCTTTCTTTAGGAAAAAAAGGTGATATTAATATGATATTATATTTCTGAACGGATAACGATTGCAAATTCTCATAAAAGCGATCCCACTTATCGCAATCCGATTACACAAAACATTTACTTTTAACCCTTAGAGACCCAATGTACTGAAAACGGGACAATTTAATCTTTCTCATTTAATCTTTTCTAAAAAATAATCTTTTCTATCCTGGAACATAATATTTTAGTAACAATGAATAATTTTTAATCTTTAAGTGGTTTTATGGAGGTTTTAATATTTTTTTTGTTGAAAGGGTTGTTGTTGAAAAACCGAGTGTTGTTAATAAAGTTAGTTGTAGTGTGATGGCGGTTTGAGTGAATCAGGGTAGCAACATTAAATTTTGTAGGGATACCATATTTTCGAATGTAGTTTAATTTTGCCATGACATCGTTTAGCCGTAAACAATCCAAAATTTTAAAGATTTTTTTCTAGTAGATACATACAACACATAACAAAGAACACTTCTATAAACTCCATATACCTACTTGAAACCGTTTTCATTAAGTCTATCATTCAGGACTTTGAATTGTATACCTATATCTAAAGGTTTCGAGTGGACGCAGATCCCCTCGATACCAAGAACATTGTAACATGATCAAAACGTCGAGGTAAGAAAATAAATATTAAAAATGTAAATATGTTAACAGATCGTGTGAATTTAAAAAGTTTATATCTAAGGGAAGCTACACTTTTTAAGTACACAGTTATTTTTTACTTAATTTATCCCAATTTAATACATTACATGGTGACTCTACGACACTCTACCCGGTCCCGCTCGCTCCGCTGCATCCTCTTGCAATTATTAAACATAATATCTTATATCAATAATAAATCTCGTCACCTTTCACACATACTTACACCCTTGTAATAAGGTTCAAAATCACTAAGGAAATTGCGGTAAAATATTAGCAATATTAGTAATTTTGTTATGAACATCACATACGTAAATTAAGAACTCTATGTCGTGATGCTAAGGTTTAAAATGGCGTCGTAGTAGGTAAGATGCGCGTACGCAGATGTCTTTGTTGTTAATTTGCGTTTTCCGGTGAAGTGGTCCGTCGAGCAGGATTACGAACGTCTTGAGAACTTGTACCTACTTTATATCGGGCGATTCTTGAGTAATGTAAGAGGCTTTCGTGTAGCGAATTAAGTGCCACACAAAGGTGTGATTCAGAAGGGACGTATGGATATTTCGAATGTACCTATATGTTACCTAATTAAGTTGTAATTTGATATGGCTTATATGAGTAATTTGGTATCTTTGTAAATAAATCTGTCAATTCTGCAGCGAACGTGCTACATCGTAGAACTGTCATTGACTGCTCTAATAGTAGTTTATGCACCGAGGTACTAAAGTCCTGTCTTATATAGCGGGCGTCATATTGAATCCAAAGCGTACGAAGGACCCAAGAGGGTTAACACCCGAGCGCAGCGAGGGTGTTAAAAACTTAAGTCCTGAGCGTAGCGAAGGAGTTATGTACCTAGAGTCCTGAGTGAAGCGTGGGAATCAACCGCCCAAGATAAAGACAGGCTTTAGTACCGAGGTGAATACTCTACTTTACACATCTACTGTAAGACAATAAAAGGGCTACAAAAGTAAGCATTTAACTAACAACAAAAAAATAGATTAATGCAACGTACCTCTATAAAATATATTGACAGCTCTATATTAATTAAATTTAACAATGTTACATCAAAATGACGAAACCACACATCGGCCTTAGCAGATGAAAAAAAAAAAGTTGGGGCTTTATACTAACCAAAACTTTTTGTTTTACCCTTCCGCCCGTGAAAATAGAAAAATTTAGCCCAGTTTTTATTTTTTTTATGTGTTATGTCTAGGTGGCCAGTTCGAAATGGCCGTATGCTACCAGAACCATAGTTTCAAATTTAAAATACTTTATGCCCTAGGTGCATAATGAGCACTTTATGCACCTAGAGAATAAAGACTCGCTTTACGTTGACCTTTTTGGTCAAATAAAGTAACTTTGTAGAGCAGTAGGTGTGTAAAACATAATTAGATATATGCTCAAATATATCACTTACATAAATCTCAAAGAAAGATGCCTAAAACCAAAAAAATAACTATATCTACCGTAACTATATAACCGTGAGTTTAATGGGATTTTACCATACCATCTTAAACACTATAATATCACTGGGTCTAAGTAGACTGACTAGGCTTGCATTAACATCACTGGGATCTACTATTAACAAAATGACACGGAATTTATACGCTAAGAAGAAAAATCCGTATTATATTTCATTCGTAATTTAATTAGCCATGTTGACGAAAATATTATTTTGTTGATATCCGTTCTCAATTCCTAATAATAAAACCCAATTTACCCCTTCAATTGTTCCTTCTCATGTCCCGTACGGATTAAATTAGATTATCACAAAAACACGCCCAAAAAAAGGCTAAAAAAATGTTCACAATATTTCCCTACTTTAATAAGACGACTCAATTGTGTTAAAAAGAAATGACATCCGCATTACGAATCATAAATTAAGCGAAACTAAATCAAAAAAATCACCAATACAATAACCCCTAACGTGATGAGCATAAGGTTTGGAATGGCCTGTCAATGGTTGGTGGTAGGGTAAGGGGTTAAACTGTCGACACCATATTAAAGCATGTCAGCGCTCATCCGTGATATATGGCCGGTAATTATTCTCCGCGGATATATACCGTGAACCGTGACGGCGTGTTCTTGTATACAAACATTGTTTGATAAATAGATACAGGTGTTGAAGATAGGTATATATTGAGGTATACATAGGATTAAAAAAGTCTATTAAATCTTAAAGATAAACACCAAATTAAACTATTTTAGACATATTTGTGTCATGATGGTCAATAAACTTTATTTTATTTAAATGATTTTTCATTGTTTTTCCCTTTTTAAAACTCACTATAGAGCCTAACCCCCTTAATGATGATTCACAGATGACAAGTTATGTGATGTTTGTCTCTGTCTGTCAACTTTGAAATTTATTGTCACAGTAAAAGACAAACGATACATAATTGTGCAGCTGCCAATCAGCGTTTAAAAGGAAGGGGGTAAATTCACAAAAATTAAAATCCATATTAGGAAAAAATTGAACGAAAATTACATATTGATGTAATTAAATACTCAAGAATTTGTTGCAATTTCCTAATATTAGGCGGATATCCTTATTTGTCCTACAAACGTCTTTTACATTACTTAGAGTATGATCGGAAGGTACTAATCGTATACTTCGTTTATTAAAATAAAACTCCAATAAAATATTATATCCGATTATTTTTCAATTTTTACCTTTTCGTAAGTACATCCTATCCGACGTCATAATTCATATCACGTCTATTGTAAATAAACATGATAAAGCATCAATTCATAAAAACGTCCACAGAATAAGTCCGTGTGTGGGAGTCGGCGAAGTAAAGCCTTCGATTGAGACATCCGAGCTGCTTTCAAACGACGCCGCTCTTCTATAGCCCTTCACGTATCGACAAATGTGCCCTTTACCCTATAACTGACGACAAGTCTAACCGTCCATAATTCTTATAACCCAACACAATACAGTCGAAATTTGAATGTGTTCTATTAAAAATAGGTGTAACATTTAAGTTTGTAAGGTATTTAACCCTATTATAATTCAGTATTGTTGTTAAAATTTGTCAGATGCGTGATGAGGAGGACTTGTATTGAAGTGTTTTTTATTTATTGCCCATTGTTGGGGCATTAGAGGCTGTTGTCGGATGCGAGTGCTAATGTGGCCACTCGTTGTCGCACGACGTGTTACATTGTCGCTGCGACAATGACAGAGATACGTATGTGATACGACTAATCGAAGACTTTGTATTGAGAGTAAACCTTTTCGAGATGTTATCGAGCGAATTTAGAATTATAATTATATTCTGTGACAAACTTTGATAAATTTATTTCATCGAACTTTAGAGAATGCTTGCATAGCTAGGAATGTCCGTGCACTATGATTGCATCCATTTTAAGCGTGTAACAGTCGAGCGTTTAATCTCTTCTGATTGAGATAATTTGAAAAATGTAAACCAAATTGAATTTATTAATTTGCTTTCTTAATTGATTGTATTTTTAATGCTTGTTTGTTCAATGTAATTAAAGCTACCAAAATAATTAATTGTAAGTATTAGAAAACAAAAAAACATAGAAAAAACATAGATTTTTCTATTGTTTCCTAGAAAAAGTTCATTAAAAAAGAAATAAGCCAATTCAGCTGACACATTATCCTGCAACAGTGACCTAGATATGTATATTTATATATGAATATACACGAAATTAATAAATTCACGGAACTTATATCATAGGACTTCATTGGACTTGGTCACCCATGCGACCGGAGCGAGCTGCAAGCAATCATCTATGTTGTGAACATGTTAACCACCGTGAGAGCCACCAGCTTGACTCGAGGCCTATCGCTGCGTTTACAAACAGGGTTGTATACGGACTGCAGTGATTATTCCGGCTTCTGCAAACAATGACTGAAGCTCCGAGCGTGTAAAGCCTTATTAAACAATACACAATAGCCGGCCAATGCGTGCCTTCATAAATCTGTATCATAACTATAACAAGTTAAATATCCTGCATAACTTCTGGATTTCCAGAAAATTCAATTAAAACAATTCGTCTAAAACACAATTCTACTAAAAACAACTACACTTATACAATTTAACTGTGCGATTGTAACAATAACCTTTTAAGTTGTTTAAAAAACGACTTCGCATCATCACCCTGCATGCATAATGTCGTTCTGGGTTGTTTAAGTCGCATTGTGTTTTAGTCGAATGGTTTTTGTCAAATTATCCTCAGAGGTAACTGGTTTTCCAGGGTTCGATGGAGTACAGGATCGCTTGACAGGTGAATTTCGACGTCGTCGTCGCTAATATCTACCTTCAAAATAGTGCAAACATAAACTAGTCCTTCTAACGAACTTATACTAAGTATTTGAACTACAACAAAAGCGGCAACACGACGCAACTGCTGCAGTGCAGTTCGTGTGTGTAGGTGTGTCGATACTAGCAGAAACCACCCTCTATTGGTCAAAAGGTAACAAGTGCGATCGATGAAGCACATTACGGTAATTACAAGCTTTTATAGGAAATAGGACTTATAAATTAGCAAGTATAAGAGAGCCTTGCAATTGACTCGAGACATTGCCAAGTGGTAATTCTACATGTTTTTGATATACTTTAAAAGTGTTTCCTACACTTCGCTGACTACTTGTTAAAATATGGTAATTCTACAGTTCGAAACTTCGAAAAAGCATAAAGTAGTTGAAATAACATTGTGTGTAAATTTATAATTCACTAGCCGTTTCCCGCGTTTTCACCCGCGTAAGTTCCAATCCTGCGGGAATATACAAAATACCCAATGTGTCATTGCAGGTCTACAGCTACCTAAATATCGAGGTCTATCGCAATCAGTTTAGCAGTTGTTGTGTGATTGAAACAAACAAGGAAATATTTAAACTTTCGCATTTAAAATAATAATAGGATGACGGCATTAGTAGCATATAATCTAATCTAAAGTGCTTAGAATTGAAGGATACGTATTATAAAGACCCATATTTTAACTCGAATGATATAAAACCACACGTAGGTAATACATACGTACACACAATGTTTGTAGAACCACAGACAACACACAAAGAACCGCGAGCGGCGCGGCGCGGGCGCAACGAGACGCGGAACACAATTGTTGTCACATACCTTAATATCCTTAAACTGTGGTGCTCAAACTTTATGGCAAAAATTGATTAATTAATTAAAAAAAAGATTAAAAAATAGGCCATTTCTAAAACATTAT
Source organism: Idaea dimidiata (assembly GCA_949358125.1). Classification (NCBI taxonomy): domain Eukaryota; kingdom Metazoa; phylum Arthropoda; class Insecta; order Lepidoptera; family Geometridae; genus Idaea; species Idaea dimidiata. The sequence goes on along the minus strand of OX442333.1, from coordinate 25,004,741 downwards.
AAATACAATCAATGCAACAATACGTTTTCATTAATAAAAATTCAAAACAATTTTAAATTCAATGGAACAGAACAGGATCGATGTGACAAAAGGTGATCCAAACAAAATAAAGGAGGATCGAAATTAAAACAAAAGATGAACGAAACAGAAATGACAGAAAAAATCGAAATAGAAAAAATTAAATTTCATTTTTCAGTAATTAATGTCATTTCATATATTAGTGTAATATATTAGTACTTCGTGAACCCCTGACCATTAAATATTCATCATCTTCGGTAGGTACCTTCAGCTAAGAAGAAAGTTTGAGCGCCACAATTCTCAACTAGCTGTGTACAGGAGTGCCAGCCAACAATTGTGAGCAAGTGAACACATCCTCATCAGAGGACCTTGCTTGAGAACCGGCCATCATTGTACCTAATCCGTCGTCATAACATTATCTACTGAGCTCTATTCAATTACTTAAGATTCACGAGGACGTATCTACTAGGTAGGTAACTATAGGTACTCTAGGGAACATCTAAATTAACACAAAACAAAATAGAGGTCAAATAAATCAATTTATTTTTGTATTAAAACTCAATATTTTCCGAGTTTAACTCGCGTTTTATTTACTAACAGCTTTGTTGTAATGCTGTATCGACATTTCAACAATGCTGATAATAAATAAAACGCGAGCTAAACCCGGAAAACATTGTGTTTTATTACAATGGAAAATCAGAAGAAAAAACAATTTATATTCTTGAACAAGCCAACTGTAACGAAAAAGCGAAAGCGCGAAATTTTTGGCGAAAGCTCGGTTCATTTAAAAATTATGAATAAAACGCGATTAAACCCGGTAAATAAAGTGATTTTTTATCTTTTTGATGCAAATTATACCTTTATAGTCGAGTCGATAATATTATATGAGCTAAATTCAAAACCTTCGATCGGGTTCATCAAAACTTTTTTGGTTAGGTATTTACATGACGAAATGTCGTTGACTTTTTTTTCCTTGTATGAATTGTTGGTGACTTTGTTTTCTACATTTTGGTGTAGTTTCCAGGCAAATAACCTTATGTTTTCCATATTCTAGTCAAAACAGTCATTTATTGTTTAAAATATGAATGCACGTGGACTGTCTTTGAAATAGCAAGAAATTTTTGTTTTTAAACTTTTTATTTACGATTTTCGGTGAACAATGGAAAAGGAAGTTTTCCATATTTCATGCCAACAAAATTATAATAAGTAGTAGAGTCGGTTTTTGGAGTCGGCTTTATAGTTTTACACTCAATTGGAGTGTAAAATTATATCACATTTTAATTTATTGGTAGGTTTTTAAAAATGGGATATCTACAAGGTGTAACGGGTAAGCCCTTTTAATCCGAAAGGGGGTTGTTTTAGAGGTCTAGGCGAATAACTTTTGTTCTACGACTTTTGGAAATTGTCAGTCAGTGATTTTAAATTGTATGTTAAAATAACTGATTCACTCACTCACTCACTCATATATCACGAAATCTCTGAAAATACAAGTAGTAGAAGTCTGAAACTTTGCATAGAGGTTCCTTTTAGGACGTAGGTGCTAAGAACGGATTTTTTGAAATTCACCCTCTAAGGGTGTAAAATGAGGGTCGCAGGGTTGTATAAAACTTTTTTGTTTTCAGAGTTAGACACATGAGAGTTGGGTATTATAATATAACTGTGTAAAAATAAATTGCCATGCTTTATTGATTTTGATTCTTGTATCGAAATAGGTACATACCTACTAATTACAAATTAATATAAATTTAATAACTGTTATAATACAGTAATAGTTTGTATTGTCTGTACGTGGTCCGTGCTCTATGTCACGTACACAAACGCCCTAATTGCTACACTAATATTTATTTAATCGACTTTTTGGTAAAATTAATTAACTTGATCACTTCTAAATTATTCTAAACGCATTACTATAATTGAGGTAAAAATGTTATATTTGATTTATTTTTTGCGGTAAAAAACCTAAAATAAATTGATGTTTACCTAAATATTATTGTTACATCATTTGCCTTAAAATAAACTAAAAAATTATCATTCAAAATATTACATATTTGTTGTATTTTTGGTTTAGTTTTAGTTTTAATAGTTTTTTGTAAATATAAGGCAGACATCGTGCGTCAATTGTAGTTTTTAATTTTGTACATGTTTCATGAATACATAGATATCTATGTACTCAATGCATATAAATATCAGTGCAATCGGTAAATAATTTTATTACCGCTAAATCAAATAGTTACAAAAATAATATTAAAACTAAAATAAAACTAATTACTTAAATTAAAATTAAACTAATTAAAAACTAAACTATATCTAAATCAGCTAAACCCTTGGTGGAGGGAAAAGTGGCCAAAATGCTGGCTGCATTGCCCCGTTGTATGCAAATACTTATTTTTTGGGCAAAATACAAGCCAGCATTCCGGTCACCCGATGCCTCCACCAAACGTTTAGCTAGCTCTCTGTACAGCTCCAGAGCGGCCGACCCCCACGGACCTAAAGTCTCCACCCCAAACGGCACAAATACGTAACCTGAATCTAGATTACTATATTTGTGCCGCTTGAGGTTTTCAGCTTTATCAGCGGCAGCTCCTGCCCGCGTCGTGGTCACTGGAAGATGGGTAGGAGCCAGCGTATCCACACATGTGGCATCCCAAACTAAAGGCCTACCCATCTTCCAAGGAACGAGAGTCATTCCGTCAGGTCTCTTGCCGTCGACCCGCAAAAGACCGTTGGGTTCCAACATTGACGGAACGCCTGCACTAACAAAGGCCCGACGGATGACATCGTTCAGGCTGGAGTGCCGCGGTATCCTGCCCGCACTCTTTTGGCAGGATAGTCCGTGGTGACCGAGCCGGTCTACTGTATCTCCGCAACTACACAGGTGAGGAGCTGTACAGGCAGCACCTACGCGAAGAGATGCGGCCAACCGAAATGTGTTGTTATCTAAAAGATTGCCAATATTACGGGATGGTAGCGCCTGTAACCAAAGCCCCGATTCCCATCGCGCGACGGCATGTAAACGAGCACGCTCTGCAGAAAAACTTGATGTCAATAAAAGATCATCGAATTCTAGTTTGCAGAGCGGCTCGTCCCATTGCCTCTGAGACGTGGGGGCCTTGGGTAAAGACTCTGTTGGGCAAGCTCTTTTCCAGCTTTCTGTGGCTTCAATTAAATAACTTAACTGGCAATTTGGAAATATAGGTTCTAAAATGGTGTGTACTAAACTCGACGTACTGTATATTGAAGACAAGAAAGCTGGCAATGATACACTAGAAATTTTGCGAATACCGAGACCTCCAAACCTCGTGGGCAGTGTGGCTTGCCGCCAAGCGCGATCGTCCAAAGATGTATTTAAGATGGTGGTGAGTGTTTCTCTTATGATATTGTCCAGCTGTTGTATAAGCAAGGGATGTTTCCAAAGCTGACAACATCTAAGAGAATACATGAATTTTGGCACGAAAAGACAATATCTTATAATAAAAAAAGCCACATGCATGTTAATTTTTTGGAGGCGTTCCGAAACAGAAAGAAAATTTTGAATTTTGTCTTCTACAAAATCTTGTAGGGATTCGTCTAGAATCGGTGATCCTAAGAGGCGAAGTGATTTTTTATTTAGTAATTTTATATTTGGTGCTATTTTGTTAAAAAGTGTCAATACGTTTTTTTGAATTACATTATTCGGAACAAAAATTTCACATTTTGAAAAATTTAAAGTAAGGCCTAAATATTTAAACTCCGAGATAATTAATTTTAGATCATTGTATACAGTGTTGAAATCGCCTCCTAAAGTTCCGTCATCTAGGTACCACACGTTAAATTTTGACTCTAACTTTTTAATGGTCGGATGAATAGCTATACTAAAGAGAGCCGGCCCAAGGGGGTCACCTTGTTGGCACCCTACTTCCGAAAGGATAAGGTTGTTTTTGTATGTTAATTTTGTAGGTTTACCGTAGCATTGCCAAATAAAACCAAAAGCACTAGGAATTTTGTCTTTAACTTGTTGTAGAAGAACGTTTCTGTCAACAGAGTTGAAAGCGTTCTTTACATCAACCTTCACTACCACATCACATTTATTATTATGAAGAGACGTTCTCAAAGCGTGTACCGCAGCCTCGCAGCCACCGCGTGATCCGAAACCCAATTGTAAGGGTTGTAAATCCTTACAGAGGGTTTCTTTTAAACTTCTACAACAGATTTTCGCTGCAAGACGACGGTAAACAGTTCCTACAGCTATGGGCCTTATACCCCCATCCTTTTTGAGGAGGGCGCATAAATTAGCACCATAGAGAACGTCTAATATATTTTCATTAACCTTGCCTCCAAGCATCATGTTCACGAGTGCTGTTAGCTCCTTCAGCAGGGCATCCCCAGCTTCGCCACATGTCACACTGAGAAGGTCTTTTAAGTGTTGTGGCGTTAGCGAGTCGAGGCCGCCCGCTGAGCCGTTAGGAAAAGAAGAAATACCCATTAATAGCTCTGGTGAAGTAACACTCATTGAAACTCCATCGATCTCTGAAGGCAAGGTTAAAGAATGTTGTGTTTGTGAAGGAGGATGTTTTTCCCTTAAAGCCAACAAGGTTTCCGTATTATTTGGAGCAAATGTGTCACTTGAAAACAATAAACGGGCTGATCCTCTGATGTCTCCTTCGGCCATCTTATTCTCTACGAGCTTGAAAGTTTTATCACTTTTTTCAAAATTGAACCGAGGATGAGGGTAAGTGGCCGAAGAGAAATCAGGGATTGTGTCGCAATTTTGTATACAATTTTGTTTAATTTTGTTTGTTAGTGATTCTGTTTCCAAATTATTTTTCGAAACATGTAAAATTCTGTATGTAAAAGTGAGTAAGTGCTCCCAGGATTGTATTGTATTATTTTTTATCACGTTTTGAATGTCACGCGTAAGGCATTTAGCCACACTAATGCGTGCTCCACTCCATATCAGTTAAATAAATTGAATTTTAACAAAACACAAGTGCGTCATTACCTACTAGCCATTTTAGTTGACTAGCTGCACTCGCGGTTTCATATATTTTAGTCCTGATTTTACATTAAATACCTAGATAAAATTAAACCTAAGTATAAAATGTAGCACATTTATATAATTGATTATATCTATAAAATAATTAAAATAATCTAAAATACTCACAACACAAAAACTAACGGTAAATGTTTAAATGACCCCCAACTAAGGTCCGTAGGTGTTCGTTCGCAGAATTAAACTAAATAAATAAATAATATAATAATAAGTCCTCAGAATGAGAGTCGCGATATCTACTGCTAGACTTACACCGCTCAGCATCGTTTACTTTACCATGACTGATCGGACACACATGCAGGATACCATCGACCGTCATTGTCACCCACAGACAACATATTGACACCGCAATGACTGACAGTCCCCGAGGAGCTATCATTCTACCATTTATCATACAGCATCCAGTCAGGTGACAGGTACAACTAAAGGTCTCAGGTGTCAGGAACGACTACTGACCGCAGGGCCACCTTGGTGCTGGATTACCGATGGACCCCTTGGGGGTTGACTTGAAGACTATCGTTTAGACACTGGGATTTTTATGTGATACCCTGTCAACAATAAAAAAGATTAATACGAAATTTTTAAAACTAGCATCGTTCTGCGGTTTTGCCAACGTAATTCCCGACTCCGTTATCGGTATAAAAGTAGCATATATGTGGTCCATATCTCCAGCTCTGAAGCGAGATTCATTGCAATGATTTTCGAAAAATTAACTGCGACGAGACTTTGACCTTGCGCTTTTATTTTTTGAATAAAGTATCAAATTATCTTATCACTATTTTACCAAATATCAAGCGACCCGATGTGGTCCAAGTTACAGCATGCTCGTCTAGAAGATAGGAAGACGTCAGTGAAACTAGTACCGTAACGTTTTGTTTACTGGTTGTACCGGTCGGTCGCGCGGTTGGTCGAATCCATATAGGGACCTATCGCCTACCACTTAGACTGGTATTATAATTAAAATTTCCCTAAAAGTAAAAATATTAAAGAACCATAATCATTGGATGTAGCTAGGTAATAGGTATTCTAACGTTTAGCATTTGCCTATAATTATTTAATTTTAATTGTTATTAGTATTTTTTTAAATTACATGTGTTAACTGATAATTATCAAAATGATTTTATTCATCGTGCGTCAGTTGTAATTTTTATTTAGGTACATAATATCTAACATCTAAATACTATGTATATTTACCTACAAACTTAGGTAGATACGTGTTTTTGAAATAATTAATTGATTTGAAATAAAATGCATGTATTTTCCGGTTTTACTCGCTTTGCTTTTATTTTTTGCATTGTATCAAGGCCCAACGTTTCGAGTCCTTTACATTATCTCTTCGGTAGGGTATAGACATTGCGAAAACAGAAGAAAAATCTAAACTACAATTTTCACCACATATCTATCAATCATACAATAAGTCAGGCCCTATTACGATTTCTAATCATTTTTATAAATCCATCCAATCAATTTAGGTACACGCAAATCGGCTAATCCAGTTCAATGTTATGAATACCATAGAATTAGCTGCACCTGCCGATTTTTAATGATCGAATTGGTTAAGCAACACTTGGCGCCGGCATTGCTGGAATGGGTGATCGATAGTGTGTTCGCAATAACCAGCTCGGAGGAACGTTGAACAGTCGATTCCGGCGTCCCGCCCGTATTACCTAAAAATTAGCGATCAGCGATTATTGCGCAGCATCGCGCGATCGACGCGCGATCGATTGCTGAACGTAAAAAAAAATCGTATTCTCAGATAGCAGTCGTTAAGTCATGTTAAAGGCCTTAGGGTGACCTGAACTCCAACACTAGCTAAGCCACGTCACTATACGAAAAGAAGATCAGGAATACCGTAGTAGAAGCTAAGATTAAGTCTGTACGATAAGTAATTACGTACAACCAATCAGATCTGTCATAGACCCTCACCATTGGTATCCCACGACAAATATCCACCGATTTCACGAACAACAATGGAATTTGCAACGTGCTAACGTTCATTCTTGCTACATCTATCATTTACATTTGTAGTAAAAGGCAGTGTCACGTGGTATAAGCGCAGGCGACAGCGGGAGCGGGAGCTTAAAGCTCGCGGTTGGGGAGCGGACCTGTCGATCGCAGCAGTAATAATAATAGTGCAAATAAACTCGTACATTAGTTACAAAAATTCTCATACTCATACAGAACTCTTTCGATCCCGATTTCAAAGTGTTCTTCGCTTCACTTAGTAAAAATATGAACCACTGTTTTCAAATCGAGCCGATAAACAAACATATATTATACTATATAGTATATACGCTTAATCATTAATTCACCGTGTGACATTTGAGTTCCCGTGTGGCGCAATGGGTATGTTAGGTTACCAACTCACTCGGTATGTGAGGTTCGAATCGTTTCACTGAGAATTTTTGATGACGCGATGCAATAAATTACAAAGGGGTAATTTTTTTTTAACTCTTTTAATATTTTACTCCCGTGAATTGGTATTAAACACACCAACTTTCACACCTGTAAAATATTTGTGAGATGTTGTTTTTTAATGATACATTAAGGAAGAATTTGGTATAATTTAGGTCATCTATCAATTTATTTATCATTTATTAAGGATTAAATATGTTGTGACGTTAGTAGTATCTGTGGTAAGCGTCATAAGTACTATTATCTTGGTACAAATCAATATTATGACAATTTATCTGTTATGTTTAAATTTAATTCGGCCATTATCTACTGGACGATACTAATACCCGAACAAAAAGATAACGATGTTTTTCATTCTTAAAGACACACGTAACTTTTTTTAAATTAAATCGATTATTATAATCGATTACTGCATAAACTCAACATTCTGGAAAAATCCATCATTTTTGATTTAGGTGGACAACTATTTCGGTTTTAAAGTACCTAATACCGGTAGGCAGTGAACTGTAGATTTGATGAGATTTTCACATCTGAACTATCGTATTACAGGTAAAAATAGGTATCTACCATTAAATGTTAATATTAATGTCCAGAAACTTGCATAATAGATAAGTAATTATTTTCATTATACTTGTCCTTAGGGGAAGAAATATTTCGAGATAGATACCTACCGTAGTTTTCAGAAGGTATTTCTATATTTATTTTGAAAAAATCATCACGACGGGACCTCAGACGGCCGAGAAATTCAGAACTTTCACAAAAAAAAACATCGAACAGAGAACCTCCTTTTTCGAAAGTCGGTAAATAAAACGCTGTCTCCTATAGCGTAGCCCCCACAATGTAACAGTTACCTGGCTAGCCCGCTAGCCCGTCACAATCGGACACACAAACAGACAATCAGACGCGGCTGTCAGTAGGAAGCCATCATTTATCATATCCCGGACACTTGTTTAGTACATTGTTACTGTTTTTATCAAAATAACGGAAGGAAGAATGGTGGGGTTATATCGAATTAACCTCGTCGAATGAATTCATAGGGAAATTATAATCTATACGTATTAAAATTAAAGTCTTGACTGATTGACCCACCGAACTAAATGTAAACGCACACACAGCCTAAACTACTAGACATAGAGACATGAAATTTGGAGAGTGTGTTTTTATGACTAAAAAGGTTTTGTTTTAGGAAAATATCACGAGTTCGAGACTTGCGCGGGTGAAACCGCAGAACACTGCTAGCATCTAATTTACAGCTGCGTCCCGCGCTTTCACCTCTTTAGCTCTAAATAATGTGGCGTTTCAAAATTACAGGTAGAAATTGTGTTAAGTCAGGTCTCTGAATACTTGATAGAAATATCATTACATATAATTATTTAACACTGTTTGTGTGTCTGGATGTTTGTATGTATGCTTAGATCTTTCAAACTACGTAACGGATTTTGAGGCGGTTGTTTTTAGTAGATAGAGTGATTCAATAGGAAAACTTATATGTATAACACATTCTGTTATTCCCGCGGGATCGGTACTTACGCGGTAGAAACCGCGGGGCGCAGCTAGTTATAAAATAACGGGGTATTTATTTAACATGTCTTAATTTGTTATAGGTAAGCTAGATATTTTGCCAGTGATTGCAACCGGCTTGTTCACGAGACTACTCAGTTTTGGAGATCGACTTTTTTGTATTCATTATTGCTTATTTTCTGTCTGTGTCTCTGTGTGTGTTTATTAGTTTATCTATTTACCTAATTGTTTTCATTGTATTTTTTAGTTATTTTGTCTGTTTATTTTTCTTATCTGTTTAGATTTCTTGTTTTTGTAATAATTTGTTACAGTAAAGAGTTAATCCTATCTATCTATTTCTGTTATATTTATTTATTATCTTTTATTTTTTATCTAAAGATTTCGCAAGAATAGTTTGCAAAACTGTGTAAAATTAGTAACTATCTAACCTGGCTCAACAATAGGTACTATTTATTTAGGGTACTTATCTAAATAGTTTTAATATTGTGTATGTACTAGTATAATAAACGGAACCTACGCAAAGAAATCCGCGGGACACAGCTACTGAGTTATAAATATACAATGTGTAGTCTATTATTCATTTATATTAAAACAATTCGATGAATTGAACTTAAAAATATCAACATTTTTAACAATAGTCTAATTTACAAAAATAATCGCCCGGAAACGAAATTTGCATAGATTACCTATTTTGCATAAATTCATCATTTTGACCCTATTTATTTATTAATTATATTCATTAATTTGGAACCTTAGGTGCTACTATAGGCAACTAGTATTGTAACTCCATTTATGTACTTAAATAGCTTCTAAGTAATTACCTAAATCACATTTAGTTCCGGGTATATAATCAACATACAATAAATTAAAGTGATACTCATTTTCCGTTTTAAATCGCGTTGCTTTTATTATTCTCAGCAAATAATAATAAAATAGTCAGAACAATCATACATAGATACAAATTGTAGGTACCTACTTTCATTTTATATTAATCAGATGGTATTTTTAATGATGTATGGTTTCACACGATTCGTGCAAATAACCAGTACTCAAGGTCAAGAAATATTTTCGTGCAAATTTTGTACAGATCGAAAATACTTTTATAACATAATACGAATTTGTTTCTAATTCGTAATAGTCAGTCCTAACTAACATAAAAATAAAAACCTTATTCTTTTTACCCGACTGCCTAACAAGGTATCCAATTTTCGTCTGAACGGTTCGATGGATTTTAGTATGTGAGGTATCAGTAGATTCGTAATGACAACACGAGTGTTTACAGCAGTATGACATCTATTTGAACAATAGGACAACATCACAATCTTTGTTCCATAACACATTGTACTACCTAGTACAAAGTCAGAGCATCGATAAAATCCTAAATATAACAAACGTAACACGATTAAAACCGGAAAAATGAGTTTGATTTCAATCCAACATTGCGAAAACAGAAGGAGAATTCGAAGTTGTTTTATTTTAGTTGTTTGTCTTGCATCAATGCACATGGTAACTCGATGTGCTAAAAACGAATTATTTGAGATAACCTAGGGATTGCATTTATATTATAGGTGAGAGCGACCTTTATACATATATAATGAAGTTTATTTTCGGCGTTGCAAGTAAGTAGGTAGGTATGTCAGTCTACTTACACGTGTGTGGAGTGACACGTGTAACACACAATACAGTCAAGGAGGTGTGACGCTATGTTTAATTACTAACTGTGTCTTGCGAATTTATTAAACTTTTTAAATTCACAGGATTATGTAATATTTTTACTACACCGTACCGGGTCCGAGCTTCGCTGTCCGTCACTCGGCCGCCACTAGACTGCAACAGATCTATCGATAGCTCGCCGAGCAATGGACAACGAAGCTCGGACCGTAGCTGCAGCACTTAGGGCCGTAGCTGGGCCCGCTAATAGGTAGAGCTCGTAGAGCTAGAGTTACAGTAAAATGTAGGTATAAATTGATTAATCAACGAAAATTAGTATTCATTCAAAGTCGTTTTTTATTTCGTCCAAATTCGGGTCACAGATAACGTGATATTTAAGTGGCTTATCACTGTTTATATTGTGTAAATTTATTTTTAACTTTAGGAATTTTCAAATGCTGGGACTAATCAATCATTCAAATCATAATGTTGTACTTACATAGGTTTTACATTAAATATTTGAGGAACACTCTATCCGGCCTTTACATGAGGCATAATATGCAATATTAAGTAAGTAGGTACCTACAAACTATATTTGTAGAATAGAAACGAACGTTAAAAAGTCAAAGTCAAAAAACGTCAAAATTATAAAATGAATGTATAAAAGTGCAATGACAAATTATTATAAATAAAATTAAGTTTTAAATACATTATTTTAGTAATCCTACTTATATCCTACTAATAAACCGATTGCGATGAAACTTGGAATATAAATAGTTGGATACCGGGACTAAAACATAGGCTACATTTTATCCCGATATTCTTACGGGAACGGGACTTACGCGGGTTAAGCCGCGGGGCGCAGCTAGTAAAGGTTATACCTTTGCAACAAGAAAGCAAGAACACGCTATGGCAACTAAATGAAACATTAAAGGTAAGAAAAATAATACACGTTTCACCCGCATAAGTTCCGCGGGAATTATGAAATAGTTTATCTTAGTGAATACCTTTTAATTTTTTTCTGTATACATTGATTATTAATTATTATAATCAGTCAGTTAAGAATTAAATTTAGAAAATATTACTAGTGCCAAAAACTCATTGAAACAACTAAAAAAGGTTGTTCCAAACTATCTAATTATTTACAATTTAAATGTTGACTTAAATACCTAAACTAAAACAATACAATACTAAGTTAATACGCAAATAAGATCTATAAAACTGTTTAAAAATATATGTTTTATGTTAATTTATTGTTTTAACAGTTTAGTAAGTAATTGTGTAAACCTATTTTATTACTTACTCTACTAAAACAACATTATTTTTGTCTTTAACTTTATAATTCTTCTTATTTTCCACCAACGCACTCGTTATATACGTAGGTACCTAGCCTACCTATATAAGGAGTACCTAAACCGATCTGGCACTGTACCTATGTAACCAGAGGAATTTAACCTTACAAACACTTGATCAAACGATATTGGTAACAAATTTGACATTAAAATTCGACAGATGTCTAGCAGTCTTTCACATATCCATCATAACTTCAAAAGACTTCAGCAATCATCGCAGTTGTTTTTGAAAGACCATTCTAGCTTTAAACTCTCGACTATTGTTTTTTTTTCAATTTTCTTACCTCGAAGTTTCGATCATGTTACAATGATCTTGGTTGCGACTCCCCTCGCTACCAAAATCATAATATTAATATGAGTACCGGTTCAATTCGTGTGAGTTTTAAAAGTTAATGCTATTCGTAAAAAAGAACCTACTTAAATTGAATTAACATATCAAAAATACAAAAAAAACAGTTCCTACCTACTTAGACATGAAATTGTGAAAATAAATGTAAAATAGAATAATCTTCATGAATTCGCTATCCGAGTCATTAGGCAAATTAAACAAACAAACTTTATTTGAGAAATTTACATTTTTTAATCGTTACATTTTCGCTTCAAATTAAATTAACTAAAGAAAAAACACTGTCTAGTTGCGATAAATAAAAATAGTTATAGGTAGGTTATTTTGTATTTTGATGTGGTGCAGCGTTAAGAGGAAAAGATAACTACCTACTCTGTTTTCCATCCAAACGTGTTGACTGTTTCCTCCCTGAGCTATATCAGACATGGTCGTGCCCCTACGTTTTGATTTTCACCATATTCTAATTATTCTTTTACTTCTATTCTAGTTAGAAATCAAAAAAATAACCATAACGTAGAGGCATGATCATGGCAGATTTACGTATTGTGGTACAAACGTATTTGCTCTGATGTCTATCCAGGAAAAAACAGTGGACTATGTTTGTATGAAAAACGAGTAGGATTCTTTCCTCTTAAGTAGATACTAAAACACATTTTAACTAAAAATAACTAAATTGCGGTTGGTAACCGGATTAAATAGGAACATAAATATTATCGCAAGTAGTTAGTTGAAGTCAGTTAATAGAATTGATCTCGCTTGCGCAAGATATTAGGACAGACAGACTTCGTCTTAGGGTTTAGAGGGTTTAAACACAATGGGTTACTTTTACCTTTCATGAAGGAGTCTAGTTATGTACGTACCGGCTTAGGTATATTATTAATATATTAGGTTAATATAGTAGTATAATTAATATAGTAGGTACCTACTTACCTTTCGCTCCATAAAATTCTGTCCCGAATGTTGGTCAATTTGTGTTATTAATAATGGATTTCACTTACCTGGGTTTGGTAAAAACTACTTTGACTAATTAATTAAAAGGAATTGCGTCTTGAATAATAGCAGTTTAATTATTTTAAATTAATGAAATTCAAAATAATGTTGCTTTAATCCTTTAAAAAATGGATTTATATCTTAGATAAATTTGAAATACTAATTTATTATTTTAAGCAATGACAATGTGTTTTTATTTAATCGACTTAATTTTGTCTAAGTTTTTTTAAAGAGTTTACCCACACTTGGACATACCTATACTTGTTTTAAAATTTAGTGTTCTAAGAAAACGAACACAAAATCTATATTTAACCCGAGGCGCACTATATTTTATGAATATTTAGACAAAGTAAGGTTTTCAAATTTGTTTATCGTCAAGTCCCGCTAACTACCAGGTAAACTGTGTTATTAAATGCCTTATCTTTATTACGGTTTATATTAATAATAAGTTCTTGAATAAGGGATCTAAGGATCTTGTCATCTATCTTCGGACCATAAAATATAAGTTCTTAATCCTGGATTAAGTAACTTTTGAATAATGGAAGAGAGACGTCTCCAACTTTTAACGAGAAAATAAAAGAGTACAGTTAACGATAAATTTGTTTTATTATTAGTTATATTCTTTTATCTTAATTCTTAACAACTAGTTTAATAAATATACAGCTTTGGAAATATTTACATAGATTACAATACATAGAGGAATGCTACGGCTACGACACATCGACGTTAAAAGGTGCCTAATATTGCAGTCAATCGGTGCTTCTAATCGCAGGTATAACATGAATAGATATACATATAGGTACGTACAACACATTGAGATTGTTCCGACGCTCACGTCACTGGTCCTCGGTACACACTAACTATAACTAAATCACAGATGAAACGAAACTCTCAGGCGAGAAGTCGCCCGTCGAATGCCGAAGTGGTTCACTGCCGCGTGAGCACCGTCACCGGCTTGTAGAGGTGTGGTGATAACTGGTGGTGGTGAGGTAAGTCGGGGCTGGACGATGAAGGTGGTGACGGTAGCAGAGGCGGGGAAGGCGGCAGCGGTGAGCTGAGGAAACCACCAGCTGCAGCGCGTTCGTAAAGCGCTGGAGCGGCGTATGGGAGCGCACCGTATTCCGCGCCACGGAAAGCAGGATGGACCGCTGCCTTCATCGGCGCGTGCGCGTACCGCTGGTACAGAAGTTGCGAGTATAGGCCTACTAGGTGAGAGTAGGCTGCCGGCGGGTATCCTAGCACTGGCCGCTTGAAGCAAGCGAGTCGTGATCGTCCACCGAGCGCTGAACGACGCCGAAGTTTCCCCGTCGTACCTCCGATGAACACGTCCTCGGCTGAAGCGTCCAACATCCAGTAGTTGCCCTTACCAGGGTCGTCGTAGTGTCGCGGCACTTTCACAAAACACTTGTTCAAACTGAGATTGTGTCGGATCGAGTTCTGCCAACCTTGCCTGTTTTCTCTGTAGTACGGGAAGTTGGTCATAATGTATTCGTAGATGCCGTTGAGAGTCAGTCGTTTTTCTGGGCTGTTGCGTATGGCCATCATGATGAGAGCATTGTAGCTGTAGGCGGGTTTCTCGTGTTTCTTGTCACCGGCGTCTGTAGATGGCTTCGGTTTTGAACAGTCGACGGGTTCGGTGCCGGTCACGTCCAGCTCTGAATCGCTTAGATCTGCGTCGGAAGGTGAAGCTCCACTCGAAGACGGAGCGGGCGAAGTCGCCGGTTTCGGCGGGTGATTCATTAGAATCGAGTTTATACTGAAGTCTCCTTCGAACTTCACCATTTTGTCGATAACACTGTGAGCACAAGAGATATTCGGTGCGCGTTGCGCGTGCGTATTACGTGCGGGCTACGAACGAACTGGCAGAGTGGAGGCGGGAGCGCGCTTTTATACCTCGCGTCGTAGTCTCCGCCCTGAGCGGCCCGCGCCAACCGCGGCGGGAGCTTTCCGTACATAGAGCTCCGCCCCGAAGCTCCCCACTCTGCGAGCTTCTGCCTCTCTCTCCCCGCTACGCTCCGCATCGAACGACGGCTGCAACTTGCAGTATAATACTGCATACAGGATACTTGCACGACCGCGCCTTTACGACACTCACGTTATAAATCCAATGTGGTTCCTTTCGATAAATTATGTTATACAGCTGTTTAATTCTAAGCTAAGTACCTAATGCTCAAGCTTTCAACGTAGGTGCACTAAATACATTTCGATGCTTGATTTATTCAAGAGTTGCCGATCAATTTGTGTGACAGTGTTGGTGTCGTTAAAATTTGGTACCTACCTATTGCAAAAACACTTCAATAACATGACACACCCACACAGTGATGTTAATGAACTGCTAAATTACAACACATCCAACACAGTATCATGATTTGTATTAAAACTTCTAAATGTGGAGTTAAAGTCCGTACTTACCTACATATGTACTATTTAAGTTTCAACTTGGTACTCGATGAGCTTGGGTTGGCCCCTCGAATAGGACTCTAAAAACGGGCTGACTCAAGACGGGCCCAGGCTGACTCGATGCTGACCGAGTTTTTAAAGCATAACTTCTCTTTCCACCACATTATCGTCAACTTGGTACTAGATGAGTTAAGCTACCAACAGTCCCCGCTCTGTCTAATAGAAAGTATAATCAGTTACAATGAACACATGTCACAAAGGATTAAAATAATAAATCATAATATTTGCAGCTGCATATTAATACCTAATAGGCTTAGTCAAATTTGCAATTTCAATTTAAACCTAAACTATAACAAAATATAAATTACCCATTTTCTTCTAGTCATTTTTGTTTTTAATCTATTTAATACACCTTATCGTCTATTCAACCCTACAAAAACAAGTTTATAAAGCGCCATAGCTTCCTCTGAAAGAGGACATGCCAGAGCGCATGTTACCCCTCTAACCAAATATATATTGTAATTAAAATTATGTAACATAGAAAATCGCTGATCTTCGTTTCGAACACATTCCATCATAATATGAGTAGCGTCTTTCTTCCAGTCATTATCAGCCCGGGCTTCGTCTAAACCTTTTTCACCTTTTTTACTCGGCTGCAAGGATAGGGTTATGTTTTTATTTACATTTTTAAAATAGTTGCTTTAAACTTTGGAACGTTTAGATTCCTTATTTCCGTAGAAATTTTATTTGCAAGTATGACACAGGTTACACAACTAACTTTTTAACATTTTGGCAAGTCTGCACTTTCGATAAGCAATGTTGCCACCATGTCTGGTTGGAAATATAATTATGCTTGATTCCCAAAGTAGAAATTTTTCCAGGTTCTTTATAGGTAGGTACAGTGCATTCCATAATGTTGACCTCAACGAATGTCAAAATGTTTAAGCGTCTCAAAGTTCTAAACTTTAGGTCAAGTATAAGCGGTGCGGTACATCATTTAATTAGAAGTACCGCTCGTTTCTGAAGTAGAAATATCCTATACGCGCCTCAGCGGCATTGCCCGACACAATTAAGTATACCGTAAGTCATTACACTGTAGAAATACGCATAATACCTAGATAAAAATATCAAACGACCTTGTGAAATCTTTGTAACATGGTACAAAACGATGACTAGTAGATCTACAATCGGATGAGTAGTCCTGTATCAGTATGTTATCTAACACAATATGACGCTAGCAAGACAATCCGTTATCAAATCCGCGACGATAGCTGCGACTTATCGCGCCGCGTATCGATCATTTACAGATTACTACAATTTAATAACAAAAATAATGAACATTTTATCACTCGGTTAAGGGAGACACAGACGAAGAATTATTTAAAAAATGCGACATCCGTATTTACACGATTGTCACAAGGAAGTGTTTTTAGAACACTTTTTCTATTGGACGGTCGTCGTTCTAGAATCGAATGTTCCCCCAACTAAACTAAGTTGGTTTAGTTTAGCTATCCAGTTTTTTAAACAAGTGTGTAGGTATAGCAAATGTACACACAACCTTTGGGGCAAACGAGTTCTAGAGTGGAGACCGCGTCTCGGCAAACGTAGTGTAGGATGTCCTCAGGCACGTTGGAGCGACGATTTGCACAAGACTGCTGGCACAAACTGGATGCGAGAAGCCGAAAATAGATCTAGGTGGCGTGCAATTGGAGAGGCCTATGTCCAGCAGTGGACTGCAACAGGCTGATGATGGTGGTTATTGATAGCACATGTAGGAATCTATGAAAAATAGTGTCAACTATGCGAATATTTTAGTCGGCGGTGTTGAGGTTAAAGAATTTGATTTCTAATTTAGTTTATTAAGTGACTTTCAAAAAAGGAAGAAGATATTTAGAACCAAAGCTAATTCAAATAATCAGATCAGAATATATAATCATCATAGTGATGTGTTTTATAAAAGATGTAGGTAATTTTAAAATCACATGCTTTCATTTTTCATTGCTACAAAAACTCCCTGTAATTTACCACGAATTATTTTGAATTCGAAGCAGAAGGGAGAGTATTTCTGAGTATCTTATTTTAAGTGAGAACAAACGGCTGATGATGATGAACAAAAGAAAAATTCGTTTTTCTTGTATCTTAGGTAATATTTTGTACAATGCTGATTAGATTAATTCGGTGCGGGGCGTGAATACTTATTATTTCTTATTATTTATAAGATTTCTAATCACGACTAGCACCTTATCAATTAAGTATTGATTGTTTTGAAACAATTTGGGATTTCTATTTCACAACAATCTTTCATGTACCTACTGCGTGGACACATTGTAGTTGTCATTGTGACTATCTTGATTTGGAATTATAATAAAAATACCTGTATTTTGATACAATAGGTATTATATCAAGTAGAGATAATCAATATTTTAGTTGTAGATCCCCTTTGATGAAGGTTAAATGTATGAGTAGGTATTTAGAATTAACAAAAACATTACCTTCCTTTTATCTATGCCATTGTGAGGAAAAATCATGCTGAACAAACTGAGGCTTAAAGCACAGAGCGGTTAATTGTTACCTTGATGTTAAGTCAGATTACGGAAGGCTTCTGGCAGACGAGATGTATGTTAAAATGACCATTTACAAATGGTTATCTAACAATAAACCATGGTATAACCATGACTTCGATTTGAAATAACGCGTAAAGAAGAAGACTGTGACTCATTTAAAACGCATATTGTTATCTATTTTTTTCAACACACAATAGTGTTGATAAAATATAAATAAAGTGATCAAATTTTTTAAACCAAAGTCCATAGGGCAAGTTCAAACTCCGCAGAGTTCGGTTCGAAGTACCAAATAATGTAGTCGTTTCTTTCAAAGTTCAACTTCAAAGCATATTTTTTAAAGTCACGTTGGTGTGACAAAATGACGGCGATCGCGATGTAAGTCAGCTACTTACCAGCCCCCAGATTATCTATCTAGTCGACGTCTGACAACCATGGAAAATGACGGCACTATGCAGTATATTGCTGCTTTGAGGTCATCATCATCATCATCATCATCAGCCCGTTGCAGTCCACTGCTGGACATAGGCCTCTCCAATTGCACGCCACCTAGATCCATTTTCGGCTTCTCGCATCCAGTTTGTGCCAGCCGTCTTGCGCAAATCGTCGCTCCAACGTGCCTGAGGACGTCCTACACTACGTTTGCCGAGACGCGGTCTCCACTCTAGAACTCGTTTACCCCAACGGTTGTCGGTTCTACGGCTAATATGGCCAGCCCACTGCCACTTCAGCTTGCTAATCCGGTGAGCTATGTCGAAGACTTTGGTTTTCTGACGGGTCACCTCACCTCACGCTTTGAGGTAATTACCGGTAATGACCAAGTTACGTCAAAGCAACAATGTGCTGCATAGTGGCTGTTATTTTCCACTGTTGTCAGACATCCACTGGATTATTAATCTGAAGGAGTGTTGTGTCATCTATACTATATATACTATCTATACTAATATTATAAAGCTGAAGAGTTTGTTTGATTGTTTGTTTGTTTGAACGCGCTAATCTCAGGAACTGCTGGTCCGATTTGTAAAATTCTTTTTGTGTTTGATAGTCCATTTATTGAGAAAGGTTATAGGCTACTTTTGATCCCGATATTCTTACAGGGTCGGGACTTACGAGGGTAAATTCCGCGGGACGCAGCTATAAAAACGAAAGTCGTATTAGTTACACTATTTATATCTCAAAGAGAACGGCGGAACCGGTAATAATGAAATTTGGTACAGGGTTAGTAGAGGGGTTTAAATAAAATATAGGGTACTTTAAATGATCGTACGGGTTAAGCAACGCTTGGCGTGACACATACGTGATGGGTCAACAAAAAAGATCGCACAAATTAGAATGAAATTTGGTACAGGGTTAGTTTATGGGTAAATAAATACGACATATGGTAATAAAACACTTTATTTGAACCGAGCTTTCGCCAACTTTACAGTTGGCTTTGTCAAGGTTGACTGAGATGTCTATTTTTAACAAAAAAAAATAAAAAAATAAACAAAGTGCTTTATTTTTAAATAAAGTGTTTTATTATGCAAAATCGCGAAAACCATAGAAGAAACGACATATGGTACTTTAAATGATCGTACGGGTTAAGCAACGCTTGGCGTGACACATAAGTGATGGGTCAAAAGAAACGATCGCACCAATTATAATGAAATTTGGTACAGGGATTACTTTTAGGGTATAAATACGATACTTTAAATGATCGTACGGGTTAAGCAACGCTTGGTATGACATACGTGATGGGTTAAAATTACGGTTAAACCGTTTTGAACGAAATTTGGTACAGGGATAGTTTAGTGGTTGAAATAAGATATAGGGTACCTACTTTGAATAATCATACGGGTTGAGCAACGCTTGGTATGAAATAGGTACGTGATGCGTCACATACGTTAAGGGATAGGAATTTATGCGGGTGAAACCGCGGGGCACAGCTAGTTAAACATAAATAAGTAGTTGTAAATCCGCATGCCCGAGACTGGGTACTTTACTTTATTGTAACCAATGTGTTTATTTATTAAGTATACTGACTAAAATTCACTAATAGTGTTCAAATTACGACATTTTTTTAATTATGCCTTGATATATTAGAAATATATAGTTTGTAAAATGAAAAATGTTTGTGAATAATTGTTTTAATAATTTTTGTTTGTGTTGTAAGGTTAACTAATCGTTAAAAAAACTAACAAAAAAATGCGGTAAACAGAATAACAAAATATGGTTACGGACTTACCGTACTGTAATTTAATTATACTGAGATTTATTGATATCCAAATTTACAAATCCATCATCTTTTAAACTCATTTTCAGGTTTTGATTGGGTTTTATATTATCAATTTAAGCATTTTATGCTTTATTACGTTTCGCGATCTAATACAGATCTCTTCCTCGTGGATTGAATGAATCGACAAAAAGAAATTTAAATCGAACATCGCGAATACAGAAGAAAATCTACAACAAATTATTTAAGATTCTTATTTGTGGCCTTCTAGTAGCAGTTTACAGCAATTTGGCCAGTTTCACGGGAGGAGTCAGAAGCGAATAGTTCATAGTGGTGTGCAGTCACTGTGCAGTGGAACAAATTATTAGAAAAAAACATAACAGATAACTAGCTGTGCCCCATGGTTTCATCCGCGTAGGTCCCGATCCCGCGGGAATATCGGGATAAAGAGTAGCCTATGTACAGGTTCCCAGCTACCAATAGTTTTTGCGTGATTGAGTAACAAAGTCACAGACACACATACATACTTGCAAACTTTTGCGTTTATAATATTAGTAAGATTCCATATATACTTAATATGCAATGTTATTTATGTCGCCGACCTGTTTTTTATTGTCTAGTTTATATAAAAATAGATTCGAACACAAACATTTATGTATAAAATATATCATAATATTTATTCTATGCCCACAACTGCGCAGGTTGCTATCAATTATTAAATGAATAATTATATAATTAAATACATAAGCAGACAGACCGACAGCACATGATAGCAAGACTTACGTCAAAGTAGGTTTGCTATAATATATTACATCTGTAAGTATTGACTTAGGCAAGGGAATAATAATAATAATAATAATAATAAAAACGTTTATTAAAAAAATACCAAAGTTTGCACAAATATACAATTAGGTACAATTTTGATTACATTTCAAAAACTTGTTTAAATAAGTAAAAGTGCTTAAGGAGTACTCCTGACCCTCAAACTAGGCAAAAAGCCTGTGCCTTGAGGTATCAGTAGTCCTACCACTAATTACTAGTAAGCAAAAACATATCCCTAACGGTAATCTAATTAACAGAAAGATTCAAAAGTTGCAACATACAGCAAAAGCTTAAATGGCAAACAGAAAGATAGCAATGAAACAAAAACATCACACTATTTTAATACCAGCAATAAATTATCCGTAGCTTCATAATCAAGTTTCAGAAGGTAATCAACAAGTTTCCTCTTAAGCTCATACTTTGTGAGAGAACCAACATTTAGACATTTGTTTATTTTATGATATAGCATATTACTCATAGCACCATATTGGTTACCAGCAAAAACAGTTCTAAGTGTTGCAGAAACAGGAAACAATAAGCGACCAAATCTTCTAGCAGGAAGTGAAAGTAAAACAGGACGTGCAGAATGTTTACGCAGGATAGCATGTAAAACAAAAAGTTGCCTAACGGTGAGGACTTTGCAATCCTGATACAGTGCCCTGGTAGAGTAGCCACGGGGTTTGTAACTAATTACTTTTAGGATGGCTCTTTGAGCCCTTTCTAATGGTAAGATGACAGTTTTAGCAGCTCCACCCCAAACAGGTATACAGTATGTGATGATGCACTGGCAAAGTGAATTGTAAACAAGCCGCAAAACCTCAGCGTCCGCAGACTCGCGGAGCTTAACAAAAATCCCCACAAGCCGGCGAATCCGAGCGACAACCGCATCCACTTGGGCCCTCCAATTTAGATGCCGATCAATATGGACACCAAGATATCTAATAACAGGCGACTGCACAATCTTGAGGCAATTACAAGGAGAAGTCATCTTACACTTGTGAGCTTTCAGCTCAAGAGAATTTGATGGCAATTTATTGGATCTAATGCTGAAAGGCAAAAATACTGTTTTCTTTACATTTAAGGTTAGCAAGTTGGACTTTAGCCATTGCATCACTCTAGCCAACGCTGTGTTTGTCCTAGCAAATGTTTCCTCCCAAGTACTCCCTTCGACAAGAAGAGCGGTATCATCCGCATAGGCGTAGATAACTTTGACATACTAATGTTTTGCAGTATATATATTTATATTAGGTAGGTACTAGGTACTACCTATCATTTGAGGTTAAAAATTAGGTTTTAAAATTATAATACTTATGGAATTGACGTAAGAAAGGTTATCATGCGACAGGTAGGTTAATTTTAGCACCATTTGCAATGGAGAACAAAACGTGTTTTCTCTTTAGTATACGACGCGTCTCTGGAAAAATAAACATCTTTGTTTGAACAATTGTTGTAATTCAATGTAATTAAACAAAATACTCAATAATAAATTAATAATGTCCGCAAAAGCTGAATAAATAACTCAGTATTAAGTAGTATTACAAAACAGATCCACAGATTACAGATAAAAATCGTCAGATCGAACGATTGTGAAATCGTAAGTATTTTATATTTAAAATTAGATTACCTCCTTAGTTTTTGGAAGTCGGTTAAAAATACTTGGTCCACGTACTGATGGAATTATACATTTCGTAATAGAAAAGAAAGTCATTTCATTTTTTATTTTTTTTATTTAAATAAGAAAAATACATTAAATTGTTACATAAATTACAGAGATCCTTATTAATTTCATATCAGAAAGTATTCACATTTTTGAGGCCCCTATGGGAACTAAACTCAAAATCCCTGTCGGATTCATCGAAAACTGTTGATTATTTTGTGACTCAAAATATTAGAATATTTTCGTTTGTAGGGTTTGTAAATTATATTATTCTCTACATTTTGATGTAGTTTCAAAACACATACTACTTATTGTTTCGAAGCCTTAGTACATTTTAGACAAAACATATTTTTGCCTAAAATGTCATAAGGTTTCAACACCTTCCGACATTTTTATTTAAAAACTACACCAAAAATGTACCGAACAATGTTATTTTACAAACGCTAGAAACGAAAATATTATACAATAATATAAAGCGTTAAAGAAAACTTCAAATGTGATTAAAAATGGTAGGGAAACATGTTTAGGAACCGTTATGCAAGCCGGCCTAAATATCTAAAACGAAGATACTAAACACAAAAAGTGATACCTAACCTAAACGAGGTAATATTAAATACGCAGAAAGCGGCATTTTTGTTAACTTATATAAACTTAGAGCGAGCCTAAGCTTAATAGAGCCTATTTCAAGTGACCAGCCAGAGCGAGAAATTATTGAAATACAGGCTACAGCATAACCTGACTTCCTTCGCATTCACCTCCAGTTTCGCCAGTCTGCAGTTTCTAATCGATTTTACTTTTTCAGGGACTCTCTGTGTTTATCCAAGTTTAATTTGATGTAATATTAGCACTTTTACATACGTCAAACACAAAACAGAAGATTGTTCAACATTTTGCGTTGATATATATATATGGCGCACCGCTGTTTTTGGCGGCGCGTGATGAATAACATCTATAATCCATATATATACATACTCGTACCTACCTACCTCTATCAGATGAAACCTACTAGACTATCTGCCTATCAGGTTGTCTTGTTTTTGTTTTAGGGTAAAAACGAGACCCTTTTACTAAGATTCTACTGTCTGTCCGTCCGTCTATGTCTGTCTGTCACCGAGCTGCAAAATTATTAAAGTACCTTCAGTTTTAAAGTGGCGTTTCTGCATTCGGCTCTTAAAAGCGCCACTTAAAATTTGGGAGGTACTTAAATAATTGAGGAGCTTGTGAATTGAAAATTAGTAAATGTGGGCATTTTTTATTTATTTATTTGGAAAACCAACAGTGGTTCCGAGTACATCTTAACGATACCTTAAGTAAATAAACCCAATTACAAGTCTTCACGAATACGTAATAAAATAATACAAAAAAGTTGCAGATGCAAAAAAAAAAACAAAGAAAACTTGCTGCTTGCATCTAGCTAGTCTAGTACTTACGGTCTAAATATAAAATTGGAGGTTGTACAGTTAACAATTATGCTTAGAATCTAACAGGAGCCCTAAAATAAATTTGACTGAGCTGCCTTCTCGCCGAAGAAGGCATCCATTTCGGATATATTTTACATTACACTGATAATTGAACTCACTGGCTGCTCGCACCATAAAAGTATTATTTTAATTTGCGGTTACTTACACTGATCAAATTCTAATTAGGTCTTACTCTTGTAGTTTTGAGATAATAGATCGGGACAGTCAATTTCATTATTTAATATTTTTAGGAAAGTTATTATAGTATATAATATAGTCAGAAATCTGCCTGCGCTGCTTGACGCAGAATATAAAATTTCTTACACATTTCAAAATTATTATATTAGTTATCAGAATGATAGGCTAACCCTAATCGTTTCAAAGGTTTGAGAGCTGTTTAATTTATGTAGAACTCAAATTTTGAGTAACGTTTTTGTATACGGCTGAGAGTGACTTTATTGTATTTGTTTGTGTTGACCACCTGCACCACGCGATGTAGTAACTGTGTATCAATCTGTGTTTATGAGTCAGATCTGAGCCCCTCCGTCGTCGGTCGCTGGTTATGGTTCGAGCGTATGTTTGTGACCCGCACCTTAACTAAGGTTAACTAATTGATGCCCACTCTAAGGGGTCAATATTGTCTTAGTGATGGACCCACATTGTCTTTTATTACTTTCGATATCATTATATTTACGTTTCGCAGTATAATATAGGTACCTACAATACGCAAAACGACCAGTACGTAAAATGAATACTACGCAGGAAGCTCAAACAGCAAAATTTAAGGTTCTACGTATATTTTTTAAACTGACACTTAGCATTAAATTTATTTTAAAGTTTTTCCTACACTTGGAAGACTGATTTTTAAAAGTCCTGTCGAGTGTACATTTTTGGAAAGCATTTCTTCAAAGTCAAAGTTCGGAATTAAGCCCCGATGGAAAAAGAGGGGTGGTACATATTTAAGATGTCTTTGACATCGTAAATCTTAAAGGATAATGATGAAGTTTGTTTAGTTCTTGATATAGGTTGTTTAGTAATGTTTAGGATATCTACCCTCTGTGAGATTTGAATTAAAAACCTGCTAATCACAGGAACCGTACTATACTTGGGCTCAATGAGACTCGAAAATCTGACAATGTTTTCTTATAATGGACACCATTATTTATTATATTGTATTCTGGTTGGGTATTCTATTTTTTTTTTATTGCAAATGATCACAAAATACAAAAAACATAAAATTAAACAAATTATTATGACGCAAAATGGTTTCAAAACGTTTAATGCATGCTTTTACAAATTCTCATAAAAATAAATGATGTAAAAATAATCGTATATTATTATATTTTTGATTATTTGACCTACCTTTTCAATTTACTCATAGGAGGTACCTAAAATGTAATCCGCGCAGCTAAAAATAACTAATCAAATACTTGCGCTCCGCCACATGCTATTACTTTAAACTTTTAGTCAATGAATTGTTACTTATAGATATTATATTATGCTATTTTTTACTTTAAAAAGTTATTAAATAACTTACCTAACCATGTCTGTTTAAAAATCTAAATATCCATATTTTTCTTTGCTATGATTTGAGTAGAGATTGAACTACTTACTATCTTTCTTTACTGAGTCTCGCTTGAGTCGTCCCATCTCTAGAGACGGCGACGGCGATGTATGAACTATGAAGTGTGTATGAAATTGAATTACAACGGACGGGTCGCGCGTGGGCGATGTCGTCCATACATACATACATAAGTACCTACATAACATGTCGTGAGATGGCGGTTTTACTACTGGTACTCGAAAGTTCAAACTTTAGAGTGAGAAATAATAAAAGAAAGAAGTAACAATTTACAAATGATAACAAAAACAGTAAAGCGAGATTCAAATACCCGTAACTGACGATCAAACCACACTGCCGCACCAGTGATATTTTAGTAATATGGAACTATTATGTATGACATATACTATGGCGTTCGGCCACAGAGTATTTAATAGTCGTCGGTGCGGTGAGGGTTCGATCGTCTTTCGCAAATATTAATCAATAAAATATGGTAAACGTAGGCATAGGAATGTTTATACTACAGACTTACGGAGTCAACAAACCGCGGTCAGATCAGTTAGAATACCTAACATAAAATAAGTATTTAAGTTTTATCTAAATCTACTCAAAATAAGCAATAAACGATCCTTCATGGAAATAATAAATAGTCTATCAAAACAATTTAACAACTCAACTCATAAAACTAAAGATTAAAATGAATCTCAAAGACATAAGATGAAGGCGACATGTCTTTGTTTATCCAGAAATAGGATTAAAGCTGAGCATTATGCTATTATGTCTATTGGTTGGAGTTTTAGTAACAGTAGTTAATGACAAGTTCTTTGTTATAGAAGAACAAAGGGAGTATTAAAACGGTGTCGAAAATAATGTCGAGATTAAAAAACCGTTTGTTTAAAGATAAAAATGTCTTGAGTGTTGTTATAGGCATTTAATTTCAATGATATGTTACAGAAAATCATCCATAACGATTCTAATATAACGTAATAATACAGTATTGTACTTTTTAATGTTTGCTATTCTTTGCTATGCTAGACGTTTACCCGATTAATTTATACTAGGCAGATTAGGTTTTGTAGTCTTAGCAACTAATTTTATGAGCTGAATAAAATCGAAATAACCACTTAACTTTTAAGATTCAAGTGTTAATTTTTAACGGTAACCCTGTAAGTAAATCGTTTGCTCGAGCTCCTCTGTGGTTCGGAAGGCACGTCAAGCAGTTGGTCTCGGTTGTTATCTTTAATATCAGTCATTAGGTCAAGTTAGAGGCCTTAGGTCGATATGAAAACTCTAACACTAGGTGAGCCTCATCACTACACGAAAAGAAAAAGACAGTAACTCGTGGTAGGGGTTCTGTAATTGAATTAATGAGATCATGGCACGACAAGTCGAACGAAGCCGGGCAGTGTAGATGTATCAGCATTGTCCACTTCCTTCATAATTGGGGACCATAATATATATTATTGGACTAATTATCTAGTCTGTTGCTCTTGCTTGCAGGATGTTGCTTTGAAATCAAGTGATAATAAACGAGGATAGTCCCTCGAGGTTTGGTTCGCGGAGATCGGAAGAGCGGAATAAAAATAACATGACTTTATTTTTTTGACAATCATCAAAAAGTTCTGTACTGAGCGGGTTAGATGGACCACTGAATTAGGTAGGTTCATCCTTACAATAATAAATAGATTTTCTGCATTTCTGCGAGCGAAGGTTTGACTGCAATGCAGAAGGTTGCGGGTTCAATTCCCGCCAGGTGCATGTAATTATGCTCGATAAAAAATAGCCTATGTGTTATTCCAAGTCTCCAGCTACATATATTCCAAGTTTTAATGCAATCGGTTCTAAAGTTTTTGCGTGAAAGAGTAACAAATTCACATACATGCAAACTTTCGCTTTAATATTACTAGCTGCGCCCCGCGGTGTCACCCGCTAAGTCCCATTCCCGCGGGAATATCGGGATAAAAAAGCCTATGTGTTAATCCAAGTCCTCAGCTACCTATATTCCAAGTTCCATCGGAATCGGTTCAGTCGTTTTTGCGTGAAAGAGTAACAACCTCACATACACACATACATACATGCATACAAACTTTCGCGTTTATAATATTAGTAAGATTAATTAATTTGTCAAAACTTTGAAAATCTGAATTTTAATATCTACTTTTGATACTGACCATACCAACTATAAGTATAATTTACAAACCACTTAAAATACGAAACTTAAATAAGACATAAAATATCTTAGTCCCCTAACAGTGTTATTTCATTAAAGTTTAAGTGAAATCACCGTTGTTTCTCACAAAGACAAAGAAGCACGACTCCATGCTTACTGCTTATTTATTTCGCGAATAAATTGCTATAGTTTATACACTTTCTATTCAGATACTGGCGACACTAGATACTAGGTATCTGTACCTATATCTACTTCATAACGTGTTGATGGTTAACAAGTGATTTCAAGCCTCAAGCCTAAAAGCTCAGGGTCTGTAATCTATTTCTACGAACGTAAGAGAAATCTGTCTTAATGCCTAACTATAATGACAGATTTTCTTTCTGGATGACAATTTTATATTTCGTTTCTTTCATTCGTTTGTAGAATTCGTAGAAGAGTGGAGAGTGGAGATTTTTCCAGCTGCTTTTGGTTTGATACTGTAGTAGTATACATTACCATCTATCACTTAATATAGGCACATCTTTCCTTGTAGTTGGCGCCTCAAAGCTTTTAATAATACTTACTTATTTTTCTATTTAAAAACCTATTTTTTAGGCCTAATATTTGTCTTTTCAAAATTTCTGCCACTGGGAAATGCTAAAAATACGCAGTTCTTTTAGGTAAAGTAGATGAATATTTATTTTTGTTTTAATTGTTCATGGCATTTTAAATGTTTATCAAGGAAATATATTTCCAAAAATCCCCATGACAGGATTCGATCCTGCGTCCTTTCTCTAACCAGGCGAATGCTCTTCCACTACACACAGGAATAGATGAATTGGCCTGAAAACCCCCATAAGTGCAAAAATTCATTTGAAACGACTTTTCATTTTAACTTTTCTGACTGGCCGTTTGAACTTGAAGGTTTGATGGTGCCGTGATCAGTTTCTCAGTCCCTCACGAGAAAAGTATTCGCCTGCAGGCCGTCGCGTCGCGCGTCGCGTCGTGTAAGTGGAAACAGTCCATGTTTTAACAAGTTAATTGCTACCGAAGCAGGACCCTTACTGGGATGCTGTAATGATATTTCTAATGAACACTGTCACGGCCCCCCGTTGCTTCACCACTTACACGGAACAAACTTATTATTTACGCATCATTACACCTAAAATTACCACTATCTCCTTCGAATAAGGTGCATAACCTTAAGCATTTTCTTTCTTCAAGACTTGGTGGGAACAAGTATAAGTTTTGTGGTTGAGTAGTTGGAAATAATCTTTAAGTCTTTGTTATAAGGTTGTGGGATGTTGGATGTAGTGTTTCTTAGTGTTGGTTGGAAGAATTGAGCTGCACATAAATGGTTTAGTTACAGCGTGTTAAATATTAATTTAAAATGTACGTAAATATTGTATGAAACCTGGATTGTTACTGGGATTATAATGGAAATTGGATTTAGACTGGACTTTTTACTTTTATGGGAATGGAACAAAAACACGGCGTTTTCATAAAAGTTGAGTGTAAAAATTGTTTATGATTAGTTGGGTATATTTTGAAGGGACTCTGGCTTTTGTTTCCCAAGAATTATTTATACATAATATATGTACATATCTGAACTGAAACTCATGTAGCCTTATTAATAAACTTGAGGAAGGTCGGAGTAGGTAATTTTACCACGTTTTGTTTCTATCTGTCAACTGTGAAAGTTCTGCATGTTCTAACTACTTCGACTTTACTCCACGATTATTAAGAAAGGTTGGTAATGCTTATTAACTGTTCGTTTCTGTTCAAATAAGTTACCCTATAATAACTTTGTATCTTGTGATTAGGTGCCTGAAATAAACATAACAGTACTCTCGAGTTTAGAATTTATCAAAAAAAACAGACTTACATTTTAACTAAAATGTTGACAAATGAAACCTGACTCGGTTTCACTGCTCGTAAGTGTAAAAACGAAATGATCGCACATAAACCCCACAACAGACTGAAACACAATAATTACAATTACATTTCAGGACAAAATATTGCGAAAATAATAATTGAAAGTGCAAAGTATAACTTGCGTAAATCAACTAGACACTTCGCTCGCGCAACAAGTAACAGCGACGGAGAAAATCTTTTTGACCTTCTATCTACATATAGGTCATTCACAATTCGTAATATTTTTCGGCGCGCATATAGACGCATAAGAACAAATTTAATGACAAATAGGTGGCAAATGGTCAAAAGCGCATTTTGCCAAAAGTGCACAATATCAAAAGCTCACATATTAACATAATTGTTTGTTTGTTACACTAAATAGTGCCAGCGAAGTATCTGGTATGAAATCTGAAATCGGACAGGCAAACTACAAACTATTCAGTAAAATGAGCCGACATCAGATTCAGATAGGAAAATCTCGTAACATTGCAACATTTAAGTACTTTATTCTCATCTCTCCTACTCTTACTTAGAGCATCAAATTGGTTGTAGTTGAGTCACCTAAAAAGATTGTTAAATCATAACACAGAAATAACATTTGATTAAAGTTCAACAAAAGGGAGTCCTGAGGAAGTCGGGCCAGTCTTCCTTCTTCTAGATGAGCGTGCTACACCTTATAACATATAATAATTTATCATTAAGCGAGATGGTGGTCAAACATTCTTATAAAATAGTGTTTAAAAAACCTTCATTATATAAATTCCTCATTTATTTATTTTTGTAATTTCCTCGTTGGGCGCGAGTAGTATAATCGAATCGCTTTTGCAAGCTGGTGCTAATGATTTCTTACCGAACTAATGTTATGCATGAATGTGTCGCCGCGTGCGCACGCGCATGGCACTCGCGATATATTGTACTGTTATGCACTTTATAGCGGAATGTACGACGTGCTAGCTGGTAGAGGGATATCTAGCAGTTTATGGGTGGGAAGGTTTATATACTAGACACAAAACAAAAGAAAGAAACATTGAATATTTTATTTTAGTAATAAACTCAAAAAAATGTGTTTGTTTAACCCAAAGACAAGTGGCAAGACAAGACAGTCAATTGGCTGCTCATATCGCAATTTTTCTACAAAACACAATTCACAGTTACAAGCAGGGGTAATAATTAAACTTTTTGATTAGATTTGTGAGGGGGCAATCCTTATGAGCAGTCAACTAGTTTTATCGTCTTTGGTGTAAACTAATGCCCGCGCCCCAGTAGACGAACGCTAAGTCGCTTGGTCATGAAAACTGAAAGATGCTGGTTCGAGTCTCGCTTGTGTCGCCATTTCTGTGTTGGTAGTTGTTTTGTCTATTAGCTTTGAAAGTTCTCAAATGTCACAATGAAACTAAAAATAATCCTAACACGACTTAGTAGGTAAGTACCTAATCGTTTATTAATAAGACGAGACAGTTATCGACTACTGTGCCATTACTCGTATTACCTAAAACATAAACAGTGGAATCTTCTGGAAACCTTTCCATTGCCCAAATAGTTAAGTATGTACTAGTTATAGTAACTATAATCAGTATATTTTCCACAACAGGCCTGTAAACTGATCAAATTAATGTAATTGTAAAACATTGTCACAAATACCGGTCTCCCATGAATTTGTAATGCCGATCATACACCGGCAGACTTGAGACGACTTGAACGATGAGGGTGGGTAGGTGAGGTACTCTGATGTGTCATATAGAACAAGTATATAGTTTTAGATCCTTCTTTAAGTAAAAGTAAACGTAATTTCTACTAAATGTAGGTATGTACCTATTCGTAATACAATGGACTAAAACTTGCTTTCGCTAGTTTCTTTCATCCTCAGCCTCACAAACTTAAAAACTTACCGCTGATTCAGATTTTTTTTTATACAGAATCGATACAGTATGCTGCGGGCTCTATCTATATTTAAGCAGTAGCTATCAACCGACTGTTTAGTCGGCAGCCTGCGTGCGGTACTAATGTAATTGTAAAACATTGTCACAAATACCGGGGCAGCATGAATTAGTGATGGTAATGATCGAGTGCGGTGAGGCAGCCCCGAGTGGGAACCCACAGCTGGGACACGATACAGGGGGGGTGGCATACACGACTCAGCTGAAGTCGTTTCTAGAGCTTCAATATATTGCTCGTAGCTTGTCAACTGTGGCTAAGATGAAGTTAACAGGTCTAAAGCTAACTAAAGAAACAGACTGTCATGCAATAAGTAATTGTTGAGATATTTTGTACTAGTATGTAGGTACCTATTACAGGTGATTTGTCAATTGCATATTAATGTTCCTTTTACGCGAAATAAAACAGCTCTGAAAATATTGTTACGTTTATGGTAAAGATAATTGTTGATACATAACAGTTAAAACGTTAAAAGTGTTTTGAATTTGAGGAAGTGTTACTACAGTAGCTTTTATGAACTGTCTTCCTTCTAATTCTTTCTTTTGACGACTTCTGTGGCGCGTCGGGCGAACGCTTGGCTGCAATGCAGAACAACGGATATATAAGTAGTATATCCGTTGTCTAGTCACCGTAACACAAGCTTAGCAGCTTACCACGGGGCTAGATGGCGCTGTGTGTTCGTCACAGGATTTATTTATTTATTAATGCCGCAGCTACTGTTAAGTTACACCAAATGCATACTAATCAGTTACTACAGTACCCTTCATATCTTCAAAAGTTATTGACGCTATACTTAATTAATTAACATACATCACATTACATCATCAGTGGCTATTCCTAGCCACGGAACCTTTTACTATGAAAGTGCCCCGAAACAAAACAATCTTAATACGCAGTTTAATGTACATTTATGTCTTATAAAGTGGTGTAATATTTAATAGACATGTTTTGGTGGAGACGTCTTTTTATGTAGGTAGATACATAGTAGTATTTAGTGATCGGTACATAACAAAATTTTAAATGTTCACAATATAATTAAAACTATGTGAGTATTCATTATAATATTATGCTGCCAAGTTATAGTCAAGTTCTTTTATTATTATAGGTTGTACTTACACAACGATAACTTTAAGCTAAATGTCGAATAAGCTTTTGTTTTAAATACTACTATTAGAGCTTCACTTAACATTTTTTTAATCACTCGTGAATTTGAAAAGACGGCTCAACTGTGATTTTCATTTTATGTACCTACTACGAACGCGAACACATACCTATGACGTATCCAAATATTGTCATTTGGCTGTAAGAGGGGGGTACACAAAACTCAAAAAACTAGTCCTTTAAGACTCCTCAATATTTCGAAAACGTGACCCTCTAATGAAAAATGGTTTTCAAAAACCTACTTAAAATTATTTTCAGGATCTACTAGATCGGGTAGATCTAATCCGTCCCGATCGAACTTAAAATCGTGTCGTAACTTCACAATAAGAACACCTACCGAGTGTAGAGCGAGCTTAAGTTCTAAGTGAACATATTTGACTTGGAAATGTATTGGGAAAGCATTTATTCAACGGTATACCTACGCATTTTATAACAATTTACTTTTTAAACTAACACGATTGAAATAAACTCATCGAAGATCATTGGAACATAATCGAACCGTCAAGGTAAGCAAATTAAAAAGTAAAAATCACGCGATTAAGACCCAGGAAAATATTGAATTTACTTATTGTAAAATTGCAATCTGTATTAGCGCACCTTGTGCTCTCCAACAGGCAGTGGAGTGCGTCAAATGTGACGTGTGAACGTCTCGTAAGTGTATCGGTATGGAGACAAGTGTGGTGTTCACATCGAGAGTATAGCGCGCCCCCCGCAGCGGTGGAGGGTGCTTGTCAACTCGAAGAGACGGACTTAACGACAACTGTGAGAACTCGGTACTCCTAGTACCTACCTACAATTTCACGCAGGAGGACCATTTTGCAAATAAAGATTATTAAAAACTAGCAGCACCCCGCGGTTTCCCACGTATGTAAGTAGCTATAGTCATCTACATGCCGAGTTTCATCGCATTCAGTTGAGTTGTTTTAACGTGATTGAAACGGAAACATCTAAATTTTCGCATATTATATATTAGGGGATTTCCATCGGATCAGTGATAGAAGTCAAAATTCTTGTGGTTAGTTACTAGCTTTCTAACTTATATTTTAAATGTATCCTGAATGTACCTACCTATATAAATCAGCTCTAAAGTTAATAAAACACAATATTTACCGGGTTTTACTCGCGTTTTATTTAATAACGCTATTATTACTAAAGCTAAAGACCGAGCTTCCGTTTTCGTTAGCTTTACAGTTAGCTTTTTCAAGGATGAAGTGAGATGTAATATGTCTATTTTGCCTAAAGTTCTCTAGCTTAAGTTGTCAACACATTTACAAATAGCGACCTTCTTTTAATAAAAACTAATATTTATTTTAAAAAAAACAGAAGTACACCTATTCCTACCTACCTTAAACAATTAATTGATTCAAGCATATCTAATAATAAAATAATAAACAACAGACGTCGTTTCGCACAAAACGGACAAATACTTTGAAAACAATATGAATAACAACAGCAAGCAACTTACGAAACATTTCCCATAAATGGCCCTTAACTAGTAATTATGTACAACTAGCTGTGCCATGTTGCTTGGTTCATTCGCGTTATGTCGCTTAACAATTTTTTTTGAGGAGAAATCTGTGCCACCGCTTCTGGGGAAACGGGGATGGGAAACAGTGGGGCTCCCTACTGGTCTAAGGTGGTGGGCAGCCAGAAGTTTACCCACTAAAACCCCGCACTGTCCCTCACTGCACTATTTTCCGAGAGGCACTGTTTCCACTGTTTTACTACTACTAACGACCTCCCCATGGCTTAGTCAGGTCCTATTGGAGTTGGTTTCCGTGGCCAAAACATATCTGTGACTTGACCTATAATTCTTCTAAAATAGTCACTTACCTACTTTTCAGCAGGCTTTCCGAAGAAGTATAGAAGCGCCAATGGATTACCAACTACCCAACCCCTCTGACTTTGCCTTTCTTGTAGACCGGTCTCCAGGATCTGGTCTAAAATGATGACTTATCGTACGAACTCTATGAACAAGCTTCGCTCTAAAGAGGCGTGTTGCAGATCGAACCTAGTTAGGTGGATATATTCTTCGGAGTTGTCAAATCTAGAGTGAATAGATTTCGTCGCTTCTCATGAGGTTATGTATATAAGGTCACATGCAAGCCAATTTCTTGTAATAAACAAGGTATCTAGTACTGGTTCATAAAATTTAAAAATGCCACACCATATCAAATTTGTGCTATTCATATGAAGACCAACTTTCCCTTTTAAAATGTTGGTGTGATTATTATAAGTGGTAATTACACATAATGATTGTCGATCGTTGATCGGGCGACTAAACGCGGCGGAACGAGGGTGAGGAGTCACCGGCGCGGGCGACCGGTGATCACCTGGTCAGCTTCCCAGGGAATCGAGGGGTGGTGTTGGACGATGTACATTGATGGTTCGTTTTTACCTCTTTCTGTAAAAGCTTTGAAACCGATTGCAATGGAACTTGACTTGTGACCTAAAGCCCTGAAATAGGTACTGACCTAAACTAGGTTTCGTCGCAAAAAAACATCGAGACTTAACAAGGTGAAGCGGTGATAAAAGGACGATCAAAAAAGGCTTAAGAATAGATTCTAGGTCCTCAAAGCAGCTGCATAGCATTATAAATATTACTTTAGATTATTTTCCCGTAATACCACAGTCAAGAATACCGGCAGTGTTATGTCTTATGTTGACAGGCCGGGGCCGCCAGATATAAGACCGACCAGGAGCTATATAAGGAAAATAAGTAGAAATCGAGCTATTCAAATCGCTGAAATTGGCACAAGCGATTCAAAAATAGAGCATTTGGCCGCTCCGCCACCATGGTGTGTCTTTTAAGTGAACTCAAAGTCTCAAGCTGTTTGAAACATTTGCAAAACCTTGTTCAATAATATGTTTTACCTAAACTAACGAACAAAACTAACTAACGAATGTGAACCAGCAATGTAGAAGATCCACTGAAGCCAATACCTGTACGTTTCTTGAACTGACCGGCTACTACAATATGCAAACGATTAAACGTGCGGTCGTCGCGGCGCGGCGCTGGCGAGCGTCAGTGAACGACACACGCAGAGGGAACACTGTGAATCGGCCGATAGCTCACCTGCATTGATTGACCGAGCGATGTGACTTTGCTTCATTGACACCATCTTATCTGTCTTATTGACATCATCTAAGCAAGGTCGGCGGTCAATTGGCGACCGTATTTCGGATCTTTCTTGCAGTTGTGAGTTGTTTGTATTTGGTCGCATTTCTCAACCGATCTTCACGAAACTTGGTAAATGTATTTCGTAATTTGATTTTAATATCTACTAGAAATATTATAAATAAGGAACAATTATTATATATCTTCAAAAATCTCTTGCGGTTAGTGAATTAGTTAATGTGGGATACGTATTTAAACCAAACTTACCACCAACCACACTAAAATCAATACACCTAAGACGTAGCCAAATGATCATGTGTATTTAATGTTGTACAAGAAACTAAAGGAAATAAACTATTTTGATTTTGATTTTTTGAACCAATCAACCAATGCCTCCAATGCCTTTTCAGTACGGTTGCAACACTAACTTTACTTAACCTGTTCGTTCATGTCGATTTACTTAAACATATTTTCCGTACTCAAAGGGTAACGACGAGACTGAAAACTTGTCTTAGGAAAGATTATAGTAGAATATTGCTCCAGTTGTATTATAGCCTTAAATTTGCGACAATGTAAATCACATGATCATTTAAAAAAATATTATTATAACCCCATGATTTTCTTGTGTTTTTCTTATTCAAGGCTCTATCAACCAATCCAAAAGTGTCTGATCCCCGCGAGCCCCCATGTCCGGTATCTCTGTCAAATCGTTCCGTAATTCACCGGACAACTCCTCAAAACTGTTATTATCCAAGTCGGGCCCTCATGCATACGCCATGAGCTGTGAGCTACTTCTGTACGATTATTTCGTTGTTATTGTATGGGGAGGCGTAGTTTTGATATATTTCCAAGCATAGCCAACTATATTGCTACGTGAAGTTAATGGTAACAAGTCTTTGAAAGAATTAAACTGAAGATTTGGATATTTTCAAACTAATATTTGCGCCGTTTTGTTTATTTTATCTAAATAATATTTTGCTTCAAAGTTTAAGATACGAATAAGCTTGCTTACGAAATAGATGATAGACATGCATGAGTTACAGACGAATTCACAAACAAACAACCGTTTGCATGGACTCAGCTTTTGTCACATTTTCGCTGACGTTCATTATTATCAGTTTATAACTGACAAGAACAAGATGCAGCATTATTATGCATTATTAGTCATATTCACAAACGACCCTATGAGACGTATTGTCTCATAGGGTCGTTTGTGAATATGACTCTTATAAAATTCCTTCGTCCTAAGTCTTAAATCAGCATGACACTATCCCAATTGCAAACAAACCAACAAACTTTATCACATCGATAAAGCAGTAATAATAAATGTTATTTATCATTAAACACGGATGTTGTTATATCAAAATATTTCCTAGTCTTCGATAACTTTATCAGTGAGTTACTGTTTTATTTTTAACCGACTTCCAAAAAAGGAAAATTATGTAACGCCTAAGATTATGCAGTTTTTGCTATTATTATTTTGACTTTATAATAAAACTAAAGACTGCATTGAAAGAACTAGTATAGGTCTAAAAGAGGTCTAACTCAAAATCAGTTCAATACAGACACTCGTCCATTTATATTTTATTATTAGTGAGTAAGATAAAGCTGACTAATTTCACTAATCTTGTTTTTCCTTGAAGAAGCATTTAATGATAAATATTAATATGTTTTCGGTAATAATTGTCTTTTCGAATCATGTAGGTATGTCGGCACGTTCCCGCCGCGTGGGAACGAGGATATAATACTGATCGTGATTCACTTTATGTATTTCATATTAAAAGATATAAAAGTTTGTGTCTCAGTATGTAAATGTATAATATACAGCGTGTCCCGACGATGACCATTTAAGCCGAAAATGTGAGAGAAAAACTAAAGTCGTTCAGATGCCTTTTATTACCTCCTGAATTGCGACGATCACAATTCAGTTTTTCAATTCAGATAATTTTCATTATTGATCGAATCACCAAATTTTGTCTAAGGTTTTCGCTATTTTGCATAAGAATTGTTATTTAACTACTTAAAGTTGTGGAATTTGGAGTTTACCACTTTTAAAAATTAGCTCCTGAATACAGATTCGAATCGGAGCGAACCAAAAATGTGGGACATTACAAAAGTAAATACAATTTCACTGATTGAGCAGCTTCTATAAATTCAATATTAGTACATGCAGATTGTTGGGCTGAGGAGCTGCTTAAATTGTTTAAAGTAGGATAGCCTTCAAATTTTGACTTGTATGTTCCGATAGCAATATCGCAAATATTCGTCTGTAAATATCGTCTCGTCAGTGACTAGTTGATCTCAATCGCCTGGATAACCTAGATTCATACCATCATGCCTACACCTCCAGACTGTATAGATATCGGCAGAATGATAGATAGTATACAGAAATATTTAAAATTAAAGCGTAATAGAGAGATTTGCAATGACTATAATAATACTTTACCAATTTCGTAATACATTTTTTTTTTTTTGGTGTAGTGGTGAGTCTCACCTATTGATAGAGTTGTCTGGTCGCCTTAAGGCCTCTAACTTGACCCAACGACTGCTATCAGAGATAACAACCGGGACCGACTGATTAAATTGTCTTCTGAAGCCAGAAAAAGCTCAGACAAAAAAAAATTGCCACATACATTTAGGTCACCCATCCAAGTATTGACCGCGACAAGCGTTGTTACCATTCAACATTGGCAGGTGCAGCTTGGCCAATGGAGTTTTGCTCAACCCTTTTGCTAACCTAAAGGAAAAGATGTTTTCTCTCAGCCACAAACAATTTAACATCTTTGATAAAATCTCACACAGTCATAATATTAATACACAAAATAATATTTTATCTTAGGTTATCGATTGCACAATATTTCGCAATAATTATTGTGTTTATCATGACGTTTGACACGTAGGCAAAATATTATACAATTTTGAACGAATCATGTCGTGTCATGATCCCAGGTGTAACTATAGGTACCTTTAACTACATACCTTCGCGACGGTACCTACCTATAGGTATTTAGTTTAGGATTAGATTGAGTTCTGCGAACGCCAAAACATCTAAGTACCTACGAGTACTTAGCCTACTCTACAGATATTGGTATTTAAGATTATTTGCTTTGTTTCTCAGTACGAATAAGTAATATTGTATTCCACTTATTACTAGGTAAGTACAAAATAATATTGTAGATAAAATCATTAATTTTGAATCGTAGAAAAGAAAAAATTTTAGGTATCTATCTAACACAAAATAATTATAGTTCCTGAAAATATATTTGACGTCCAATATTAACTTTAGAAACAAAAAAGAAACAAAAAATAATTAAAAAAACAACCAAAAAAAAAAAAGAATTAAAGATAAAAAAGACCAAAATAACCTCTACGTAGGTACAGTGCCACCGACTAATTAATCTGTTTTATCATCTGAAGTCGGGCAGCTAAACTAAGTACAATATGGAACCAACCAGTAAAACTGCCCGACTTCAGATGATAAAACAGATTAATTAGTCGGTGGCACTGTACCTACGTAGAGGTTATTTTGGTCTTTTTTATCTTTAATTCTTTTTTTTTTTTTGGTTGTTTTTTTAATCATTTTTTGTTTCTTTTTTGAAGTCGGTTTTTTAATTTTTAAATTAGTTTTTTATTTTACCCTTTTTAGTACACCTACCTACCTAAAAATCAACAATATTGTTACCGTTATTTTAATTATTGAGGAGTTTGCTGATGAGAAGGTGGTTTCAGGTGCCCAATCAATCTGTACTTAGTTCTTTAGGGGTCTATTATTTTTGGTAGAAGTCCAAAATTAGTAATTTATTAAATTCTGGGATACTATCCTGTCCATTATTCCGAAGATACTCATCAGATTCTTACCAAACTTTTATGGGACCACCTCGAAACTTCCACCTTTCCATTAAAAAAAGAACTATATTAATCGGTCAAGCCATCTTCGTGTAATCGATGAACAATTGAATTGAATACAGCGTTTTAAGGAGCATTCCCGGTCCTCACTTCGAAGACCCTCATCAGATCTTCATCAAATGTTTATGGAACCATCTCGGAGCTCCCACCTTTCCATTACAAAAAGAATCATCTCAATCGGTCAAGCCATCTTCGAGTAATCGATAGACGATTGGATTGATTAATGCGTTTTGAGGAGCATTTCCGTTCATCACTCCGAAGATCCTCATCAGATCCACATCAAATTTTTATGGGACCATCTTGGAGCTCCCATCTATCTATTAAAAAAAGAATCATCTTAATCGGTCAAGCCGTCTTCGAGTAATCGGTTAACATACAAAAAAAAAAAAATATTATACATACAGACGAATTGATAACCTCCTCCTTTTTTTTGAAGTCGGTTAAAAAGTATACCTAATAATACCCAAAAATTAATAAATACTTACTTTTTTAGAGTTTCAAAAAGCATTTATTTTGTAGACTTTAAAATACAATTGTAATTCCTAACTTCTTTAGTACCAAAATGTTGAGTTCCCAAAAAGAAGAACTCCTCTTAAATGTCGAATCTCCCAAAATGTTGAATTTCCAAAAAGTGGAATCTCATAATTTTGAAAGGAAACAACCGTTTGGCTTTTTTAGCAACCGTTTGGTGGTTATTTTACGCAATTTCATCCGATTTCATAATGAAACTAACTCTGTCGATCTGTCACTTTCAAACTAATATTGTCAAACCAAATTCGATGGAATCTTGGAGAACAGTATAATATGTGGTCATCCGCTGCCGGGCCGACCACAGATATGGCCACTGTGTTAGATTAGATAGACATGCATTGTACAATTACCTCACGAATTCTAGCCTTCTTTAGCTACCTACTTGTTTATTTTTCGAACCATCAAACATAGCACTTTGGACACCAAAACACGGCATGATTGGCAGGCATCGACCGCAGCGCCAAGCCGCTAGCGCGCGCGGCGCGGCGGTAGCACAGCGCGCGTGAACTGTCAAAAAACTGTCAAAATTATCTACCACATTGCCATGTTACAAATAAAATTCCTAGTTATATAAATATACAAGCTTTAGATGCAGACCACAGATTTTCTCTCACTTAATTTTAAAAACACCTGGTTTGTGGACTAAACTCTTTATAACTTATAGAATATTGATTAAGTTGAAATTAAACTCATTTTTTCGGTTTTAATCACGTTGCTTTAAAATTATTAAGTAGTTCATCGATTTCTTACGTTTCGAGATATTTACATATTTCTTTCTCAGAGATAGACCGTTCGGCAGATAGATCGGCTGACCGCTTTACAAATGACCAACATCCAGTCTGTAGTAGGCACTTTAAAAACTCTATAAACTGTACGGTAGGTAAGATCGTGTGGTCGTCGGTAAATAAAGTTCATGTTTGTTATCTGTTTCTGAGATGTTCACTCTGATACTGTGGCTTTGGAGTACCGGTGTAGGGTGACTGTTATTTTAAGTTTAAAGGAAAGTCTTACATCTAACCACTAGGTCTTTCGAATTAAATTGAATGTCACTCGTTTCACTACAATAACGACCTCGATTTCATCATTGAGGTTCCGTACATCGTTTCATCGTTGAGGTTAAGAATGGGATTCAGTGGAGGCTCAGTAATAGGGTACGGACAGTGGTCTGTCTGACTGTACGTCCGTACTCAGTCTGCCCGTTCGTCTGTCTGTCATCAATCATCATGTTGTATTTTATGAACTGTTTTTTATAGCTAGAGAGTTTAAATTTTCACAGACGATGAATTGCTATCGCTGCTGTAACAACTAATACTTTATAAAACAGAATAAAATAAATATTTTAGTGGCTCCCATACAACACACGTGATTTTTTCGTGATAATTTTACGGCATTCTCAGTGCGCGAGTCTGACTCTAACGCCAATAAAAATCATTAGCGTAACTTCTTTTCACTTCAGCGAGAAAATTCAGTGCGTTAAATCCAAGATCTTGTAGTTTAATTTTATTTTATACTTCCTAAACCGCTGGTCACCCGAGGTCAAGTGTCAAAACTAGTGCGTGATCTATCTGTGAACCGATAGAGACCGGCCCCGCTGCGGCTGGCGGTACTGCGGCCAGCGTCAGACGATCTGTCTGTCCGTCTGTCCTGCTACGTCACACGGTCCGATACGTTCGTACTTAATTATGAAACATTATTGTAATAATACAGGTATGGTGTAAGTAGGTTAGATATGTATAGGTTAATATAGGCACATAAATACCTCTGTGACTTTGACGCTGGAGGATGGAGGTTGCGAGGTCGATGCAAAGATTTAACAATGAAACCGGCTGAAATTAAGATAATTTCAAATCGGTTATTCGACCCTTTTATCTACTATACCAGAAATGCACTTCATCATCCGATCGATGTTCCCGGTTGCATCCCTCTCGGGACCCCGGGGTCCGCTTTCTTCTTTTAAGTCTCCACTTCGCACGATCTTCAGCATCCCGTGTAAATGGCCATTTGCACGCATGTGCCAGAAATGCTAGCTTTGATTAAAATTCAGTGTACCAAACATAGATCAATTTTAATATCTGACTATAGAAAGATGATAATTCAGTTTCTTTAGATGTTTCCATACATTTTTTATTTTTGGTTACCTTACCCAAAAGGTAATCTATCATCAGGTTGTGTAATGGATATCGTTTTTTAACTTGTGTTTCTTATTACGATAACTTCTCGAAAGCATCTTATCATAATCTTATCCTATATAGGTATCTTATTGATTCCTTTACAAAGATCCAGTAAATACTGGTTATTCTGTGACATATTCATATAATAATATCATATGGCTTCTATACACGTAATCACAGTTTACCACTACGTCGCGCGTCGCCGTCTATCGTCATTTTCGTAATACTAAATGCTTTTTACGTATATACAATAAATATAGTCACATACAGTACGTGTAGTGCATTACATTACACATAATTAATTTAATCTGTAATTTTATTTAAAATGTAATTAATTACGTCAAAACTCGTGTTAATCTTTTATACAATAATGTCAAATCATTTTGTAATGTAGGTAGGTAGGTAACTAATGAGAGTTCTTTTCAGATCTGACTGAAAATATTTAACCATTATTATAACTGTGGCGTGTCTAAAATTTAATATTTTCTTTACTTTGCACATATTGTGCACGTAAACCACACGTACTCTATCTTCAATTGACAATTGCATGACGATTACTTGCATCTTGGGTGACACAATCATTCCTGTGTCGAACGCAAACAATCGACATGCTATCGTCAATTGACGATAGCGATTAAGTAAATTAAGGATGCATCTGTAAGATGCAACAAATATGCAGGTCGCTTTTTGACATCTTAACTGAAGCATGTCATAAGCATTAGGAGACTTGTTAGGTACTTCTAACTTATTTTAACATATTTCATCACATTGTGCAATAGGAGTGAGAACTAATAATTTATTGCTATAATATTTATATTCATCTATGAATCCAAACAAATATTTATTGTTAACGTAATACAATAATTTATCAATCGGCTTATCTGATTACAAATATTATTACAAACACAAACTTTCATGACTATGCGTTTTGTGTCACGTACAAATTGTGTAAAATATTGGTAGGTATGTACGTGATGAAAATCCTAGGTATCAGTAGGTAGACCGTGAAGCCGGAACATTCCAGAGAGGCTACATAACAACCAAAATACACTTTTACCACAACCAAAATACAGATTGTTCTAATATGTTGTGTGGAACTGTACCATTTCTGTTATTTTGAGAATTTGTCTTTTTGAGAATCTATCTTTATGAGATTCGGTCTTTCCGAGAACAATCCTATAAATGCATGTAGGAAAACCTTTTTTCTTAAAGTGTCTACTCACACTTTTTCAATTACAATATAAACTACAAAAATGGCTTAAAATAAACTTAACTTAAAAAATGGCTACTAGAGAGTAGTTTTTACACTCCTTAAGAGTTTTATGACTTGCCGATGGTACTGTAATGAATCGTGACAGTTAAGATTTTAAAATAAATATTTAATTTTTGTTTGTTAATATTATGTTTAATTTCCGAATTTTTAAATTTTAATACCAAT
This sequence comes from Idaea dimidiata, assembly GCA_949358125.1. Taxonomy (NCBI): domain Eukaryota; kingdom Metazoa; phylum Arthropoda; class Insecta; order Lepidoptera; family Geometridae; genus Idaea; species Idaea dimidiata. Next base: position 24,960,424 of record OX442333.1, on the reverse strand, counting down.
TTGTGGAATATAATATTTTGACTTGTAACTTACGTTATCAATAAATGATTAAGATTTGATTGTATTTGCAAGCATGGGGTTGAGGTATGAGAAAACAAAGATAAGGTTATTTGGTAGATAGAGGAGAAATATCTAGACGCTGACTTGGCTATAAATACAGTGGAGTGGAAAAGATGACGTGATGTTAAGCTGATCCACATACTCAGTTAAAATATCCCAAGAAAAAGTCATAATTTATGCATTAAAATCAAAATAAATTTTTTACGTGATTTCCTAACTTACATTGAGCATATAGACCAATGTCAAAAAATACAAAAACGGCGTATAGACCATGTGACAGACATTATGGACTTAAACCAAAATAGCTTTAATTTACTAATCTAGTTTTAAATTAACGCATGAATAGACAACATTAATATCACCAACTCAATACACAAATGGGATAACTCAAAAAATGGTAATTTAACACCACAGCGTACTTTCAAAGACGAGTAGCGTCTGATAAACATCTAAAAACATATTAGTTTTCACTCAACTAAACATGTTTTGTCCCTCGTCGGTGAAGCTGATGTTATCGCCGTTTTGTGCAACTTATTCAAGTTATTGCCGTGAGATATTAGCTGCTATTGTTGCTTTTATAATGCAGAACTGTTTATAATGATGTTATTAGCTATATATATATGTATATTATTTATAACTAAAATAGTAATAAGTTTATGTAATTTTTGTATTAAATATATATTTTTCATAATAATCGGCTCAGATAAAGCTGGAACGTATTTTTTTAATAAGGTGTATGTTTACTAAAACCAAAATATGTTTAGTAGATTAGATAAATTATGTTTTTTTCTCTCGTATATTTTATCATAATATATAGGTTCTTTAGGTAGGTAATTTAATTACTTATTTACTTTTGGTTATTTTTAGAGGTTTAGCGTCAGATATATAAGTAAGTTACTTTAGTTTTTAACACCTATAAATAAAATTACATTACAAACCACAAACGGTTTCCATTTACAAAATCCCTTTCCGGCAATACTTACCATAATAATAAGATAAACCGGACACAACCGCAATATAACGAAGACGACACGACATTCGATCATTTTATTTGTTCGCGAAATATAAAAATACCATATTTCCCAAACACTGAATAGGATTTATCAATTATTTGGTCTCTTTGGGCGATACCATCTGCATTCATTGTGGAAACATGATCGGTTTGTTATAACGATATTTGCTAGTTGTTGAGTTATGTCATTGTTGCTCTATGCGGACGATCTGATAACGCCGCCCTTTGTGAGAGGCCTAATGTGAGAATATTAAGTTTCCGACACAATAACGTTTGTTTTCGATTACGGAGATATGAGTTTGACATATTATGTTTGGAGCATAATTTGGGGTGATTTGCCGTCGTATGGAATATGTACGCGGTTCTATGTCCATCTGGTACTTAATAACGACTATTTTACGCGGCATAGTATACTTATTTGCTAGAATAAGCTTTGCCTGCGTTTTTAAAAGCATAAGTTCCAGTAGTCCGTAATACTTTGATAAATATTTTTATGAATATTTTTGATGCTGCTAATTTGAGCCTAATCGTTTGTGTGTAAATATAAATAAAATAAATAAATATTGCACGACATTACACACAGTGCTATCTAGCCCCAAACTAAGCACTAAGCTTGTATGTACTATAATAAATAAGATACATAGAAAACACCCAGAAACAGAAACAAACATTTAAGGTGAGCAGATATATTTGTTCCCGGCGGGAATCAAACCCGCAACCCTTGGCATTACAGTACGAGCTTCGCCTGCCGCGCCACAGAAGCCGTCAAAAGTTCCTTGTAAGTAAATAAACAGTAGATATACTGTACCTAACCATTGATCATACCATAACAGTATACTCGTATAAGTAGATATGACATCAGAAGGAAACAGCAGTCGCTGTTAACGTTACCACTGACTCAATAATGCTATTGATGTTTTAATCGTCATGCATCGAATTCACTGGATGTTCACTAAATGCCACATCCCTGTAAAGGTATAAAGAGAGCGACACTATTCAAACAAAGGAATATATTAGGTAGATCCTAAAATAAAATTCGTAAATTATAATCTACGTTCGCAATTATAATTACTTATAACAATAAAGAGATATATAGCTGAAAAAACATTATTTAATAACGTATAGTGTGTCCCAATTTCGCAACAAAAGGACTCCCGTAGACTAGCAGCAGTCTAGCATGACTTAATGTCAGATGATATGAAGTCGTCCGATAGTTCCCCGATTAATAACTTAATGACTAGCGAAATTCAAGATTTAGATAATATTTATTACGTTAATTGATTGATAATAGTCATGGTTGCGAGACTTGCGAGGCCCAGAGCAGATATAGAGTAGAGGAGATGTTGTATTCAGATTTCTCTATTATAAAACGAGTGACAATTTTCGGTTGAGTGTGAGGTTTAAGATCCGCCCTCTTTTTTATTTTATTCATCTACAGGTCAATAGCAGAACTGCTTGCTTCGGCAGTAAAATCAAGACTGCATAGTAGTCAAAATACATAGTGTAACTACCCCAAACTAGAGAACTAGAGGTCGTATGTCACGAGGCCTACCTGATAAAGGCATGTCCTCTTTGTATAATTATGGTCCGTGTCGCGACTCGCGCGGAGACTCAGACTCGGTTAGACTTGTTGTCCGAATTACTGTTACTAGTCTGCTACTGCTACTGGCATGACCGTCTAGAAACACAGGCAATATCTTTGTATGTATGATTATAGAACGAAACGTATTTCTTTGTATGTATGCAAATAATGTTCTCTAATGGGTTTTTATACGGGTTTTATTCGGAACCGCATTGTTGTGTTCAATTACTTTAATTATATTTGTTCGGTGGAAACTTCGTCGGCGTCCGTCACGCGACTGCAAACTTCTAATGTAAGCGGGACAACGTTATACTGTAGGTACGTATTGGATGACATACAGGGTGTTTTATTCTGTTCAAGATTCGAATTCAATTAGATTTTACATGTATGTAAGGCCTAGCTGTTGTAGGGCTGATTCCGGAAAACACACAGTTAAACTTTAACTTTCAGATTTCACATGATATTTGTTTATTTATTTTGTCATTTTTGTTTTGAAACAATTTAGTATGTCTTCGGAACGCAAACCTCCAATAACAAACTGTATTTTATAATTTAGGTTTATTTATGTTACAAGCTACAATAGCTTACAATAATCATAACTATTTTCAATAGTCGTGCAATTTGTTTCGTACCACATTGTATTCCTAGATGCAAATGTGACAGCATCTTTGATTTAAAATTTAAAAAGGCTTAAATAAAATTAACAATTAATTTTGACTCGGATTTTGTGTTTGAAAATTAAGGATTACATGAGTCAAAAACAGAATCAAATCTATTGCAGCTACCTACCTATCATTGGCAGTTCTAAATGTGAAGTTTTGTGTATTTGTCTGTGTAAGTATGAATATACACGTATACAAATGTATGTTGTCGTATATAACTCGTTTACATTAAAAATTATCGATCTATTTTCATTAGTCTAATGTCACAGGCATTAATGCACCATGTATAATAGACAAATAGTATATGGATTTAAAGTTGCTAAATAATCTCAATTTAAACAGTAGAGGAAAAGGCCATCAATTATTATTATTTTCCTAAAAATACTTAGTTTTATTTGGAAACTTGTATACAATTATTTTATTTACATGAAAGATTTACGTTTACAAAATTAAAAAGGAATTGCATTATAAATGTGTTATAACGAGTATCATAAATTCCAACATATTTTTAATTATTGTAATTTAGTTTTGAATTGTGAAAAACACTTGAAAATAAAACATGGTGTTGTATTATTAGAATTTTATAACTCTAATCACCCCATAGATTATGTAGGTATACCGCTAGAAAATAAGAGCCAAATGTTTTCAGGCATACAGCAGTAACCTGTAATTACAGAAATGGATACCTCATCGCGGCTAATACGTACGGTCAGCAACAGCAGCGGTTGTCGGCGAATGACAGGGAGCGTCAGCAGCACAATGCAACACCGAGTCACGCTCGTTAAACACGCCCCAATTACTAGTACCGATAGCAATACCAACCGAAAAGTACAGATGGCAAAACAGGTTACCTACGTATCCTAGTTTTTTTCTTTAGAAATGGGTTACAGTTTTAAAATCAACCTACTAGATCCTAGATAGATCGATGCCGACAAACAGACAGACAAGAAAGTGATCTTATAAGGTTCCTTTTTTTCGTTATGAGAAAGGTACGGGACCAAAAATATGCCACATAAAATATTTCATCGCAATCGGTTCAGTGGTTTTTGCGTGAAAGAGTAACAAAGTCACATACACACATACTTGCAAACTTTCGCGTTTATATTATTAGTAAGAAGTAAATAAATATTGTACCTACAGCATTACACACAGCGCCATTTAGCCCCTTAGTAAGCCAATAAGCTTGTGACTAGGCAACGGATATAATATTATATAATTTTATTTTTTAAATATCTATTATATATAGAAAGTCACCCAGACCAGATACATTTTTTTTTAAACGTGAATATTTGCAGTCGAGCTTTCGGCCGACGCGCCACACAGGCTGTCAAAGATGTAACATAAAGATGTTATTGCCAATTGTTATGCTATCCGTACCTACCGTAGTATCAGCGGCACACAAGTGGCGGGCGGCGGTACCGTCAGCAAAAGAATCATCGTCGACGGGTGAACGCGGCGTTTTTGTACACTCTTTGTTTGGTAATCATAACGTAGCCGTATGCTCCTATAATAGCGATGGGAACTCTATTTTAGGTGTTAGCGGCTTTAATTAATTGTATTAACTACTCATTATGTCTTTACAATAGAGATAGCTTTGTTATACACGACTAGCTGTGTTCCGCGGTTTTACTAGGGTATTGTTTCCCTCACACACAGTCGGCACCAGTGAACGGATATAAGCATGGAAAAAGCCTTCCCATACTACCTCACCTCAAATAATAGCGCCAAGACTAACTCAGATATGAAGTATGTATACACAACTACACACCAAGCTACCAGCTAAGCAATTGGACCTTTGTTTATATTTTCACCAATTGTGTGTTCGTCCTCGTGTGACAACGAGGACGGCGGCAATACGCCGATCCGAGTACAACCGAAGTGACAGATGATTGTGAAACATCAAACTAAATAAAAGGACAACATAAGGTCAATAACCTCGAGCTCTCAGAAACAGCTGATATAAACTTTAAACTTTAAAGCTCAAATAAACTTTAAACTTAAAATTTTCAAAAAGTACTTCGAATTTCAAAAAGTCGTAGAACAAAAGTTGTTCGCCTACACCTCTAGAACTACTCACTTTCGGCTTAAAAAGGCATACCCGTTATACCTTGTATATTTCCTTGTTAAAAATAAAAATATTTCTAAGTGTTAAATTGCCTACAATGCTTTAAGACTTTTGTGACCTTTTTTACATATAAGAGACCGAACACAGAAAATAAATCAGTATGAAAGATGGGCAACTGTTAACTGTGCCCTACAGGTAAACTGTAGTAGTAAAAAAAAAAGTAAGTAAAAAATATATTAATTTGGTTTTTATTAGCTAAGAAAGTGTAAATTTAATCCATTCTAATTATATCCGAGAAACGTAACTACTGGTCCCGTCTCCAATACAAAAACTAATCCTAGATAGGCACTATTTCATAATGTAAGAAATAATAGTAAAGTTGTGGTCTACGGTGAATTTAATCCATTATTTAATCAGCGGGAAATGGGCACCGGCTTGTATCAGGCGGGGCGGCGAGCGGCGGCTAAAGTGTTGATGAAGCCGTATCGGTAATGGCTCGGAATCCGACTGTTGTACGAATTAAAATATTAATACTCTGGACGCATTAGCTACCTACTATATACGGTACTTTATTGGGGGCTATAAAAAGTATACGTTGTCGTCCGACATGATTATGTTTCTCTGACGAAGCTTTTCGTCGAATCTTTTTACATGAGATTGTATTTGACTTCATATCACCTGATGGAAGGCGACGATAATATAGACTAAGTAACATGCTTGCCTAGAAAAAGACCTATTCATATAAATATCCTATGGAAAGTCATTATGACTCAAAATAACACTGCCTAAATAAGTAGTAGTGTAGTACCTACGCCTAAAAAAATCTAGAGATCTAGATAATTACGTAACTAAATCAGAAATATATTTCAAAAAGTTTAGAATTGATAAAACCATTTTTTTTACTGAGTTTAATCGTGATTTTATTCATGATTTTTAAACGAACCGAGCTTTCGCCAACTTAAAGCTCGGTTCGTTTAAAAATCATGAATGAAAATGCGATTAAACCCGGTAAATAAAGTGTTTTATTATGCAAAATCGCGAAAACCATAGAAGTTTAGAATTGATCACAAATTACGTATAAGGAACGGTTTAAATTAGATTACCACATATAGATATTTGTCGGACGCGTAGCCTCCGATAACACTCGTCGTAGAACAATGGAGACAGTAACCCGGCTATCAGCAACTCGCCGGCTAACAGCGCAGTGCCGTCAACATCTCGCCCGGACAATTAATATTCAAATTAATATGTATTTGAGACGATACTCTAAATAGCTCCGTCTCTATAAGCCCGTCCGGCATTGGACGCCGGACGGAACGCAAGCGTGCGATAGTCAGGACACCTATTCTATAATAATAATCATCATCATCAACAGCCTGTTGCAGTTCACTGCTGGACATAGGCTTCTCCAATTGCACGCCACTTAGATCTATTTTCGGCTTCTCGCATCCAGTTTGTTATAATAATAATAAATCTAAATAAATTCTTTTTTAAATGTGTCATTTTTTTGTGGTTTTTTTTCCATATTATATAAATGTTGTGTATTATCTTTTGTGTTATGTTTTTTTTCCAAATTTTTTTTTTCTATTGCATACTGTTGTACTTTTTTTATGCATAACTCTTATAAAAACACTTAGAACCAGAAACAAACAGTTATGATCAGTATACATAAGTATATGTTACTCGACGGGAATCAAAACCGCAACTATGTTCGTTACAGCCGAGGGTTCGCCCGAAGCACCAGAGGCCGTGCCGTAGCACTTAGTGCAGCAGGGTCTAGTGGAAATGCGGCCCACCGTTCCCGGTTCCAATGCGGAATGTTTACGATCTATAACGGACTACTAATGTAGGCTATATTGGCTACCAACTAATGCCTTCTGTTTTATATACAAGTCGTTGATAACACTACAATTTATGTAAATAATAACTTAGTAATATTTCGTAATTTGTTTTTATTACTCAAGGCATATCCACTAGAAATAGGTATATTAAAGAAAATTTTGAAGATGATTTTTTTAATATTTTAATATTTTCTAATAACTAACCCCCTTACTTATAAACCTTGCATATTTTGTTTGCAATACATAGCAGTTAAATAAGGCAAATCGTTACTTATAAACGCATCATAATGTTAATCAATACACAAATCTTGCACAAAGTGTATTTAGAAATTAGGCAGACGACGAACTGCATTCATAGCCCAGTCAAATTGTCATTCGAATGTATGGGATCGTATGCGAAAGTTACGACCCCATAAACAAATCCGATAGCTATGATTTTTTGCGGGTTTGTTCATGATGTTGGACTAAAGAATAATCCAAGTTTGTGACCTTGAGCGCCGAAAGCAACTATGTTAAAAAACGAAAAAAAAACACGAAAATATCAGCCATTTTTCAAGTAAAGTTTTCATTGTTCAAAGTAGACTAAATTTTCCATAATATGAGACTAGAATTGTTTTTAAAGACTCATTAGGTTTTGAGAGCGTTTAGTTTTCTATAGCTTTTCTTGAACTTTGTAATATTTTAGACATCAATCGAAGAACTCCAGCGATAGGATGAAGTTCCAATCACGGTTCCAATTACTTGAATCCTCTCTCCAGGGGGTGGATATCCACGTTACAAGGCCTCAATCCCAAAATTATGGCCAGTCTGCCTCTAAACACCTCTTGCGGATAAGTTATAATCGCAAAAATATGAGTTTTTTCGATTATTGACAAAGTTGTGTTCGGCGCTCGAGGTCTCAAACTTGGATTATTCATTAGGCTAACATCACAAACAAAAATCAGTCTGTAAAAATCAGATCTCCCGGATTTAATGCAAATGCTGATGTATAAAACTGGACTATTATGTAAGTATCCGGTTTTATTGGCGCGCGATCGCGGCATGTCTTTATTTCGCGTAAAAGTTAACTGTTTTCAAATAATTGTTTGTCTTACCAAGGTCTTACCCCTTTCTTTGAGTTGTAGGAGAGGCCTACCTACCCCGTAGTGATTACATTAATTAAACTGAGATACCTATATAACGACAACGACAATGTTATCTATCTGACTAGATAGATAACATTCCAGTGTATGCGTTCCGGTTGGAATTGAAAGAACAATATTTTATTTAGTTTTCAGAGTTCCGTACTCAAAGGGAAAAAAACGGCAAACTATTCACAGCATCACAGCACACATCACAGTTTCCCTAAAGGTACTGATACACAGCTGTCCATCCGTCTGTCTGTCACCTCTCCAGGCTATATCTCATGAACCGTGATTAGCTATCAGCTCTAACAATTGAAATCACAGATGATGTATACATTTCTGATGCCGCTATAACCACAAAAACAAAAAAATTAGTGGAGCAAAGGTTTTATTAATTCTATAGCAAAATCATCTCTGATTATGAGATGCCTAAAATAATTTGATGCTGCATGTAGTATAATTATTATAAGCTTCCTCTATTACCTAATAATAAAATTTCGTTTTGAGAACAAGAGACGACAAATAGTCGCTCGACAACATGTTTTTCGTGCTCGTATATGCTACCATTCGAAGTATGTTCAAAAAAAGAAACAATTTAAAACTTATTCAACATTTCCCCAATCACCTTTCACAGTAAGTAAATATCCGGCCGAATGGCTTATTTATACACGGTGTATCGTAATGAAGGTCGTTTAGATACAGCGTGTCGGACAAAGTGTTCCGGCACATACTAACTGAGGTAATTGAAACTGTAACGACGTTCTTCTAATATCAGACTTATATTATTCTATTAAATTACCACTGGAATTTTAAAATATTTATATACTTACTGTTTAGAGTAAACTATACTTCGTTGTTTGGATTTAGTTGCGTTTTTGGTTTAACAATCCAACCGAACACTAGATTATTAAATGTCTAATAATATGAAATCAATATCCCAAATTCCCAACTACAAATTAAGCAGAGTATTATTTTTTCCTCGTCGAAAAATCATCAATTTACCTTTTTAACCCTCTTAATTCTGTAGGCATATCAGGATAGGATGATAACAATTAAAAAACTTAAAATACAATTGAAATCGAAAAGAAGCCACTAAATATATCAACTTTAACAGTCGCAGTCGGGGCCCATTATTGGAAAAGTTTCTTTTGGTCTAGATTCTAGATATTCAAACGGGGAGCCTGCAAAAAACCTAAATTATAAACCCAACCCTAAAGGGCTCAAGTGCACATACAGACAAACGGAAGTTAAGTGTAAAATTAAGCCTTATGTGTGCACCGTGGTCAATAATCTATTTATGTCTATATGTTACGTTACTCAAGCGACATCAACACGCGGCGTGGCGTGTAGTAGCCAGCGGTTTACGACCACCACATAAGTGATTACATTAATTTGATTGACGTGTTAACTACAATTAGAGATATAGATTTTAGAAAGTTTTCTGTTGTTAAGATTGTTTCACTATTTTTGTGTGGAGATATTTTAGTGGTTTAGAAGTGAAGTCAATGACAATGACGTCACGTAATTTTCAATTTTAGAACCTTTATGAGAATAAATGAGCCAATAATAAGCTATAACGGGAGGTGGTTCAGCTCTTATAAGAATAGAATAGAAAAACATTTATTGATAACACACACATAAGTAACAAACAATGGAACACAATTTTTTTCACATAGATAATAATATAAGACAAAACAAAGATCACAATAGACAATAAGACAATTTAATTTTCTGAAATATATTAATTTTATCATGAGTATACAAGATGTAACGGGCAAGCCCTTTTAAGCCGAAAGGCGGTTGTTCTAGACGTCTAGGCGAACAACTTTTGTTCTACGACTTTTGAAAATTCGAACTTTTTTTTGAAAATTTTGAGGTTTTTGTTTCACTGAAAAAACAGCTGCTTTTGAAAATAAAGGTAATTGAAGGTTTGATTGTAGTAGACCAAACTAAATGAAAGGACAACATAAGGTCAGTGACCTCGAACTCTAAGAAACAGCTGATTTTCAAGTAAACTTTACACTTAAAATTTTCGAAAAGTACTTCGAATTTTCAAAACTCGTAGAACAAAAGTGGTTCCTCTAGACGTATAGAACAACCCCCTTTCGGCTTAAAAGGGCTTGCCCGTTACATCTTGTATTATTTACCACGTGAAATATAAAAATAGACATTAAAATCTCACTTTCTATAATAATTGAATCACGTTAGTAACGGTGCATTCTTTCCCAAAAACATTATTATTATTTATATTAAAATATAAAAGAAATTTAAAAAACTAAATATATTGCATGTTTTTATTGTTCGTAAACCATAAGTTATAAAAGATCATTTTAGGGTGGGCGCATATCGGCGGCGTCCCTTGCCGAAAAACAGCCGTGATTTATAGAAATTAATACAAAATAAGCTTTACAAGAGCGATGAGTCTTATAAGCTACGCATAAAGTTCAAAATAGAAACAAGAGGTAGTCGTTACAGTTGTAATCGGTATTTGACTTTATTTATCTATTAGTAAGGTTTTTGTAGTAGAATCCCACAGATTTGTTCGGCACAGAATGCGTAGCAAATGTGACATCTCAATTTGGATGTATTGTCTGTGGTCACAATGGCGGCCTGTGTACACGCCATTAAATAAATCACCGTGTATCCGCGACTTGCCCCTTGTAATGAACCCTAGTTTCAGGGCAGATTCTCTAGGATCTGGGAAACCACGTTTGGTTTTGGTAATAAAAATGTTTTGTCGTGAATGTGATACGGAAGTCAGTAATCCCACATGCTGATAATAAATAATGATGTTGTTTGTGTTTTATTTTATTTCAGGACTGAGGGCTATAGTTTGCCGTAGTACTTTTAATAATTGCGATAAAATCTTAAAAACTGAAATAAATCAATTAAATCTGAAATATTAGGACGATTTGTAAATGTTTATCTAAGTAGTTACATGCGAAAAATTTATGACTTTTCGGACAGTTTTGTCATAATTATATTTGCATGTAAATGAATAAAAAAGCAGTATAAATATTCAAATATAATAATGAAAGCAGTATAAATATCCAATATTTTTTTAACGACATTACACACAGCGCTATCTAGCCCCAAGCTAAGCACCAGGCTTGTGCTATGGGTACTAGACAACGGATATACTACATATTATAGTTTGTTTTGTAAATATATACATACTATACATAGATAACACCCAGAACCAGAAACAAACATTTATGGTCAGCAGAAATATTTGTTCCCGGCGGGAATCGAACCCGCAACCTTCTGCGTTGCAATCCGAGCTTCGCCCGCTGCGCCACAAAGGCCGTCATTTAAAATTAAACGGTCTCTCACCCGAATACAGAAACGATACTCAATTATTTAACGGCCTTTTAAACAGTTAAGCAGCTCTTAAACTCAAAATTCGTATACTGAAACGATACTCAAGCGTCACAAATAAGCAAGACTTACAATTACGAACTTCTCAAATTACTCGTACTTAAATGCCAAATTCGAATACTGGAACGTCGCTCAACGCAAATGGACTCTCAATTAGCTGTCAAATCGACGTGAGTAGCTGTTAGATCTGAGAGTGTTTTCGACCGGTCTTAAAATTTGTACAAAATGTCTTTATCCTCATTATCCTCACTTTTGGATCATTCATTTGAAAAATATAATAATAATTAAATTCCGTGCGCGGTTTCGCATATCCAAGGAGACAGTTTTATATCTGGATTCAATGATTGGCAGTGCTTTGCAACCAGTAACCAAAAGAAAAAGTCCAATTCAATCAGTGGACCAACTGCTCATCACCCTTTACACTTATTGGCAGTGCGTACAAGAAAGGTGGAGGCGTGACGCTTTGTACGCGAAATTGGAACGTTTACCAGATGAGGATGGCGACCGACCGTACCCCTCGTGGTCTTATAATAAAAAGGGCAAGGGGGAACAAGCTCATGCAATTCCTGCGAGCACTCCCCGAAGTGAATTCTATAGAAGACCGAACGGCTAGCGACCTCGCGACGATGTCCCAAACTCGAAAGGCGCGACTCGACAAGTGTCAAGAGCATCAAGTTGGTATTTAGCTGTTCCATCCCAAAGGTGACAACAGTACTCCATGCACAACTGGACCTGTGCTTGGTACAGATTCAGAAGCTGTCCTGGTCTGAAGTACTGCCTAACCTTGCCAAGGATTTCTAACTTATTTGAAGCCAACTGGGCTCTCGACTCAACAAAAGGCCCAAAGTTAAGGTCTGCTGTGAGGGTAACACCAAGTAATTCCAATCTGTCAGTCAATGGTATCGACCCATCCCGGAAAGAAGGAGACAGCTGGAATGGAGTCCGTCTTGCCGAAAAGAGACACGCCTATATATACACGATATATATGCTAATTACATAATTAATCTTAAATTAAGGACTCAACTACTGTAATAAAACTTGTTTGTATGTACTAGAGGTATTATGCCTTGTTTATTATTATATTGTAAGTTCATAAACTGAATTTGATTTAACATACCTCAGTTCAATATTTATACTCTATTATATATTATTTAGTAGTAGTATAATTCCACACCAACTAACCATTTCGACAAGTCATAAGACAGGAACACTAATAAATTCTGACACTTCATTTGGGAATTTTATTTACTTTCATAAATTTATTTGGATAGAAACCGAAAAAATAATGAAACAATAGCATATTTTATAGGATATCTTTGCTAATGATATACAGGGGTATGGGTGGAAGAGACCTATGTGTCAGATATGCTGATTCAACTTAATATAATATATTATTTAATATTAATGTTTTGTAAGTGAATCTGCAATAAAGGCTTAACAATAATAATATAAAAATAAAAACAAATAATGAGCAAAAATCTAGGTATTTATTTTTTAATAATTCCACCTCTAGTTCTGCTTTTCAAGTAAACACTTCCTCTCCAATCTGTGCCTTTCAAGCGTACATTTCCTCTCCAATCTCGCATTATTCAATTTCAAATTGAAATATTTTGCTTTTGTTGTCATTGCATCTGGGAAAAAAAGCTACAATTACTTTTATTTTAGCATAATGATTTAAGCTATGTTCCCGGTTGCATCCCTCTTGGGATGTTGGGATCTGCAGCACCTATAATCCTAATAGGAAAACTTGGACTTGAACGGAGTTGACGGACATTCAAAGACAGAATGTTCATGGTTTTTATAGTTGAGGTAACATCTTACTTCTTTATCAATTCTAATAACATTTCTTTGTCGTTGTTCGTGTAATTACTTCCTTTTTTCTTCTTCTCTTCCATTTTTTCACTAGACAATTATTAACTATAAAATTGCATAATGATCTAAGCTATGTTCCCGGTTGCATCCCTCTTGGGATGTTGGGATCTGCAGCACCTATAATCCTAATAGGAAAACTTGTGAACGGAGTTGACGGACATTCAAAGACAGAATGTTCATGGTTTTTATAGTTGAGGTAACATCTTACTTCTTTATCAATTCTAATAACATTTCTTTGTCGTTGTTCGTGTAATTACTTCCTTTTTTCTTCTTCTCTTCCATTTTTTCACTAGACAATTATTAACTATAAAATTGCATAATGATCTAAGCTATGTTCCCGGTTGCATCCCTCTTGGGATGTTGGGATCTGCAGCACCTATAATCCTAATAGGAAAACTTGTGAACGGGGTTGACGGACATTCAAAGACAGAATGTTCATGGTTTTTATAGTTGAGGTAACATCTTACTTCTTTATCAATTCTAATAACATTTCTTTGTCGTTGTTCGTGTAATTACTTCCTTTTTTTCTTCTTCTCTTCCATTTTTTCAATAGACAATTATTAACTATAAAATTAAAGAAGAAAGATGATTATTATCCAAAGAAAATTTTCTCCTCTTTCACTGATTGACGCGCGTGATTCATGTGTCACTGTCAAATAAGTTAAAACGTTTCGTTCTACACTAAATACGATTAGCGCGCTGGTTATGTTTAAATAACAAACGACTTATTTTTTTACTTGAAAAATAACTTTGAAACTAAAAAAGCATCGAAATACAATTAAAATTGTAAAAAAAACTTAAACTCAACTGTTCTGTCGGATAATTAAACTAAATGTTTATCTAAAAAAATTTACTCATCCAAATAATCCTGCGTGGAACGAATTCACAACGTAAAGTAATAAAATAAAATGTGTTAGTTTATTGAGAACAAACTTTTTAGATCAATATTGCCATAACGTAAAAATTTAACAGATACTTAGCTAATCATTGTCTCAAGTCGCCGAAGTCTCGTTTGAGAATACCACTTAAATTGTGAGAGATGCTTAAATTTAGGAAGCATTCAATTGAGTGACTGATGTAAGTATCGTTTCAGTATTCGGGTGTCTGTCTTATAAGCAGCTATTACAAGTTTGTCTACAAGATATACCAAGTTCAAGCGATGCTAATCCCGTAATCTTTCCATCAACATACAGAAAGTCACACATTTTCGTAGATATTTGTTTTAAAACAGACCCGTTGGAACAACAAACTTTAGGTAGAACTATTTTCAGTTGTATAATAAGTGTTTAACAGAAATAGGTTTTATTGCTGGATTATAGTGAAATGCATAGGACTCATTAGGCTAACGGGCAGCTTCAAATTATTTTAATTACAACGAATGTCATCGTTATTCTGAAGTTATTTTATTAAGAAGCTTGACAAATGCGCAGTTAGCAATGATCAGCTTACAATTAGGTTGTGTTACAGGTGATGGGTTATTTTTATCCGATTTATATAAAACTAACATAATAAATGTGAAAGTTTGTTTGTAGGTAAGTAAACCATGCAGTATATATATATAGCACGATTGAAGGAGTAACAACCTGACAAGATTGTTATGAAACTTCGTACGCAGATAGATGGAGACCTAGATTAACACATACCACTGCGGCCACTTTTTATCCCGTTATTTCCAATAGTTATATACCTATCAATACACGTCTTCCCATCCCGTGATCATTTCGGGTGATAAAACAGTTCAGAATTATAATTGTTAGGGACATTGATAAATGTTTATAAATTAAAAAAAAACGCCATCAAAACTGAAAAAACCTAACATCGCGAAAACAGACGTAAAATCTCCAAATATGTTTCTTAATAATGCTGACGTTTCCGAACGTCTCCAACATTTAGTCACGCTGGTAATGTTACCCAACATGGCTACATTTAAAAAACCAAGGGTTGCAACCCCTCATACTTACAATTTGAATTATTTCATTATTAACAATACATTTCACCCGTTTTGAAATATGATTTGCCGCCGCCATATTTTTTTGTTCCCTGCTCAGGCGCAGATATTTCACACTCACACAGACACATATATGTATTTTTAACCGTAACTAAATTGTATAAAAAAGTTGTGGCGTTTTAATTTCTTTATTTATTGAAGGAACTCCGTGTCTAATATATGCAATACCGGTTTTTTATAAGATAAATATATTTTGACATATAAATGTTAGTGGATCGGTGTCGGCGATCAGTGAATATCTCCGACATTAAGACTTGTGATAGCATCAGTTGAATAACTAAATACTTTAATGTCCGAACTAATATCTATGACATTTTAGACTTTACGTTAATTGACTCTTACGTTAGTAAACAACTCTTTAGAGATCGCAAAGTATTATCATTGAAATAAACGTTTCACGTCAATAATAGGTACATAGATTTTAAAATTACATGTTATTTTAACATACATTGAAATAATGACAGGATAATAATTACGAGTCAGACTAGCTTAAGGAAGACGAGAGCTGTACCATTGTCACAAAAAAAACACGTGTACTGTATGGGAGTCCCACTTTTATACCTACTTATTTTATTCTATTTATAGTTATTTATTATTATAGCTGCAACAGAAATAACCATAATAGCTATCACGGTTCATGAAGTCCAGCCCAGTGACAGACAGACATACAGACGGAAAGTAGAGTCTAAGAAAAACGGTCCCGTTATTACCCTTTGGATACAGAACCCGAAACAGTTTCTATATAATAAAACTGTATGAAATAACAACAGTGCGGTGTGGTAGGGGTGCGCGCACGCAGGGCCCTCGGAGGCTGCGCCCGCGCTGCACAGTCGCCCTACACGCAGACAAATATTTGTAAATGTTTTATTTTACACCACCAAACGGAGGGGGACATTTGAGTTATAAACTTTGGCGATTATTGTGACAAACGAGAAAGAAAATAAAAACTAGGGACTTACCCATAATTTATTTAAACAAATCATTATTTATTAATATCATTTATTTTTTAGATTGCTTCCTACACTTGGAAGACTGATTATTTACGAAATCTTTCCAAAAATCAATATTTATTCAATGCTAATATTTATTATGACAACAATGCTAAACTGCTTACACGCAGCGAGCGTTTTTTTGGACGAATTGTTTTAGTTCAATCACCTTAGTCCAATTGATTTATGTTTAATTTTAACTAGAACACAATATAATTTGACTAAAACACAATTTGTCCATAGACGGTTAGATTTAAATATAGGTATCTATTGTTTGTTGTTTGGTATTAAGTATTTATGTCGGGAGACGTAGAACTGCTAAAAATGAGAGAAAATGAATTCAACGCATTATGAATTGAAAAATCAACCCTTAGTAAAATAAAATAATTAGTCAAAAGAGATAGATCTCCTATAACTTATACCACTGCAATTAGCAGTATTGTTGCCACCCTAATCACAGGCGAAGCCGGGACGCGAATGTATATCGAATTATGTTTGCACACATGCTTACGAACAGACAGACGCGGGGATTTAACCCGATTTTGTTATTAAGTAGGTATATGAAAGGTTTAGAAAGTGCACTTATATAAAAACTAGGTAAGGCATTAATTGTACTTCTTTATTCGCGTTATTGGATTGAAATTAAACTCATTTTCCGCTTTTAATGGCGTGTAGTTTATTTTTTTATTTAATCCAAGTCTCCAGCTATCTGAAATTCTAATTTCATCGCAATCGGTTAAGTCGTTTTTGCGTGAAGGAGTAATAAACATACTTCTTACACTTGAACTTTTTTCTTAAATCTCATTGATTGATCACATGGTTATTTTATCTCGTAATGAGCAGAAATCGTGTAAAAAAAGTGTGTCTTTATAATATTGAAATTTTATAATTTATATTGCCAATTTATAATCAAAACAGCAAACTTGTATAAATACGTTACGTGAAGTTTAACGTGGGTACGTAGCTGTATAACTATTCCCACTTTTCCTTCTAAAATTTAAATATATATACCTACTTATATGTATATATACTAATAGTGTAAATGTGTCTGTCTGTCTGTTATGCTTTGACCTCTAATGGCCAACACAAAAATAGATGGGACCTTGGATTAAGACATATAGGCTACTTTTTGATAACTAGATATTCCCGCGGGATCGGGATTTACGCGGGCGAAACTGCGGGAGCAGCTAAAGTAGATATCTATGTTTTGAATTTTTCATCTAAACTTTTAATAACCTATAATCGCCTCCTACCAATGAAACTCACATTATAACATAGACAAAGCCCGGATGACAAGCGCAAGCTTAGATCCTTGTAATTAATGCCTCGTCCACACGCGACGTTAATTCAATGCTCGAGCGTTAATTGTCGCACCTAATTAATTATAACGGTGATAATGTTGTTAAATATTACACACTTACTTAAAATAGTAATGTTTAGCTGTCTTATAATTCTGTTTTAAGGAAATAAGTACGTTTTATAGGTACATAGGTTATGTATAATTTTAAATTGTGTGAGGTGTTTTTGAATTATTCTACTTACCATTTTTTCAGTGTTAAAATTTATTGACCCCACTTCAAAAGATGAACAAAATAACTTCAACTACATACAGTCCCACCGATTTATCTGTTATGTATAATTGAAGTCGTGCAGCCAAACTACAATCTGGATCCACGCGATGTCGGTTTTTTTTTAATTATTCCTAGCAATTTCTTTAATCAGTAGGTACTGTTTAATATTTTATTTATTTAATAATAATAAAGTGACCATTCAAATATAATAAAAACTGGTTACAAATAAAAAATCACCCTATTTTGAAAATAAAAAACCATGTCAGTCGAACGCGTAAAACGTGAATATAAACGTCAGAAGTGACAAGCGCACTGCGCAGTGACACGTTGACGAACAAACAGACAATAGAACAAACGCACACTAATTTCTTATGGTTCCTTAACTTTCAATGAAACTGGTAAAAATCATAATATAACACAACCAAAAATCACCCTTACAGTTCTATCCTTTCTTATAAACGGGATATAACTGTGTTACTCTTTCATGCAAAAACTACCAAATCGATTGCGATGAAACTTGAAATTTAGATACCTGGAGATCTAAAAAAATAGATAGGCTACTTTTTATCCCGATATTCCTGCGGGATCGGGACTTATACAGGTGAAAATGCGGGGCGCTACTAGTGTCACTGATATGACAATACGTCTGAATATCGGTTGCGCAGTAGGATGTCAATGAGATTGACTTCCGCACAGATAGATGCGTACCCGCACATTACAACTAGCGCTCTTTATTCAGGACATGTGCATTATATTTTAAAACTTGATAGGGTGCGCTTTGTATTAAATTTTAATGTAACAATATTGATATGATTACACTTCCTTATGGATTTTGTTACATGTTTCAAAACTAATATTATACACGCAAAAGTAACTCTGTCTGTCCGTTTCGTTTTCAAGCCTAAACGAGGGAACTGGTTTTAATGAATTTTGGTATAGCAATATCGATATATAGGACGTTTTAATTCAATAAATTGTTGCTCGCTGCCAAACAGTATGTCTTTAGATTTAACTCAATGAATTTGTGGACCAGTTGAATTTTGATAAACATTTCTAGAAACCAAACGTGTTTCTTTTTAATTAATTTCACAAACAAGTTTAAAAATAACACTATGTTAAGAACTAAAACAAATAGAAAACTAATTTTAAAGTGACAGTAGCGTTTGTGATAAAACCACTAGTTTCTATTTGAGCTTATCCAATATTTTATGAAGAAATAAGTTTCATTTTAGCAGATCATGTAGTTAATCTATTCTTTCCATAATGAATAACTAGGTATATTTTTTTAATGTAAATATTGATTTCGTTAAAACATTATCTAATTGAATTAAAGTAGCGTATTCATCTAGGTATTTTACATCTATCTAACCTAATACTGTAGAGACATCTAATACTGTTCGTAACATGTATGTTGGGGGGGGGGGTAATAATATCTAGAAATATTAGACCGATTTTGACGAAATTAAATAATATAAATAAAATAGATTTATTGCAGGCACAGGTCCCATGAAACATAAAACTAGTAGTACAAAAAAAACATAACAATTACAGTTATTTATAGTTAACATACTAGGTATGCGGTAATTGATAGGTAACTCTATATCTAAAGTCAAAACCTATTATATAAAGATACGTTGCTTCTTTGAGAGTAACACGGGCGACGTTTTATTTCGATGGTTTCACGGGACACGCATTGCTACCCGCTGTAAGTAAAAATAAAGCAACAGAAACTTAGGATAAATAAGTAACTACTCATATAATGTAAATCCGAAAATACTAATCGGGAAACAAATTCGTAAGATAGCTGGGAAACTGTGTAAAGCTGCGAGGCGCCAACTACTAGATAAACTGTGGTAAAAGAGATGTCGGAAGGCAGAAGTCTCCGACGTCACAAATGACGTCGTTAAGCCGGTCGCACATTAGGCGGCGTCGTATTATCTCCCGTCCACTGAATAACATAACACTTAGAACATCTTAATTTCAATCTCGATAAAACGCATAAAGAACAGTTTTATAAAACTGTCACGGGAACTTTAAAAGCAGGACATTCACTCCACGACAGATAGAAGTCCTACCTACTTATACCGACTAATTAATATTATGACTACTTTTTTTTAAATATCTTAAGAACTAGCTGCGCCCCACCGAAAAATATTGGAATAAAAAGTAAATAAGTATGTGTTTGAATAGGTACCAAGTTTCATTACAATCGGTTCAGTATTTTTGCGTAAAGGAGTATAAAATACACCTACAAAAAACTTTCCCTTTTATAAAAAATGATAATTTTATTATTTAAAATCAATACGTGTTATTTTTTGCTCTCATATTTAAAGCATTTTTGAAAATAAAACATGAAAATGAAATTAATCTGATTACTTGCTAAAACCAGGTCAATAAAGTAATGAAAAAAAAACCTCAAAAACACTTATTTTATTTCTTTTTGTGTGCATCTATTTGAATCGTTCTAAAATTACTGGACATATTTTGATAAATTTTGGTATGAGGCTAATCAAAAAAATTCCATGATTCCTAGGAAATGGAATCTTACCTGAGTAAAACCGCAAGGTTTATCAAGTACCTAGTAATATAAGTATGCTATTTAATACTCTTCACACAATCGCAAAAAAGACCACAAAAGTAGCTTCTATTACGCAATTTGAGATGATTTATAAGCCACCCTTTTCTAATTCAAAAGCTTTGCAGGTACTGCGGCTTTTTAGTTATACTTTTTTATCGAATTAATCGTATTAATTTTACCGAAAAATCTTGAAACATGTAATACTATTTACGATAGTGCTTCTTAATGTTAAATACATTTAGAACCTCCGTTTAGGGAAGGAAAGTTTAGTACGAACTAAAAAATATATAGGTGCAGTTACCTACTTCAACCAGTAGCTTAAGCCTGAACTGGAGGTTCAAAAAATAGTACGAATTCTACTCGTAGTATGTATCTACTACCTCTACCCTTACCATCGCTTATGTGCAAGCTAAAGTGTAAGTATAAGGTGTCCTTATGCTGTCTACCTATGGCTTCGGTCTGACCGTGTATATTCAGCTTTATCTCATTTTATTTGAAGCGGCGACAGTAAGAGGCGCGGACAGGACGCGGCGGCGCGGGCGCGCGATTATCGTAATCAAGTTGTGTGCACCCACCCTTTGATATACCGACAGTATGGTGACAATACCACAGAGTTTTACAGATAATTTGGATAATCGATAGAAGTACCTTCTTGGACTGCTTAGAAGTACAAGAATCGGACAGAATCTGAGGTAAACCTAGTTATTTTTATACACGTCATTCTCACAGGTATATAGAAAAAATGTCAAGAACCGCTAAAAGCGATCCAGACGAACTCCAGAAACCTTTATTGTTTATCTATTTCAGCTTATTTTCGAATTCAATCTAATTATAAAATGAACCAAACTTGAATCCAAGTCAACCAAGAACCGAGTGTCACCCCAACCAACCCACGCAACATAATATAATAACCTCACTCTCACATTGAGTTATTTCACCTTATACGTAGATATACTTACAATATCACCTGAATTAATATGTTATTGTGGATGTTAAAACTTACATCGCTTCATAGAGTTCTCTCCGGTGCTTAGAGCCTTAAGTTCTCCGTCCACTATGTATGATACAATCGTCAATAGTCAAATATTTACTTGTATTGGTACAAATACATGTTCAAGCACGTCAACTTATACCTAACTATGACTGTTGTTTTGGAACGCGCTCTCCGATGAGAAGAAATCATAAGGAATGTCAAAGGGGTTTTTCATTTTTGTGATCATGTGTTTACAATCGTTATAATTAGAACTGGAACAAATTAAAACATAACACTTCCTTTGGCAGTCATGTAACAATTAAATCCCTGGGTTTTTTTCTTGAAATTTGACAACATATCCGTGTATAGTAGGTACACCTTATTTATTACACAATTTATGTTTATGGGGCTGACATTTCCACTGTGCTTTGAGCGAGTGTGTTTTGCTCATTGGTTCATAGCTGCGTGTCTTTCGATCTCGTATAGTCGTGCAGGTTAAGCAACGCCTAGCGTGGTCATTATGGGTAAATAATATGACTTCAGCAATCAATTTTATAATTCGAAAATCATTTTTTGCAAATAAGGGTACATAGTTGATGTTACATAATATAATGTTGAATCACTTTATTAAGTCTTATACATAAGACATGTAGCGCAACACTATATAAGAACAAATAAAGTGTTTGAACTACACATAATACCAAGATTTGTATTCCAAAACTTAATTGTCAATACTTAAGGTAAACACAATATTATTAATGTAATTTTTCCCTTTTAAGTGGCAAGACAAAGTGGGCGGAGACCTTGAGTACCTTCCAACCGTCAGGCTTCCAAAATGCGTTATATTGAACATTATTATAATTAGGCAATGAAGATTATTATACCGTTTGGGTTAAATATTTTTATTCGTTGTTTTTATGGTTATTAGAAGATATGGTATTGCGACATTAACAGAACTGGCTTCTGATTGTATACCTGCCTACCTTTTTGTTGAACATATTTTAAGGTAACAAACTCACATAATAAAGGTAAAAGATCATGCGAATCATGCAATCAAGAAACTAACAGTTGACGAGCTGCTCTGCATATGCATGGAAATGTCATGCCCCGTGAATATTATTAATCTGAATAATTTTCTTTGTTTTTATTGCTCAAGGCATTTTAAACTTAGAAATATTTTTCGCAAGGAAATATATTTTCAAAAAATCCCCATGACAGGATTCGAATCTGCGCCCCCTCGCTAACCAGACGAATGCTCAAACCACTGAGCCACACAGGAATCCGAATAAATGTCAGACTTCAAAAAATGAAATTTGATACCTACCTATCTTGATGCTTAATGAAATTGCCACCTATTATAATAATAATAATATAATAATAATAATAATTTATTTATTAATGACTATGGTATTATTATCCTGAAACGTGCATTGCAAAATTGCAAAGAAAATTAAAATGGATCACTTTCCCGGCTTACATTCATTCTAGTAAACTGAATGCCCAGACTGAATCTATAAGAATCGTTTATTTATATACTTTTTTACAAAAAATGAGATGGTTGATTGATCTAAATGTTTCAAAAGAGCCCAAATCTGAATCTGTATCCATCTACACTAACCGCAGCAGAACTAAAGACACTTCAGATACCTTTGTCATAGAAGTGATCAGCATTCATCGTCACCATCCGTCAACAAATCTTTCACATCTGTCCCAAATTATGCCAAAATCCAGCTCACGGTGGTCTCGGTCGATCGACCGTACGCCAACTATAAGTTGCTGCAGACTTTACATCAATCTATCGCTTGATATATAGATACGAAACATTTTACAATTCAAAGATGATGCGAGGGAAATCGTTGATGCCTCTTCTCAACGTCTGGGGAAACTTGTCAAAAGATCAAGTTTTAGAGCTCTCCGAGAGACTTATGGCCATCCTTTTGCCGTTGTCAGGTAAAAATCTAAAGTGTTTTACAACACAACTATCGGCCGACAAGAAAGTCACAAAATCTGTGAGACCCTAAAAATTCAAAACCCATCGCCAATTTACTAACAATAAACAAAAATATAAAAAAGACATTCGTCTCAAATCGTACTAAATAAAGTGATTACGGGCCGATGCGTCCATGTTTGGTCCTTCTTTTGCCGGCAACAAATCCTTAAAATAATCCGCCATGAATAAATATACTCGGATTAACTGCTTTGTCATCGTTGACGTATTGTCTATTGACAAGTTTTGCCAATCACAAACATTTACAACTCGCTTTTGTAGTTAACATTTTGTGAGACCCTAATTTTGGTCACTATGTCAAACGGAACAAAGTCTATTGCATTGAAAAGCCATTGGGACAACTTTTTCGATCATCCCACGACTTGCCAATGTAAATACGACGCTATTACTAAATCGTTATGGTTTGATTTCACTTGACTTCGTTTCGCAAATCCAATCCATGTTTCAGTTAATCCGTCGGCGCTTAGTTTTGATGTTCTCGAGGATATTTTTTGAGAGGAAACATTCACTTTCTCCGACATCTGTCTTTGAGATAATTAGCCGAGTCGTGGGTGGGCCGGTTGCGACATATTACATCTCTATTATTCTTGGTAATAACCCCTTTTGTTGTCTGTCAACGGTGTTTTCACTTTCAAAGTATAATCCTTTCTGTTCAATACGTAAACAGAGATATCGATAGTGGGATTCTGTAAAGACGTTTAGTCACGTTTGCGGAGATGGCTTATTGAGAAAAATAATACAAAAGAATGTCAATCATACAATAATTTTATAAAAAGTAATAACTATGTCGGTATTGGAAAAAGTTTTCACACAAAATTTGATCAGTCATTGTTCTATTGTAAGGGGTGTATTATGCCTTATTCTGACCTTATTAGACGAAACATAATAGATTGTTTTGCGACGTATCGCGGCGCGGCGAGGTGTGTGAAGTTGATATGTTTATTATAGAGTAGGCTGCATGCCGGCCGAGGGCGGAGCGCCCGGGCTTCGCCCCGGTAATGACGCGGCAATGCGGAACGGTGAGCCGCACTCTCAAATTATAACACCTTGTACCTTGAGGTGCGGTGTGGGCTTTGTTGTTCCCACACCGCACCTCTTGATTTGATGGTAGGTCGTTGGTAAAGAGCTAGATTACTAATCAAATCACTAACAAAATCCCATGCACTATTATACAAAAATATATTAGTGTTCCTGTTTTGTCGGTCGGTCGTCTGATTTTTCAACGCAAGTTTTGTTGAAAATAAACAGTTGCAAATTAATGCGGTCTTCAGTATATCAAAATGTTCGCCATCGTTCAAACTTTTTATTAAGTTATTGAACTAAGTTTAGAAATTTTAATTAAATTATGTGCCTTTATTATTATTATTATATTATATGAACAGGCAAGCAGTTGTTACAACTGATAGTGCCAGTATCCAGATTTTTTCATTGTTTATTTTCAAGTTAAGTATCTATCTAGCCTATTTTTAAATTGTTTGATGTTGGAGGCTGAGACAACATGTTCATGGAGCTTGTTGCACTCTGTCACCTGCACCACTCTGTTGTTTATAAAGTGTTTATAAGGATTATTACTTTATACCTAAGTGCAATTTACAAAACGGGCCAAATAAAGCAAATACCTAATTAAAGTATTTAACTCACTCCAAACCCGACGACCATGAGCAGCGAGTCATCGACAGTAATAAGCCTTCACAGCCGTGTAATAATCGAGGGATTCCATCATAATTTCATATCCCTATAGCAGAGTGTTACATTTCTCAATGTAGCTACTAATTTCTATTCATCTTTTGTATTTTCTATTGTTGTGTATTGTTTGATTATGCTACACCTGTAGTTGGTAAAAAATAATGACTGTCGGTCGAATTATTACAAGTTACCTATCCATCCAATTATTTGGTTTTGGATTTACACCAACTTATGCATATAATTAAATATATTTAAAAATTTGCGCCGATTTACCTAACTCAATCAATATGTTGGACTGAATTTATACTCATTTTTCCGATTTTAATTGCGTTGCTTTTATTATATTAAGGCTCACTTGCATAGCTTGCTAATCCAATAACTAATTAGTCCCGAGCCAATTTGACATCTAACGTCTAAATCTGTACGGTTAGCACGTGACTAGTAGGTAAGTTAGTCTTCGACCAGCAAGCTCTCCAAGCTAGCGCTGCCTATGAATTTTATCAATATTTTTCTTTAAATTGAAACACCCTTTCTCACGAATACAAAGGTTTACCAACCCTAGAGTTATACAGATGAAACCGCCGAACGCTAACTGCTTCTAAATATAATTTATTCAACAAAATGTTGTAAATGTGTGTTAATTAAGACACCGACTACACGCCGCGGGATTACGACGGCGCAAGAGTGGCGTACATAATCGCACCTGTCTCCACCCCGCGACACGGCGCAGCGCGCGGTGCGGCGGCGCGGGCGCACCCTTTGTGATCATTCAGGTACCAATAAAGAATATATAACTCAATAAGTTTACCTCAATTAAGCACTGGTTATATTTAATGAGGTATTAATAGCTAAATTATAAAGGTACGTAATGATAGTGATACAGCAGGCATTTTTTTAGTTAGGTGAAAACTTTAAATACGGGAATAAATAAATAAATATTGCAGGACGTTGCACACATCGTCATCTAGCCCCTAAGTAATTAAGCTTGTACTATGGATATCTACTAAATAACGGATATAAGACATATTATACTTTTTTTTGTAAATACAAACATTTATGATATATACAGAACCAGAATACAGAAACAAACATTTGTAAATCTACTCTAGATTGGTGCCATCTACGAGTGTTTGCTACCTTGTAAGTATAATTTGAAACGAGATTGTTTCTTAGATCTTTAGTACCCGACAGGCCTTATAACCCTCACATACCTTATCTATTTACAACTACAACACCATTTTTCTATGAAATTCGTATTTTTACCTAGCTAGCTCTTTCCTTACCCAAACGGAAATCCTCTAATTTCCTCAAGCAACCCCAAAATCTCGTTGACAACAATTAGGAAGTAACCGGACGACCTAATTAGACGCGTATTTGTCCGCATAGCATGTCGCCGGTAGAGCGTGGTGCGACTAATTATCGCCCGAGCGGCGCGTCTTGTCTAATTGCATCGCACGTGGGGTGGACGGTCTGATGCCGCGGCTGCGTCGGACCCTGACGTGCCAAGCATTTCTTCGATTAGTTAGACTATACCGCCTAAGGAGGCACCTGGGAGTTCTATGAAGTTCTGCTTTTGGCGGTGCGTTCTTCTGAAGTTTTGACAAGATGTATTTTGTGTTTTTTTTTGCTTTGGTTTTTGACTATTTACATAGGTAGTACTTACTCGTATGGGGAGTATTATATCAAGACATGGTGCAAATGTTTTCTTGCCTACCAGCGATGGTGATACAACGAAACATTTGGTACTTAAGGAAGGCTCTAACGTATTTTTGAATCGGGCTAACCCTTCCTGGTACAATAAACATAAAATTTCAATTATTTCCAACGTGCTGTAAAAGGAATTTAATATAAAAATCATCGTTTTAAACTTTATTTTTGTATCTAAGAATAATTGAAAGAAGCAACCAATTAGTTCGAAATTCGAAACCAATATAGTTTTTAAACCTGCATTCTTTCCCCAGATCTCAATCAAAGTTTAACAAATCACTTATCCTTATCAGCGCCAGTTAACCTATCAACAGTCGAGTACCTTCGTTGACATTTCAATCTGGTTGTTCGATGACAGTCGGCGGGCCACCCTACAGAGGGGGTTGTCACGTGGGTGGCGAGACCCAATTAGTGCCGCTCTGAACATAAACGCCGACAATAGGGATGATGGGCCAAGTCGGAGCGAATTGCGAAAATACGGCGCGGCGTTTAGAGAGCTTTGGATACTTCGGCGTTTATGGGTTTTCGATCTTCCAACTGCTTGTTTGATGGCAAACTAAAACCCAGCATTTTGGAAAATGCTAAAACCATACCAAAATAAGTATTGATAAAATTATTGCTTCAGTTTGTCTAAACTTACGTAATTAATGCGCCACACAATTATAGAATTAGGCAATACAGCTGATATAGAGGGAATCAGATGCACGGGTACCTTATATAGGTACTGACGGACACTATCTTGTAGACGTAGACGAGGTCATACGAGCAAATCCTAAACGTTGATTTGTTTTTCGAACATCATTGCATCAACGAATGAATCTAGGCGACATCAGTTAGTTCTTTGTTCTTCTATTCTATGATTTGAGTTTGAACTATGTGTGACAAACTAACCCGCTAACGTTCCTTCTTTGCACCGAGGTCCTGTGGACACTTATCGTCTCAGCCAAACTCCTTTGTGGGTCAGTCACGAGTGAAAACGGACACTATCGTGTATCTAATCCTCCCTAAACACTCCGCAGATAATGGCCAACACGGCACATTACCTTTGTTTGTTATCTATGCAGTATTTTATCTTTTTCATAGGTAAGTTTTATTTGTATTTGAGAGAAGTATCGATTACAACTTTAACTTGGACAGATGTATCTTTATTGTCAATTGTCGGTGGATTGTCGCAGATTGCTTTAGAGTTGTTTGAGTTATTTGGACAATATTGATCCTTCATTGTAGGGAAAAAAATCTGCAGGTTAATGGTGTGGAATTATTTAAAAAAGGTACCTAAATGTAGTCAGGTTCGTGGATAGTTGTTAATCCTTACCTAGCAGACAGAACAAGACTTACCTGTCGGAATAAATCTGAAATGTGAAGCTAAGTATAGCAGTTTATAGTTATTTAGGTTAGGTAAACAGTATAGGATATGATAAGATAAATAGATTGATAAACTCTTTATAGTATCAAAATATAAATTATACAAATATTAAAAATTATAAATTAAATCTAAAGTGACACAATGAGTGGCCTTATCTCCTGAGGGGATACCAGTTATATTTAATAAGGCCTAAAAGGCAAATTTAAACGACGACGTTCTTCACAAATTAACTACAAACATCATCCTAGCTAAGACGCTCGCTTATACCTACATATTTACAACTTTGGAAATTGGAAAAAGTAACTGTCTTTATATTCGACAGTACTTATAGTATTTATTTACAAAATCAATTGCGTTCATAAATAGAATTATTACCTCAATTAAGCGTTGTCACCTCTACGAAACTCCTATAACATTATGAATGTAGATCACACTTACAATAATTCTTCATTCAATAAGAAACGATACCTAATAATATCTTTACAATAAGTAGAGGGGTGTAAATTGAGGAGCTCAGGTGAGGCACGAGATTGAGTTACCGTCGCGTAGTTAACTCGAGTATCATTTATTTGAGCTTGGCAATGCTACCCCCTCGCTCTTACACCACTTGTTGAACAAGGGGATGGAAATGATTAGGGGCTATTTGTATGAAAATCTTCAAGTCGCGAGTATAATGTTTCTTCTAGGCGGAAAGTTCGTTAAAATCTTAAGATGTATATTAGGTATTATGTCTTAAAGGTTGATGCTTTATCTAGAATTTTTTTTTTAGATTTCTGTGTATTAAAATGTCATTATCGAATAACACCGTCACTATCTTTTAAGAAGAAATCGAACTTTATAAGACTTTTGACTTTGTGTTCGATTTTATTCGACATACTTATATTATTTTTTGTTTGCGAGGGCATAATATTTTTTGATCATGCATGATACATGATAAATTCGCGCTCTCCAGCATACTGCAAGGCTCCTGGCTTTGTTTTTGCTGCCATCAAATCAGCTAGCGTAATCAAATCAGGGCTAAAGGGGCAGGCCTAAAGATGTTGTCGATGTTGCAATACCAAAGTATGTACATAATTATGTATTGTAGGACTTTCTTTTTCTTTAATGAAAAACATATTAAACTTAACAAGGATTTTACTTGTAATTTATAATTTATAATTCTCGAGTCCACACGATTAGTATTAAAAAAACTTTCGTCGATCACGTGTTGACAAATAGTTCTGTGTACTAAAGTTACTTCGTATGGGATATTTCCCTTGCAATAATATGATGTTGGGCTACATGTGGTATCACTTGGAGGCATGTCATGCGGAACAGTTTTAAAGTAGGTGGTCCTGGTATCTTATCAATGGCTTTTATTAGGTTGTATGTCTATTTGGGAAATTATTTCTTGATAAAAAATCTAATTTTTTAGGTTTTTAGGTTATTATTTTTAGCATTTTGATAATTAAGACTAAATATAATATCTGATTTATTATAGGTATAATACCTTATTTATCTTATTTATTTAAATAATTATGTTGCGGCAAGCCAATGTTGAATTCATTCTAAGTAGAACTTAAGTTTTTAGTGTGAGCAAAATTTATAAAACGTGACGCACAATGACAAGTCGCGGCGCAGCGCAGCGAAGCAGAAGCGAAGGCGCAGTACAAAGTCCGATCAATTCTGTGCTTATACATATAAAGGAATATTTTGCGCGTATCAACTCCACACCGCCGAGTACCACGAGCCTAAGTACCCTTCACACTCCAATACCACATTCCAGTTTCACACTTCAGTTTGTAGTTATTTTCGGCGCTAATTTCCCAATAATTAATGGCATTCTATGACCGAAGCAGTTCTAAAGTCATGGCTGTTGCTTCCGAGAGTCATTTACCTACCTCCTCAGAACGCATTCTTGTTAAATCATATATCATGATTTTCTAATCATGATATATGATTTAACAAGAATGACACATTCCTTAAGCTACCTATGGTTTTCCAAAAAAAAATTTTTATTAAGTGCAAAGAAAATAGTTACAAAAATAATATTAAAACTAAAATAAAACTAATTACTTAAATTAAAATTAAACTAATTAAAAACTAAACTATATCTAAATCAGCTAAACCCTTGGTGGAGGGAAAAGTGGCCAAAATGCTGGCTGCATTGCCCCGTTGTATGCAAATACTTATTTTTTGGGCAAAATACAAGCCAGCATTCCGGTCACCCGATGCATGGTTTTCCATATATACAGGAAGTAAATAAGAAATAAATAAGTAGAAGGAATATCAGCATAAAGTGGCCTGTGTTAATCCAGATCTCCAGCTATCTGTATGCCAAGTTTCATCGCAATCGGTTTTATAGAAAATATTTAAAAGCGTAACAAACATACACGTTTATTTACTTACCTACATACAGACTTACATACAAACGTGTACTTTTATAATATAATGAGTAACTAGGATTGCACACCTCACACGTGAGTGATATTGGAACATTAGAAGCTGCTATTTACATACCAAGTCACATGGCATTCGGTTCAGTATTTCGTCCTTAACTTCTATAAAAAGTTAATTAAAAAGCTGTTACCAAAAAAGTATGCTCCAAAACACTGCGTTAACTATTTCGTTCATAATTAATATATTTAACGTCTCGATATAACAATTTACAATAATAGTTGCGTTCATCTATTATCACCTGGTGGAATCCAAAGATTGATGGACGTCCACGGTGGGAGGGCTCCATCCACATTCTAACATCAAAAGCGGTGTGTTTGACAAATTATACCAAAATATTAACATGTGTTCTAGTTAACACATGTCAATCTGTATTTTTGGAGGATTTTCGAAATGTTATGTTAGAGGTGACGCCTATTCTATCTCGTTACATCAGAAAGATTCTAACTCTTAGTTCTCTATCAGGCCACGTGTTGGAAACCACTGGTCACCATTTGCGATTTAAGGCGGCGGTAGATGATAATCATCGGTCCTTGTCCGATTGCATATAAATGAGCGAGATGAAATTGCGTGAAAAAATCTACAATTTCTCGTAAAATCAATAATTAACGAAGATTAAAATAATATTTTTATAAAATGCGATGAAGGGGTTCTAGGCATTGTATTTTCTAATATTATGATGCCTATAAGAAAATATAGCGGTATATACTTTGCCTGTATAATAGTGGTATTTAAAGTTTTTTTTTATTGTTTTTGAAATGAAGGGGACACTTCTTGTATCATGTACAATAACATTAAACATTGTTTAAAGATCTATTTGATACCGGTTATGAAGAAAACTATTCAATCGGAAGGGATTTCACATGAGTCGCGTCCTTAAGTCAAACCATTATACCTAGTTGTAATATAGGTAGGTAGTAGGTACCTGATAGGTGATTGATTACCGTCATAGTTAAAATAATCCAAAGTAAACCACAAAAGAAACAAAAAACGAAAATAAAACATAAACGAAGGAAAAAACAGAAAAAAATATGCAAAACTTCTTATTAATAAGTTTTAAAACATTTTATTCATGGTTTTTAAACGACCGAGCTTTCGCCAACTTTACAGTTGGCTTTTGCAAGTTTGACTGAGATGTAATTCGTCTATTTTAACATTCTAAAAAGTTACTGTAAACTACCGCCTCATAATTATTTGTATCAAAACGTTCCAGTGTACGCAGACTATAGAGTTATTGTAATAGGTTTGAATTTAAATCGCTATCTCAAAAACCTACCATGGCTTCGGAACGCGCCCTCACATGAGAAGAAGCCACGAAGACGAGCGAAGAAACGCGATTAAATCCGGTAAATAAAGTTTTTTAAAACATTTACAGCAAAATTTTCGTCTTTTAACTATAATTTCAAAGTCAAGTTTTAAACGATAATAAAAACATGTAAGTTGATGTTAATTTAGAGCACCACTTGACTAGCGATGCCACCCAACAAGCCTCGTAAAGATAACGACGGCTTTTGCTAAGTGTTGTACTAGTTTGTGTTTCTGGGTTCCATACGACGATATGAAAGTCTACATTTTGAACGATGGTGACGACTAAATTTTATTTTAAAACAAAGTATTTCTTCAAAAATCTCGCGGCCGGCGGCGAAGTTCAAACTCTCTGAGTCTGTCTGCACCCCTGTTGTTCGTTGTTGTTCAACTGTTATTTGTAATTTTTTTATTTCTTTGGAATATATGTACACTAGAAAATGTATGCTAATGTATTTTACAAGGATATTTGAATTAATGTTTGATAGGAGTATAAACTTTAACATTCACAGCTCAGCGGTTTTTGCGTGAAGGATATACAAACATTCATACCTTTCAATATTAGTAGATTGACTACAGAACCCCATTATAATTATTCACGTTTCTCTCTTCCAATGTGGGTGGCTATTTTTTAGCGAGCGAGTTTTCGTTTTTAGTAAACGGCGCCAATAATCGGCGTCTTTCCTCCTTATCTCGACATAATTGGTGTTTGAATTTTGAATCAACTGTCGACCTTTTAGCATCTTGCGTAAGATAGTAGTTCTTTGCTATAAATAACTCGCAACATTTCTAATTTGGGATAAATGTCAAGGTTTTTTGAGAAAAAGGTTTCGAGACGACTATTTATTTGATAATATGGATAATAAGACACAAGTTAAAGCACATTTTGCCGTATCTATTAGCATAGTAGAAAGCAAGTAGTACGAGTATAATATAAGTAACTATATGCCAACTTGCCTGTTTTCTGAAAACGGGCTTTGACATGTGTCAAAGTTGTAGGTTGTAAGTTGTAACAAAATTTCTTACACATAAATTGTAGGTTGTGGGAAATCAAGTGTCAAATATTCTACAATGTGACAATACAACACCAATAATACAAAACACTACAATGCAAAAGGTCCCTAGAAATTTTGTATGAAAGCTGGGCAATGGTAAGAAGCGCAGAAGGCCAACTACTAGTAAACTGTGTTGTTTGTTAGCTTTCATCGACCTATTTGAAAAATACTATTTTCATCTATCTTTTTAAAAACAATATTTATCAAACGTTTTTTAGTTATTAAAATCGAACCGCTATTTAAAACGATCTATCTATACTAAACGAAGTCAGTGAAAATTAAATATTTTATTTTCGAACCGTGTGTTTACAATAAATAAACAAGTTGTTTTTCCTACGGCTTGTAGTGACGCTATTGGCTACTGCCACTGCTAGCGGCACTTTGATCCTCGCAGGCTGAGCCTGTTAGTTCGACCTCGGTGGAACTAAATACGCAATAAATCCGCTCTTTAGACCGACATTAGTCTCTAGTAGAGTTACTCAAACTTTTTACACCATAACCCACTGGGCAAATAACAGGCGAACTTAGAT
The DNA here is from genome assembly GCA_949358125.1 of Idaea dimidiata. Lineage (NCBI taxonomy): Eukaryota > Metazoa > Arthropoda > Insecta > Lepidoptera > Geometridae > Idaea > Idaea dimidiata. Next base: position 24,926,616 of record OX442333.1, on the reverse strand, counting down.
AGTATCCCTATTATTTTAATTTAATTTTTCACGATGTTTGATGAAGATTTTTCGTGGTTAACTTCTAATATCACGAAACCCGTTAAAAATTATACGAGCAGATGAACTATGATTCATCATAGTTTAGTTTTTGAACTTTTCACCCAACATCATGATAGTACAGAGGCGACGCGAATTTTTTTTTATTTTTCTAAAATTAAGAACGCCGCAATATTAAGAAAATAATAATCTTTCATTATTATACCAAGATATTTGTACCTATATAAAAACAGAAGCATGTTTTAGCGAGATCCACTTCGATACAAACATATTAATAGGGTTGTCTTCTACACTTTCAAGAGAAAACTATTTAGAAATATTTTCAGCAAGGAAATATATTTCCAAAAAATCCCCTTGACAGGATTCGAACCTGCGTCCTTTCGCTAACCAGGCGACTGCTCTAACCACTGAGCCTTTCCTTGCCAAAAATATTTCTAAGTTTAAAATGCCTTGAGCAATAAAAACAAAAATAAATAGATAACTATTTTCTTTTCTTTAACAGGTACGGCAAAAAGTTCGCTATTGGTTAAGCACCGAAACTCGACCTATAATAATCGATTAGCGAATTTAGCAAACCACAGTTTGACTAACTATGTCCTACATTACCCCAGGGTGGGCCGCTCGCGCTCGCTTCACCACACTAGTATACAACAACTAAAATAACAGTTATACTTGTTCTAACAAAGACTCAAGTTTTTGACTGCATGCGGGCGATTATTCCGACGCAACAGCGAAGAGATTTGTTTTCCGATAACAACCGGGAGCTGTGTTTGTGCAAATTTCACGCCGCACTGAATAATGTACGAAAACATTGCTGGTAGAGGGCATAATAGCGTTGAAATTAAGGTCTGAGAGATACCGTCTTTACTTAAAGGAGGTAAGCCGGCTTAAAAAGTTTAGGATTCTGAAAAACTAATTAATTACTTAGTACTAATTTATTCTAATTTTGAGTTTTATAGTCAACAAGAAACGCTTATTGGAAGTTTTTTCATGTCCGTCTGTCTGCGGCTTAGGCATCTCGTCTTTATAAGCTTCGACTTTCAAAAAAATGTAAGTATTTATTCACAAAATCACACAATAGTCATACATTTGAAAAGTAAGATACTAATAAAAACAAAACTAGAAGCTAAATTAACAGTAAGCTGTCGACACCACCCTCCCGCTGCATGGTACCCAAAATACTAGCAGCGTTCCAGCACTGGATAGCTAGGCTAATCCGCTGGGACAAGAAACCACCAGCCCTCGGATCACCCGAAGCCTCGACAAGACGCGCTGTCAACTCCCTGAGAAAATTCCTACTACAAGGCCACATCCTACAGTCTCAAAGCCCTAAGGACTGAACAAATAGCAGCCAGGGATGTCCGCATTCGAAAAAATTGTTCAATGTACAAAAAGTCGTAGAACAAAAATTGAACGCCTGGAAGTCTGAAGTCAACCTCTTTCGGCTCATATTACCGACCCAGAAATACACTAAAGTTACCTATACCTACCAAACTTACGGCCGAATTAAAGATTTACATGGAGCTTACATAAATTGACTATCGGCGTAAGAATACGTAACAAATAACTCACCTTACCAACTAAAAAACAGTAGGTAGAGCGGAGTGATTTTGTGTTATTTATGGATTAAATCACACTACAAAAATATGGCGGTCGTGTAACAATAGTTTTTACTAAGTTCACCAAATGCCTATTTTTTATACAATGCCAAACGACTTTTCATGTTTTATTCGTAGTAAACAATAGCCATAATATAGCTGTCACCCGAATAGTATTAAATATCAATGAATAAATGAATAAACTTCCTATTTATTTTAATTTACTTTCAGAAATGCAGATCGTGTGTATAAAGTAGGGCATTTTGCAGCCGGAGTATTGCCTGTTACATTGTAACAATATTATCTATAAATATTAGCCCGATTGTGATTTCAATAGGGTTCATCTTTTGTCCGACTCACTGAACAAAAACAGAATAAAACTACACTAGGAAACATGGGAAAATGAGCTCTATTTCTACATAAATAGAAATGTTTTAAATTATATATGGTTCATTATAAAATTGTAAATGTAAAACCGCGAACAATGATGTTGATGTTTCACAGGACATGTGGGAACATTGGCTCTGGGAGCAAACACAGATTAGAAACTTTAAAAACTTGAAATCGACCGATAATCAAATTTAGTATATTGGATCATGCTCAGATCGTCGGGAGGGGTAACCAAACTCGACAAAGTATACGGAATGAATACATTCGAGGTAGCTTTGCAGTTGCCCCAATACCAGTTAAGCTATCGGAAACCCGTCTCAGATGGTATGGTCATGTCATGCGGCGACCTGACGTCTACGTGATCAAAGCCTCTAAACCTCCCGGAACACAAAAGAGGCGGAGGTCGCTTCCCCTATACGTGGTGGACCAGCATGGCCCAATTATTGAAAAGGAAAAGTCTAGCAGTAGATTCAACAACCCACGACAGGACGTAGTGGCGCCGACAAATTAGGAGAGCCGACCCCACCTAAAGTGGGAAGAAGCAAAGATAAAGAAGAAGAATATATTGGATCTCAGTCTACCCGTGAGCAAGAGGTTTGGAAAGACTGCGAAACGCAGGGCATTGATACGATGCCTAATTTAATAAAAAATAACGCGATTTAAACCGGAAACATCAGTTTCAAGTTAGTTTGAATGTAGTATGTGGCGAAAGAAGTTAGCAATCGGCCGACTGTTTACGTTTAGTGTGTAGTCTGTGTCTTACCTAAAAGAGTGACTAGTAAATGTATGTATTGCCAAGTTTTAACTGGATGTTTCTTTAGTCGAGCAATAAATGTCAGTTTTGTTTAGCAACATAAATAATACCAATTAGTTATCATGTTACATTCGAAGACTTAGCTTTTCGATTTATTTGCTGTAAATTTGTCTTGTAAATAAAACACGGCACTAATTTTAATGGTGATAAAATACAAAATACGTAATAAATAAAATGTAAAATCGAAAGGTTTTACGAAGAAGAGTGTTTTCTCGCTCGAATAGTCTTTTAAAATGCTATGCGTGTACGCAGGCCGCCCGGCCGCACAGTGTGTCGGCACCGCACTCTCCGTGGACAAAACACTATTAATGACTCGAACCAAAATCGACAATTTGCTACGTGCGATTGAACAACATCAATGCCATATCTACACCCCATGTTTAACAACTAACGGCTGAATTCCACCATTCAACAAAAAACTTTATCCTTATCAAAATAAGATTCAAAATGACTATTATTCCAAAATCAATGTTTGCAAAAATAAAGACATAAGCGTCATGTATTGAGGGCGAATACCATAAAATGTTATCATTTATCTTATAGATGTGTTTGTTATTGCAATAGCGGTTATTGTGGTAAACTTCGGCGTTACCATTATTAATAATCCGAGTGTGACATCTGCATGCATGTTACAAACAATTTCTTGTTGTAACACAATTGTTGAATGTCTCTGGCGGTGAAAAGCATGAAATAAGCTGAGTAATGCATTCTGTGAGAAAAATATTCTACAATAATTATTATAAAGGTGAAAACTTTCAAACAAAGTCATTATTATGTTTTTTACTCCTTTAGGCGAAAACAACTTACAATCGCACCCGATTGCAATGGAGCTTAGTATGCAGAAAGCTAAAAACCTATACTTTTTATCCCGATATTCCAGCGAGCGGGATCAAGTCTTACGCGGGTAAAACGCAGGCACAGTTAGTTGGTTTACAGATTTAAAAAATGCGAAAGCATTTTTCGGAGAAATTAAAATTTAAGTTGATTGAAAATTATTATAATGGATATTAACGTTTCCAGATTAGCTTTCGAATTAATTACAAAATTAGTTTCTTTGGAATTATTTATAACATTTTAGTAGTTTATTTCATAATTAGCTGTAAACGTTGTTTACCACTTATTTCAAATAAGCTTTAGTTTTTTATCTCGATTTATATGTCTAAAATATTATAAACGATATAAACATTATAAATTCAAAAGTCTATGTAAGTCTAAGTAAATATATGAAATCTAAATCTGTGAAACAGTGTAACGTAATAGATATGTAACGTCCAAATGTTTTCACAAATTTAAATTTAAATAAAACATTTGAAGACTTAAAGACTTTGTTGGCAAATAAAACAAATCAACAATTTTATAACCTAGCTATAAGCCGCTGAAATATTTGTAATTTGTTATAAATATTATAAACGTTCATGACAAATCTAACGAATGGACTATTATCAGCAGATAGGTACACATTGAGGTTTAAATTGAATCAACATATTTATGCAGCATCCACCGATTTGTCATCGTCATTTCAATAAATGAGTTTGGCAAACATTCCGTTAATCCTCGATGTTTGTACAAACGATATGCGTACGCGCAGCTTTAACAAAATGGCCGCGCTAATGTTGCGAAACATTTATTTAAATAGGGGACCGGTGGTGTTTATCGTTATTATTAAGTTGTAAGGGATTCGATTTGACTTCCGCACATTCATCAAGCGTTGAATAAAACCGATAGAGACCGCCAGTTCAGAGCGTGCCAAATCTATTCAGAACGCACATTGCATTTTTTGTTACCTTATTCCGAGGACCCGTCACACTGTCCATATTGGGTCCATGATGGTTTTATTGCGGGCTCATTTTGGAAATTATTGAGACTCTTTCTTGGAGTGACGAAGTTATATGGCTGCTGTAAAACAATAAATAAGTCGATTGTTTACAGTTTGGTGGTTTCACATCCATTGTTGGGACCCCATGCGAGTATTTTGTCACGGTGTGGTTTACAACGTGCCTTGTAAACCGATGATGGTGTGTCTAACCTCATTGAAACTCGGTTTGGATACGATGACGACGCATTCATACCTCCGACGATGATCTACGTTCTTTAGTAGTTCTTTTGAGACAAATAAGCGATATTGTCTGTGGACAGTGGGGCGCAAGATCTTGTGGTCAGACATGAAGAAATTTGTTATACCTCATTATTGGCGTAACTTTGTGGCTAATACTTATTTATTACTTTGTTACCTACTTGCCTTTTTTAAAGGTACTTAATTGTATAAGATCTGGCAGTCAGTAAAAATACACTGTGCATCAAATTATTATTCTATATAGATTCGTAGAAAAGCAATATTTTTCAACAAACCTACATTATATTATAATATTACTAGCTGTTACCCGCAGCTTTGTCTGCATAGAAATAGTGCATAGCCGACTTTTTCGTTCATTACTCGGGTTCTACTCATTGGATTTCGATGTAAAGTATACCACGACGTTCGTCAAAAATATAACTATCCATTATTTGAAAACGAGATTACATTCGGAAGTAGTTTTTAATTGTATAAGGAAAAAAACAAAGAAACAGACAGAAAGACATGAATTTTGAAAATAATATAATTTTGTTCTACTACTTTTTTAAGTCCCCTAGAAAACTTTTTTTTTATTCCAAGTAAGACCAGACTTTTTGTCCTCTCTTCCTTTATTATAAGTATAGATAGAAGAAGATAGATAACTATGATAACGATCGTTGTAGGTTTTTTTTCAAAGCTCTAAATAGATGTTAAAGTAATTTCACTCTGATAGTAAAAAACGGATTTAAACTCATTTAATGTCTAAAAAATTTTATTAGTTTTGATTTGGATCTAGAATAAAAAATAACAGAAATAGATTCACAATTAAATTTATACAACGCAGTGAGGATTAGAAATTATTTATAACTTTGTCTATGGTTTTTATGTATGTTTTTGAAGTTTTCTTTGACAATTCACAAAAACAAACTTATATTTCAGGGTTGTTATCAATATTGCCGACAAAAAGACGCGTTCTCTCCATGCCATCGCTAAAACTTGGTGACAAATAGCGTTAGTCTCCAGAGACTTCATTGTTCTTCCACTCATCTCTGGAGACTTCTAGTTAATGTTTACATCATTACTGGACACTTTAGCTTCTGGATGTTTATCTTTTATCGAAGCCGCTGGTTTTGGACACAAATGTTTCTAGTCAACTGTAATTTTAGCGGCACGGCACGGCATGTTGCGATAATAACAATAATGCGTGAAACTTTATGTTTTGTTAAATCTTGCAATGGCAGCGACAAAAGATAGTAAGTATAGTATAGATATCACAAATAATACCTACCTTCATTATACGACCGGTGTTGGTCTAGCGGTAAACACCCCGACTTTAAATCCGAAGGTCGTGGTTTCGAATCCAGGTTGATTGCGCACCAATGTCTGTTTATTTTAGGAAAAATTTATGTGCACTATTAACATCACTCTTACGGTAAAGAAAATCATCGTGAGGAAACCTACAGTTAAAGTCACGCCAAAAGGCCTAGTTGTAGGGGTAGTTGCGACCACACAATAAATCCAACCTTAACTTTTAATGGTGAAGCCATTAAAAGACACAGTTGTCCTATTTATCAATTACAATGTGTAGCTGAAACCCGGTCTCACTTGCAGATAATTGCGAATTTCAAGTTTGTCGCTGCAGTAATTTTGTTCCACGATAATTGTGTATAATTGGTTGATATTTTGTTAAAATTATGTAGAGTACCTGGCATCGGAATTTTGTAAAATTTCTGTTTATGACTGTACCAAATTCCTAAGTCATTTTGAAATGTAGTCATTACACAAATCAGTCTTTTCGGATTTCAGACATTATGGGAATTATACGTTTTAAGAATTGTTCTTTCTGGAATATGTACATTTCAACATTCAGTCATACTAGACCGTAAACGTGTATCAGGCATTCACATACTTAATAATTTAGGTTCAATTTAATGAGTTTAGTTGACGAAACTAGTGTTGGGTGTAGAGTTTTTTTTATTTCTTATTGGTCTTGAACCGATTACGGCCATTTGGAAAGTAGCCCGTGTCAAGTATTATTGAATTTTTTCAAGTTATTTGCAATTTGCAGTCAAATCGTCGCAGTCAAATCGTCGCAGTAATAGTCAAATCAAGGAAGTCCGATTTTCACTTTCATTACACTTAATTTCTTCTATGGTTTTCGCGATTTTGCATAATAAAACACTTTATTTATCCGGTTTTATCGCGTTTTTATTCATTATTTGACCCGAGCTTTGGCCAACTTTACAGTTGGCTTTTTCAAGGTTGACTGAGATGTAATTAGTCTATTTTTAACAATCTAAAAAGTTACAGTAAACTACCGCCTCATAATTATTTTCAATAAAAAACGTTCCAGTGTACGCAGACTATAGAGTTATTGTAATAGTTTCCAATTTAAATTATAATTATTTTTATCCCTAACTAGCTCAAAAAAACTACCATGGCTTCGGAACGCGCCCTCACATGAGAAGAAGCCACGAAGAAACTCATGGGGGTTCTCTTTTGCTCAGAAATTTAAAAAACAATTTTTACATCAAAACTAAGAATTAACAAATCTAAATAACAAAAAATACTAAATTCATTACACTTGTTCACCTTCACGAAACTAAATTTATATGCCCCCGAAATTAAACAATTTATAAGTACGCATTCAAACTAGGTTTCACAAAAATGAAAATTTGCAACACATCTCCTCAACGCGTTCTGTGTAGAGTTGTGAACTGGATCGAACTCTGTCATAGACATACATATCTGTACAGACATAAACCCACATGTTTGTATGACAAACCCGCGCTCGTGAGATGAAACAACTGTACTTGAGTACCTACCCATCTTGTTTAACATCACACATATCAATAACTCAGATGGACAGTGCATTGTATGTCTTCAGTGACCCATCGTTAAAAAAGGCAGTCAATTTTGACAGATGAGGTCTTTCGTCTCCGACGCCACTGTATACGGAGATTAACTGTTGCTCCAACTAACACATTGTTGGGTTATTGTCTATGTAGCATTTCATTACAATAAACTTCGTCAGCTACTGATTTGAATGTCAATGGTGACGTTCGTAGACAATATTGTTTATGGTTAGGTAATTAAGACGTTCGTTTTCCATCTCATTAGATAAATAACAAACCTTAGTAATAGGATGCGCAAGAATTTCGAGACAAAAGTTGGTTGCTATCATTTGACATCAGTTTTGATACAGCTACATAGTTCCTGCGCAGTTTTTTCAAGGCCTGAATTAAAATATAATTTTGTTTCGTTTTATTTTAACATATTTCGACATCTCAATTAATATTTTTGCGAAACATAATAATGTTTTCGTTTCACACTTGGCGCGGCGATGCCGTGCCGGGGAGTAACAAATCGTGTCGATAAATAAGGTTGCGGTCACATGCGGCGACTCATTACTTCAGTGATATACTGCGACCGCGCCTGCGCTGCGCCCGCGCAAGCCGCACGCTGCTTCCACGCGAAAACAACATCATCTACTATAGCGGTTTACGTTAACCTTTCCAAAATATTCATTATAACCACGGACATGCAAATCTGGGCATAATTATTTCGTTGCATTTCTTTAAATGTTTGGTACTAGATAACGGATATCCTAGGTACATATTGTAGGTACTTTTTTGTGGGTAAATATATATATACCTACAATTGATACATTTAGAAAATCCGGGACACCACTTAGATTTTATGGTTCATTCGATTGAGGGTTATATTATATAGCACGATACTTTATTAAAGTCACCTACCTAGCATGTGTTTAAGAGCACAAATCAATCATTTCAATAGATTTCTAAACTGTGACAATTGTCCAGCAACGGGCGGCGTTTAGCATCATTGTCTATGACCGCCTGCGATTCTTTTGTACTTGCTAGAAGTCATCTCACACAGCAGCTCGTTGCTCAAACCGAGCGTCGCGAATGCCGTTGATTTAATGCTCTTTATTTTATATCCCTTGTTCACGATGTCATTGTTAGGTTTTATAATTAAAATTCGAGATAGGTACAAATTAAAGAGAAGTCCCACTTTACCGGTTGACCTAAATGGACTATAATCCAAATGTATCATAATTAGTATATACGTATTTATAAAAAAAAGTATGTAGTATATCCGTTGCCGAGTACACAAATTTGGGCCCGTTTGGGGCTAGATTGCGCTGTGTGTATGTCGTCAAATATTTATTTATTTATTTATTAAGGTTATTAGAGAATCTAGATGTTTTCAACACCCCTTTATAGAAATCTGCGCCCCGTGGTTTCACCCGCGTAAGTCCCGTTCCCGTGGGAATATCGGGATTAAAAGTAGCCTATGTGCTATTCCCGGTATCCTATTTTCCTAGTTTAATCGCAATCGGCTCAGTAGTTTTTGTGTGAAAGAGTAACAAACTCACATACATACATACAATACATACTTGCATAGATGCAAACTTGCGCGTTTATAATATTAGTAAGATTTGTTAGTTAAATCAGTGCACGACTTATTTAGTTTTTGATTCTACTGAAAAGGAAGTATACTAACTAGACAAAAATGAAGGAAAAACCAAATTAACGAGTTCATAAAATAAACATCTACATCTGTGCATGCAGATTCCTAATTAGACACGCTACTAGTTCAACTTGGGTGTCGTTTTAATGAATTTCACGGCATAATAACCGTTAAAATCCGTATATTATGCCCGTTGTTTTGTTTAACATTGCACCCATTGTGCGACTACTGTATTCAACTGTAAGATGCATGAATCTGGTAGCTTTTTGATCGATAATTTACTTTTGTTTGTGTAATGGATTGCACAGAAGGCAGTGTTAGTTACGCCGGAGGTTGCTGAAGTTGCTTCTTTTGTTGATTAAATAAAAATGGAGCTGTAAAAAATATAGGTTACTTAGTTATAAATTCGTTTCGTATTTTTAAGTTATAACGACGCACGACGTATTTCTAGTTTTATAACTATTTTCTAATAAAATTTAAAACGTTTTTAGCTAATGATGACTATATTTTTATCATAAATGGAAATTTAAAAAGTGTATACAAAAAAGAGCACAGTAAAAGGAGCAGTATGGAAACTGCGCACACACAGTACAGACTGACGTGGCTCTGACATTCTACGCAAAACCCCCTTAGGGACACGTCGACGCGAATGTTTGCGTGAGTGAGCCGTTTTCGAACATTTGTAGGTAGGTAGGTTCCATATCTACTGCTGTGCCCCAGGCCCCATATGTACTGTGCCAAAAGACAGTGTCAAAACAAATAGGTATTCCATAAATGTTAAAGTGTTAAAAATCGGACACAGTGCGTGCTAAAGTTTAAATAACTACAAGCTTTTCTAAAACGAATTCGCCAAACAGATGTTATCGAGATTCTTCTAAAATAAACTGTCATCATTACATAGTCATTCAAAACAAACAATTAAACCCAAGTTAAACATTAAAACATTCCAGAAATCAACTTTCCAGTCTTTTTGGCCATCTGATTTATGTTGCCCCCCAATGTGCACACTAATAACCTGCCTTCGGACGCCATTATGCAATGTCAGAAACTTGACGTTGACATTTCGTTTTTTTTTTCAGTAACCGTTGCTTGGCATCGGTACTACTGTTCGGTTTCCGTTCGGTCTATTGTCTCTGGTGTATAATGGTGATGTCGTTCGTGGAATAAGACTGGACATGTGGATCTATTGTATGTTTCTCTTATCTTGAAAGTCGCTGTACTTATTGTACTATTTTTCTAAAGATTGATTAGATTTTCAAAAGTTTAGAATCGTTTTAGAATCGATAAAAACTGTGTGTGTGGATATTATTACAATGCAAGGATTATATAAGTTGAACTAGCTTTTCCTATGCAAACACAGGATTTGTATATAAAGAAAAGAAAATGTCACATGATGTCCTACTCCTTAGGTGTAGGTAAAAATAAAAATAAAAATGATTTAGTTGTGATCAATAATTACAAGAAGTTTTGTGTGATTAAGAGCTCTACCAAAAAAGTATTATTATAATATTTTATTGTTCATTTGAAACCTTTGTAATTACGACCTTATCTATGTTATTTTAAATTATCTACGAAATATGTTATTTCTGTGTTATTGTAATAGGAAAGCGGTCTTCGTGCAGTGAGTAGAGTAAAGGCCATTATAAATAACCGTCCGATAATTCAGCATTGTTCCATACGTCTACTTGTAGGTGATTAATGGCGCACCCCGCAACGGAAGCCAAATACTCCAAAAACCGATTAGATAATTACCACCAACACTTTGTCGGCTTTTCCACGAACGGTCGACGCCAACAATACTAACATTACGCATGCACGGACGCCGACCTTTAAGAAAAAATCCACAAAAATAATAAAAACATCACAGTCAAAATATATGTTTGCGTTGCAGAAAAAATAATAAAAGAAACTTTTGACTTTCTTTAAACTTTGACGCGCCGACAGTGCCTATCATTACTTTATTTATCTGTAACCTTTAAATCGAAGATGTAGAGTCGAATTTGAAATGTAAATCGGATATTTTTTTTTCCCATTGGATGGTAGAAGGCGTGGCTAGTCCCAGATGGAAACATTTGCCAATATTATCGTCGAAAGGACTGAACAGATGAAATAATTTATTTCCCGATGTCGCTTTGTGTCCAAAACTCTACGCTTTTGTTAGTTTTTTGCTGCGATCGTTTTCGGCCTGTTACCGACAACTCTATTTATCCTTTTAATATAAACGACACCGACTTTTGACTTTTGGAAATTAATTTGGACCTTAGAGCCCTAACGTTAGAGTATGTAACATGTGGTGCGAGTAGTTTTTATGTGATTCCTGGTGTTTGGTGGATGCGTGTTGACGACAATAGAATTAGAGTGTTGGATCGTTTTGTGCAAGCCGACGACGACGACGACCTTCCCCGGACACATGATTTACGTTAAATAAATCTCTGGTGAATATATTATGGTATACAAACTACAAAAACTATGTTTAAAACGCCGATATTAATATCTTTTAAGTTCTAAACTAAGTTGATGACTAATAAAATAAAGCTGATTGATGCGCTTGACATTTAATGTGACATTTTGATTCGTTTTCACGGCTCTGTAGTTGCCGTTCGTTTGTGTCTCAGAACACGTCAATTTACCGACAAAGTGTGACACATAACAACAGACTGTCTCAGTACAAATAAACTTCTATAAAATTTGATTATGGCCTGAGAGATAAAATACGAAAATATCGAATTGTATTTTTTATGATTCTGGTCAACAAATCATAGACCAAAAGTGGGCTAATCTAAATATCACTTATTTAGAATTCCTTAGCAAAACCAACTATCTTATTAATAAACAAATAAAGTTTCTTAAGGAGGATAGTTAGGCCACAGAGTTAGACATTCTGTCGTACCATGATCGTTTCTCGGTATTTTGTCGTCTTTTTGTCGCTAAAAAAAATAAGGTAAAATCTGAATAAAAAAATACTTCAACTACGTAAAAAAACTACGGCTAACAAAAAAATAAATGTTTTTCTTAATTTGTATTTTATTTTGGTCTTTTAACGTGCAAAGTACTTTCGTACGAAACGAACAAATTCAATTAGACCGTGGTCTAACTAGTTAGTCCTGCATCTCATTTCTTTTATTTCTATAGGGGTAAGATTTATATGAAATTGCAGAGCATGTAGGTATGTCTATGTTTACCTATGTTATATTGTTCTTGTTAGTTTGATTGTTACGACTTCTTCTTATTCTTTTCTTGCAGTTGTGTGGCTCATTCAGTGTTAGAGTTCTTAGGTTGTTCTAAGACCTAACTTGACCTATTTTTAAGACTATACAAATTTATAGATTCTTCTATTGCCACAATAAAAATCATAAATTTTCAGCACTAACCGCCTTCTAAAACACCGCTTAGTAGAGGAAGCAATTGTGTAAATAATTGAGGTATAATCAAACCATTGCCGGAAGTGACGTGTTCTGTTTACATCTACACGCCTTTGATAGTCCCTTTGAAGTTCTACCATTTCAACGCCTTTTTACTTACCTAGCGGCGTATTGGATCGTGTGGGGTATGGAGTACATGTCTCACTTTAATTGAGAAGCAGTTTATAGTTAAGGCACAGTTTACCAATTAATGAAATCAAACATACCACTGGAAATTATTTTATTTTATTTCATGTACCAACACCAACCAATTTCCCTGTACAAGGTAAAGCTTCCAAGCGAACTGACAGAATTAAGAAGTAGGATGGGTAGTTGTGAATAACTTCGCGACGGCAAGTAATCCTAGTAAACCTACCTGCCTTCCTGCACATCCTGTTGTTTATTAATTATGTTGTTTATTATTTATTTTTTTGATGCCATTTAATGAAGGTATCAACAATAGGTAGGTACCTATAGTGAAGAATTTCTGATATGAAATGAATAAGCATCTAAGTACTGTGAGGAAAGAGGAAACCTCTTACGTCCAAGACAAACCAAAAATGGTTTTATGGATGTAATTTATGTAACAATTTAATGTATTTATCTTGTTTTAAATAAAAAAAAAATTAAAAAAATTGATGACATTATGAACAGGCATTTTATTGTGGTGCCGGTTTCATTTGCGCTATTTAATATTATTTATTTACATTATCACCATCACATTTCAATAGACAACCGCAAGATGGCCCAAATCAAATCGACACCAGAATCAGTGGTGGTTCCACCAGTAGCCTATCTATTTATTTATATCTATGCAGTTTACGTAGTAGTTGGGGCCTCGCGGCGTTCTTACAGTTGCTCAACTTTCATTCAAGCTTTCCGGGACCGGTTACATAAATTGTAGGAAATTGGAGAAAATAAACACAATATTACTTAATAAAACACAATATTTACCTGGTTTTACGACCGAGTTTTCGCTAACTTTACAGTTAGATTTTCCAAGGTTGACTGAGATGTAATTCGTCTATTTTAACATTCTAAAAAGTTACTGTAAACTACCGCCTCTTAATTATTTGTATCAAAACGTTCCAGGTGTGGGTACGCTTACTTTAGCTTACTTTAGAGTTATTGTAATAATAGTTTTAAATTACAAAAGAAAACGTTATTTAGTATTTAAATTAAAAAAATATTAAAAAAAATTAAAAAAATAAATTAAATAAAAATTTAAATTTAAATTATAACTTTCGTATTGTTTCTAGTTAACTCAAAAGTTAGTTATTAAATTAGTTGTTAGATATTAAATAAAACGCGAGTAAAACTTGGTAAAATTGTCTTTTAAATAATAAAAAAAAGGATACTAAATACAAATGTAGGTACTGGCCGTAGTCCGTAAGCCCGCTACAACGGTCATCAGGCGGTTAGGATCTACTTCTACGACTTACGAGTTGTCATACATTAGTTGTATTTTAACCAGGAATTACTGCCTGTAGATCAGGTGCGATCAAAATGAATACATCTTCTCCTAAAACTATTTTAGGGGTGTCGTCCCATCACTCAATCACAATATTAATATTTATTTGTTACAAAGTTTCCCATGATACGCCGTGTGACAGCTCGTCAGACGCGCCATTTCTGCGCCAGTGCGCATGCGCGCGTATCGTCGTCGACGGCAGACACTTGACAAGGGTCTCGGGATGCCTGATGCATACAGCCAGCGGTGATCATCAATTAAATAAATAATAAAAAAGGAAATACTAGCAAGTGATATCTGAATTACGTATCAGTTATGATTATTACATTTGTATGAGTGATATTTAAATAAATTCTAGCTGTCTTTTAAAGATGTTCAAGAAAATTTAAGGAATTATAAGAAAAGGCAAAGCGTTTTGCTAACCATAAATAAGAATTTAAATAAAACGATGTAATAAAATACAATATTATGTTAATTATGGTTTATTTATACCTACTCATCGGGAGGTGCTTTCCAAAACACATACATACTTCTTTTAAACTATAAGATCGCCAGAAATGATTTTGCAGTATAACCATAGTAGAAAGAAGTATCTATATAGTACAATATTGCCTAATTTCTGGAAACGAGCTTTTTAAAAGTCATACTGTGTCCAAATTTCTTATACTTACCTACATTTCTTACAACACCTTTCCTACAACTTATGTGACCGGTTCCGAGTAACAAATTTTATGAAAGCTGTAAGAATCGTCGTTGGCTAAAGCGCTAAGTACCATGGATAAACTAATATGGTATAACTAACTTGACCTAATTTTTCATTCTTTTATTAATTTCCTACCTACTCATTTTGTATTCATATTTCCGAAACAATAGTAGTTAGTAGTCAAGATGGCGGCGCAGTGATACTGACACGGACGGAAGTGTAATTCGTGTTCCTTCACTCAATATTAATATTTTCTTGGCGTTTGTTGATGGATCGCTAGTGCTACTTAATCGCTGTGTTTATCAATATTTTTTTAACAACTAACTACTTACATAAAACACCAAGCAATTTGTTGTTGTATTTACTTTAAAATTAACTTTTTAGTATGAACTTCTAAGTTCATACTTGAGCCCGTAAACGTATCAAAATGTTGGAATTTACCCGAATGTCGAACGAAATAAAGATGAAAAACACTTAAAAGTACTTTGGTATGTTTAAAAATAATTAGAATAAATAAGAATTAGGGCTATCAGAGAATCACACCCTAAGTGAAATGAAACATGCTTTTAAGTTAAAGTTATAGTACTTAGATTATTTAATTATCTAGGTGCAGATATAAAAATTCAAGTTGTGAGTCACCGACCGATGAACTAATTGGATAAGAAGTCGCTTCTCTGCGATTGAGAAAAGATGCATGGAATCGTGTCCATTTTACTATTTTAGCATTTTATAAATGCAATTTCCTATGGGTAGACTAAAAAAATAGGGCAGAGTGAAATTAAAAAAAAAATCATGCCGAGGGTGCTAGTCAGTAGGCCAACGTGCACCTGTCAGCTAAAGAAAAAAGAAAATAAAAAAGCAAAAATGAAGTTCGACCGTGACAGGACTCGAACCTGCAATCTTCGGATCCGAAGTCCGACGCCTTATCCATTAGGCCACACGGTCGATTTTAGGTGACTCTATTTTGCACACATTATCGTAAGTTCGTAACCTACCTACAACATTTTAGGATTCAATATTTCGCATGATCCTGAAGTATTTGAAGACCCGTCTTCTTTAGTGCTGCACCGGTCTACGTATCGGAACACGGACGAGTCCGACTTAGGTAATAAGCCGTAGCCAAAGCTTGACAACCAAAAAAGTCCTTTTAGTCGTCTTTTACGAAGAGCTATTTAACCTTAGCCAAATTCTTTTAGATCCAGGCTAAATGCCCCTAAACGAGTTCTGCATCGTAGATATCACATTATCTATCATGTCTACATACATTTTAAGTAGCAAATAACGTCCTAAAGTCATACTTTGACTTTTACTGATGATTGTGAAACTGGGCTTAACTATCGTCCACACTTCTATGCCATTGGATACGACAGTTGGCTTCCAACTTTATGATAATTTTGATTAGTTTCGACTTTTCTGTCGCAAATCGATCATTTCGATGTTTATCATTGACGAATGATGAAGATCGGTTTATAAGATGGATTGCATTATGAATAGCTACTTCATATGGCTAAATATAGATGACAATAACTGATAGTGCGTTTCGGACAACAATCTAACATTAGATATTACTAAGAAATTATGACAATTGAAAGCTATACCTAAGCTATGTATAGTATAATCGATAAAATCAATTTAAAAAAAAACAATACTGTTATATAGTTTTTTTATTTGATCGTTTTTTTTTCGTCAGTAATTTAGTGTGTCTTCGGAACGCAACTTCCAATAAAGCTGAGGCTACACCTATCGCGATAAACCGAATCTTCGCGGTAATTGTAGCCAAGTATTCGCGAATACTTCGGCACTTCGGCGGAGTATTCGCGCTCATCGCTCCGCTAGAAGAAAACACAAAAAACGAATGAGGTTTTTTTCTGCTTTGGTGTGGTAAATGTTGATTTACTAACCTACGCATACAGCTATGTTACCAACACTTACGTCCCATCTATGTAAACATATAGAACAATTTAGTAACGCCAGAAGCCCTTATTACGTAGGTAACTTTGTTGCGTACCTATGTCATTTGAATGATATGGGTACTGTTTCATCCATCACAGAGGTATGAATAGTATCAAAGTAAACTATAGCTAGTCTGACGATGTACCACAGGGGTCGTCTAAACTTAAGATTTTTATTTTTAAAATATCTGAAGCTGCAACCTTATTGCGACCTTGTATTTTGTGTCTGTGTAAGTAACGTTTGTTGGTAGTATAATTGCCATTTGGATAGCAAACGTTTACTCTGTCACTATTCATGCTTCTGTGATGAAACGTTACCAGTTTCATTAAAATGACATTTGCAATAACGTTACGTAATAAGACCTCTGGACAGGAAAGAGGAGACACAACACACCGTCTCTAAAGAGCTTTTAATTGACGGTAAATTATTTTAGACTTTAACGTCGTATATTTTCAGTGTCAAAACTAATAAGTTCTAAACTCTTTGACTGCCAACGTTAAAATCGCAAAATCAAACGCAAAACCGATAAATAGCAAATAGCTGAATCAAAAACGCAACACTACATGTGTGTTTTCAGCAGTCAAAGGGCTAGAGAATACGAAAACATCACAAATTTAATACCAATCTAGATGAGTAAAATTCGCATAAACCAATCTAATGACTATACCCACTTAGGTACGTCTTTAAATTGTAAGTAGGTAGATACTGGTAGCAACATCAAACAGGAGATGGCCGTCAAACCTTCAAAGACATAAAGACAAGCGAACACGCTCTCAAATTAAACAAACATAATCACAATAACACAGAAAAATGTAAATAACATCGGAGCGCGGTGTTTGAATCGCGAATCGCGGCTCAGTTTGCTCAACATCCGGCTGCGTATGCGCACGTTTGATCCTTCTGGAAGCATCCATCATTCGAATATAAACCGTACCCTGTATTGACACATTTACGATATATAAACGATCTAAAATATACGCCGGTGCAGGGCAATACAGAACTACCCGTTGAGAATGCAGCTCGGGAAGTTTCTCTGCCTGTTGTAATTTATTTCCTTGTAAGTAGAGGTACTTCTCTCCGCTGTACCTACCATGTTTTTCCAACATATGGGAATAAAACTTAAAACTACGCAATTGGACCCTTAAATAAGTTATGGACATGTGGGTCCAATTTGTTTTATTTGTGAGTTATGCACAGAATAAATAATATATGTGTCATGGACAATCCGATATGTGCCGGCACACAAATTGGGCATATAATTCGGGAATGAACCAGTGAAACCTATAACGGTTCGTTTGTCTGAGTTATTGCTCAGAAACTAGCAGATATAACTAATTAATACAGAAATTCCAAAGTCACTATTTCAAATTAGCAAAGAGCTAACTACAGATTAAACTCGAAACACAGAGAGAACACTCGAAGGCAAACGGACTACCTTGCAGTCGAAAACGCTTTGCGATTGCGTTATCTTGCTTTCGCTGTAAGACATCCAGCCTTGATATGGATATCATCTAATTAGCATCCACCGCTATTAGTTGCTTTTAACTGTCAAAAAACATGTTTCGTATTCTACATTGCTGCTTTGAAGTAATCACCGGTAACAACCACGTTACGTCAAAGCAGCAATGTACTGCAACTACTAGCGGTGGATGCTAATTAGATGATACCACAGCTGTTCTTATTTTAAATAATCAATTGTTCGAGACACATGTTTAACATCGTGCTAGGTAGGTACTGCACAATATTTCTGTTTCATGTATTTCGTTATTTTTATTGTAAACTTCAATCGGTGTATGCATTTTATGGATTTACTATAGAGATCAAAAATTGTTGATCGCGCGTGTTTGTGTTACAGAAAGTTATTTCATTTATGTAGTTACAGTCAAAAGAACAGTTAAGAAAATATAAGATTTTATTAGGTTTCTTTATGGGTTGTAGTCATGTTATGTTTTAGACTAGTAGATATTGGGTAAATTCCTAATTACTACTTATTCCTTGACCTATTAAAACCGATAACATGTAACGATAAAACTAATATCAATACTTATCCATTTATTTCCATCTTATATACCTAATACTAGGTGCGCCCCGCGGTTTCATCCGCGGAGGTCCCGTTCCCGCAGTAATATCAGGATAAAATGTAGCCTGTGTGTTATTCCCGGTATCCAGCTACTTAAATTCCAAGTTTCATTGCAATCACTTCAGAAGTTATTGCGTGAAAGTGTAACAAACTCACATACATACGTACAAACTTTCGCATTTATAATATTACTAGCTGCACCCCGCGGTTTCACCCGCGTAAGTCCCGTAAGTCCCGTTCCCGCGGGATTGTCGGGATAAAAGTAGCCCATGTGTTATTCCCGGTATCCATGCCGCTACCTATATTCCAAGTTTCATCGCAATCGGTTCAGCAGTTTTTGCGTGAAAGAGTAACAAACTCACATACACACACACACTCACAAACTTTCAGCTTTATAATATTAGTTGGATAGTAAGATGTAGGATTTATACAATCAGTCACAGAGTACTTAATAGTACCTATAGTATTCATGTGCAGCTCTTAGTACAAAGCCTATTTACCCTCACAGTAACTACGTTATAGAAGCCTTTTTTAATATAATATTATAATTTTATTATCCCATAATCTCCATGACACATTTCCGACTAAATCCACATTAGGACACCTGATAAATGCAGAACCCGGACTTAATTCGGCTTAGTATTTGTAACTTTGCTTACATTAAGTGGGAAATTACTGGGATGAGCACAGACAAAAGATAAAACTATCGTACTGTACAATGGGCCGTTTTGCACTTTTGAGTAAAAATATTGTCACTAGGCACTTGGCACTGGCGTACTAATCCAGAGACGCGAGTTTAAAATCTCGCCGCGAGTGAATTTTTAAAGACGAATTTTTCCTTTAAAATATTTCTAATAAATATGCCTTGAGCAATTAAATTACGAAATAAAAATATTGTTACAAATGTGCGAAATTAAGCTGAAGTGGAAGCATTTTTTTCAGCCAACCTCAGGTTGGATTAAGCGATCGTTGTATGTTAAACTGACACATTAATGACTCCGCTCCGGTCGCGGTAGGAACCCATCCTGATTAAGTTAACCCTGAACGGGTCGATAATGCAGGTGCGTTAGGTAATATTCTCAGAACTATACAGTCGGTCGGTCGACTTGAACTCTGTGGTCTGCATGATATGCAAGCCATACAAATTGTTATACCCATTTGAATAATGTTTTTTTTGATAAGTTCTTCTACCTGTAAGCTAGATAGACCTTTCTTTATATTATACATTGATCTAAAGAAATTATAATAATTTATGTAATATATCCGTTGTCTATTACCCATAGTTCAAGCCTAAAGTGCTTCGTTTAGGGCAAGATTGCGATATGTGTAATGTTTTTTTTATACATTTTGAAGAAAAGCCATTTAATATTCATGTCCATGGATTCTTTGCATTGAGTTTGACAAATAGTTTGTTTATTAATGTTTAGTGATGCGTGTGCGAGTTCATAAGTAGACGTTCTGGGCCACCGCAAATATGAAAATAAACAATCAGTACGTAAATAACCAGAAAGCACTTCAAAGTGGACTGCAGACCGCCGACACTTCGCAAGTTATAACATTACAGCGATTTTATACAAACAACTCACTACCCTAAGCGACCTTAGAATTAAGCGAGCATTTTAAATGGCAATTACGTTCCTAAAGCCGTATTAACTGACAGGCCTTATTCTGTCCCTTTCAAAATTAAATTGTTTGGAACAAAATTAGAACAATGATCACAAAAGCCATAAATTCTCGCTGAGTCGCGTTAATTCGTAAAGTCCATATCCAATCCTTCTAATATTATTAACGTGCCTTCCAAAGCACGGAGGAACTCTGAAAAAAAAATTTTTTTATCATTATCGGTCACCCATCCAAGTAATGACCGCTCCAGGTAGGTATTGCTTATCCCGTACGACTATGCAAGATCACCGGTCGCAACTAGGTCGCATGAGCACATAGCCGAAGCCGCTGGACGTCGCGCGTCACGCTATAAATCATTTCTAGACTCTAGAGATTTTTTTTTAGCTAGTTTGATAATGAAGGTCACGTTCACAAATATAACAATGTAAAATATCATCGATTTTGCGGAAAATACCGATCAATAACAAAATCAGCTCGCACTCAGCCATGTTTCAAACATCCGGTTCCGCTTCCATCTTGGAGCCACGCCACGCTGGGAACCGAATAGAGTTGTTTACATACAATATCGTTCATTGGGATAAACTGGAGGTACGGTGCGGTAAACACAGGATACTAAGGCTAGCTTGCACCAGCCTGGCTTAAAAATTAACTCACAGCGTAGATGGCGTAGAAGTTGATACGTTATGTCATATTTGTGTCTAAATCTATAGCCCTACAAAGAGTTAGAAAAACTAACTGTGGCTGGTGTAAGTTAGCCTAACAGAGGTAGCACTCGGGCAGGTCTGTAAAGACTTTTCATTGCAATTGTTAAATTTTATAATAAACTATGATACAGTCTGTAGCAGGTGCTACAGACGCTTTCGTAGCATATGTGTGGTACTTGTTATTGTACTGATCACAGCGCAGGACCACAGAATATTTTCTTGTACTGTGGTTGAACTGTCTCACACCCGAATACTGAAACGATACTTACATCAGTCACTCAATTGAATGCTTCCTAAATTTAAGCATCTCTCACAATTTAAGTGGTATTCTCAAACGAGACTTCGGCGACTTGAGACAATGATTAGCTAAGTATCTGTTAAATTTTTACGTTATGGCAATATTGATCTAAAAAGTTTGTTCTCAATAAACTAACACATTTTATTTTATTACTTTACGTTGTGAATTCGTTCCACGCAGGATTATTTGGATGAGTAAATTTTTTTAGATAAACATTTAGTTTAATTATCCGACAGAACAGTTGAGTTTAAGTTTTTTTTACAATTTTAATTGTATTTCGATGCTTTTTTAGTTTCAAAGTTATTTTTCAAGTAAAAAAATAAGTCGTTTGTTATTTAAACATAACCAGCGCGCTAATCGTATTTAGTGTAGAACGAAACGTTTTAACTTATTTGACAGTGACACATGAATCACGCGCGTCAATCAGTGAAAGAGGAGAAAATTTTCTTTGGATAATAATCATCTTTCTTCTTTAATTTTATAGTTAATAATTGTCTATTGAAAAAATGGAAGAGAAGAAGAAAAAAAGGAAGTAATTACACGAACAACGACAAAGAAATGTTATTAGAATTGATAAAGAAGTAAGATGTTACCTCAACTATAAAAACCATGAACATTCTGTCTTTGAATGTCCGTCAACCCCGTTCACAAGTTTTCCTATTAGGATTATAGGTGCTGCAGATCCCAACATCCCAAGAGGGATGCAACCGGGAACATAGCTTAGATCATTATGCAATTTTATAGTTAATAATTGTCTAGTGAAAAAATGGAAGAGAAGAAGAAAAAAGGAAGTAATTACACGAACAACGACAAAGAAATGTTATTAGAATTGATAAAGAAGTAAGATGTTACCTCAACTATAAAAACCATGAACATTCTGTCTTTGAATGTCCGTCAACTCCGTTCACAAGTTTTCCTATTAGGATTATAGGTGCTGCAGATCCCAACATCCCAAGAGGGATGCAACCGGGAACATAGCTTAGATCATTATGCAATTTTATAGTTAATAATTGTCTAGTGAAAAAATGGAAGAGAAGAAGAAAAAAGGAAGTAATTACACGAACAACGACAAAGAAATGTTATTAGAATTGATAAAGAAGTAAGATGTTACCTCAACTATAAAAACCATGAACATTCTGTCTTTGAATGTCCGTCAACTCCGTTCACAAGTTTTCCTATTAGGATTATAGGTGCTGCAGATCCCAACATCCCAAGAGGGATGCAACCGGGAACATAGCTTAGATCATTATGCAATTTTATAGTTAATAATTGTCTAGTGAAAAAATGGAAGAGAAGAAGAAAAAAGGAAGTAATTACACGAACAACGACAAAGAAATGTTATTAGAATTGATAAAGAAGTAAGATGTTACCTCAACTATAAAAACCATGAACATTCTGTCTTTGAATGTCCGTCAACTCCGTTCAAGTCCAAGTTTTCCTATTAGGATTATAGGTGCTGCAGATCCCAACATCCCAAGAGGGATGCAACCGGGAACATAGCTTAAATCATTATGCTAAAATAAAAGTAATTGTAGCTTTTTTTCCCAGATGCAATGACAACAAAAGCAAAATATTTCAATTTGAAATTGAATAATGCGAGATTGGAGAGGAAATGTACGCTTGAAAGGCACAGATTGGAGAGGAAGTGTTTACTTGAAAAGCAGAACTAGAGGTGGAATTATTAAAAAATAAATACCTAGATTTTTGCTCATTATTTGTTTTTATTTTTATATTATTATTGTTAAGCCTTTATTGCAGATTCACTTACAAAACATTAATATTAAATAATATATTATATTAAGTTGAATCAGCATATCTGACACATAGGTCTCTTCCACCCATACCCCTGTATATCATTAGCAAAGATATCCTATAAAATATGCTATTGTTTCATTATTTTTTCGGTTTCTATCCAAATAAATTTATGAAAGTAAATAAAATTCCCAAATGAAGTGTCAGAATTTATTAGTGTTCCTGTCTTATGACTTGTCGAAATGGTTAGTTGGTGTGGAATTATACTACTACTAAATAATATATAATAGAGTATAAATATTGAACTGAGGTATGTTAAATCAAATTCAGTTTATGAACTTACAATATAATAATAAACAAGGCATAATACCTCTAGTACATACAAACAAGTTTTATTACAGTAGTTGAGTCCTTAATTTAAGATTAATTATGTAATTAGCATATATATCGTGTATATATAGGCGTGTCTCTTTTCGGCAAGACGGACTCCATTCCAGCTGTCTCCTTCTTTCCGGGATGGGTCGATACCATTGACTGACAGATTGGAATTACTTGGTGTTACCCTCACAGCAGACCTTAACTTTGGGCCTTTTGTTGAGTCGAGAGCCCAGTTGGCTTCAAATAAGTTAGAAATCCTTGGCAAGGTTAGGCAGTACTTCAGACCAGGACAGCTTCTGAATCTGTACCAAGCACAGGTCCAGTCGTGCATGGAGTACTGTTGTCACCTTTGGGATGGAACAGCTAAATACCAACTTGATGCTCTTGACACTTGTCGAGTCGCGCCTTTCGAGTTTGGGACATCGTCGCGAGGTCGCTAGCCGTTCGGTCTTCTATAGAATTCACTTCGGGGAGTGCTCGCAGGAATTGCATGAGCTTGTTCCCCCTTGCCCTTTTTATTATAAGACCACGAGGGGTACGGTCGGTCGCCATCCTCATCTGGTAAACGTTCCAATTTCGCGTACAAAGCGTCACGCCTCCACCTTTCTTGTACGCACTGCCAATAAGTGTAAAGGGTGATGAGCAGTTGGTCCACTGATTGAATTGGACTTTTTCTTTTGGTTACTGGTTGCAAAGCACTGCCAATCATTGAATCCAGATATAAAACTGTCTCCTTGGATATGCGAAACCGCGCACGGAATTTAATTATTATTATATTTTTCAAATGAATGATCCAAAAGTGAGGATAATGAGGATAAAGACATTTTGTACAAATTTTAAGACCGGTCGAAAACACTCTCAGATCTAACAATGGACTTAGAAAATAAACAGGACTGATTAGTTGAACATTTTGCCTTACAATAGACAGAGGCTAATCCGAGCCGAATGAGATAGCAATCGACGATGTAGTGTGTCTCGTTCTTTCATCTTGCCAGTCTACAAAAAAATATCATATATAAAAAAAAACATTAAAAGAGGTTGCAGTTATTGTACGGCCAGATAAAGCACGACCCGATAATGTCCCTATAATACACGACCTGTTAATTGGACGCCAGGGTCTCCTTTTAACACTCCGTACAAATTGTTTAAGATCTTACACGAATATCCTGGCTGCCATTTATCAGGTCGTAAATTATCGGGTCGTGTAATAAGTGGTTGTCAAGTACATTATTGGCTCCCATTTCCTTTTTATTATTTTAATGGTAACCCAAGCGTCAGTGTCATGGTGGCATCATGGCGGTAAAATATTAATTATTTAATTTATAGAATTTCTGCGTTAAATTGCATAAAATGGTGAAAACGTGTTGTGTTTTTACTTGTACAAGTGAATCATATGGTGGTTGCAATATATCATTTCATAGGTAAGCCAAAATATGTTTATTATTGTATTCTACAAATGTTTTGTTCTATTACAAGAATTTATGGTGACTATGATTTTTGGATTTTTGTATTGAGTTCGGGTAAGTTTGTTTTTTACTGTAATTTTATTATTTCAGCTTTCCGAAAAATGAACAAATACGACAAAAATGACTCAGCAGTATGGATGAAGTAGAAAATTACAAAAAAAACAGTCGTATGCAGTCGTCACTTCGATCTTTCCTGCTTTTACTCCCGTCGATTATTGAAAGCCGATGTAATACCAACAATTCCGCTGGTGGTACGAATACTGTTAGATATTTTACTACTTACCTGCTGAACATAAGTGATAGTCAAAAAGTTTTATTTTTGAAATTTCCTCTAGCTTTACATTTGATGAATTTTGAGGGAAGTACTATATTAAATTTAACGTAATTGACCGTCATGTCTGTTTAAATTTGATTTCGTCAGTCAGTATGTACTAAGTGTCTTTGTGCGTATGTATTTTCCTTCTTCTTCTTCTGCTGCTGCTTCACACCAAAGAAAATTAATTTAATTTCTTCTTCTTTCTTCGAACCTGTGCCTCTTGCATGACGGGCGAGAGCGCTAATCTTTGCCTCACGGGAACCCGTCGTGATACGGTGATTTTTGATGATACATTTCTTTTTGTAAAATATTTATACTTATTAATCAAAGTGTTTAAAAATTAATAAGCATACTATAATAATTAATAAAACTGTTTTATACCGTGTCCTTTTGTATTATTTCATTAATCCTTAAAGAGCGTCTATTGCTAATGGAAATCTTCAATTTGCCAACAGAGACTGAGACGTAAGTCTCAGTAATATTATAAACGCAAAAGTTTGTATGTATGTCTGTGACTTTGTTACTCAATCACGCAAAAACTACTAAACCAATTGCAATGAAACTTGAATATAGGTAGCTGAAAACCTATAATAACACATATGCTATCCCGATAATCTCGCGGTAACGGTACTTACGTGGGGGAAACCGCAGGGCGCAGCTAGTAAATAATACAATTGCACTTGCATTATTAAATCTAACATCTGTCACATAAAAAAAATCTTATTGTCACCCTATTAGAAAATGACACAAGTCCTTTGCTACAACCATCTTGCTCAGCTCGTTTTTATTCTGACAGTGTTTCCTCCAGTTATTTATCTTACCTCCATGGATCTAACAGCTACTCACGTCGATTTGACAGCTAATTGAGAGTCCATTTGCGTTGAGCGACGTTCCAGTATTCGAATTTGGCATTTAAGTACGAGTAATTTGAGAAGTTCGTAATTGTAAGTCTTGCTTATTTGTGACGCTTGAGTATCGTTTCAGTATACGAATTTTGAGTTTAAGAGCTGCTTAACTGTTTAAAAGGCCGTTAAATAATTGAGTATCGTTTCTGTATTCGGGTGTCAGTCTCTTAGTTGGGGGGATTCGGCCGCAATTTATTACCACCCACCGGCCTAAGTCGTAGCACGAAGCGGGTTTGTCCGTGTTGCTATAGTAGTCAAATACGCTTACAAAGTAGTTTATAAAAAAAAGTGTTCTTATTTTGTTCCATAAACTATAATAGAACGTCAGATTTTTCTCCAATTTTAAGTTAATGCAAGTTAATGTAATTTTTTAATGCAATCGCAAGTAAAACAGCGTTGTTCAATTAGCATTGATAAAATGGTAGTAATTCGTTTTGAATCTGGAGTAGGTAGGTAGGTAGGTGGGTATGTAATGTACCGAGTATTGGTAGAACAGACACACGTACCGTACAGTACCGTGTAAACACCGGCCACATCAAACGACTATCGAAAACTATACGCTGAACTGTCTTGATACTTGCTCATTTTGGTAACTACTTTGTTTAGTATTCTTATGGGTTAGGAGTGAAGTCTTACCCCCTCGAAACTGGAACCAGGGACCACTTTTTTTTTTTTTTTTTATTTCTTATCGGTTGTGAACCGATTATGGCCATTAGGAAATTAGCCAGTGTCATGTATTTTAATATATTATGCAAGTTATTTGCATCGAAACAGTCAAGTCGTCATAGTTAAAGTCAAGTCTAGGGAATCATTTGTAAACACGGCGGCCATTTACAAACAATCTTCACGGAGCCTTGGAGACAACACTAAGTCAATGTTTTGCACCGATTTTCACTTTCATTCCACTTGTACACCTTCACGAAACTAAATTGATTAATATGCCCCCGAAATTAAACAATTTGCACGCATATGAACTAGGTTTCACAAAAATGAAAATTTAGCACCACATCTCCTCAACGAGTTCCCGCCAAGACTCGAGGGACCACTTGACCCCTTCCGAATTTGACAGTAGTCAACTGGGCCCATAGGTAGTTTAGACATTATGTATTTTGCTCAAGGATTGTTTGTAAAAAAATATTTGAAGT
Source organism: Idaea dimidiata (assembly GCA_949358125.1). NCBI lineage: Eukaryota > Metazoa > Arthropoda > Insecta > Lepidoptera > Geometridae > Idaea > Idaea dimidiata. The sequence goes on along the minus strand of OX442333.1, from coordinate 24,899,033 downwards.
ATATTACTTACTTCGTTTTTTAATAGTACCTACCTAGACTACAACGCATCTTTCTGAAGAAAAATAAAATGAAATACAAGCGACCAAAACGTCAGGTAAAAGTTATTATTTCTTATTTCGTCATGATTTAATTCTTATAAGTCATATTCTGCTTTAGTAATATTCTGCTCTTATTTATCTTGATGGTCACCAATGTAAGGGTCGCAGATTCAAATACTATCGGGTACAATACTTTGGACAGCATTCTTCAAAAAAAAAAAAAATTAACAATTAAAAAACCGACTTCAAAAAGAAACAAAAAATAATTTAAAACAACCAAAAAAAAAAGAATTGATAAAAATGACCAAAATAACCTCTTTATAGGTACAGAGCCGCACCGACTAATTAATCTGTTTTATCATCTGAAGTCGGGCAGCCAAATTAAGTACAATATATGTAGAAACAACCAGTAAGACTGCCCGACTTCAGATGATAAAACAGATTAATTAGTCGGTGGCTCTGTACCTATGTAGAGGTTATTTTGGTCATTTTTATCAATCCTTTTTTTTTGGTTGTTTTTAAATTATTTTTTGTTTCTTTTTGAAGTCGGTTTTTTAATTGTTAAATTATTTTTTTATTTTACCCTTTTTAGTATACTTACCTACCTAAAAATCAACAATATTGTTACCGTAATTTTAATTATTGAGGAGTTTGCTGATGAGAAGGTGTTTTCAGGTACCCCATCAATCTGTACTTAGTTCTTTAGGGGTCTATTCTTTTTGGTAGAAGTCCAAAAATAAGTAATTTATTGAATTCTGGGATGCTATCCTGTGCATCATTCCGAAGATACTCATCAGATCCTTACCAAACTTTCATGGGGCCACCGCGTAGCTTCCACATTTCCACTAAAAAAGGAACTATATCAATCGGTCAAGCCATCTTCGTGTAATCGATGAACAATTGAATTGAATACAGCGTTTTGAGAAGCATTCCCGGTCCTCACTTCGAATATCCTCATCAGATCCTCATCAAATTATTATGGGACCATCTCGGAGCTCCCACCTTTCCATTAAAAAAAGAATCATCTCAATCGGTCAAGCCATCTTCGAGTAATCGATAACAACTGGATTGATTAATGCGTTTTGAGGAGCATTTCCGTTCATCACTCCGAAGACCCTCATCAGATCCACATCAAATTTTTATCTTCTTGGAGCTCCTACCTATCCATTAAAAAAAGAATCATCTTAATCCGTCAATCCGTCTTCGAGTAATCGGTGAACATACAAAAACAAAAAAAAATATTATACATACAGACGAATTGATAACCTCCTTCTTTTTTTTGAAGTCGCTTAAAAACAATAGTCCAAGTGTAGAAAACACTTGAAAATAAAAATTGTTTTATTTATTTCCAGTATCAAGAAATGCGTTCGACATCCAGTAAATTCGGCACAATGATCAAACTCTTTGATCTCCTAGATCACGCGCTCTACATTTACTATTACACATTATAATTATAAAACACTTCACACAACATTTGAAATAAACATACAAAAGAAATTGCGCTTTCAGAGCACTGCACAGGAGTTACTCTAAACCGCACAAAACTTTCAGTTAAGCCATTTTATGAAAACTCGAATCTGGACTTGTTTATATTAAAACACAGTATCTGCAGTCGTGGACTAAGCAATTTTAGACTCTAACCAATATTAAATAAAGTCAATTTTTGCTTATCAAAATCGTGGTTGTTAGAACTCTTTCCATGTAAGGTTTGCGGTTCTGATCTGTCAAAACTGTGAAGAGCTTGTGATGTAAACAGTCGCACGTGGTGGGTGATGGCGATGTTTAGACGAAGATTTATTTGAACTTGTTTGCGCTGTTTGCACTTACATACAGTTCAAGAGAGACCGGCCGACTGGTCGTACGACTCTAGTGACGCGTAGGTAACTAAAATTCACTATAGTTTTATGTTAGCACTTTTAAAAAAAGAACATATTTACATTTTAAGGCCGGCTTGCATAACGTTTCCTAAACATTTTTAAGCTGTTAAACGTGTTTAAAATCTGTTAGAATTTCAAGAACTGTCAATGTGTGGCAACATATTATCAGTCGTCCACTTAATGAAATAGAGCCCAATGTTCGATTTCCCATAAATTATTTTAAAATTGATTTAGTTAAATATGTTTTTAAATTGTATTATGCAAGTCGCCCTAAGTCATATTTTGCGTAATTTTATTTTTAAATTCTCTTCAACCTCAACGTTTCGACTATATTAGAATAGTCGTGGTCACAAAGAGACTCATGATACGCCGAGGTAAGATAATTTAATAATAACAATACGCGAATAAGGCCCGGAAAAATGAAAATATCAGTACAAATCGGTATAAGCTTAAAAACTTAGAAGTAAAGTCCTTTGCATTCACTTCACATAATGACTTACATTTTTAGTTCCATCAGTTAGTAAATCAATTATCTTGTTCACAAACATTAACAACACACACACAAACACACCGACCATTGTAATTGAAGTAGGATTAGTTAGTTAGGTAGGTAATCATAAACAGACCACCAGTACGGTCGGGGTTTTGACCGCTATCGAGTTACAGTCGGACCACTGTGCACTGTTTCCTTTATAACAATTACTGAGATTAGCTAGAGCTGGGGAATCTATAAGCATATTTAGGGAAGACGACAAGTAGATATATATCTATCTATCTTCTTCTATACTTAAAATAAAGGAAGAGAGGACAAAAAGTCTGTAGAAACTTGGAAGTTAATTTAAAAAAGTTGTCTAGGGGACTTAGGAAAAGTAGTAGAACAAAATATATATTTTTTTTAATTCATGTCTGTCTGTTTCTCTGTTTGTTCCTTATACAATTGAAAACTACTAACCCGATTGAGATCTGGTTTTTAATATTGGATAGTTCTATTTTCAAGAAACCTCGTGGTATACTTTACATCGAAATCCAATGAGTAGAACCCGAGTAATGAACGAGAAAGTCGGCTATGCACTATTTCTACGCAGATGAAGTCGCGGGTAACAGCCAGTTAATAGTATAAATCTGCAAGTTCGTTTGTTTGTTTGTTTGTTCGCTCTTCACGGTGAACCGGTTAGACCTCTGTCGATGAAAATTTGCATTGGGATAGTTTAAGTGATGGGGAGTACATAGGATACTTTTGATTCTGATAAATCTGCGGGATCGGAACTTACGCGGGTGAAACCGAAGGCGCAGCTATGGTAAATAAATAAATTCGATGAACATCAAAATCAATTTCTTAGATTGATATGTCGGGCGAAACCTCGGTGTTCGACAACATGGGGTTAGCTTCATTAATGACGTGACAACTGTAAATAATCTAGACCTAATTATACTAGCAATGCAGAATCTTAGATAGATACAAGCATTTTGGTAATGATGACTCATGGCAGATTCTAGCATAATACGAATGCTCACAAATATTTTAAATAAATTCACCATAACTAAATGCAAATAGGCACTGATTAACCAACCACAAAGTTTACCTAGTATCAGGTTGGCGCTTTACTTCTGTTGACCAAATCGGCTTTCTAACTTGCGATAAATGATCGAATGTCATAGTCAATCAATTAAAATTAAAACGTTACAATCAAAATAATCTAAAATACAGGCTATGCCTAGTGTGAAAGCCGCTGTATATTCGTTAAAATTATTTTCTTTCTCAGCACCATGTAAGTGCTTCCGTATGCTGTAATTAAGTATAAGGTATTATTCTGTTTGGTGTAGTTAATAAACTTTTTTTCATTTTCATTTTTTTTCATTTTTCATGTTAATGTTACCTATGTTAACAAAGTGTGAATTTAAAAAGTTTAATCTAAAACAACAGTTAAATCCGACGTATATCTTATCCGTTCCATTCAATTAACTATTTCCAATTTATAACTCCCTGTCTCCACTCGCCCTAAACCACAAACGATTGTAAACAAATGACCACAAATCATTCCCACGCACGGAGCTATCCAACCGCATCAATTTAGATAAAGCCTAAATCAACGTCAATACGTATCTACTAATACATTTACGAAATACCCACAAAATGAAGTAAACTCAACACAAACATCCCGCATCATAAACAGTTTATTGTTATTTTACAAAATGTCTCGAAACGGGAATCAAATCGCCTCTATTTGTACCAATTCCGTCAATATTACAGTGTCCATTTATAACTTTCTATTAATAAATTGAATTAGTATCCAAGAGTTACTGATTGTTCGAGCTTTTATTGAATGTGTATTTATTGTTACTCAATTATGTTCGAATTTCATTTTTCAAAAAGATATTCTAGGTTGCCTAATAAACAGTACGTACCTACATACCTTTTCGGATTTTAAAAGGGCCTATATTACCCGAGTTTACCTACATAAATGTTTTCGCTAGTAATGGATTATGGGTAAACCAAGAATAATTCTGTAGGTAGAATGCCTGCTTATACTCGAAAAATTAAATTAAAAGAAATAAAAAAATCAATTCCTTTTTTTTTTAATTTAAAAATTCATCGAGACCATCCTACTGATACTCGTATCAACCACTAAATCAAACTTAACCATTACATTTAACCCTTTAATAACTTGATTTAATATAAACTGCAGTTACTTATACTATAAGTACCTAGTATAAATTTAACCAACGTTTAATTCAGTTAAAACAGTTAAAAGTTATGACATTATCGTTGAAGTTTAAAAAAGGGTGTACTGAGACCTGTAGTGGTGTCCGTTGGTGGAAGAATCTTTGAATAAACTAGCTGCGCCCCGCGGTTTCACCCGCGTAAATTCCGATCTCGTGGGAATACCAAGATGTGTTGATGATTGTGGTGTGCTGTGATGTGTGATTTAATATATGTTAATTATTTGATTCATTAGTGATTCAATAAGAAGTTTTATATTATATAAAACTTCCTATCACTCAATAAACTTAGCACTCGAATCACTCTATCTAATAAAAAAACCGCATCAAAATCTGTTGCATAGTTTTAAAGGTTTAAGCATACACACAAACAGACATACACAGATGCGACTTTGTTTTTTATACTATGTAAATATAATAACACGGACAAGTCGGTTTAGTGCTATACAAATTAGGTACTCTCTTAATCAAACAAAGTTTGATAAACGTTTAAAACTACTATGAATCAGGCTTTATCAAAAATGTTCAATTTGACATTATGTCTTGTACCATAGTTCGAGTTACCCCTTTAGGTGCCTGGTCTGAGATGCTTTATGTGACAGCTGCGAGGTCATCTCGACACAGTTATTAATAACAATCAGTTTAAAACACCACTACTAAATCAATAACAATTATTATTAGATTTGTGTCAAGTGGACTATTATTTGATTATTGAAGCGGATCTGTATTTTAAAAGCTAAAAACCAAGGTATACTCGTATTTACAGACACTTTGGCCAATCCATACTCTGAAAATTCATATTATTACGATTAAAGGGCAAAAATTGTGCAATCTAAATGTGCATGGTAGGTATATAACCCCTTGTTTGTAATAGTAATTTGTTACAACAAAGTCATGTCTAAGACGACATGATTTGTCTAGGGGTCCACAAGGGTTTTAGGAATACATCACTTAGTTTACGCAGTTGAAATCGCCGCAACTAGAAGCTATAATAATTGTAGAGATATACAGCCAAATAACAGAAACAACACACAAAATTTGAGGACTTCTAAAATAATTGAGCAGCTCCTAAATTTATTTGGAATTAATTTAGAAGCTGCTCAAATATTCCGCTCAACATTACACACAGAGCAATCTAGCTCCAAACAATAAGCACTAAGCTTATACTATGGGTACAAATTAAAGGTAAAAAATTAGTATATCCGTTGTCTAACGGATTTACTAATTTTTTTTTGTCAATACATACGAGTACATGTGACACATAGAAAACACACAGACCAAAAACAAATATTTATTTTTAAGCATACTTAAATACCTGTACCCAGCGGGAATTGAACCCAAAAACTTCTGCATTGCAGTTGGCCGTCGTATTTTGAGTAGCAGGACCTCAAATTATAAGTAGCGTTTCTGTATAATTCGGCCGATAGAGTACCAAACCAACTAAGATACAGTAGATAGACAAACCTCGGCAATGTAGTGAGTAGAGGGTACACATACGGGTGTATTGCGTACCAATTGACCACAATACGTCTGGGCTATTGTCCACTAATTGCATTAAGGACAACGTTTCTGTAATAGCCACGGAATCACAGGATCTGTGCGACAATGGAAGTCTGCGAGACCACTGATCCAGAGTAATTGATTTGCATTTTTTTTTATTGCTAGGACCTTTATTCTAGGTACATCCAAACTTGACTATTTATTATCAATAGCTACGCCCCATGGTTTCACCCGCGCAAGTGCGATCCCGCGTTGTTCTTACACCTACCCACCGCAATGCAAAAATCCACACTTAAACGGTCGCCCATTGAAGTACTGTTGAAACCAGGCGCTGCCGCGCCTGGCATCATCAGTACTTCCCTGGTCGTCCGTGAAAGTAAGTAAGGTGAAGTAAGGCAAAATTTGTATGTCAGTAAGTAATGATGACGATGGATGACGATCAATGACGATAGATTACGATGGATGCTGATGGTTAAAAAACAACGATATTACGCAATTTTTATTTTTTATTCGGATATCAAGTCCGGATATCCGGATAAAAAGTAGCCTATATGTTAATCTTATAAAGTCTTAAGCTATCTGCATACCAAATTTCATTGAAAACGGTCCAGCCGTTTCCGAGATTAGCGCGCACAAGCGCACAGACAAACAGACAAACAGACAAAAAGTTTAACACGGAAATGGGGTCTGTTACGTTAGTACATACCCCTAAAAATAGTTTTTTCAAAATATCTTTAAAAACAGACACCGATTTTGTTATAAGTATAGATTCATACATATTTCTCCTTTTCTATCGTTTTTAACAACCCCCGAAACTCCTTTCAAATAGGTATATTTGCACTTGCAACACTAACGAAATTTCGAGTACCAGAGTTATCGATTAATAACAATAAAAACAAACAATCCCTTCGACGATTTTAATGTATTTATTTTGTTCTTGTAAAAATGACGTGTCGAGGACTTTAAATTCCTAAATTACAGGTTTAAAGACTTTTTGAAATGACTATTAAATTATATGGAATTTTTTAGGTCTAGATTCCTTCATCAACCAACCATTTATAAGTACATATGTACCTACTCTTGAGACATTAATGTTTATTTGTCAGGCTCGTCGTGATCTTTGGCCAGTTCTCTATTAAGCACATTAGTGCGATGGCGCGGGCGCGGAGCGGTCAATGCGCGGGCGCAGGGCACAGACAGATTGACAGATAATAGAATAATTTGTATTTATAGAGGGTCTGACCTATCGAGCCCTCTGAACACTCTCTGTCTGAATACTCTCGCATGAGGTTTACTTAGTTTTTAGATAGTTCGGATAGATAATAGTTCATCATTTGATCGCACTAACAGAGTAGATTCTCGGTCAGTAACTCAGTACCCATTTCAGAAATATAATGGATGCTGTACTTCTTTTCTTTCTTTTCCTGTTTTTGATTTTCTGTTGTTTGTTTAATTTTTTCTCTGTCTTATATAGTTGTGTGCTTGTCCGAAGAAACGTTTTTCTTTATTTCTTTTTATTTAATCGATAGAAAAATATAAAAAAAATCGTCTATAGTTTTCGCGATTTGCATAATAAAAACACTTTATTTACCGGGTTTAATCACGTTTTATTCATATTTTTAACCGACCGAGCTTTCCGGTCAACCTTAAAAAGCGAACTGTAAAGTTGGCTAAACCTCGGTCGGTTAAAAAACATGATTAAAACGCGATTAAACCCGGTAAAAAAAGTGTTTTAATTACAAATGTGTTGTATAGTTTCTTTGGTTTACAACGTAAATTAGTATTTTATTTCGATTTCAGATTTTGTTTTCATTTTGCTTTGCGACTTACGACTTTGACTTAGTATAAAAGTATTTTCCTATGCTATGGCCACCCTCAACAAAACAAACTACGAAGTGGGTCTTATATCTGAGGTCATATGGAGTAGGTAAGTACCTACAGTAGAGTCGAGACGAGCACTATTGAATTATATTGTGACCCCGCACAGGGGTTAACTCGGCTAATTGGACATCTAGCCACTTACCACTCATTGCATTAACTCAAGGGGGACGGACTATAAGATGTCATATTATAACGAATTCCATCACTATTATTTTATACAATCTGTTTGACGGAATTTTAGGTGGAAGGAACAATAATAACAATTTTTAATTTAATAAAACACTTCACTTATCCGGTTATATCGCGTTTTTATTCATTATTTGAACCGAGCTTTCGCCAACTGTAAAGTGACTGACCACTCGGCCACGCAAGTTCCCCGGGAACTTGCGTGGCCGAGCGGTATAGGCACTGGAATATTGATCCAGGGACGCGAGTTCAAATCTCGCCGCAAGTGAATTTTTGAAGATGAATTTTTCCTTTAAAAATATTTCTAGTAAATTTGCCTTGAGCAATAAAAACAAATTTACGAAAGAATCTCATTTTTTGCTTTTCCTTTCTTTATACATTAAGACCTACCATAAAAGTAGATTTCAAGGAAACAATAAAAGAAATAAAATACGTTTATTCAGACAAGCGACACAACAACTTATTAGGAACCGTGCTTTCTCCAACTTTACAGTTGGCTTTTTCAAGATTGACTGAAAAAGCCAACTGTATAGAAAACGCGATTAAACCCGGAAAATAAAGTGTTTTATTATGCATAAAAACCATAGAAGAAATTAACTTAATGGGAAAAATAAAAATGTAAAACGATGACTTAAAAAAACTGAAATATAACAAAAAAAAATAACAAATAATAGAAGTGTGCTGCCTGATAGGCACAGTCTCAACATATATAAAACACTTTTCTAATTTACATGTATTTGTATTTGTAATTTTTTTAATAAAAAATTAAAAAAATATAATCAAGAATATTACAAAACTTACTATAAGTGCGAAAACCATTAACCTTTCCTGGCAGTCTGGTCAAACTACACCATCTAATTATTAAACCTAGACAATATTTTTACCAGACTATTATTTATAATGATTCTTCTCGTTTGAAACACAAATGTCAAAATTGGTGTCGTGTCCGATGGTGACAAACGATAGCACCGTGAACATACAATTTTTTGTTGGTCAATATTCATAATTGGATGATTTTAAACAGCACTCAGAGCGATTATGTGCACCCTCGCCTAGTTGCCAGAAACTTGCACCGCGCACCGCTTGCACGGTAACCAGGGGACCTGAACATTTCTATTCTATTGACTGATATAGATACAGATTTTACCTTAGTTCAGGCATAAAATTATGTATGTGTTACTGAACACAGTTCGCGTTATTAATAAAAGCATGATTTCACTACTCCAACCTTATATCCCTTTTGTTATTAAGGCTAAGTGTGATGTAAATTTGTTGTGGTCTAACCTAAATTTTATTATTAAGTAATTCGCCCCAAAGTTCCCGGCTCACACATATCGCTGGCAGCCTTACCGCGGTTTATGACAAGTTTCTTGGCCGGTTTTTTTGCCATCATACAACTCAATGCAACATTCATTCAGTCAATAGCAATACTATTGACTGAATGAATGTTGCATTGACTTGACTGTGGTTTGATTTGAGCTGCTGCGGAGCTGATAGGAATGTGACATAAGAGCCGATTAATTAACATTAGTCCAGTCACTAGATCCAGTGACGAGGCAATCTAGTGCTGGAATAATAAGGCACAGTATAGACTGATCTAAAGCAATTCCAGCGCTGTCGCGCCAGTGCTGGATTTAATATTCCTGATGGAATTTTTCATCCCAGCACTGAATTGCCTCATCACTGGATCCAGTCACTTGACCAATGTAAATCAGCCTTAAGGCTGCATATAGGGGGAACAGAGGAGTGTATAGGGCTCCCTTGCCTGCCGATGGTGGTGACGGGCCAGAGGTTTAGGTACCTACTAAACCTCCAACGATTCCTCGCACGTCTTTATGCTGAGACGATGGTAAATTTAAGTCCTCCACGGTATGTTTACAACCCCTGCCTCTGACCGACAGAAGCCCGCATGCCACCACTAATACAGCAATTATAATAACTCAGACACGCTGCCCGTTTGTCCGCGCCACTGTCCGCGCCCCGTCCGCGTCCTTCATCCCTCATCTCATGACTTCACGGAACTTTCATTAGTGCATGTTGTGGATGCAATTCGTTATTGGACGAGATGCATTTCCATTTCAGTAACACATTGTTGAGTAGCATCTCACTTCAAGCGTTATTCCCGTATTAGAATTGGCCAAAATTTCATTTCAACATCAACACAACAAGACCGGGTATATTAATGCGTGAAGCCATTCTGATATGCCTTATTATTATTATTATTAGAACTTTGGTTATAGATCAGAACAGAAATCGTGTAAGTTTAATAAGCGCATCTGATGGTCTAGGTTTTTCGAAATATCTTTTCAACATTTTTTTCAATATAATTGCTGCCAATATTTAACCACAAATTTGAAGTTTGTCAAACAATATTTAAGATTTTTTTGATAAATTTTACCATTTGTCATATATTTTAGGTTTCAATTGCAAGTTATAGTTTAATTTGAAGTGTATTTTTGGACACTTTATTTACCGAGTAATAGCGTATTATTCATGATTTCGTTTTTTTGAAAGCTCGGTCGTTTAAAAATCATGAATAAAACGCGATTAAACCCGGTAAATAAAGTGTTTTATTATGCAAAATCGCGAAAACCATAAAGGAAATTATGTATTTTTGGAGTTTCAATAGCTTACAGTAATGTTATTTTGAATTTGGTAACACCTACAAGTAAGCATTCATTTTACCTATAGAAAGATTTTTTGTCCTAATGTTTTCATTTCATAATTTCTTCTATGGTTTTCGCGATTTTGCATAATAAAACACTTTATTTATCCGGTTTTATCGCGTTTTTATTCATTATTTGACCCGAGCTTTCGCCAACTTTACAGTTGGCTTTTTCAAGTCAACCTTGAAAAAGCCAACTGTAAAGTTGGCGAAAGCTCGGGTCAAATAATGAATAAAAACGCGATAAAACCGGATAAATAAAGTGTTTTGTTTTCATTTCATTTAGCATAAAGTCCATAAACTTCACAAAAACAGCAGACCTGCAATTACATCAAAATAGTAAAGTATCACGTTACTTGTTGTATGTTGTATTTAGTACAAATATTTTAAAATAAAACGTAACCGGAGCTGGGTGGAGGCCGATACTATAATTATAGCAAACAATGTCATTTTATCTGATTCTGTCTGTCTGTCCGTAAGCGTTTTATTTACGTACAGATTGTTGTTTGAAACGTTGAATTGTTTAGGATCGGTTTTCACTTTCGGTCCTAGTTTTTTGTTCGAATGGAATGTGTAATTATGTGATTCCGATCCATTGCTTCTAAATCTTTAACTAATTGAGTACTTAAGAATATTAAAACTAAGAAATTGGTTAATAAAAACATATTAAATGAACTAAACTACTATATTAAATTAATAAATGAATTAAATATTGTTTAGTAATGTTTTAATTTGTTATCACGGAGCTCGATATTTCGCCAGTAATTGCACCTGGTTTGTTTACGAGACCATTATCGGCGAAATATCGAACTCCGTAAAAACAAATCAAAATGGTGAAAACACCGATATTTAAAAAATACAATGGTGATGAATACACCTTTTTGTATTTAATAATTTTTGTAGTGTTAAATTAAACAGCGATAAACATTTTAAACTCACACGATTTGAACTCATAATTATTTTTCCCGGGTCTTATTCGCGTATTATTATTTTTAATTTATCTTACCTCGACGTTTTGATCATGTTACAAGTCCCCTTGCGAACAAGATTGACCAACAACCAAGACCGGGGAAAAATAATTATGAAAGCGATAATGTTAGTTAAAATCGTTTAATAAAACACTTTATTTATCCGGTTTTATCGCGTTTATATTCATTATTTGAACCGAGCTTTCGCAAACTTTACAGTTGGCTTTTTCAAGTTTGACTGAGATGTTTCTTTTTCAAGGTTCACATCTCAGTCAACCTTGAAAAAGCCAACTGTTAAGTTGGCGAAAGCTCGGTTCAAATAATGAATAAAAACGCGATAAAACCGGATAAATAAAGTGTTTTATTATGGAAAATCGCGAAAACCATAGAAGAAATTAAAATCGTTTATTAAAATAAATACTAAAACTCCTTATCTTATATAGGATTTAGAAACAACTTTTATAAACATTTGAAAGTTATCCGATCCATATGCCATTGGACAAACTGAAATGAAATATAGGTTAGTTAGATGTTAGATTTGTTATTAATCCCATAGTTTTTTGTCATATGGATTTAAAATACTTTTAATTCCAAAATATACGATGAAAAAAGTGTTGAAACTTAGGCTAAATAACGCAACTCGAAGATAGATGATTTCGTTAATAGAGTAGATAAGCAGCATCTGCACCATCCTCTCAAGTAACTCGACCAGTAACTAGTGTTAAAACCGAAAACACTTCTAAATATTCCTGAATTTCAGTAGAATACAATGTTTACTGTAATTTTTACCGTTCTAACACAATCCAGTAACCGCAGGGCGGCGAGATCAAAGCGAGGGCGGCGCGATCAAACACCGCGCCGGCAACGACGCATTACTGAAGATTGTTAAGATACCGCAAGATGTAGATTGTATACAGATTATTTATTGATTTCTTCATTTAAACTAGTGGACAAGACCGGCTCTACTTATTGGTGATTTAGGTATTGTTAATTAGGATTATACTGGTATCACGATTTTTGAAATTAAGTACCTAAGTACTTACTTATTAAGCTAATAGGCAGGTACATAATTTTCTTGTTTGCTTGAGCGTGTGGGTAAATTATGTTTCTTTTTTCTTTTTGTTGAAAAAAGCTGGTCTAAGACGCGCGGTCGGTGGCTTTCTGATAAATTATCAGTTCATCGAATCAGTTTTACTGCGCTGGTGTAAACTATGTCTTAGTTCTGTTCATTTCTTCTTGTTCAGAGGCATAGTTGAGACATTTTAGTTCTAGAGTAGGCGTCCATCCCAAAAGCAAGCAGGCGTTTCGGAGGCGCACTGCAACCCGCGACCCTGCGCGCGCCCCTAAACAAACATCAAGTGTTTGGGAAAACTTCCGAGAAAAACGCGTCGGTCGGCAGAACACATCTGACACTCGATGCTCGCGCAGTTCATACCTCCCACTTGAGCAGACAGTAAACATTTACTTTACAGGATACATTAGTTCATAATTAGCATAAGAACCTACTTTGATTTGTGAAAACAATTCGAATTGGCGTTACATACTTATAGAAAAGGCCATGTTCGAGTTGGACTCCCACTTAAAGATTTATTTTATCTTGGTTTTAGTATTATTGGTGTTATAACGGCTATAAAAATACATCATTTGCGATTTTTTTTTACTGTCTAGTTATCACGGTTCATAAGATATAACCAGGTAGATGGACAGTGAAGTCTATCTACCTGGTTATAAAAAGTTTTCCTCTTTGGATGCGGAACCCTAAAAAGGGGCTCATGGTTGTGCTACGTGGTTAAGCAGCGCCTGGCACGGTCATTTACTTCGATCCGTGATAGATTAATTATCCTACTACGGCAAAAATATTTGAATTGAAAAACATACTTATTAGTGTTCTACAACCGTAGGTTTTTTAAACACGATACATGACCGTTTGACTCTCAGAGTTTGACTCTCACCACTGTCGCACATGATGGTAAGTAATGATGCGTTCTAAGATGTAGACCGCTCATCTAAAGAAGGAAGACAGCAGCGGAACAAGAGCAATGCAGTTTGTAAGTAATTTAAAGTTATTATATAAACGTATGACAGAAATGCTATAATCCGCACACAACACAATACCTTACAATATATGAATAAGATGACGGAAATCATTCATAAAATATTGTGAATGAAATCTGCAATTTTAATATTTGCAAAACGTCCCATTTTGTGCCCGATGCAAGAAAAACATCCGCCTCAAAGGGTAATGCGTCTCCTTACAATGTGGACAAATAACACATGAATAAACTAAATATGAACAAACAACTAACTATGGAATTTAAAATGGAATTTACTATAAATATACGCGATTATCCCTTTCTGCAACTGTCATCGGACCCAAAACTTTATTATTGAACTTTTTTTTCTCGCAGAAAGGATTATGAAGTCCAATTTCACGATTTTGTTAAGGTTTATGAAAATATTTCAAAGGTAGGTACGGCGGAATAATTTGTATAAGTACTTATGATTTATTTTTTTCAATTACTTATGTCTACCTAATTATAAATTAGCCCTATACTTCACTTGATAGAATTTAAAATACAGGAAAGCTAGGCAACAAATTTTTTAACGTTATACACTTTAGCTACCTAGGCTGGTACTACTGAGAAACCGCCTACAGCGAGCGCCCCACGATTTCACCCGTGGAAGTGCCGATTCCGCGGTAATATAATATGTGGTAGCTATGGATTAATCCAGAACTCCAGTTATTTACACACCAAGTTTTATCGCAACCGGTTCAGTAATTTTTGCGCGAGAGGATGTTAAAGTTACATTTAAAATATAAGCAGAATAAATCCAGTGAGTCACATGCCGTGGAACAAGTTACAAGTAAACACAAGATCGTCGCACGAGTATTGTTTACTTAAACACAAACAAAACACGATCGTTCACCGCTCCACAACATTATGTCACTCTGTTATAGCAAATGTCACATGTCATCTTTATTTAGAGACAATTTCCCAAAAGTGTCGATGAGTGTTACCATATATAACGCGAGATTAAGAGCGCAGTTTGGCGGGAAGTCGTCAGTTTGGGAACCGATCGGGCCGCATAAAACAGCATAAAACGGGTTATTCTACACCCAATAATCCCATAACATATGTACGTGTCGTTGCGTTTTGACATAGATTTACAATTATTTACAGGGAACGTTGGATGCACACAGCTCGTCTCTACTCACGATAATCCGAGGATTAGCACCGCGTCTTGTTTATGGTGCGCTGTCACCCATCTAATTGTCTGTGGTCGAGAAAAACATTAAAACAAAATGGCGGATTGATTTATTCATGGTAGGTTCGGTGTCAGAGGCATCTGTAACACAAGATGTTTTGTGTCAAATGAGAAACGTTCTGCATTTGCAGGATTATTGTTGGTTTCTGCTGAATTCGGCTGGGATGTTTGTGTTGGCCGCAGCACTCCGCGCCTCTCCCGACTTGTGAAATATTCAGTAGGTATACTAACATTGTTGTTTCGTCTGTTCGTTCGTAAATAAACTAAATGTTTGTTGGGTGACACCGCTCTCATTAGTTTTAACGGTTCAATATTTAACGTGTTAAATGCCAATTGGTCCGGTTACAAACAAAACATCGCTAAAACAAATATTCGTCTCATTGTGAATCGTTTCGCATCGGAATTTTGATAGAAATACTCATAGCAACGTTTGATACTGTGTTACGTTATAAACAACGGGCAGTCGACATTTAAAATCACATTTGTTTAAAAATAATAGTCATCGGAGACGAAAGGAAATAAATAGCGACGACAACATAAATAACCATGTTTAATTATCGTTTTTATTTGAAAAGCGAAAGATTTTGTGGCAACAACGGGGTAATGTAATTATTCATTCTGCAAATATACAAGTATTTAGCGATTATCATCCAATCGTTTAAAAATCTGGGATTAAAGAACGACAATGAAAAGTATTGAATCGCACACACTACAAGTAACAAAATAACAAAAAAATAGGCAAGTGCGTGCCTTGTCGGGCCACGCGCAGTGTAGGGTTTCGTAGTTTCCAAAAATACCTAACAGGGATTGCAATCTGGAAAAGTCGTTACATACAACTAACACCTACCTAGTGCGAGTATTTAATATCAAACTGAATGTTACGTCTTATTTCTTTCAATTACACACTCATGCAAAGTTACAGCTTTGTCTCAACCAAGCGTCTCTGAGCTAAGCCGTTGACAGACGGACGAACGGATATGATGAAACTATAAACGCGTGTTTTCACTACGAAAGTAGTGTCGCGAAAGTTATAGTCAACTTCACAAATTAAGTAGTTGCTCGACACTTGTTTTATCAAAAAATCGCTGGTGCTACGCATTTTTATTGCATTTTATGACTATAACTTTCGCGACACTAGTTCTGGAATGAAAACATGGCTTGAGGGTTTCTTGTTGACTACGAAACCCTAAAAACGTATCGAATTACTTATTAGTCAAATGTAGATTTCTAGTAAGCTATACATTATATACCTATATAATACAAAACCCTATAAGTAGAACTTGTATTGAGGAGGTCAGTAAATACCATCTTATCTTACTAATATTATGCACGCCAAAGTGCGAAAGCTTGTACGTATGTGTGTACGTGTGCGACTTTGTTACTCTTTCACGCAAAAACCATTGAACAGATTGCGATGAAACTTAGAATATATTATGTATAGCTGGCGACTTTTTATCTCGACTTTTTTGCGAGATAGAAGTTACACGGGTGAAGCCGCGGGGCGCTGCTAGTAATATTATAAAGAGGAAAGATTTATTTTTTTGTAATAGGCTCCGAAACTACTAGACCGATTTCAAAAATTCTTTCAAACGAAAGCTACGTTACGAAGAGTTACCTACATTGGCCACTTCCTGATATTTCCACGGAATCGGGACATACGCGGGTAAAAACGTGTACGAGCATGAGCTCGACATTTAAGTTAACGCTGCACTTTTCCTACTTTTATTCATTTTAATTTTCATTTCAAACACACTACAATAAACGCCTCAGTCGAGTGCGGACGCGGGTTTCATTCACTCAAACTACCTAACCTCCATATTAGGTGCACTACGAGGATCGCCATAGTACCTATAATTACTACCACTATTTTAAAGTTACCTACGTAACGGTGATCGAAGCCCCGTCAAATCTGTGTAGCGATCATCTACTAACAAAATACAATCTTATCAATGTACCGGGTGAATGCCCGTACAACGCGGGACACCTAGATATTGTAAGTGCTGTACCAAAGTAAGGAAAGCGAAATTTCTTTTTTATTTTATTTTTGTGTAAAGGATTAACATCCTTCAAACAAAACTAATCAAAGAGCAATCTATTTCAGCTGATTCACCTAACAATGATCTAAAATTAGGAGACTGATGTGGGTCGTTTTATACATTATAATAAAAATATCTACAAATAACTGTGACTGTTTACTATTTTAAACACGCATAGTTGTTTTCACTACAAATATTAATCAAAAACTGGATATTTTATCATGTTTAAATTTAGGTTTTAACGGAGCTCGATATTTCACCAGTAATTGCAACTGGCTTGTTCATGAGACAGTTGCAATTGCTGGCGAAATAGCCAGCTGCGTAAAAAAAAACAGATTCAAATATGGTAAATATCTCGTTAGTAAGTAATTATTCGTGACTGTAAATGAATAAATATTGAGTTACTTAAAATATTTCTATATGTTTTATATTTTTTGCTTCGGTCAAGATTCAATCAAACCAAACTTAAATCTCAGTTCCAAACAGTTGCTTTTGGGTTAATTAAGTATACGTACCTCACATGGCAGGATACGAAGAGTGAGCGGTAAGAGTAACAAAATCACATAAATATATAAAAATAAATAAATATTGCACGACATTACACACAGTCACACAGCGCCCCAAACTAAGCATTAGGCTTGTACTAGGAGTACTAGACAACGGCTATACTATACATATTATACTTTTTTTTAGTAAATACATAAATATGATACATAGAATACATCCAGAACTAGAAACAAGCATTTATAATCAGCAGAAATATTTGTTCCTGGCGGGAATCGAACCCGCAACCTTCTGCGTTGCGGTCCGAGCTTCGCCCGCTGCGCCACAGAGGCCGTCATACATACATCGGTAGTACATACATACAGACTTTCCTGTTTATAATATTAGTAAGAAGTAATAAGATTATTAAGATGTAGTAGGATAAGTATAGTTACCGTTCTCAATAGTAGATCTATATCTATATGGTATGACATGCATACTTCCTTAGGCTCGGGCTAGATTGCGCTTGCGCAGTGTGCAACGTCCTACAATATTTATAACTTATATTTAAACTAGGTGCGCGTGCGCCCCGCGGTTTTATCCGCGTGTACCTAATGTAAGTAATGCGAACATGCTTTGTCTTTTTCCGTTACAAGAACGTTCAAAGATGACAGACAGAAACAAAAAGTGATAGAGGTACGCCGACCTCACTCCACGTTTATTAATAAAATATAATATTAATTGATCATAAAGTTTGTTTTGGTCTATTTGTTCACCTTAATCGAACTTGACTTAGAAGTAGGTCTAGTGTAGGTCTAGAATTTCATTCCGAAGTTCGTGGTTTCAAATCGCTGCAGACTGCATCAATGTCTTTTTCTTTAAGAAAAGAATATGTGCACTTTTAATAATTTTAACATCGCTCATACGGTAAACTATATCATGGCGAGGAAAACTAACAAGGCTATGTTTAAGGAAAAAAACTTTTATAACCACCGACGGAAAAAGAAGGGGTGTTATATATAAGTTTGAGTTATCTGCTGTGCATATAAATAACATGTATGTCTGAGATTCCTTAACGGATGAACCGATTTTGATACAGTTTTTAAGTCGCTACTAGGTATGAGATGAGATAGGGTTACCGACGATCGCCTCACGGTCTACCACAGCTGTAGGTGACCTATTGTTTTTTTTAAATTTCATAACCCTTAGAACTAAGTACTTAAATGAACAACATAGGTACCTTTCGTTATGTTAGGTTATATTAATTTAGTTCTACCACAGTTTAACTAAATCGGCGCTGTTCTACTAACAAAGTATATTATAATTATTATATTTATACCACACACAGAATTATAGTGTGTATAGTATAAACAAAGTTAAGAATAACTTAGATAAGCTGCTTGCTTACTCATGCGATATTTTTATTTAGAATTGGTAAAGCGGCTCCGGGATGTATAGGTAGGCCTAAACGAAATAATCCGTCTACATACATAGGCCTAAATCTAACACGCAATCATTCCGATATAAATCATCACAAAACATAGCTAGGTTTTAAAAACATACTTTATTGCGACATCTATAACTTATATTAAGCCTCTAAATTAATTAAAACCTACATCTTATATCGATAATAAATAGCGTTATCACTTTATACAAGAATCGTTCGTCGAATTAGTTCTGGTACACTATCACAGTCTGGATACGGATCGGAGAGGTCCATGGTCAAGTGTGGTCTGGGAGTGGCGGCGGAGGAGCGGGCGGTGACGGTGACGCCGGAGATAGAGCCTGCAGCCGTCGGTATAAGTGGTGATAGGGCGCCGGAGGTGGTGGTAACCGGAGCAGAGGCGCTCCTAGCCCGTACCGACCATACACAGACACCAGCGGCGGATACAGACCCACTAAAGAAGCGTAAGGAGCTCCGAACACCGGGTGCAACAACGCGCCGCGTTTGAACGCCGCCAATCTAGACCGCGACGCCGCAGTCGATCGCCTCCTCAACTTCCCCGTCGTCCCTCCGATGAACACGTCATCCGACGACGGATCCAGCATCCAGTAATTCCCCTTACCAGGGTCGTCGTAATGCCGCGGCACTTTAACAAAACACTTGTTCAAGCTGAGGTTGTGCCGGATCGAGTTCTGCCAACCCTGCTTGTTTTCCTTATAATATGGAAAGTTCTTCATTATGTACTCGTATATTCCGTTGAGCGTGAGTCGTTTTTCAGGGCTGGATCGTATAGCCATCATAATGAGGGCGTTATAGCTGTAAGCTGGTTTTTCGTTCTTCTTGTCTGGTGTTTCATCGACGCAGGAAGTGCCGGGCGGTGGGGTTTCGGTCCCTGTGACGTCGAGTTCGGTATCCGAAGGTGACGGTGATCGCGACGATGCCTCGGGCAGTAAGTCTCGGATCGCGAAGCTGTGCGGAGGACTCATAGTGGTGCGGCATCGCGAGCCGCTCTCGCCTAACTAAGGAAGGTGGACGATCGCAGCGCCCCTCCAGCCCCGCCTCGCGTCGAAAGCAACGCCCCTATACAGACACACCTTGTTCAATAAACTGCTATAGTTTGAACCTTATCGACGCACGTATTGGAACCGATTCTTGGTTTACGTTTTGTATTAGGTATATGTTGATCCGACTTCTCTTTCAACTCTTTAACTACACCTAGAGCGTTGGTTATGGTTAGGGTTAAAAACGAATACGATCAGTCATGGCGTGTAAACAGTTTTTTGTAATTTTTCACGCGTTGTTTAGGAGTTTATTTAGTGTGACCAGCTCGCGATACCCTTTGTACTATAATTATTAATTGTGTTTTGAAACATTTACAGCAGATGTTCCGATTGAGACGTATTAATGGGACAAAGTTGACAAATATGACTAATAAAACGCATTATTGTACTAACATAGGTAATACATACAATGACATTTTTAATAGTCATTTTATTTATGAGACAATTTTTGAAAATAAACGAGTCCAATAATAAAAGGAATAAAAAAATGGGTCGGAGGAGGTCTATACCTCACTAGGACGGATAAGACTTATCGACTTGCCCTAAAGGTCTCATATTCCCGGTCGCCAAAATTTTTAACCTGACCGGAATGGATGAGACCTTACCCAATAAATGTTGTAAGTGACGAAAATATTGGGAAATTTACTGTTGGAACTTTTACTTACGTGAACTTTCACGTTGCAATTATTATTCAATCATCTTATTTTAAATGTTGCTATGCCTGCCTGAAATATACCGCTCTCAGCGGTAAGACCGCCTTTTGTGTCACTCTAGATTAAGATTTTTACGATTTTGAGTCTACCCTGAGAAAGCTAGACATCTATAAAGATATCTAAAAGTTGGCCATTGATAAAGTCCTAAAATTAGTTAAACCAACGCGATTAAAACTAGTAAATGCGGCAAAACACCGCTACCTTTAAGGGTGTCGATATGGAGAGGGAGGAGATGCGGGTGAAGTACCGGAGGAGAGCGAGGAACCCGTTGACCAGCCACATTGTACTGCAGACGTCTCCCTCCATCTGGCAACGACTTACCGCTGCAGAGCGAATCCATGTCGACCTGCAGCGGGTGGTCGTGCAGGACCAAAGCCCACTGGTCCAGTGCACAAGATGTTTGGGCTACGGACATGGGCGGAGGTTCTGCAAAGCCCCGGGGGAGGAAAAGGCGATCTGCAGCCACTGTGGCGGTGACCACAAAAAGGCAGAATGCGACCGCCTCGACGAACCCGCGCGGTGCAGCATCTGTGTAAAGTCGGGAGTACGTGAGTACAACCACAACGCTTTTGACAGATGCTGCCCCGTGCGCAAGAAGTGGGAGGAAGTTGCGCGGAGTGCGGTCGCGTACTGCTAAGGTGGCCACGGGGACCTGTCGCTCTACCTTCGGTATTTCAACCGGGGTCGTGAGTGGGGCAAGGGACGGGACAACCGATGGTGGGCAAGTTTTGTTCGCTCGAAATGTAAAGTTTCGATGGGAAGAAAAAGTAAAACTACACGTAAAGCAAGGCATCGCAACCGATGCCTTGCTTTACGTGTAGTTTTACTTTACGTGGGACAACTCCCACCCTAGCTCTGATCCGGAGCGTGGCGAAGGAGCTGTCGGAGAGCAACCGGCAAGTTAAAAGATGGTTTGCTGGCTACGGGATTTTGAGTAATCCCGAGCCCAGCAAAAATAGAATGAGAAACAGAAGCACAGCTTTTTCGCAACGCTGCGGAACAAGAAGAGAGAGGAAGACGACACAAATTGTGATAGTAACCTGTGATTTTTCGAAGATCGACCTTAGTTTTAAGTTTTAACCATGGACTAAACTTAATATTGACTATTACGAATCACGTAAATATTTTATACAAGTTTTAAAATGATTTTAAATATTATATGCTTTCACTTTTTAAACTGACACTATACAATTTTAACGTTTATATTTATCTTTATATTTTAACGATCTCAAACATAGGTTAGCAAAATGACTCGAAAGGAAATAATTTAATGTAAGTATATTATATACTCTATAAATATATACATATATATTTACCCCTCCACAATAAGTGGGTTAATTACAAACGGCAAATAAATAAAAATAAGAGTGACAGTCCCCTGTTCACCACGACAGGGACAGCAAAAGACTCCGACTGAGAAGTCGGAACTTTAAAAAAAAAAAAAAAAAAACTAGTAAATGAGTTAAATTTTAAGATGTTCGCTTTATTGTATTTTTTATTTTTGGCAAGGTCAATAAAGTGTTATATCTATCTATCTACATCATTATTTATACGTTTGACATCAGTCTTGTACTTTACCATATAGTAGAGTGTGCCGGGAGGTGCACCAACTAGGTATGTATTAAGTAAAGGCTGTGCTAGTACCATGTACCTACCTATCTGTACCTACCCAACTATATATAATAGCTAGCTCTGTAGAACCTCTCGGCAACATTCTGCGCTCAGATCGGATGTTACCAAACGTCCGGTAGGTAGACTGGAGAGCCCTAGCGCTCCGCCCCCCCACCGACACGCCCCTCACTAGCGCTCCATTGTTTTCTATTGTTATCGTACAGCTTTAAGCTTCGGTCACACTTGATAGGTTGATTTGCTTTTGTCAAACTTTTTACGTGATTTATCTTATACTGTAATTTTTAAACTTCTACTTACAAATCTGAAAATATTCCTTAAGCGTTTTAAATAGTCCTGTAAGGAGATTTTTAACATTTGAAAATTATCGATGGTTTTAGAAGGATTTCAAGTATTCAAAATTAACAAATTAGGCAATATCCCATTCTAGATTAGATGTATGTTTGTTTGTTTAACTCAAAAACTACTAAACCGATAGCGATGATATTTGAAGTCCACATTTTTGGAGATTAGGATTACACACACCTACGCGGGGGACACAGCAGGGCGCAGCTAGTTTATAATAAAGTGCTATGAGACTTCGAACGCAGACAGATGTAATTCTAGCTAGAACAACAAATCTTATCTTACTAATATTATAAACGCGAAAGTTTGTATGTTACATACATGTATGTGAGGTTGTTACTCTTTCACGCAAAAACAACTGAACCGATTGCGATGAAACTTGGAATATAGGTAGCTGGGGACCTGGATTAACACATAGGCTACTTTTTATCCGGATATTCCCGCGGGAACGGGACTTTGCGGGTGAAACCGCGGGGCGCAGCTAGTAGGTAGTATGATTTTGAAATAAAATATTGATAACCCAGCAAGTCCTAGCTTTATCTTCCGTGTGGGTATACATGTGTAGGGTCACGTAGTAGGGTGCCCACAAATATAGGTCCTAGTAGTACAGTAACGAATGGAGACAGGCGCACGCAGGCGGGCGGGCGAGGACGGCAGACCGCGCGCGTGTTTATACGACGATTGGACTAATTCACGGATATTCGGCGAGAGTGACCATGATTTCGAGACTGTAGTATACTCTATATTTTTTGACATTTGTAGGAAGCTATCTAGTTGGTTTTTTAAATTGTAACATAATACTCACTCTTATAGCTATACCGAAAGACGATTAGGACTAAGCGACATAAGTACTCATACATTGTATAGGCAGTGAACGGATAAGGAGCTGCGATGATGATGACATCATTAGAGCTGATAGATAGATTAATGCTTTATTTTACCAAAAATTACAAATAAATACAAAGAGGAACAGAGGAACAATTACAGAAAAATAAACTGAAATTAAACGTGATAGTGATTGATAGAACGCCTAAAAAAAGTATTATTCTACAATATTCTTGGTAAAATATGGTGTTAGTAGGCACAGCTCGCTCGCAATGTAGCCATGTTTTACAGAGGCCAGGCAAATATTTAGCAACTGGAGACACACACATACACACGCTGTCACACTGAAACACAGACGCTGAAACTTTGTTACTTTGTCATACCATCTATGGTAGAACATGGTGTCAGTAGCCACGGCTCGCTCGTTATGTAGCCATGTTTAGAGGCAAATATTTACCAACGGAATACATAATTTTAGGCACTGAAATTTTTTACTTTGACATAATTTACCAACGTTATTTATTATAATATAAACTATTTTATTAATTTAAGGAACCTTGGCTTGTGTGTAACTGTGTTCCCGAGATATGTTAAATGGTAACTCATTAAAAAAACCAGGACTAGGTATTTGACTAGCGATTCGAAGCATAGTAGGAAAAAAACTTCTCTATTTATCGTAAGTAAAAAGGATAACATCTTTTCCACTCCTTAGGGACCGTCTCCACGAGCGTTAGAATCGCGGCTACATTATTGTCGAGCCACTTATTTCTGTACAATCTCTATGAGCATGTCTCCACACGGCGATGATAATTAACGCGAAGCGGCGAGGGCGGTGCGTTGTATAGAAATAAGACAGTATCGCCGCCATTCTAACGCTAGTGGAGACGGTCCCCTAACGCTATCCGTTTTGTTTTTTTTTCCTGTGAGTTATTATCTCATAGAGATCAAGGTGTTAGCTTTTCCTCTATTTCAGTTAAAAAATATTTAAAAATTTTTACTATTATACCTACCTAAAAGATTATTAGTAAAAGTTAGACACACTTAGATAGACACCAGGTACTTATCTTTTGTAAATATGTACTACGTAAATAAACATAATTTACTTGTTTTTTATTCCTATTTTGTATGGATGGACTTTTTGTATTATAATTGTAGTAAAAAAGTAATAAAACCGAATGCACAAATAACTGCGACTGTCGATCGAGCATTTAAAAACGCTAAAACATCACGATTTCTACTTCCAAACAGCGAGTAAAGTTTTAAATGGGCGATAATTTCGCGGCCGCTCGCCCGCGCCCCCTGAGGGCACGAAGCCTCGTTACTGTTTCAAGTAAATACAAAGTAAATAAATAAATACGCGAGTGGGGCGTGTTTCTCGAACGATTGGAGCAATTATACCACCAACATAGAGGTGTAATAAATAAATATTGCAATAAAGAGAACATCGAACAGAAGTTTGGAAATGTTTGGCAAATAATTAATACCTAAATAAATTCTGTGAACATCACACAGCGCCATTTAGCCCCATGGTAAGCTACCAAGCTTGTGGTACGGTGACAAAACGACGGATAAATACCCACTTTAATTGATTTTTATTTTTATGTAAATACATACATCTATAGATATAGACACCCAGATCAGTAACCAATATTTATTTTTAAAGACAAATAAATAACTGCACCCTTTTGTATTGGAGTTGAGCAAATGAGGCACCATAGACGTCATCTGTTTAGTATAAATAATATATACCTAGGGGATCGGTGGCTTCAATAACTGCTAAATTCACTTTATTTAAGTGCTGACGGAGCTGCAGAGAGCGTATGGCATCTGTGACGGGGCCCACCTGGCAGAGGAGGTCAAGCACGTCAAACAAGTCCTACGTCGCAACAACCTCCAAGTGCCGCGCCACGTTCACAGGAGCCGCCCCAAACCACCTACAGTTGATCGAGTCCCGGCTATCCTTCCATACATCAAGGGACAAAATTGGAGGAATCTTGAAACGAGCTTCGATTAAAACTTACTATAAGCCACACAGAAAGATCCAACAATTGTTAAGACCAGTCAAGTTTAAGATACCCCTGGAGGAGGCAGGTATTTACAAGATCGATTGTGAGTGTGGCGCTTGTTACATAGGGCAAGCCCAATGAAGTGTTGCCACTCGTCTAAGATAGCACATGGCTGATGTGAAGCACAGGCGGTATCAGAAGTCTGCAGTTTGTGAACACACGCTGGACAAGTCTAACCATTTCCTTCGCTTCGATAAAGCACAGGTACTGGCTACTGAGAAGCGGTATGTACCCAGGATGCTTCGGGAAGCTATTGAAATTCAGAAACACCCTAATAATTTCAATAGGTATGATGGTTGGAAAGTGCCACCTGTCTGGGACCCTGTACTTCATTTGATTAAGTCCCAGGCCAAGCCGACAATAGCTGCAAGGCCACAAGATACCGTTAGCCATTTTTGTAGGACTTAGTATTTTTTTGTTATTTAGATTTGTTAATTCTTGGTTTGATGTAAAAATTGTTTTTAAATTTCCGAGTAGAACCCCCATGAGTTTCTTCGTGGCTTCTTCTCATGTGAGGGCGCGTTCCGAAGCCATGGTAGTTTTTGAGCTAGCTAGGGATAAAAATAATAATAATTTAAATTGAAAACTATTACAATAACTACCTATATAGTCTGCGTACACTGGAACGTTTTGTTGCAAATAATTATGAGGTAACTTTTTAGAATGTTAAAATTAGACAAATCACATCTCAGTCAACCTTGAAAAAGCCAACTGTAAAGTTGGCGAAAGCTCGGTTCGTTTAAAACAATGAATAAAAACGCAATTCAACTACATTTCTTTTTCTTTTCGTGTAGTGGTGTGGCTCACATAGTGTTAGAGTTATCAAATCGCCCTAAGGCCAGTGACTTGACCTAACTCTACATTGTAGTACCTATTATTATAGACACGTCAATATTTTACCTCTAGTTCAACATTGTGCTAACAACACGACGACAACGAACGGTGCTCGTGTTGAAAACTGTCATAATCGCAACGCGGGCGTTTTTCCGCACGAGAAAATATTTTGTGAAAGATTTTAGTAAATCGTTAGTTGTTTCTTTCGGTTTTCTACCGTTTTGTACCTTGTGTTACTACCTACAAATATTAATAAATAATAATAATGGGGGTATTTAATTTACTACGTTGTCATGTGTGTCTCAGAAACAAAGCCAGTTGCAATTACTGGCGTAATATCCAGCTCCGTAATATCAGATTAAAACATCGTAAATACCCCGTTATTTAATAGGCAGTAATTACAGCAGTAATGAAATAAATGACGTTAGTTTAAAATCGTTTTCAAATTACTTAAGTGGACAAATTCATTCATAGCTACGGATGTTTCCTAGAAAAATATTGTCAGATACCCTACAAGTAGAACAAACACAAACCAAATAATATGAAGCTCTACATCAGTTCCAATTAGAATCGGCTTCGTGCTCGTAAATAAACATTCCTGACGCAGCTGATAGATTTTATTTAATTTGTACCTATTTTGCTGTTGCTTGTTACTTACTAACTGTGTTCCGTGGTTTCAGCCGCGTAAGTCCCGATCTGGTGGGAATTTGGAAATCTCCTTTCAAATCATATCGGATGCCCACATAAAGAACAAATTCTCTTAATTTCAGCACTCGGCTGTTTAGGCTGTGCGTTGATCCATCAGACAGTCAGGACGAAGCTTTTTATTTAGATATAGATTTTGTTACCAATGTAGGCGTAAAATATTTATTTTGGCTCTTTTATTTCAATAGTACATCACAAGTTCTAAATATAATTTCATTTTTTCATTTTTAAATCAGATTACAAATACGCCAACTTTGTCCAAAGGTACCAATATTGTGTCCAACCCTATCTATTCAGTTCCATCGCAATGGGCTCAACATTTCTTACAGGAAACAGTAAGAGCATACACTCAACTTCTATTTTTACTTTAAGTGCTTGAACCTGCAGTAGGCGTTCAGAGAAATATATTACTAATTGTTCAAGTCACGTTGTTTCTCCCAGAATGAGAAGAGATACGTGGTTCGAATCCCGCCCAGTGTCGGCCATGCACTTGGCTTTTGTAGATGTAAGTTTCTTTTAGATTCATGCCAAAACGGCTGAGGGCGTATCGGCCAGATCATTACGGCCCTGACGTAAACAAAATTACCTACAACCGTTACGGTTTCCACTCATTAAATCGATGAACTCATTAAATAGACGAATTTAATTGTAATATTGAAAAAGGAATCCGAACAGTTTTTACGATCTTATGCTATACTGTATCAAAACACGATAACAATTCCCTATAGTAGTCCCACCGTGCGACAAACAGCGCCCCAAGGCGCGGCGCTGCGTCCTGCGCTCGCGCACCCTTCAAACAAACCTCCATTGTCGCCCTCAGCGGGCACTCCTGCTCATTTGCACATTATTTCATACTTACTTACAAACTCTATTCAAATACCAATTATGTTTTACAAGCGAGTAAGCAAAGTAGGTTTTTTCAGTAACAATCGCTGATTTCTGTATAGAATCCTGAATCTTGAATCTTGAATCCTGAATCTTGACAATATTGTTTTTTATTTTAATCTACAGTTTAGTCAATGTTAGTACCTATCAAAAATTATTTTACAGTTCTATTAATTTGTAGCGGTGTTGGTCTAGCTTAAGGTATTTACTTTTATTTTTATTCCGTGGGTCTTCGTGGGTTCGAATCCAGGCCGACCTTGCACCAAATGTCTTATTCTTTAAGAAAAGTTATGTGCGCCGTAAGAGTGATGTTATTAACATGGTGAAGGAAAACATCATGGGAAACCGACATGTCCTAGGACACACCACGGCCCAAAGGCCGTGTAACATTCACCAATCCGGAGTAGGCTCCCGTGGCGTCTTACTGCCCTAAGAGGAGGTCCTTGCCCAGCAGTGGGACAAATTAGCGGGCTGACTATGTTACAATAATAGGGGTTAAAGTATGAAATTGCCGTTTTATTGCAATAGGTTCTTTGAATTGACATAGAATCTTCATGGTTTGAGGTTTTCGAATGAAACTTTTTTCAAATGGTTTCTGTGATGTTCTTTTTTTAAAAAATGTGAAACATTTGAATATCGACTTTCAATTGTTTTTGTTATTCAATTTAGACAAGAAAGATGGGGACTGCGAAAATTCGAGTGATTTTTGAATACGAGTTCCGACACGGAACTAACGCGGCAGAAACAGCCCGCAATATCAATGCTGCGTTTGGAGAGGGGTCTACTAATGAACGCACCGTGCGATTTTGGTTTAAACGCTTTCGTGATCGAAATTTCGACTTAAAGAACGAGCCACGAGGAAGACCGCCCACACAGGTGAATAACGATGAATTAAGAGAGATAGTGGAAGCCGATCCTAGTCAAACTACCCAGGAATTAGCGGCATGGTTTAACCTTACCTTACCCACTAGATGATCTTCGCCATTAGGTATTGCTCCACGACAACGCGAGACCTCACACAGCACGAGAAACCATTTTGACCCTTCAGGAACTGTACTTAGAAACCATTCGTCATCCTCCGTATTCACCAGACCTTGCTCCAACGGACTACCACTTTTTTCGTGATTTGGACAATTATCTACGTGACAAGAAGTTTTCTTCCCAGGAGGCAGTACAAAATGCTTTCACACAGTTTGTGCAGTCTAGATCGTCGGAGTTCTATCGCAAAGGCATTAATAACCTTCCCATTAGATGGCAGCAATGTATAGATAATAATGGCAACTATTTTGATTAAATAAATTTGTTAAAAATTTAAAAAATAAACAATTAAGATTTTCAGTACAAATCGGCAATTTCATACTTTAACCCCTAATATTATGACTCAGGAGGCAGCCTGTGACCATGGGGAATTTAAAAGTATCCGAAAAATCAGGTTTTATTAAAAAATACCGAAACTGTAATAATGGTAAAGATTTACGATTTTAAACTAACATGGTTATTTTCACTACTAAAATTACTTAAAAACGGGGTAATTACTAGCGAAATATCGAGCTCCGCGAATATATTATTAAACATGGTAAATACCCCGTTTTTAAGTAATTTTAGTATGGTAAAGATTGTTATATTGTAACTTTTAAAGAAACAAAAAATACTTATTTAAGACCATTCTTAAAAAGTTGTAAGTAAAATAAAATAAGCAAAGTGTAACAAAGCCCTCAATAATAAAGTCAAGATAATCCAGAAGAGCTCTTGAATAAAATCCCCCCTTAGAAGCAGAGCTATACCTCAGCAAAAGTAGGTATTTCATCTCGAGACGTGTCTCTCATCGGCTGTTGTTGAAATATTGATTAATATTGTCACCACCCCGCCATCTTTGATCCACTCCAACATCCGGAACTACTGCGCCGGAAGCCGCATACTCAACATAGACTCTTTTTAAATTCACTTTTATATCCATTGTTACGTCACCGCCACTTCAATGATCAAACAATTTGATAAAACAAAGAGAAATATTTAAAAAACAAAAATTACTTTTATAACGCTCAATTGAGCAATGATTTATATTTTTATTTTAGTGTTTTTTATTTCTGCTGAAGGACAAGGTAAATGTATATTGCGCTCATACAGCCTACAGCCAGTCTGTTTTCAAGTGATTTATTGTTTCGGAACTGCAAATAGGTCGGGTGCAAAGACCAAAGAGGTTTTATAACAAAGTGAGTGTTGAATAGAAGTAGCAATCGGTTATTTTGGGAAATAAATGGGATCGTTTGGTGAATTAGAGTGGGTAGGTGCACACCTGGACGGGCAAGTGCTCACAATAACTTCCAGTACACTGGACGAAAGAATAGGCGTGCTGGGATGAGGTACCGTCACAGCGATAGCGATTTGTTTACACTTTATTTATATAATTAACTCTACATTTTTATTATAGACGAAATACGCCTAATTAAAATCTCTACAATTACTTAATATACATTACTTACACGCGATCTGATCCATATTGTTTTATATTGCTGGTAGAAAGGCCATAACTAAGAAACTGAACTCTACATAATGGGTACTTGCTCTAACATACATTTTATACCCGATAAATGAGCATTTATCTGGCCTAATGTTAAGTGATGAAATGGGCTGAGATGTAACACGCTCAGATGAGCGTGTTACATCTCAGAGCTCTCTTCTAGATAGAAGAATAAAGGCGGCAAAAGAGATCCCACCCGCGTTAGTAGGCTGCACTAGTCCATGTATCGGAACATTATGGATACGTAGACGTTTTATGTCTATTGCCCGCACTATGCACAAAAAACATATCTATTTAAATATATAAATATGTTTTTTGTTGTAGCAGATAATAACATCTTACTCAGAGCCGATTTTTCATTTCACGGATAAAATATATCTGTCGAATTTTACTATCTATCCGCCAAAAATAATTTTACAAATAGAAATAATCCGCCGACACTAGCACTCCACCTCAAATTCAAATGTTCTTTCCGTTGTCGGTTGTGCCCAACATCTACAAGTGCGCCTGCGCCGCTACCCGCTGACATTTCAGTTTAAACTTATTATAACTTACCTTTACACTGTGACTTTACTTAGTTATTGGAAAACTATTAGCGACGTATTGTCAAGTAAAGCAGCTGATTTGGAGCGGTAATTCTAAAGCGTCTGACATGAATCACGTCTCTGGAAAGCCAGAGTGAAAACAAGACGATTATTTGAAAGACATGCGAAATGACGTGAATAGTTGAAATGAATAATTTATTGTCTTTCTTTTATCGTCCTGACTGATGGATCAAAGCCCAGCCTAAACCGTAGATAGTAGAGGAGTGAAACTTAGAGACAGTGTCCTTTAAATGTAGTGTAGGTATCGGATTTAAAAGGATTTTTGGGAATTTATAATTGAATGTCAATCGAACTCCGCGACAAACAGAAGAAAAATTTACTTATTATACAACGTTACTAAAATATCTTCTTCTAAAATTCGGTTAAAGTAATATGCCAATCGTCATTTCATTTTTGGAATCTCGATTGCTCCACCAATTCAAAACGTGTGCAACCCTAATAATAAAGTGCAAATGTTTCAAAGTTCCAAGTCTATAAACATCCCATTATACGAATCAGAACAATTTACGACAACAAATTGATAATGGCGACCCCTTTCGCCCGCCATAGACTCTAATAATGTCCAACCGGTGCAACCCCCGCAAATAAATAATAACAAGATTTCCGAACGCTCACGTTTTTTGTTTCGCTGCATCTGTCGTCATGCTCGTGTCCATTCTGCAAATTCTTTTTGTAGTTTTTTGCCGCTTTTTCGTTTCAAGTCGATCGGATTTATCGGCGGGGGGTCCGTTTTCTGCGGTGCTAACGATTGCTTTACATTTCTGTTAATATAACTGCACGTTTTTGCTCTTTGATTGTCCGAATGTGACGGATTTGCGATTACGATTCTATTCTTGCGGACATTTGAGAGGCGAAAGAGGATTATCGACGAATGCTCTGTGCGTAACAATACATTGTTATGAATGACGAATTTCCCAAATAATGTCATGGATTCGTGCTGTGTATGAGCAATCACATTCTTACAGAAGTGCTTCGATCAAAGCTGTTCCAAAAAACGCTTGCATCATTAGAAAGCGTAGCGTGAGAACAAATCTAGGATAATAATATGCTTGTAAGTAATAAACATGTTAACTTCGCAGTATCGTACCGTATAGGTCTCAAGAGAGACGACAATCAATTGACAGATAAATCATCTGCCCACGTAACAAATATACGATTTAATTAAGTCGTCCAGTCGACACGTGAGGCTGAATGGCGCCGTCGCGCGATGCCATTGTGCTACGCTCCGCGCTCCGTTCTTGCAAGTTATTGTTGCAAGCAGTGGGAGGCTGCCCCGGTTTCTGAACGCACCTGTCAATTCGAACAACACCATTTGAATTTTATTTTAATTTTCTCACTTTAGAGGTGATATTTGAACGGCAAGTGTGAGGGTAGTTCGTTGAGGATGGTATGCCACTCGAAAATATAAAATTAAATAAATTAGGTACCTATCCCATTGAAAACATTATCATAAAACATGATAAAGAAATGTTATTATAGGAACCTAGTTTTTTCCTATGTTTTTGCGATTTGGCATTGTAATAAAATATACCGGAACTCGGTAAATATCGTGTTTTTTTACAAACTAGCTGCGCCCCGCGGTTTCACCCGCGTAAGTCCCGCACCCGCGGAAATATCGGGATAGAAAGTAGCCTATGTGTTAATCCAGGTCTACAGCTACCTATATTCCAAGTTTCATCGCAATCGGTTCAGTAGTTTTTGTATGAAAGAGTAACCACCTCACATACATACACACATACATACTTACATACAAACTTTCGCGTTTATAATATTAGTAAGATTTAAATAAGTATTCAAAAACCCTTCTACCTACATTCGCAATCGATGTAGACATGAGATAGACCCTCATACATATTGAGTATAGTGTCCGACCGAAAGTTCGGTATCGGTTTCGGCCGAGTTTCGTCTAAAAATTAAATTTCGGCAGCAGTTTAAGTTTCGGCCAAAATTGCCCGGGTTTTATAATTGTTTTTTTTTTACCATGTATACATGAACAGCCAGTTAAAATTATTGGCGAAAAATCGAGCTCCTTGAAAAAAAATATAGTGGTAACCAACCCGTTATTTCAAAATAATCGTAATAAACACAACCATGTAAATTTAAAATCGTATATAAAATTCAAAGTACGACTGATTTATTGGCTGAATGACTGAACCAAACATCAACGCAGAGCACAATTCGCTGATTCTAAATACATGAAATTGGGAGTATGTGTTTTTACGGTGTTGAAGTATCCATTTAGAAAGGATTTTAGTAAGGATTTTGTGGAAAAGCCCTCGAGATCAGGTATTATACGCGTGTAAAACCAAAGGACTTTCCTAGTTTTGTGATATCATAGCTCCTGCAGGAAAACCGGCCGAACCGACCGTTGCCGTCATCTCAGACGACAACACATTACATCTGACAATAGTGGTAATTGATCGAGCTCGTCCGCAGATGTCTGCACCCTTTGTGTGAGAGCCCCCGCAAATGTTGGTAAATCTTATGAGATGTTTGCCGCTATGGGATGATTAGGTACCTTTCTAATCTATTGTAGTGGGTCGAATTGAGTCGTTGTGTCATGCAGCGTTTTGTAATAGGGCAATGTTATAGAATAACTGAGAGATGTCAAATATAAGTGGCATAGTTTTTGAATCGTGGAAATATCGAAATAAAAAGTATATTACACTACTTTTTATTTCGATATTTCCACGATTCCAAAAACTATGATTTCTAGATCTAGATTTCCAGCAATCTGAATACCAAGTTTTATCACAATTCGTTCATTCGTTTTTGCGAGACAGTTACAAACATACTTTCTGATTCAAAAACTATCAGGTTTATATCGATTTTGTAATTATTTACAAATTCAAAATCAGGTAATAATGTATAATTTTTATTATAATTATTCCACTTTAACATATTTTCAAGATATTTCTTAGTTTTTAAAAGACTTTTACTTACTTATGCACATACCTAGGGTTTACCAAATAAATTTTCTCGTAATTATTTGATGTTAGTGTAAGTAGTTAATTAGTTTTACTGCAATAGAATAATATTCAGTAAGTATATTCTGATACACATACCTAGCTCTCCGTCCTAACTTTTCTTAACTTAACTTTAATTTATTGTATTATTGGATCACTTATTTCACGTAGGTAAATAATTATCCGGTCAACCGCTAACGCATGTTAATTCAGTCTTTAGAAATACCTACCCAAAACAATCCATCACATGTTGTGTCGTCTGTCTATCCGTCCCACAATAATCGACAAACTAAAGAGATGGAGCGCTACCGTTACTTTTGAATTTTGAAGTTGCATCGCCTTTTGAATTGTTTTTTTTTATAAGATTCTCTAAGTTATGTAAGGTCGTCCATCTCTGCTATAGTTAGCCTAAATAACAATACGATACAGGCTGGGCTGATGACAGACAGATAGACTGACGGACGAACGAATGGACAGGTTGACTGACAGGCAGACATCGGAGTCTATTACCGGCCTCTGTGGCGCGTCTGGCGGACGCTCGACTGCAATGCAGAAGGCTGCGAGTTCGATTCCCGTCAGGTGCAAATATTTATGCTTAAAAATTAAATATTTCTATCTGGTCTGGGCGTATTTCTATGTATAATATGTATGTATTTACAAAAGAAAATTAAATATAAGTAGTATATCCGTTGTCTAGTCACCGTAACACAAGCTTAGCAGCTTACCACGGGGCTAGATGGCGCTGTGTGTTCGTCACAGGATTTATTTATTATTTATTATATTTATTAATAAATAAATAATTGTAGTAATTTTTGACTTTGCATTTTGACATGTATTATGGATTAAAAATAAAGAAAGTTTTATTAATTACCTATTGGGTACGGAAACCCGAAGGGTAAAAACTTATTAAAAATAATAAATCGGTGTACCGTGTAGGACATGTGTAGGAACCTAAAATTGTAGGTTCAAATCAAAACTCAAATTATCTCAGAGTTTGTTTACAAACCTTGTATTTTTTAACATGGGCTGTAGGTACTTGAAAGAGTACACAAATCGGTAAAATAAAAACATTAATTCCACCCAACAATGGTACTCATCATTATCAAAACATTAACGCACGTCCGCCAGCGGGGTGCCAATTATTTCGACTTGCAACCCCATCACGCTGCGATTATTTGCGTTGGCAACACTACTCGTTTATCACCGAACGGTCAGTCGCGTGCGAACCACGCGACTCGGCCGTTCTCGTTTACGAAAACAAAGATTGATGATGATGATACAATACTGTTTACTGTGAAATAATAATTATTTGCATTCGTTGAGAGCAATTCGAG
This sequence comes from Idaea dimidiata, assembly GCA_949358125.1. Classification (NCBI taxonomy): domain Eukaryota; kingdom Metazoa; phylum Arthropoda; class Insecta; order Lepidoptera; family Geometridae; genus Idaea; species Idaea dimidiata. Next base: position 24,863,477 of record OX442333.1, on the reverse strand, counting down.
AGTCTAATGTTAGACGCAAAGGGTTAATCCTTTAATAAGATAATAAGGGAGAGAAAGTACATACCAAGAAGTAGGCACTTATACCTACTTGTTAAAAGATTACCGACTTAAAAAAAGTAGGAGTATCGATCTGCTATAGGTAAGTACTTATAATATGTTTCCCTATCTATCTACCAACTTCAAGTGAGAAATCTCATTACAATAGGTAGGTACCTATATTAGTAGATAAGTACCTATTTTAAAACATTATGTGAATGAAATGATTAGGTACCTACATTTCACTGATTTTTAAGAATCAAATAAGTAGACACTTACCTACATAAACCTATTCGTTTTCTTTCATTTTCTCAGGCTTATTATAAAAAAAATCACTAGAAAGCTCAATGAACACTAACAATCTCGATAACATTCGCAAGGAAAGCCCCACGGAGCCGCGGACCGTGCGAGCAAGCACAATGGCGCCGTGTTTAAATACAAATAACGTTAATCTGTAAATTCGCGCCATTATTCGCCGTTCACCCGCGATTGAACAGCCAATGATCCCGCCCTTTGTCGTCGAACTTACCAACTCGCCACTCCACCGATCACTGCATTCTTAATTCAAATCCTCACAATAATTGTGAGAAATCGCGATCGTGAGATCGTCGATCGTCGACAGTTATTTGGAATTCAATTATTTCTTTTTTTTTTAATAATTATATTCTTGAAACTATTGTGCTATTGTGTTACAGTTTCTAAAAGAATATTAATGACTGAAATCATGATAATTGATACGATTTTAATGTTACACAAGATTTCTAGGCTTTAGATACCTACAGTATAGGTATGTAATCCCAATCCGTCTAAGTATCCTTTTTTTTATAGAATGGAAACCAAAGAATAGGGTAATTTAATTTCAACAACAGAGTTTTAATGCTCAACTAAACTCTTTCAAAATAATATTAAAATGTTATTCTAATACGCAACGCACACCGACCTGTAAAAACAAACTGTTACAATCAAATTAAATGTGTTGCGGTGGAAAACAAACGGCACCGCCTGAGGGCAGGACTACCAACCTCTTTCGAAAACAATTATTTAAAAAAAATGTGGCGTAAGAAGGGGCGCGGAGTCCTGCCCGGGGCGACCCTGTGGGAACGACTCTTTGTTTCACAGAGATCGCTAAACGATCGTATTGCTGGTGTTCATTCGTTCATTCACACATTTCACAAAACGGTCTTCGAATTTCAAAATAAGTCAGATAGAGTTAATTCGTGGATTTTTATCGCATATGGTGCTATTGTTTGTATGTGATTAAAAACATGTTTGGTTTGTGATTTGGCCCAAATAGGTTTATTTATTAATGATGTGGTCAATAGATGTGTACCTAGCCCATGAGAAATAATTTATCAAATGTAGTACTTAAACTTCATTTTTAATAGAATGCAATGCAATACTTCTTTCTATAAAAAAGTTGACAAATGACAGATTATAGTCTGAAAAACGTAGCTACTATAAATACCTACCATATGCAATGGTAGAAGGAATTGTTTGATGTTTATGATATTTTAGTACCTAGATGTTTATCTCGGTTTTTTAATTTGATTTCCGAAAAGTATGAAGGAAACCCACATTTTGAGTTAAAATAATCAAAAAGATTCGGCTATACTTACCTCTACTCTTCAATCAAGAGGGAATAACCGGTTAAACTTAAACCACTTTTCTAAACTTGCACACAATAATGGCGGTGATCCACACCTGTCATCTCGACTGTCACTTTACTTTTTCTATAGAACGGTGACACGTGCTAAAACAATCATACCGCCAGCGAGTGGAGCGGAGTAATGAAGTGGGAAGGCGCGTGCCGAATCGCTGGAGACAACGGCACTGGAGAACCTCCGGCTTGTGTAAACGACACGTTATAGATAACAACAAGTTAACAATGCACTAGCAATGACTTTATCGACATCTTTATTTAGCATGCGTCTAGGCGTACCTTCAATTCGATTCCGGTCGACTCTTCGACATTATACCTACGTAATTCTTTATTTATTTATTTCCCTAATGCGTTCATATCAAATACCTTCATTTTTAACCACACAGTTCCATCTTATGATATTTCGATTAAATTGTCAGTTTACTGTACAGTACTGTACTGTAGTACAGTTCTCAGTTTTGCTTACACACATACGATTTAACTAAACAGTTTGACTGTGCAGTTTAAACTGATAGTCTGTAGCCTGCCAGCCATGTTCAGGCATTATAGAGACAATGATTATAATAAATGAAATAGAGGAGGGCTGAGAGGAAGTGATGGGATGAGAAGTGGAAAGAAGGAGAGTGTAAGAATGGCAGGTGAGTAAGGCGATACATTATTTGAAAACTTCACAATACTTCTACTTATAGTTTTGTTTTATAATAACTTGGGCGGAGGATCGTACATATAATACAGTTATAATAACTCTAGACTCTAAGTACTACAAAGAACTCGTACCTCTACTCAACAACTTGACGATTCTTAGCTGACTCTAGAATAAGGCCCTGGCAACCTTATTCTTCTGATTACTTGCAGTTCAATTGTTTCTTTCAAGTCTAAGTAAAGTACTTTTATCTAATAAAAATCAAGATCTTAATTGTATAGGAAGTGGTTCTAATTTAAATTACACTAGCTGCACTCCGCGGTTTCAGGTAAGTCCCGAACCGCCGATCCCGCGGGACTTGCAGGATGTGTTTACATAATTTAAACCTTCTTATTGAATCACTCTATCTCCTAAACATCCGTTGCGCAGTTTTAAAGATCTAAGCATACACACACACAAACAGTCAGACAGTCGGATATGGGGAAGCTATACTTCTGTTTTATAACATTAGGGGTATATTACGAGCGTGTGGCGTTTGTAAATAACATTGTTCCCTACATTTTGGTGTAGATTTTAAATCAAAATTTCGAAAGGTGTTAAAGCCTTAGCACATTTAGCCAAAAATATATATTTTTGCCATAAGATATTTTAGACAAAAATATATATTTTTGCCATAAGATATTTTAGACAAAAATATATATTTTTCCTAAAACAATAGGAAGTTTTTGCGGGGAACAATGTCATTTACAAACTAGTGAAAATATTTTAACTAAAACATTGTATTAGAAAATAAACAACCATTGTCGATGAATCCGACAGGGATTTTCAGTTTAGCTCATTATACATGTACCTTGATATGTACTCGTAATTGATAAAATGAAAACCTTTAAATTAATAACCACCTTACGGCCGTCGGGTAACAACTATTCGTTATACGACTATGCACAAAATAATTATTTATAGGTAATTTTACAAAAGAAGTCCCCTCGACTGCGAGTCGCGAGGCAGAATGTCCCCATAGTGTATTTTTTATTGTAATTGAAGTTTTGACCATTTATGAAATGAAATACTAGTGAAATTCGTGTTTGAATTAAAATGGTATAGGTAGCTAAAAGAAATACATAGGAAGGATGTTTTGAAGAACTAACTTTAGTTCTGTTTATTACCACGGGACTTCTATGGTGTAAAGGACTTTATAACCATCGAGTTAACAAGAATGTTTATATAAGGACTTTTTTACCAGTAGCGTCATCTGTCTGTCAATAGCTTAACTATAGTCACTACGCCATCTGGTGTTGAGTAGTAAAAAAAGCCTGTATAATTGTAAATGGTATTAAGGCAAATCTTTTTTACTAAAATAATTTTATTCAAACCAAAGTTCTCAACTTGTGATTAAAATACATACCTACTAAGCAAATTTACCTATCTGTGAAAAAATCATTATAATGTTAAAATTCACCGAAGAAAATACGTATAAACTTTGGGCCCTACCATGATGTCCTATAAGTCGTCGCGAAGTCGTCGCGTTGTCGTTCAGCTAAAAAAATAAAAATTAAAAACACATCAAATAGTTAAAAAAAAAAGAAAAACAAACTTCAAAAAATATAAAGATTTTTTTTTAATTGTCTGTGGTTTTTAAAAGTAGTCGTAGTGTAGGGTAGGGTATTTTTTATTTATAATTTACTTTATTTTTTTGAACGACAAAAGGACGACATAGCAACGATAAATGAGCATGGTAGGGCCCATTATTTATTACTCTTCCCGGCTGAAAGAATTTTATTTCAACTGAAATATTTTCTCCGAATGTGACCCGTGAGTCTGCAAACAAGAAATACGATCGCTGATCGTCTTCGAAAATAAGCAAATTGCCTAGTTAAAGCACGTGGCCAAGCTAGTCTGACCTCTAACGAGAAAACCAATCTTGGGTGAAAAGGTTCAGGATATGTTGGTGTATTTGGTGGTCAAGTTACGAATTACGGCCGGCAGAGGGCGGGCAAATGTTTGACTTCGGTAATTGTCACTTGAGATGGGTAGTTTTGGTCCCTCATGTACGAAAAAATTGGTGTCAAGTGAGTGAGATGTCATGGTTTATTTAGATTTATTTTTTTAGTGGAATTGATTCGATGTAAAAAAACAAATAGAACGGGCTTACTTATTAAGTTATTCTAGCTGTGCCCCGCGGATTTATCCGCGTAGTTCCCGTTCCTGTGTTATACAGAGAAAAAAATGATGATTTGGATCCTGTGCAATATTTAGCCGTTTCCGTTTACCCGTCCGTGAAAACATCCAAACAAACAAACATCTTTACATTCACAATTATAATAAAAGGTGGGTTATTGGAATCAGCACATTTAAGTCTGTGACCTAAATGTGCTTAACGTCTACTGTCGTCGTCGTCCGTCTGTGACCTAAAGTCTACTGATCACCAACTGATCACTATAAATCTACTATACAAGATGTAACGGGTAAGCCCTTTTAAGCCGAAAGGCGGTTATTTTAGACGTCTAGGCAAACAACTTTTTTTACAACTTTTGAAAATTCGAAGTTTTTTTTTGAATATTGTGAGGTTATGTTTGACTGAAAAAACAGCTGCTTTTGAAAATAAAGGTAATTGAAGGTTTGATTGTATTAGACCAAACTAAATGAAAGGACAACATAAGGTCAATGACCTCAAACTCTATGAAACAGCTGATCTTCAAGTAAACTTTACACTTAAAATTTTCGAAAAGTACTTCGAATTTCCAAAAGTCGTAGAACAAAAGTTGTTCGCCTAGACATCTAGAACAACCCTCTTTCGGCTTAAAAGGGCTTACCTGTTACATCTTGTATACCTACACCTAAGTACCTACTGAACCAATTGCGATAAAACTTGTAATGTAGATAGACATTATAAAAAAGGTTAATTGTAAGCCTAATTTAACGTCAGTATACGGAAGGCTTCCGGTAGAGAGTTCCGGTGGAAGCTGGGTGGAAGTATATTATGTATCTAATAAACGCTAAGCTTCGCCTTGTAATAAAGGGACTGAACCAACCTTTTTATTAAAACCCTACAAACTCCACCATATACCACAGAGAATAAAAAAATACTCGTTTTTTTACAACCTCAATAGTTTTATTCGTTTTGTTGTTGATTATATGTCATTGATATTTGTGTTACAAACATAATATTCTCTATATAATATAATTACTTTATCTAAATAAATAGTTTGTCTTTGCCCAACTTTGTCTAATATAATGGATGTCCACAAGCTCTGGGAATACCGCGAGTATGTTAACGTAAACGGCATGATGATGAGCGCAGAGCTCATATCTCTGCTGCAGAATTCCCTGACGCAACTTCAAGTAGAAAACCACTTCCTACACGTGCAATATTGGGGACAACTCTACGCTATCGACGCAGACTACCATATCGCCACCGGAATAGGAGCAGACGCCATGGCAGACAGAAAATACTTTTATACGACCGACTTCAAGTACTGGGGCCTTCTCCCAAAATCAAAAAAGAAGTACAAACACTTATCCTTGCTTACGACGTTCCCGTTTCGAGGGGACCCATCTCTCAAAGTCAAGGTCTTAGATGAAACTTTGGAAGATGCTAATCCGGATAGATGCCAGTACATGAAAGAGGAGAGTCGATTGGCTGCGACTATCAGCAACATCTGCGATGAAGCCGAGATCTGTGCACGAGGACAGCTCATAAAACAGCCAGACGGCACCGTCATCATCAACCCTAATTTCTACGGGCTGACGGGACCAGAGTCCAAACAACTCAAGACTTATCTCCACATCAGGCTGCCGCAGCAACGCTGGAACACCAACCTGTTAACTCGTCAGGACTACAACTACAGCATGGATTTCCTGGACTCTATTGATCAGGATATACCGAAAGGGTGCTGGAACCTCTCGATTGAACAGGCAGGAGCTGTAGTTTATCTCAAGAGCCTGTACTGGCCTGGAATTTTATATTTTCATAAAGTAAAGACTCCTGATGCAGGATTTCTGTACATCGGCAATGGCCGTAAGAATTTAGATGTTCCATTCCTATTGTAGGTTAGCTATTGAAAATATTAAGTACGAGTAGATAAAGTGGATTTTCATTATTCTTCCACATACCCTATACAAAAATAGCAAGAATTCCTCGTTGGATTTGATTTATTGACCGAACGAGCGAAGCGAGTGAGGTCCAGTGTAGACGGGCCTGGCGCTTGTATCTTTGTATCTTTGTATGTTTGTTCGACGATAACTTGAGTATCGTTGCTTCGATCTTCATGAATTTTGGTATGCGCGTAGTTTAGGTCCATAGAATTTATGAGTTCGAAGATGAGCCGGATCGGTAGGGGGGTTGGGGAGATAGGGGGTGCAAAAAGAGAAAATAATCAAGTTCTAAAAATTTGTCAATAGATGGCGCTCAACATACCTCCTAGATCGCGGTATCGTTGCGTTTGCTTGCGATATATACTCCAAGATCTGACATTTTTGTAGGGAATGTTACAAATTGTGGTCGATTGTCGTAACTAAGAAATAATTCTTGTTATGTTATCGTTTTTCTTGTCTTTCGTTATATTTATTCGTTTAATAATAATTCTTATTTTGTAAAAAATAAAGCTGTAGGTGTTAAAATCCTACAAAAAAACAAAATCTCTGTAAATGGATTCTCGTGAGGTCTCAGTTCGGGGCGAACTACTAGTTTATATAATTGACTGAACGAGCGAAGCGAGTGAGGTCCAGTGTAGACGGGCCTGGCGCCTGACGGATCTTTTTATCTTTGTACCTTTGTATGTTTGTTCGACGATAACTTGAGTATCGTAGCTTCGACCTTAATGAATTTTGGTATGCGCGTAGTTTAGGTCAATAGAATTTATGAGTTCAAAGATGAGCCGGATCGGTAGCGGGGTTGGGGGCAATATAGGACAATTTAGCCAGTTTCACGTACTAATAGTGTACTAACCACTATTATACTGTAATCGTTTGAAATAATTTCAATGCGTGAAGGCTGCAGAAAAAATGGCGACGATTTTTCTCGAACCCCATGGAACATTTGTTTGTAACGTGCTAATTTCGTGTTTGGCACTGGTATTTTTATTTTCACTTCACTCGTTGTACTTCGCGTAACTAAATTGATAACATGCCCCCGAAATTAAACAATTTACACGCATTTGAACTAGGTTTCACAAAAATAAAAATTTAGCAACACATCTCCTCAAAGTTCTCAACACATTCCCGCCAAAACTCCCAAATTGAAATCAATCACTATCGACCGCTATGATATTTATGAAAAAAAAAAACATTCGATTTTAGGCTGGTTTTAGTCGATTATTCATTTTTTTTTATAACTGGCAATACTAAAAACCGTTTCGATTCACTTAATTTTATTCGTTGTCCCTCGTTGTTTGGAACGAAACCGGTCCGATTCACATTGCGACTTACTTATCTTGCCCTTTTCTTTTTTCACAAAGTAGGAAGGATTATTTGGCTGTCGAAAAAAGTAAATTCGCGCCGATTGTAACCGGCTTTTCGGAATTTCCTTTCTCATTGCCTCTAATGAACGCTGTGAGCAGGTGTGTCTTTGCGTAGAATCGTGAAATAATGGCTGCAAACGAAGCGAACAACATTGAAGACACTGAAATGTCGGAGTGTGATGGTGAAAAAGTTGTTACGATGATGGACGTCTTGCAAGAACAACAAGAATTTGAGGAAGACGCAAAAGCTGTGCTTGGAGCTTCAGACGATATGAATTGTACCTATGCTAAGGTAATTTTCATTGTCTAATTTCTTTGTATTTGGAGTCCAACAGCGCACTTACTTTCACAGTTTACATCTGCACACCTGTCCTACAAAATAGTTTATCAATTTCTACGTCCGGTAATCACAATATGGCAAATTATTAGAACAATATAACTCTTAGATGAAGAATAGGACAAATTTCAGTAAGCCTGACATTCATGAGATTCAAGATTTAAAAAACAGCATAGGGTTGATTGTGAATCTGGCTATTATTCACTTAGACCAATTTACATAGGATTTCATGTCATGTACTATCTATCTAGTTTACAGATCTCCTATACTCTAAATGTTATATGTATTCTATTTTTTTGAAGTAAGTTATAGCATATTCTGGTAAACTTCAATTTCTAAAAATGGATACAGTAGAAACCTAAATAAAATGATATAAAAAAAACCTCTTATCATCTGGAACAATGGCTCAATAAATAAATAGGAGTAGAATCACCATTTTTGTAATTGAATATTTATCATCAGGTGTTATCCATTTTCTTAAAAACATCTTTGTTTTTTCCAGGGCTACATAAAAAGGCAAGCAATCTATGCTTGCCTCACCTGTTGCTCTGATGCTCGTCAAGATGTGACAAAGCGTGCTGGGGTCTGCCTCGCTTGCAGCCTCCATTGTCACGAAAACCATGAGCTCATAGAACTTTACACCAAGAGAAACTTCCGATGCGACTGCGGCAACCCTAAATTCAATTCTCATCCTTGCACATTTACTCCAAACAAAACTGAATATAATCTTGAAAATAATTATAACCAAAACTTTAGTGGAATCTACTGCATTTGCAACCGACCTTATCCTGATCCTGAAGCTACTGAGGAAGAAGAAATGATCCAGTGTATTATATGTGAGGACTGGCTTCATGCAAACCATCTGGATGCAGTTGTTCCTGCCCATGATCAGTATTCTGAGATGGTATGCAAAGCTTGCATGGAACAAAATGAATTCTTACATGACTACAGTAATTTGGCAGTCAATATTGAGATGGGAGACATTGATATTGTAAGTGTTAATGGAAGTGACTCACTCAGCTATGGCACGGCAAATAACACATTATCCAATGGTGTTAGTGAAGATTCAATTATCAAAGATACCAATGAAATGGATACAGATACAAATTTAGCGCAAAAAGATGACAATTTGGAAAATTCTGAAAACGAAGAAAAGAATCAGCCTACTACTGAACCAAACCCACTGAATGAAACAGGAAACATTGTCCATGAAAATGTTGATAAAGTCGTAGACAATGAAATCGAAGAAAAAACAGAAACTGCTACTGAATCTAATTCAGAAGAAATAAACGATGAATCTCACAATGAAGTGGCAGAGATTGTTCCCACTGAATCAAATACGGTAGACCCTGAAACAAATACAGGTACAAGTGAGAATGTTGAGAAAGTCGAAAATAAAGATGTTGATGAAAGTGATGCAGATAAAAATAGTAAAAATCTTCAATCTGTGGATAAAGATAGTGAAAATGTAGATGAAAATGAAAGTAAACTTGAAAATGGTGCACCGAAAGATGACGAAGATAGGACAGAAGTAGCGAAAATTGGTGGAATTGATGAACCAGAAAGAACAGATGATGTTGAAACACAATTAAGTGATATGCACAGAGAAACAGAAATTGAGACAAAATCAGACACTGAAACACCAATGGATACAACAGAAACTGAAGGTAATAAAGACGAAAGCAGTGAAACTAGCGCGGTAGCTGCAATTGAGTCTTTAGAAAAGCCTATTGAAGAATCTGTTAAAGATGAGGATGAGCCAGCAGTGGACTCCACAAATCCAGATAGTATTGAAACTAACAAAAGTGATGAAATCACATCTACCAATAATATTTGTCCTAATGATGACCAAAATAGTACAAAAACTGATGATACACCAACCAATGACTTAGAGTTAAGTGATAATTTAACAAAAGTTGGAGAATCTACTACAGATGTTGCCAACACAACAGAAAAGAGGAAATTGAATGAAGATCCTGATGATACTCTAACAAAAAAGCCAAAATTAGATAATCAATGTGTAAAACCTACAAGTGTTAAAAGAATTCATAAAGGCGCGACCTTTTGGCCGTCTACTTTTCGGCAAAAACTTTGTACTTGCTGTGAGTGCATTACAATGTACAAAGATTTGAGTGTGTTGTTCTTAATAGACCCAGAAGACACTGTTTCTGCTTATGAAACTTTGGGGAAAGAAAAGTCTGAAGGAGAGCCTTCGACACAGTATGAGAAAGGCTTGAAAGCATTGTCATCACTGGACAGGATCCAGCAAATAAATGCTCTAACGGAATACAACAAAATGCGCGACAAATTACTAGACTTCTTGAAGGGTTTTAAAGATAAGAAGGAAGTTGTAAAAGAGGAAGACATTAAAGCCTTTTTTGCAGGAATGAAGCCGAAAAGAGAATCTGATGGTGTCTATTTCTGCAGATGAATTACCTACCTCGCTTTTAATTATATTTAAGTTGTTTAACCAATTGACGTCTTTAGTTTGTAATTTTAATGTAACAGCATTCCTTTTAGTATTCAGATGTATTACATTTTTTGGATGATTAAAGTACATCCATTTTTACAAGATTGGTTTTTATTTTTTGGTCCTTGAGTTCCAGAAGTTTTGAAGCTCCAGGTACCTAAGTAGTAAAATTTACTCACGTATGCGGGATTGGCAAGGGCAACCTCAATTTGCGTTGGCATTACCAGACGCCCCTAGAAATAATTTATATTACTAGGCGCCGTGTCTGAACCGAGCTACTTTTGAAATTTTTTGCACTGACCTGGCAATATACAAGACAAAAGCTATTTTCAACAAAAGAATCTCAACTTGGACACAGCCCAGTCTAGTAAACCCACATAGCCGCGTTTTACCGACCTGATAATAAAGCAAGCCGGATTATTCCCAGTTGTTCCAGTCATATTATCGGATGCAGTATGTAACTTTGTAGCCGTCTTAACAACGCAGCTATGTGGTAGAGCGGTTGTGCGGAGCGGAGTGTATGTAGAGGTTTAAATCATTTGCTATTAGTAGGTACCATTTCTTTCTGTATCAAAGTGGGTTATAAATAAATAAAAGAGTGTAAAATATAAGACAATAAAGTGTATTAAAGGAATATAATTAGATCACGCGTAGAGTATGTCATAGTGTCCTGGCCGGTACAGCAGGTGTACAAGCGGAGTCGAGCCTTCGGGGAAGTCGTGGGTCGTCACCTGGAAAGATACAGATATTATGTACTAGTACTAGAGGAAACCGACATGTTTTAAGAATTACCACGGTCTGAAGGACATTCGCCAATCCGGAGTAGGCTCCCGTGGGATCTTACTGCCTAACCATTCTTAGTAGAGGCCCTAAGCCCTGTAGTGGGACAAATTAACGGGCTCACAAAGATACTAGAGCTGATGTTTTAATACATAATTAATGTTGCTTTTATGAGAAATCCTAACTTATCTATACTAATATTATAAAGCTGAAGAGTTTGTTTGAACGCGCTAATCTCGGGAACTGCTGGTCCGATTTGAAAAATTATTTTTGTGTTTGATAGTCCATTTATCGAGGAACGTTATAGGCTACTTTTGATCCCGATATTCTTACGGGGTCGGGACTTACGAAGGTAAATTCCGCGGGACGCAGCTATAAAAACGAATGTCATGTTAGTTACACTATTTATATCTCAAGAACGGCGGAACCGATAGGAATGAAATTTAGTACAGGGTTAGTATAGGGGTTTAAATAAAATATAGGGTACTTTAAATTATAGTACGGGTTAAGCAACGCTTGGCGTGACATATACTTGATGGGTCAACAAGAACAATCACACCAATTAGAATGAAATTTGGTACAAGGTTAGTTTAAGTTTAAGGGTATAAATACGATATAGGGTACTTTAAATGATCGTACGGGTTAAGCAACGCTTGGCGTGACACATACGTGATGGGTCAACAGGAACGATCGCACCAATTAGAATTAAATTTGGTACAGGGATTAGTTTAAAGGTATAAATACGATACTTTAAATGATTGTACGGGTTAAGCAACATTTGGTATGACATACGTGATGGTTAAAAATGACGGTTCAACCGATTTGAGCGAAATTTTGTATGTTGAAATAAGGTATAGGGTACTTTGAATAATCATACGGGTTAAGCAACGCTTGGTATGACATACGTGATGCGTCACATACGTTACGGGATAGGAATTTATGCGGGTGAAACCGCGGGACACAGCTAGTTTTTTTTTTTTTTTTTTTGTATGGCTATTGTTGACGTTAGGACGCCAATGTCTAGTGAGTCGAGGAAAAAAAACTTTAGTGATGAGGGTGAACGGTATCTATAATATTATAAATGCGAATCTGACTCTATTTGTCTGTGACGTTTTCTCTCCTAAACCGCGGAACAGATTTTGATGAACTATTAACGGTACCTATAGCGATAGATGCGTGCGACCTTGGAGAAGGACAGGCTAATATTGATCCCGATATTCCCGTGGGATCGGGACTTAAGGGGTAAAACCGCGGGGCGCAGCTATAAATACATAAAGCCGTAGCTGTAGCTCTGACAATATTGTTACGTCTGTCATAAATGAAATGACAATTGCTAGTGTGCTAAGGTGAGTATGACGATTAAAACATCAAAAGTATTAATGGATTCGAGGTAGCGTTACTTCAGTGGCTTATTGAAACTCCTTACTTCTTGGTATATAGGTAGGTAATTTGAGTCTATACAATTTTTTGTTGTGGCAGATTGATCACTAATATAATTAATCTGCCACAACAAAAAAATGGTATGTTGAGTGTTTGCAGAACTAGTAGTAATTGGGATCTACTAGTACTATGCTGGCTTTGTAGGACAATCACATACAAATACAATGGCCCAATTATGGGGCTAAATGCAGAAAGTGCCCAGAGAAACTAAATTTGGGTCTAATTTACCTAGATCCCAAATATAGTTTATGTAGTCAGTTAGACATAGGATCTATGTAGGAATAGTGTTTACCTGACTGCCCTCCCCACGGTCCATATACTTGACTCGCACGCCCACCTTAAGTGCATTGCTCAGTGCTATGATGTGGATATGGTCAGACTCCTTGTACATCGGCTCCACTTCCTGAAATATACAAAATAACAGATGTTGCTTACTTACAGTACATTTTATCATATTGCTGGTGTTACGGTCTAATTCAGAAATGCTACTCAAAATTTGAGTTTTACTTAAACAACTAAGCAGCTCTCAAACTCAAAAAATGCTTTTAATTTAGAAGCTTCTCAATAATTTAGTATCTCTACTTAAATTTTAAGTGTCTTTCAGTCGAATACAGAAACGCTACTCAACATTTGAGAACAACTTAAACATAGAAGCTGCTCTCAAACTCCAAAATTGCCATACTAATTTTAAATTTAGAAACTGCTCAATAATTTAAGAACCTCTCAAATTTTAAATGATGTTTCTGTATTCGGCTGTTTGTGTATTCTGCCATAATTGTGTTAATTTTGATTTTGCTATCATTTTAGTCATTGTTAGTAGTTGCATTGTTAGTCATTTTATTTTTATATTTCAAGGGATCTTCCACAAAGAACACACTCTTCAAATTTGATGTCTCTAGGACCAGCAATTTGGGGCTCTGCATTAATACATAATTCATTAGGGTTGACTTGCACTGCTTTTACTTAGCCCCGGGCTAGTGAGCTAGCCCAGTACTAACTCTTATGATTTGTCTTACACTGACACAAAAGTCAGTGCACAACCAATCACATGAGTTAGCACATTATTTATTTAGTTAGCCCTGGCTAAGTATAGCCAAGCAAGTCAACCTAAGTCAGTCAATTGGAAAGAAAATAAAAGAAAAACATAATTAATAAATGCTATGAGACCACTAAACCGATTTTGATGATGGTACTAAATCCTTGGGAATAGGATTGGTGAAAAAACTCAATTATCTAATAAAATATGACATTGAGATGGCTAAAGTCCCACTGCTGGACAAAGGCCTCCTTTTTATTCTTCCACCCAGACGCCACAGTCTAACACAATAGTAAAAGGTTATTTTAGTAGCTCTCCAGTAAAAGACAGTATTACCTTTCGACAGAACTCGACAACGGTACGGGCTCCCTCAATGAAATTCTGATAGAAGTCCTGCTCAGTCTGCAGCTGGCCTGAGGTCACTAGCCGCAGGTACACAACAATGTAGTCGGAGTAGCCCTGCTTGTTGAACTTGTCGTGGAGCTCAGCCCGCACAGAGTCCAGCGTCTCTGGCGAGCTGGAGGCTTGTTCGCCGACTCGCTGCACCACTTCCATAAACTAGATAGTTATAGCTAAATTAACTGATTTATTGACTGTGGATCTTCTAAACAGTATATAATTGTTTATAATATGTATTATTAACAGTCTTACCATTTGGATATATACAAACAAACAACAATGCTTTTGGTCAACATCCAAAAGGTTTGTTGGATTTATTGATTGATGGAAAACAGTTTTTTTTTTATTCATAAAACCTAAATTGTTAATACTTTAGTTAATATATTGCCTTCATGATGTTAATGAGTGTACACTAGTAAAATTGTTGTAATGTCTTTTAATGGCCTGGTCTATTTAAAAAAAAATATTTTCATATCTTTTCTCATAAACAGTGAAGCAAAATGTTATTAAATTAAATTATTTGTAGGCTCCTGCAATGTAAGTGATTTGTCAAGCATCAAGAATTTTAACTTTGTAAATACAAGGGTAAGACCAAAGTAAACAAGTTACGTAAAGATACATTGCATCTTAAAATGTAAACAAAGAAATTAAAGATTAATAACAGAAAAACCTACTAACCGTTTCATAGAAATCTTCGACTGTGAACTGTGAGAATCCTAAAGCGACTAGAATTTCTTTGGAATTCTTCGCGATTTCATAGAATTTATCGTATTCGTCCTTATCAGTGAGTAAATGTTCTAAGTACGCGTAGGAGAAGGCTCTGAAGAAACAATTGCCGTCAGGCCGGGTCCTGCGGATTGACTTGTATCTAGAGGAGAGATCTTTGACTTTGAGCAAGTATATCGGGTCCTCGGTGTATTCCTTTTCTAGAGAGGCCAACGGCTCCACCTCCCCGACGAGAGGTATTGTTTCTGATATCTAAAAAAAACAAACACAACGTCATACTTGCCAATTTATTTCATGGAATACAATTTACATGTAATATGGTGCAGTAGCGTGATTGGATCGCTAGATTACCTCTTTCTCTATCTCCCGTTGTTGTTTTATAATCAACTCATCTTGATTTATAGAGTTATCAATTAAATTGCCGGCGAAACTGCTACTGCTCGATGCATCGTCCGCCATTTTCAAATAAAAATTGAATGAATTGACGTTTCTTTGTTTGACAAGTGATAAATGACAATCGAACGAGCAAAATATGTCAAGTGCATTTTTTTAATACTGGCAACTGTTAAAATCGACTAAAATTAATTTCGGGTCTTTTACACCAAAAAATGCAGCCTGTAATCGAACTTTATTATCATTAGACTATTCACACGTTACCGATATAGATACCAGCTGCGCCCCGCGGTTTCATTAACGTAAGTCCTGTTCCCTCGGGAATATTGGGATAAAAGGTACCCTGTATGTATTATTGCAGGTCTCCTATATTGCAGCTACCTATATTTCAAGTTTTATTGCAATCGGTTCAGTAGTTTTTGTGTGAAGAGTAACAAAGTCACATACATACATACTTTCGCATTTATGATATTAGATGGAAGCATTGCGAGTGGTACGAAAAACTTTATCTTTGGGTAAATAAATCCACAATCTGATTAAAATGCTAATTTATTTATTCCATTACTTAGAAACCTACTTAAATTCTAGTTTTATGATAACTTAAAACTAATCTTATTGCCCTAATCCGCAAACATGTCTTCAATTTTTTTCTGTACTTCCTTCTCCGTCTCAGAGTTAAGTTTTTCTGGTAACAACTTCACTGCATCCAGGTCCGCTGACTCTCCGTCGTCAATAGATGGAGTTTCACCACGAGCCTGCAAGAGAAGAAAAACATTTAAAAAAAAATATAAGAGTAGAGATTACACTATCCAATTTGCTAGACTAACTAAAATCATAGGAATTCATAGTCATAGGTGACTACAGATCTACAAAGAAAGAGACACAGAGAGAATATAGAGTGACATAATAGAAAATAGTAATTTTTCCTTTCTACAAAAATGTAAATAATATATTCAAATTATAGGAATACTCAGTGTTACCCAATTAATGAAATGGTTGATGATGTTGATGATAGAAGAATAGTTATATAGATGGTTACTAGAATGACGCTAGCAAGACCATAATGGGCCCCATTGAGTGATGTGACTGTTACAGATGCATTAAGTATGACGAGTTTGCGTTTATGACGACTCACTACTAATCCATGCATTACTACCGTAGCTGTATCAGATGTATTACCTTCTGCAGCTGTATCTCAAGCTGCATGATGGCCCGTTCGGTCCGGTAGTTGTCGGACACGAGCTGCGCCCAGCGCCTGCGCAGTGCGCGCAGCCGAGCGCCGCTCACTGTTTGTGATCTCTTGCGCTCCCAGTTCACTGATGCTATCTGTTTCCTAGAGAATAATGGAATGAATAGCTTCATAAACTGAATATAAGTCTGTTACAGAAGGCTAGTAATGCTACTGTTATTTTCTCTAGATATGGCTGAATAGGCTGGAAGGGTGGTATAGGTGCTTGGGCAAGCCTCTAACAATGTCCCGGATTTTGATGCAGTTTCTTTTAGTAGACAGAGTAATTCAATAGGAAGGTTAATATGTAAAACACATTCTGATACTCCTGTGGCATCGGAAATCACGCGGGTGAAACCGCCAGGCGCAGCTAGTCATCAATTAATGATAAAACTGTGGGCTAGTGTCCCACACAAAAATAATATATTATTGTAATTTTTTACCTCATCTGTCCATGTACATTCTGTGACTTAGAGACGAGGGCCTGCAACGTGTTGAGGTATGCCTTCCAGGCCTCAGTGCCGTACTGCAGCTGCAGCTCGAGATTGAGCACGCGGATGGCCTGGTGTGAGAGTTGTGCATGCGAGTTGTCCACCGACTCCGCCCACGCCGCCGGCTCGCCCAGTCGACCCGCGCCCGGCGGGGGGAGCTCGTATCTGACGATTTAGATATCGAAAGCGCTGAATTTCCAGACGCGTCATGAAATGGGAAGCGACCTTTTATAAGAGAGATGTGCCCGGTCTCTGGGCCTGTAGCATCAACAAACTCGCGTTGTAGCTAGCCTAAGCTGTTGTCATTTTTAATGACTTGGACAAAGTTTCACCCTATTCTTATTGTGTGCAGATTATACTGATGGTTTAAGAGCCGATTTTTCATTCCACTGATAAAAGATAATTTTGATTCTTTTTAATATCATAGTGACGTTTTTTATTCGGTGCTGTTACATTTTAATTGTCAGATATGTCTACCTAGGGATTTGAAAAAACGGCCCTAAGCATATCAAATTTATTTTATACCATGTTTTATTTTAGATTTTATTTTGTTTTCATTGTCAAGGTAGATTTAGTAACCATGGAGAGTAAAGTAATGCGCCTGAATCATCATCGCAGCTTTAAATACTTACTATAGGATGAACCATAGACCCATCAATGTTTTGACATTGTTTGCAATTCATGCCCTTATCAAATGGCCCAACTATTAGGTTGTAGTTTAATTCCTACCTTTTCATAGACAGCGGTTCCATGGGTAGTCTCTGCTGGACTCTTTCCATTTCTCTCTGCAGCGAGGCTGTTTCGAAAGCTGTGCTCGGCTCAGGCCCTGCATTTTCTAGATAATTCTTAGTAGGTCTGTATCTCCTGCACTCTTCTTCTACCATCGCCAGGGCCTAGAAACGTACGACATATATGGCATCACTAGATATTGTTTACTACAAAATATTTCAAGAAATTTTGTGAAAATTAGGATGTTTCATAAAGTTAGGTTATAATGTAAATCTTACCGCTTCTCTAACTCCTGGGTCGTCATATCCCTGGTCAATATACGGCAGAGCGTCTACTATAACTTCACCAGCCATTGTTTGTAATTTCTATTCAGAAATAATAAAAAAATACGCAAAACAAACAGTGTCAAACAAATATTTACTTTTTTATTAATTTAATTCCACAGATATCTTCAAACCAGTTCATTCAATCAATCGATCAAAAGAAAAAGCTATACGGACACGGTCAGTCAATCAAACAGAAGAGTTAGGTAAAATACTTTAGCTTTTCTTTAGAACTTTTATTTAAAAAAAAAACATGACATTGACGTGACGAAAATTCGAAAAAGAGTTTTGTTTCGAAAAATATTGCGAAAAGCTAGAAAATATAGATTAGTGATTATATTCTCTTTGATATAGATTATTGAAAAGGGTTCTTACGTCCTATTAATTACGTTATAAATTGATATAATATATATAGAAATCTGAAAAACATGGATCCTGAGACTTCCAGTAAAGATTTCTCAAAAGTGTGTAACTTTCAAAATTGATTAAATAAAAATAATAATTTGCTCGCCCCTGTCGTTTCCAATCTACAAAAATTATTTTTTCTTTTAGATTCAACCATTACAGCAAAAACGAACTATTGCGTTCGTGAACCACTTTGTGATGACAAATGTTCAATTCCTAAATAACTTTATGAAGAACTGTGACAAAAAACTGATGATGTTTGAAAGGAAACTGGAGAAGGTTAATGCTGCTATGGTTCTACTCGAGTCAAGGGTAAGACCCATTAAGGCTATAAATTATCAACATAAGATCCCAATCCCGTGGGATAAAGCAGCCTATGAGAGCTATCTGTGTACCAAGTTTCATCACAATCAGTTTAATGGTTTTTTACGTGAATAACAAACAGTAGTAACAAACATACACACAAACTGTTACATTTATAACATTAGTATATTGATAAATTGAAGTTTAGTTTAGTTACTTGAAAATGCAATTTGCAATTAACTAGCAATTTATAATTACTAATTGTGCTTCCAGCTCTCATCGATACCAGAAGTAAACCTTCCCACATCAGAAGTGAAGCCAGAAACCGAACCGGTTCCAAAACAGACTGACCCTCAAGCACCCACTTCAGATACAAATCAACAACCAACAGATCGAACCAATACAACAGAAGGTGAGAAATCAGATTCAAGTCCAAAATCAAGACCAGAATATGACAGATTTCTGAAAATGGTACAAGTTGGGGTACCACTCCAGGCAGTAAAGTTAAAACTGTCCTTAGAAGGATTAGATCCTGTTGTTTTAGATGAAATATTAGGCAAATAGGTATTTAATTGGCTAGGAAGAGTAATTCAAATAAGTCTGAATATATATCTGAATGTTATTTTATAAGAGATTTATGAGATAAATATATGATAAATATATCATGAAAACAATCAATACATTGTATATTGATTGTTTTCATGATTCTCATGATGAAGCTGCTGTGCTAATAGTATAGTAATAATTATAAAGTAATTTTGTACCAGATGACTGACTAATTTTTATTTAATACATTGGTTACAACTAAAATCAATCTTTCACAGTAGCCTAGGTAGTGCTTTGAAACTAATTTCAAAATCTATTAAGTTGGGTAGGTAAGGCAAAGAGTAAAATTTGGTAGCTGTGATTTTTGGCAAGCTTATTTATGATTGTTGGTTAATAATAATAATTGGTGGTAGATATCCACATCACAAGCCTTCAATCTCAAATAAAGCGATAGCCAAAGAAACTGCGCCACAACCTCTTGTGGTTGAATGCAGGGTAATGGGAACACATGCAGCTGCATAAAAGCAGGATTAAACGCTCACCAGTCTGTAAGGACAGCAGCAACCATGATTGGAACTTCATAGCCTGATGCCTACCTCGGACACCAGCTTCCTCTACTTAGTCATATTTCTTATTGTCAGTGTTCTATTTATAAGTTGTGTTTGAATAAGAAATAAATAGCGCCGCTGGAGTTGTTCGAGTGATGACTAAAATACTAGGTACTAAAAAATGCTTCAAAAAATGATATACTTTATCGATAGGCTATATATTAGACATGGTCTATAGGCCGATAGGCGGGTAGTGGTTTTGCCGGGTACTCGCTGAACGGGTACCCGACACATTCTGCGCCGGGTACTCGTGGGTACCCGACGGGTACCCGGCAGCGGTAACGCGTCGTTACGCGTGTGTCTCCCTTGCCCGCTCAGGCGGCCCCGGCTGGCAGGAGCCGAGCCAGTCGGGTCGGGGGGAGAACTACGGGTCTCCCCCTGTGACTAGGTTACCACGGGGTTGGACTTGCCCGGCGTCCTAGAAAGGCTGCATCTATCGGTGGCTTAGTAGGGGACGCCGTCCAACATTGAGGTCGGACTCGTGGGGGTTGTGGTTGCAGTCACAGAGGGTGGCAATGTTTCCGTCTCCCCGGTATGCTTGTCACCGAGGGCTGCCCTCATACGCGACGAGCGCTTTGCACGTCGTGGACGAGTGCGCGAGGCCATGGGGTGGCCTTTAGCTGTGTCCTTCGGACCTTCGAAAGTCGGACCGTTGGGACCGCATCCCCGGCTGCGCTATGCCTTAATGCGTAGGACATCAGGCTAGATGTGTCCGGTCCTTACCAGGATGTAGGTCACTTTTGGTAGGCACACGGATGTATGCTGGGAAGTGAGCGTGCCTCAACAGCTCCGGTACCACACTGGAGATGTGGGAGGTGGCTTCTCTGCCGGCCCCAGCGAGATTGTCGTTAGCTCCTCTTTGAGACGCGGGTGGTGAGCGGCCTTATTGCTCCGGTACCTGTCTGGACAACCAGGTAGTGTCCTAGGGCACGAGGCTACTCTCCTTTATGAGATCAGTCTAGCATTGGGGACTAGATCCGTCTTAAACTCGATCCCTGACATCGCCCTTAGGGGTGTACGCTCGGGTATAGCGGCCCCTGCTGGTATACCGAAAGGTGGGAACGGTGGGGACGCTATAACATATATAAATAGAGCTTAGAGAACGGGTTGTGCCCGCTCAGGCGCAACTGAAGTGCAATAGAGGTGGCGCTGGCGTCTTTGATAGCTCGAATCGCCGCGTACCGGCTGGCTAGCGCATGTTCCCGCGGGGTGCGAAAAGTATCGGCAAAATATCTATGCACACCATCTAGTTCTGTATACAGCGAACGCCTGTTCTCAGAAGCAGGGCTAATTTATGACAAGAAACGCAGTCGCCTAAATGCTAACCGCGCAGAAAAATTGGCGTTTTTACCCATTTTTTACTTCATAATTTTTACATCACAACTTACCAATATTAAAATAAAATATATATTTAGTTTTTTTAGTTCTTTCTGATAAATTAGTGAGCAAAACATAATTATAATGATTACCGTTTGTGTTCAGCATAATAAATAATTTAAAAATTGTAATATGTTTCATTATTTTTGGTCTATCAAATTAACCGGCAGAGCCGGATACCCGGCACCATTACCCGGTACCCGGCCGGATCCTAGAAAAAGTGCCGGATCCGCCGGGTACCGGATCCAAACCGGGTACCCGCCCCATGTCTACTATATATTAGACATGGGGCGGGTAGTGGTTTTGCCGGGTACTCGCTGAACGGGTACCCGACACATTTTGCGCCGGGTACTCGTGGGTACCCGGCAGCGGTAACGCGTTGTGACGCGTGTGTCCTTGCCCGCTCAGGCGCAACTGAAGTAAAATAGAGGTGGCGCTGGCGTCTTTGATAGCTCGAATCGCCGCGTACCGGCTGGCTAGCGCATGTTCCCGCGGGGTGCGAAAAGTATCGGCGAAATATATCTATGCACACCATCATCTAGTTCTGTATACAGCGAACGCCTGTTCTCAGAAGCAGGGCTAATTTATGACAAGAAACGCAGTCGCCTAAATGCTAACCGCGCAGAAAAATTGGCGTTTTTACATCACAACTTACCCATCTTAAATTACCAATATTAAAATAAAATATATATTTAGTTTTTTTAGTTCATTCTGATAAATTAGTGAGCAAAACATAATTATAATGATTACCGTTTGTGTTCAGCATAATAAATAATTTAAAAAGTGTAATATGTTTCATTATTTTTGGTCTATCAAATTACCCGGCAGAGCCGGATACCCGGCACCATTACCCGGTACCCGGCCGATTCCTAAAAAAAGTGCCGGATCCGCCGGGTACCGGATCCAAACCGGGTACCCGCCCCATGTCTACTATATATCTCAAAAACTATTTTGTCTATAGTAACAATACATCTCGTATTGTAGAAAATGTAGTCTACTTCTTAAACGCCCTGAGAAGATACTATCAAAAACTAATTAGGACTAGTTTTAGTTTTAGATACCTACGCCAAAACAGTCAAAAGATACGATAGTCAAAATCACTAAAATTTGAAAAACGCATATTTATGACAGTTCAGCGCTCAAGGTCACACATTTGGATTTTAATTATTAGGTCTACATCCTAACAAGCGGTTTTAAAGTACATACATTCAGACAACAATTTTACTGAACTAACAGCAAAGTTGCAGATAAAATAAAGAATTTTTAAGGGTGTTATTTTTTCATTTTCCGGATCAACGAGATATGTCGAATAAAATGAACTATCACTCATAAAAATGTCATAATCTTTTAAAAAGAAAACTAGACAGTTTTTAAGATTGTTAGTACACAATTATATTCAATAGATATGTTTTAGCTGTAGATTGAAAAATCAACCCTAATTGAAAATAATATCCAATAAGTACATAGGTGTTGTGTAAATAGAAACAGGTTGTTAGATGTTGAACTTATTTATTATCCCAGTCTAGAACTGGATCATCTGTCCCTTCCTCTTCTTGTCTCCTCCGAGCTCAAAGTGCTTGCATCTCTTCAGCGCCACCTGGGAACGAACCTTGCAGTCTCCACATTCCAGACGGAGCACAATCTTTTTTGTGGTTTTGGCCTGGAAAGAGTGAAATAAAGGTAAATAACACAGTTACTTTATTATGATTTTATTAACAGGGACTGATTGAGTTCTTGGTTCAGCAGGAAATAATATTTGATCTATTGACTGATAAATCACACGTAAGTGGAGTGTGTTGCAACTTTAATTCAGTAATTTTCTTTTTATCGGTTTTACATTAATTTTGTGGGTTAACATCAACAGTCAAAGAGTTAAGTGACATAAAATCCCAACCAATTTTCAATACTTTGGTTAATATTATCTCCTCTTATCAATAGTCATTTCATTACTTCAAATTAAAATAATCATTTTATTGGGTAAGTAATACAATTTGCTTCAAATTAGCTCAAATCAAAATATGCACATTTTCTGTTCTCAAGTTCAAGTTATCATCAAGCAATATTTGCATAGTACAGTCAAAAGTGCTCAATTACATTAACTTGATAAAATTATTATTTTAGTAAAATTTACTTGCAGGTACCTTTACGCGTAACTAAGGCTCACTACTAACTTGGTCAGCATATAATATCATCATTTTATTATTTTCTTAATTTTATGAAAAAGCTGTGCTTTGTGCAAGCGGGGCTAACACATTGAGCTATTTTCCTATCAAATTCAATGTGCTATCTTAGTAGAAAACTATTGTTATTGTCGGGTAGTACATACCGGTTGGAGGTTATTACAACTTACCTTCTTCTTGAAGATAGGTTTGGACTGTCCACCGTAACCCTGTTGTTTACGGTCGTAACGTCTCCTGCCCTGTGCGACGTGCCTTTCCTTGGACTTTTTGTACTGAGACACCTTGTGTGTTTTGTGGCATTTGCATTTTTTGCAGTAGGTCCTGCGCTGTTTCGGTACGTTCACCTGAAATTTTCACATTTAACGTAAAATATACAGAACACTGGCATTATGGATATAATGGTAATAATTTCCACAACAGATTTGCTCAATTTAAACTACAATGACAAGGATTTAGTTCGATTATTTTAGAAAAAAACACCAACCATTTTTGCGTTTGATTTTCACGATATCAACAAACGTCAAAAAAGAACTTCAAGTAATGACAGTTTTGTTTGATAGTATTTCGATTGTTGTTGCCAGTTCAATAAACTATATTTTAGTCGATTATTCTAAAATCACTATAGCTGTCATCGTACACAATAGACTGTAGTACGAGAAAAAAAACAGCTGTTTTGTTTTGGCGCTAAACCTGACCCCAAAAAACTTTAGAATTTTGCCCAAATCTGTTTTTATTGTGTTAAACTATATTTTACAGTTCAGAAAATGAAGTTTGCAATCCCAGAAATATCGTGGCACAACAGGGACCCTGTTTTAAGTGTAGATTTTCAACCACTAAGTGATGAAAAAGCTCCTCTACGACTTGCTACTGGAGGAACGGATTCTCATGTTTTGGTAAGTTTTCTGACTGTACCACACCATTAAGTAGTCTAAAAATACTTTGGAATGCTCTAAACAAGCATTTTATATCAACTGTGTTGAACATTCGCACATGTTAATCATAAAAACACTTGAATTAAATTTTATAACCTAACTTTGATTTCTTCGGCTAGATTTGGTATCTATCGACGACAGAGACTGGTGGAGTGAATTTAGAAGTAGCCGCTGACCTGACGCGACACCAGAAGGCTGTGAATGTCGTACGATGGTCGCCGAATGGTGAAATGTTGGCGTCCGGAGATGACGAGTCGATTATATTTGTGTGGAAACAAAAGGTGGAGAAGGAAGTTCAGCAGAATACCTTAGAGGGAGAGGAACAGTACAAAGAATCTTGGGTTATTTACAAGGTCAGTTTTGAGTGCGCTTTCCCACAAATATAATAAATGTGAAAGATTATAATATGTTTCATTTTCGATTAGATGATGTTTAAATTACGTAAAAAGTACTGAACCGATTGGTATGCAGATAGTAGGAGATCTGAATGAATATATAGGACACTTTTTGTCCCCATATTCCCACAGGTGAAACCGTGGGGCCCTCCTAGTATTTCAAGTCTAGTCTTGTATTTCAACCCCAAGTCAACATGCTCATAGTAAAATATCTGTAGACTCTTCGTGGCCACATGGAAGACGTCCTGGACCTGTCGTGGAGCCCTAACTCTCTCCACCTGGCATCAGGCTCGGTGGACAACAAGCTGGTGGTGTGGGATGTGGTTCGCGGCCGCTCCTCCTGCATACTGTCTGACCACAAGGGCTTCGTACAGGGTGTGGCCTGGGATCCCCGGGGACAGTATATTGCTACGCTGAGCAGTGATCGGTAAGGAATGGGTTTTTTACTAAACATAGTAACATATTACACTTCTAATTCATACTTCCCATATGTACCTACTTTTACTAACTCTGTTTTTAACACTTTCACGATTTATAATAAATTTTTGTGAGATAGATGGGGCCTTGACATAGGCTACTATTAATCCCGACATTCCCACAGGCTCGGGGGTTAAGCAGGTGAAACTGCAAGGAACCTCACCAGTTTGTTTTTAAATCTCTACTCCATATATTCCAGAACATTTCGTGCCTTCGATGTGAACAGTAAGAAGGTGGTAGCTCGCAGCAGCAAGGCTGTGCTGCCCTTCCCTGAGGGGCACCCGCTACATGAAACTAAGGTTACTTAATAACATGTTTATATTTAGTGCATTGCTGGCTTTCTGGGATAGCTTGGGATGGTTGGAGTAAAATTAAGAGGAATCAAAAGTCACATACAATGGCACAATTGTAAGGCTGAGTACGGAAAAAGCCTAAATAAAACTAAACTAAACATGTTTATAATACAAGCTCATGCAATTCAATCGGTTTAAAACTTGGAATAATATTAATTAATAAGACTATTCATTTTTTTGTGTAGTAATGTATCCCATGTAGTGAAGGCCTAACTTGACCTATTGACTGCTAGCAGAGATAACAACTGCTTAACATGCCTTGTGAAGTACAGAGGAGCTTGAGAAAGTGATTTTTTACCATACAAATTACCGGTTACCCATCCAGGTAATGACCGCGCCAAACGTTGCTTAACTCACCACTCTAGATCGGCAGCTGCAACTAGGTCTATATCCTCGTCAAAGTTATAATTATAAAAAATACAACTATCTGGTATGGATGTCTATCTATGTATAATATGTATGTATTTACAAAAAAAAAAAGTATAATGTGTAGTAAATCAGTTGTCTAGTACCCCTAGTACAAGCCTAGTGCTTAGTTTGGGGTAAGATTGTGCTGTGTACAATGTAGTGCAATATTTATTTTATTTAACTATCATAATAGCCTAATCACTTTCCTCTATAAATGGACAATATAAAACACTAAGATTTTTTAAATTCGAATCAGTAGTTCCTTAGATCAGCGCGTTCAAACAAACTTAACCTTCAGCTAATTAGTAGGTATAGATAAATGAAAATAATCTATTGAGTTAAAATTCCTAAGATAATGGATGTATTTAAATCCCCAAGGTGCGTCTGTACCACGACGACACGCTACAGACGTTCTACCGGCGCCTGCAGTGGAGCCCCGACGGTCAGCTGCTGGCGGCGCCCGCCGGCCGCGCGGAGCCCGACGCCAGGGCGGAGCCCGATGCCAGGGCGGAGCCTGATGCCAGGGCGGAGCCCGATGCCAGGGCGGAGGACGCCCGCCTGCCACCCAAGCCGCTGGACGTCGTCTATGTCTACACTAGATACTCACTCAAAACGTAAGCTACCCCGATCGTCTATGCTATGCTATTGTTTTATTTGATACTAGCGGTTTCACCTGCGTAAGTCGCGTTCCCGCGAGAATATCGGGAAAAAAGGAGCCCAGCGTTATTCCAGGTCTCCAACGATGTATATGTTTCAAGTTTCCTTGTGATCGGTTCGGCGATTTTAACGTGATTGCGGCTTTGTAATATTAGTAGGATCTAGTGACAATGTCGAGGACGTTATTACCATAGACGTCGTCTGCCAACCCGGTGGCGACGAGGCGAGTTTCCAACGGCCTCCGTGGTCAAGCGGCCGGGGGCCGTTGGGAAATACAGTTATAATATCTAAAGAAAAATAATTAAGTTGAATCAAATTAACTTCTGCTTCTATTAGCCATACCATCGCCTTCATAAATAATTAAAATTTGCTTAACGAATAATGGTAAACGTTTGAGTGTGATGCCCCCAGGCCGATGTGTGTGATCCCGTGTGGATCGCCGGCGCTATGCGTGCGATGGGCGGGCGCGGCGCTCCGCCCCCGGCCGGGCGCCCCGCCCCGGCCGGGCGCCCCGCCCCGGCCGGGCGCCCCGCCCCGGCCGGGCGCCCCGCCCCGGCCGGGCGCCCCGCCGCCGCCGCCGCCGCTGGCGCGCCACGTGCTGGCGGTAGGCACGCGGTGCTCCGTGCTGCTTTACGACACGCATCAGAAGACGCCGCTGGCACTCATCTCTAACATTCACTACACTAGGTAAGGACGATGGGATGAAACCTTGTCAAAATAAATAAATAAAAACTAAACATAAGCAATCAACACGAATTAACCGCCCCCGCCGCTACTGCTACTTCAAAAAGATCCCATCCCATCTCTTCGCTCGCGGGAAATATGTGATAAATGACTGTGTTGCATTTCGTTTCGTCCATCTCTCTCAGAACTAAAATTACTGACGTAGCTCAAACATAGCTAACAGAAGTGAGTGTCGGTCAGCCATACATATCTGCCACCGTATTGGAGAACACCCGATTGGAAGTAGTAGTCAAGCCGGAGAAACCAGACATAGATAGCGAGGGCATCAAACTAGTATACGATGAAACTCAGGGCACACAATCGCTGAACGAATCACAAAAATCAACAAACAAATCACAAAAATCACTTATCTAAGCACAAAAATCAACAATCCAATCACAAAAATCAACTAGTATACGATAAAACTTAGGGCACACAATCGCTGAACGAATCACAAAAATCAACAAACAAATCACAAAAATCAACAAACAAATCACAAAAATCACCAATCTAATCACAAAAATCAACAATCCAATCACAAAAATCAACAATCAAATCTCAAAAATCACCCATCTAATCACAAAAATCACTAATACATCTGCCCACAAACCCTTTTAAACTACTACCCTATAAACATAGTGCTACCTTCCACCAGTAACACTGCTGGTAAATGATGGCTCTATGGTGCTCATAAGCGTTAGCGTACATATTTCCAGTAGTGAACTGACATAATTCGCGCTACCATGATCGTTTGTCGTAGCTATGTCGTCCTTTTGTCGTTCAAAAAAATAAAGTAAATTTTAAATAAAAAATACCCCGACTACTTTTAAAAACAGACAATTAAAAAACCTTTATTTTTTTCTGAAGTCTTTTTCTTTTTTTTTAATTAATTGATGTGTTTTTAATTTTATTTTTTTAGCTGAATGACAACTCGACGACTTATAAGACATGGTAGGGCCCAATAAACTAGTATTCTTGCAAACAGTAGATATAATAGAGCCTTGTAAAACAATAAAGAATAAATGAAATCGGATCTCCCAATGCCCAGATAAAATTGACCATTTTGTGGAATCAAAAATCCTCTAAGACAAAAAACTATATACTCCTGTGAGTACTAGAACTCTATAGGTTCTATAATCTCTCTCCTTATCTCTCAGGTTCTATAACTTGTATCAAAATCATTTGAAAAACGACAGACAAAAGCCAATTTTGCCTGAGTCAAAGCAGAGACGCTTCGCTCGCTCGTTCAACAACTGAATGGCCGGTATTTTGTCCCAGACTGACGGACCTGACGTGGAGCAGCGACGGGCGGCGGCTGGTGGCGAGCAGCACCGACGGGTTCTGCTCCGTCGTCTCCTTCGCGGCCGGCGAGCTCGGGGAGCGGCTGCCTGTACGAGGTGAATCTACAACCATACTATATATAGGATGGTGAAACTCCTAGGGTTTGCTAACATGGTGTGTTTAATTGTTTATTTAACACATTAGTTTGAAAGAATTGTGTCAAAATTGCGTAAAAAAAAATCATTTATTGAAAACTAATGCAAATGGAACTTGATAATTGTAGTTTTTCCTTCTGTTTTCGCGATTTTGCATTGTAATAAAACACAATATTTTCGGTTTTATCATTTTCTGGTTTTAATCGCGTTGTTTTTATTAACAGCATTTTTGCAATGCCGTAACGACGTTTCACAGTCTTTACAGACACTTACCTCAGGGTAGACTCGGTCTACCGGTAGAGTTTTTATTTTAATAATTGTATTTTCATTTAAATTTGACCTTTAATTAACACTGCACAATGTAAATCTTTAGAGTCAATGGACATCCAAACACCAGAACCGGTCCATCAGCCGAAATCTACAGAAACAAAAGAAAAAGATAAACCCGAAATCAATAAACTGACGCCACGGAGCAAAAATGAAAAAGAGACATCAGTAATAGACCAACTCATACCCCGTAGTAAAGCTGACAAAGAGAAAGAGACACCTGAAGTCAATAAACTGACCCCACGAAGCAAAGCCGAGAAAGACAAACTTGAAGTCAACAAACTGACACCACAAGGTAAAGATGAGAAGGAGAAACCTGAAATCAACAAACTGACCCCACGTAGCAAAACTGAGAAAGATAAATCTGAAGTCAACAAACTGACCCCACGAAGCAAAACTGAGAAAGATAAATCTGAAGTCAACAAACTGACCCCACGAAGAAAAGCTGAGAAATCCGAAGTAAACAAGCTAACTCCTCGAAGCAATAAACTAGATTCGTTCATAAAATTCAAGACGCCCCCACAGAAGAACGAGCAGAAAACTCCCGTCAAGATGGATGTGCTAGAAGAAGTTGCCATGCCGTCTTGGTCTGATAATAGCAGCAATGAGATCATCAGGCCTAAGGTAACCACATCTATCAGTATTGTAGATAGCGCCATCTAGCATCTAAATAAGCAACTAGGTTTGTAATATAGGTATAACAACTACTAGATTATGCTGTAGACACTGCGGTCGTACATTCACGCACAAGATAGGGTACAGTAGCCAAATCAGAGCTCGGCATCCGATTTAAGTCGAGTCGCCGTCACCGAAAATAAATAAAGTTATTATGTATTGCAGGACACCCAAATGGAAGTCGACAAGCCCGAAGACCCAGAAATCATGATCATAGAAGACAGCGAAGATATCAAACTAGTCTACGAAGAAACCCAGGGCACACAATCGCCAGATGAACCAGAAAAATCACCAACAGAATCGCAAAAATCACCGATGAAATCGCAAAAATCACCATCTAAATTACAAAAATCACCCACAAAATCGCAAAAATCGCCGACTGAATTGAGAAGATCACCTCGTAAACGTTGTGAATCTACGATGTCTCCGTCAGCCAGTGAAAGCACGTTCCTCCAGCAAGCGCGAGTGACGGACGCTCCGGCGCCGGCGGGGGGGCCCAGTCCCGGACCGAAGGCCCCGCGCCGGGTCAACTTCGTTACTCTATCCAGTCCTAAGAATAAGAAGAAGAAATAGATTTGTCTGTGACCATTCATAAATATTTCTTAGAAGACACCTAAACCAGGACTACAGGCCATTAGATTTAACTGCGCTGCAGCCCTAGACATGTTGTCTAGGGCTGCAGCGAATAACGAAATCGCCAATCGACAGATTTTTTGAAAGAAATTGACATATAAGTTTGCGAGAAGTCACGTGATTTTTCGCGAAAAGGCAGAGATATGTAAAAACTTCTAGATACGTTTATTATTATATTAGCCTGAATCGTCCCACTGCTGGGCAAAGGCCTCCCTCCAACTCTTCCATTCGGGTCTATTTTGGGCTATGGTTCGCCACTCGGGCTTAAATTTGTTGATTTCATCCCGCCATCTCCGCTTTGGTCTGCCGAGTCGCCGCTTAGAGTTTGGGATCCAGTCTGTTGTGACTTTTGCCCAAGACTCCCCCGGCATGCGGCAGACGTGTCCCGCCCAGTCCCATTTAAGCATTGCAGCCTTATGACCCACATCTGCAAAGACCGGCGATAGATGCGAAAACGAAGAAAAACCATCTATAATTTCGACGAGACGAGCACCGACGACGGCCAAATTTGAAAAAGGCCCTGGGACGGACCGACAGAGGTGCAGGTTCAAGTCCTGTTGGGTGCAAATTTTGGAAAATATTTCTTTAAATAATATCGTATATAATGTATCGTATTTATATACGATATTATTATCGTTCCAAATATCATTACCTAGATAAAACTGTCCAGTTGAAACTGCGAAGTTAAATCTAATGGTCTGAAACCTGCTTCGTATGCTTAGATCCATTGAACTATTCAGACTACAGACGAAATTGGGATACATACATAAATAGATACCTACCTAAACTCGGAACATATAACCCTTCACCGGTAGTTGAGTAAAAACAGACATAACTCTGGCAGGAAAGGCACTAATCAGCTATCATATTATTGTAAGGTTCGATTCGCTTGAATTTAGTGAGAACGGACCCTTGTTGTCAGGCTTGTATAATTGATATAGCTAAGTAATACATATTTATTATATTTTTAAGATTAAGATATTACATAATAATAATACAATAAATAAATGTAATAATTAAGAAACCTTGTGCCTTATTTATTAATTTAAAACAATGTTTGTTTTATATTTTACTCTACTCTAAGATTTGCCATGCTAACAACGAGCTGAATTATGGTATCTTACTTATATTATAAAGATGGACGTTTGTTTGTTGCTATTTCACGAAAACACCGCTGAACCGCTAGCGATACAACTCTGTACTTTGGACTCCGAAAACCACTATAAAAAGATTGTGCAACAACGGAATCTGTGCGTGATGATAAAACTGAAGATATTTGGTTTTCCTGATGCTGCAAATTCCCATCTTTAGTGTAACTAATTACAAAATACTGGTACCTACGATCGATGGTAGTGCAACGTGAAAATGAAATGCAATTCTTAATGTAAACATATTTATAATAACTATTTACAATTCAATGCTTTAATTATCACATTTCAAAATAAAGATGAGTAAAATATAACAAAATACAAATGTTTACCAAAGAAAAGGTACTTACCTACACTCAGAATAAAATTATTCTGACATCATTTTGGCTAGGTATAACAAGTTGTTCGCATAACAACTAATTTAATGTAACATTTAAAACAATCCAACGTATGTATTCACCAATTATTATATGGTCTTCCTC
Source organism: Idaea dimidiata (assembly GCA_949358125.1). NCBI lineage: Eukaryota > Metazoa > Arthropoda > Insecta > Lepidoptera > Geometridae > Idaea > Idaea dimidiata. The sequence continues at coordinate 24,831,262 of OX442333.1, read as the reverse complement.
CTGCCCTTATTCCAAATTATTTTGGGCTCGTTACAGTAGTTAACAGTCGTGTTCACAAACAACCCTATACGTGGACTCAGCTTTTAAGCCACGCATAGTGTCTGTCGTCTGTGAATACGGCTAGTAGTCTTCTTAAAGTGTTGAGCTAAAATAATTAGACGATCAAATAATAAAAGTTTTTATATATCAATTACCGATGAGTGAAAGAGAGAGCGAATTCTCTCTGCACCGCTCCCACTTAATACGACACGGTGTGTGCAGCGAGTGAACTACTGAACTATGGTAGTTGATTTCACTAAACGCGGTAAATTGTTCAAATAAGTCTAAAGCTCGATCTATCTGTTTTTTGTATCAGTAATTTTATTGTAAGACTACTTTTCAGTCACATAAACTCAAAACATTTTCATACATTAAGTATGTTATAGTTACAATTTACATAAAATTAATCACCTTAATAATATACTATAGCATAATTAATAGATTCTTTTTACAATTTTGCCTCAGACAGTTAAATAATAAAACTGCAATTGGAAAATAGACTAGGAAAGAGCTTTCTGTCCAAACACGAATCCTCAAATTGTTTAAAATCCTCAAAAGCAACTCTTGTAGGTAATAAATAACATATTTGCGGCGCGCGGTGACATAACAACGCCTGAGCCGGTTTTCATGTTTTTATAATCCAAACTTAAATAATTAAGTAAAGTTTACTTGAAAAAATGTTCATTTTATAGTACCTATGTAAAATAGCCGACAAACTAGTTGAAAAATGTGACATTTGCAGAACCTAAAAATCTGATCATAATAACTGAATGACGATAGGTGGGTCGCGATAATTTTGGCCGCTTGGTTGATAGATCATTGTTTATCTCTTTCGCTCGTACTGTTATTCGATCCGTTTGTCTCGTTCCGTCACACGTTTCGTGTTACATTACGCGCATTTATTTAGAGTCGTTTCATTGTTGTTTGTTAATGTTTTCGTTAGCTATTTGTACAGATGCCAGTAAACATGGTCCCGGATGTTCCTTAAATGACCCTGTACTTTTACGTATTATTTAGACATATTTTATGTATGAATTAAGCAAGGTTTGATTTTGTCTTGTTTATGAAGAAAAATACATCGATAGTTAAGTGATACCGATTTACGTTGCTCGCAAGTATACTGCGCGAACTTACCCTTCCACATCAGATATTTTTCAACTAATTTGTCGACACCTGTATTCACATTTTATAGTACTCATAATCCAAACTGTTATTTAACATTTCAATGGATGACGTCATCAGACACTGGAATGGCAGGCCTGTTTTCTAAGATCATGGCTAGATACATATTAAAATGTCTTAAAAACATATTAAAAAGTCATACATACTGTAATGTAAGAATTTAGGCAGGACTTAGCACAATTATGTCAGGTTTGCAATATAATTGATCATCATATTTCCATTTGTTAACCAACTTCCAAAACATGAGGGGGTTGTCAATTCTTAAGAGGTCTACTTGATGACATGGCGTACATACTTCTCCATAAAGTTTATGCTGATTTTCTTTTTAAACTTAAAAAGGCAAAATATTAAAGCAACTTCTTTGTAGGGTAATGCTAATGGCACAACATAAAACACCAAAATTGGATAATGTTGGGATGCCAAAAAATTTCCTTATTTTGTATAGAGAAGTATGTTATGTTTTTCTTTAAACAATTCCTCAGTGTGGACGTTACAAATAGTGACAGGTACCAACTATCCATGCTTCATTTAACTTGGATTTTTAATGAAAATAAAAATGTAGTTTCTTCAATCAGTAGATGGTCTACAATCACCATGCAGCACCTCATAAAGGACAGTAATGCCTTGCCTTATGTTCTTAACAAATGGTCACATATTTTTCGAGGTTTTATTCGGGTATTGTTATCTTTAAATCCTCTTATTTTGATGTTTAGACTATATTATAGTGCAAAATGACATTCACGGGTTTGACTTGTGATCTTTTTATTACTTTAGCATTTCATCAATGCCCTAAGTTTTTAAGATTTTTATAAAAGATGTAACAGGTTAGCCCTTTTAAGCCGAAAGGGGGTTGTTCAAGACGTCTAGGCGAACAACTTTTGTTCTACGACTTTTGAAAATTCGAACTTTTTTTTTGACAATTTTGAGGTTATGTTTCACTGAAAAAACAGCTGCTTTTGAAAATAAAGGTAATTGAAGGTTTGATTGTAGTAGACCAAACTAAATTAAAGGACAACATAAGGTCAATGACCTAGAACTCTAAGAAACAGCTGATCTTCAAGTAAACTTTACACTTAAAATTTTCGAAAAGTACTTCGAATTTTCAAAAGTCGTAGAACAAAAGTTGTTCGCCTAGACGTATAGAACAACCCCTTTTCGGCTTAAAAGGGCTTGCCCGTTACATCTTGTATAAACGTTTTCCTCAAGGGGAAAAGTAAAATCTATATTATAATAGTTGTAATTAGTAAGATTACATTCTAGTACAATACGCGAATAAGACCCGGGAAATATGTAAACATGAGTACAAATTGTGTAAATTTATAAAGTTTATTGGCTCACAATGTTACAGGCACAGACATGTTCACTCGTCACTCTTCTATAGAGTAGTTTTGCGGATGCAATTGAAGTCAATACCTAGACTTAAAGTGTACGCTCCTCAGTCACTATAGTCAAATCACTCTTCCTCAATTTGTCACTGTGTTTAATGTCCGGGGAAGGTGGAGCGGCGGGCAGGCGGCCTCGAGGGCGGGCCTACCTGTAGAGACGGGAGAAGTCTTTCAGCAGTCTCGTCATATCTTTCACCTTCTCTGTCCTGGAAATGGGAGAAAATAGAAAGAAATGTCACAAATGAAATATATCCAGATATAACACTTAGATAAACATATACACTTTGGAGGAGCTATGTAATTGGGGCTCTAACATAGTTCATGGAGCACCTACTCTAATGCCTACTATGTCCCAACACCCAGTATGATGACACTGGCAACACTGTGGCACAGTTATCCTACTACTCTACTAATATTATAAATGTGAAAGGGTGTGTGTTATGTTATTACAAAATTAATAAATATTTAAATGATCAATTAAAATGACATATTTGCATGACAAACATATTATATAACTTTTTTAACAATTTGACATTATACTTTTATCCTTTCATTCCATAATTTTTGACATTGTAATTGATTTTATTTGACTCTGTAGCGTTTGTTCCTATTGTTCACAAAAATTGTTTGTAGGAAACCACTTAATATTGCATGCTTCATGTAAAGGCTGGATAAAGTGTTTCCCAAATATTTAATTTATTATAAGATCATTGTATACCTTTATTCGCAATAAATGATTTGATTGATTGATTGATTGTGTTGGATGTTTAGATGTTTGTTACTCAATCACGCAAAAACGGCTGAACGGATTGCGATGAAACTGGGAATATAGGTGGCTGGATACCGGGAATAAAGCATAGGCTACTTTTAATCCCGATATTCTCGCGGGAACGGGACTTACGCGGGTGAAACCGCGGGGCGCAGCTGCTAGTTGTCTGATAAAATATAATGGCTGAATAAACAAACAAATTCTGTGACCAACACTACTTAAGTTTTTTTTTTTTTTTTGTAAATTAGGTATTTACAAAATAAACAATAAATATTTTACATAGACCAAACCAGACCAGACTACAATTTCGTTTTTAACAAGTATTTGCACCTGGCGGAAATCGAACCCGCAACCACAAAATCGAGCATCGCAGGCGGGTCTTCGCCCGCCGCACCACAGAGGCCGGATGCCGTTACACTATGAAGATCCGTAATGAGTCTTAAGAGCTCGTCGCAGTATCGGCTCGTTATCGGTCAGTTAGAGGAGGCTCACCTTACGATGTTCTGGTGGAAGTCGTACTTCTGTTCGTCGGTGGCGGCGGCGCGGCGGTCGGCGGGGCCCGGCAGCGCCGCCACCGCCGCGCGCAGCCAGTCCTCGCCGCGCTCGCGCTGCACGCCGCCCAGCTCCACCAGCACCTCGCCCACGTCGCCCAGCATGTAGGGGTGCAGCTGCAGCGCCGCCGCCGCCAGCAGCGCCGCCGCCAGCGCCGCTCCGTGCCGCGCCAGCGCCGCGCCCGCCGCCGCCCGCGCCGCGCCGCCCTCCGCCCGCGCGCCGCGCGCCACGCGGCACAGCTCGTACAGGAACTTCATGACGGACGCGTTCGCGTCGCGGTGGTCGAGGCCCGCCGCCTCCAGCGCCAGCGAGCACACGTCGTCTAACGCGGGCGAGGCGAGGAACGCGCGCCCGCAGCGCTGCAGGTAGCGGATCGCGAGCCGGTACAGGTCGTCGACGGTGTCGGGGTGCGCGCGGCAGCCCTCCGCCCGCAGCAGCCGCAGCGCGCGCGGCGCCAGCGTCTCCAGCAGCGCCAGCAGCTCGCGCCGCCCGCCCTCCGAGCCGGCCAGCTCGTCCGCCGCCACGGACGCCACGTACAGCACGCACGAGTGCTCGCGCGTCGCGTACAGCGCGCCGAGCGCCGCGCACAGCGCCGGCAGCAGCGGCGCGCCCGCCGGCCCCACGCAGCGCAGGCAGAACCGCACGCAGCGGCACAGCCGCTCCACGACGCGCCCGTCGCCCGCCCAGCGCTCCATGGCGGCCGCGAGCACCGGCCACGTGTCCTCGAGCGCCGGCAGCGCCGGGTGCGGCGAGCCGGAGCCCTCCGCCCCCGTCGGAGGAGGGATCTCGACGTCGCGGAACAGCGCCGCGAGGCGGTCGAGCCAGGCGGCGGCCGCGGGCGGCGGCGGCGGCGGCGCGCGCAGCAACTCGCGCAGCCCTTCCAGCTGCGGCGCGGCGGCGTGGCGCAGGGCCGGCGCGAGGTCGGCCGGGGGCAGCGCGCCGATCGCGGAGGCGACGGCGCGCATCAGTGTCGCGGACGCGGGCGGCGGGAGCTCGGCGGCGGCACCGGCGGCGGCCAGCAGCGGCGCGACGTGGCGCGCGGCGGCGGTGCGGCTGGCGGCGGTGGTGGCGCGCAGCGCGGCGGCGGCGGGCGCGGCGAGACGCGGCTCGGCCAGCGCACGCACTAGATGCCGCAGCGCGGGCTCCAGCGCCGCCGGGTGCCGCTCGACCCACTCGCACAGCTCGCCCAGCAGTGAGATGCACGTGTGTCTCACGCCGAGGTGCGCCGTCTCCGGCATCGATAGGATGGCCTCCACGACCTTCGGCACGAACTCGTACTCTTCCCTGTAATTATAATTATGATACGAGTCAGGTTTATTTTAATCCGATACCTAAAAGCGTTCGTAGGCGTCGGTGTGATAGGTAACTCACGGTACGAGGTTTTTAGCGACGGCCTGCATTATAAAGAGTGCTGCCTCCGTCTGCTCCCAGCTGGCGTCGGGTGTGAGTGTCGCGAACATCTGGCGAAAGACGGCACTCGATCCTACTATGAATACCACATCCTTGATCAAATTCTGAACCTTATATCTAAATTCCTGAAAAGAAAATTAAAACTCATTTTAAAACTATCAATATTTTTATGTTAGAAAGTAAAAAGAGATCTCTATTAATGTACACATGCAGTTTAATTTCTTTCATGTAACACTATTTAATGCCCATGTTTTTTAATAATGATAAGGATGAATAAAATTGTTAAACCCAAGCTTTCTTTTTTTTGTAGAAAACTAAATAAATTAAATGGAAAAATAAAAGTGATAACAAACCCCTTTACTCATCATAATAGAAACAATAAAATAACAGATGCATTTAAAGCTATATGATGGTATTGTCTATCTTTATCATACTTACAAAAACTTAAACAAAGTTTACTGAATGTACTGCAGAATACCAGAGTATTAAAACTGCTTACATAAAAGTCATCTCCTTCTTCAGGTAGCTGCGAGAGGTCAGGTTCACACTGACAGTGTCGTGCGAGGGCTCCTATGAGACGCTCAATGTAAGGCTTGAAGGTATCAGTCAGTGGAGGATAGTCTCTCTGGTATACCTCCTCCGACAGTCTGTACCATAGGTTGAACGTTATTTCTGCTACCTAAAAACAACAAACAACAATAAATTATTATATTTGTCTCTTTAGACTGATGCTCATGATAATGAGTATTTTATGATTTAATTGATATACCTCATAATCATGATGTCCTACACAGACAAGTACCAATTCCAAGCTTCTTATAGAGAAGTGTGTGGTGCCAGTAGAAGCGCTTGCTATGATCTTGTCTAGGAAGGCTTCAGCTAGCTCGGTGAACACCCGCGCATAGTTTGCAGCCTTCTCCTCTTCTTCATGGGCCACTGCCATGTGATAGCTCTCCTCAAAACCTAATATACTCTCGAACAATAGCCGTTCAATGTCCTCCGTGTTGTTATTATCTTCTAAGCAGTTTAATAACGCACAGATGCAATCTGAGGCTGCATCATGCAACGTGTTGATAGAATTGTGATCTCTAAGCACCTGCAAGCAGAATCCAATGACTGCATTCTGAGGAACCTCCTGAATTACTACAGCCTTAACCTGGATCCAAGAAGTCATACATTTTACAATTTTCAAAGCAATATGAGTGTTTTGTATATTTGTTATGGTCTCTTTTAAGAAGACAGTGATGATACTGGCATTAGCTCGTAGATCTGCTTTGATTTCCGCTCTTCGGTTTTCGCCGAGCTTCAAGCTGGTGGAGTCCACTTCCTGAGGCAAGACGGTGAGTATTTCAAGGAGAGCAAAATCGTTTTTGTTAGCGAAGAGTTTGATGAGGTCTGTGGTGCAGTCGCGCCAGGCGGGCAGCTGCAGCGCCAGGTCTGCGAGTGCTAGAGCCAGCTGCGTGAGGATCGGGGACGCCGCGTCGGGCGCCGCACGCTCCAGGTGCGAAACCAGTGAGTCCCGCAGCGATAGGTACGCCTCCGCCGGCAGCTCCGACAGACTGTGCTGCACCTTCGACCTCATTGTTTGCGCCGCAAAATAGCACGAGTGAATATCCTTCTTTTGCTGAAGCAACTCGTCTGCTATTTTCCAAGCGTGAATCTGTAAAATTAGTTGTGATTTACCGTTTCGTACTGCGACGACTATCTACGATTAAAGTTGAACTGATAACGAGAAATACTTACAGAATTCTGAAGTTCCCCGAGCCATATCGATGCCTTTTCCTTTTCACTTGTGTTGGGGTTATTGTACAACGCATTGATGGCTTGATAAACAGTGTCCATTGAAGGGGTATCCATTGCGATGGTGGTTTTTTTCACTGAGTAATATACTGATATATCAATTCAGAAACACCAAACAAAATCTTATCATTATATCTAACGAGAAAACGACCTAAAACAGAAAAAAGCCAGCAAGCCGAACGTTCGTTTTTCGCGACCACTCGTCATAGCATAGACAAATTGGTATTGAGGGATACCCTAATCGTTTTGACTAATATCACATAATGTCTGAAAATTTAGGGCCGCTGTGTTTTTTTATTTTATTTTTATTAGTAGAAAGTTTAATTGGGTCAATAGCAAAAAAGTTCTTGAATTGGTCTTCGAAATCACTCAGTTTTTGGTTACAAGATGGCAAAGCATGGCACTATCGATCATTATATAGCTATCGAAATGTATTTGAGATTGCAAAACCAACCACTAAAAAATAACTAAAACTTGCGATTATTCGAACATTGTGATTGTAACATTAATATTTGTTTTATTAGTACTTTAGTATAATTACCATACAAAGTGACACTTATTGCAGTAACTATTTTTAGGATTGTAAATGGACAATTTTAACTGAGAGAGCAACTTCTATTTTCTATTTCTTATCGGTTGTGAACCGATTATGGCCATTAGGAAATTAGCCAGTGTCATGTATTTTAATATATTATGCAAGTTATTTGCATCGAAACAGTCAAGTCGTCATAGTTAAAGTCAAGTAGTTGTTGAGAGCTTCACTGCCAGTGCGCGAACCAGTGCAGGTGAGATCCAGTGTCTTAGGGAGGCGATGGTCGAGCGCATGAGCTTGACCTTAAAGGCGGTCTCCGATTGGGGTGAAGCCAATCCAGGTTCAACGCGTCCAAGACCCAGGCGTGTCTGTTCTCCGCTAAAAGGAGTCAATTCTCTCTGACTCCTACTTTTCGGGATGTGTCCGTGCCGATAACTGACCACCTTGAGCTTCTTGGGGTCTCTTTATCACCATCTCTCAACTTTGGTTCATTCATTGAATCCAAAGCCCAACTAGCCTCGAAAAAGCTGGGTGTTCTTGCCAAGGTGAGACGGTACTTTAGTTCGGGTCAATTGCTTGACTTGTACCTAGCACAGGTCCGATCGTGCATGGAGTACTGCTCCTACCTTTGGGACGGTTCGGCAAAATACCAGCTGGAGGCGTTGGAGTCAATTGAGAGGAGAGCCAAGAGGCTCATCGGCGACGATGAACTTGTGACAAAAAGGCTTCAAAGCCTTGAACATCGTCGTAGGGTTGCAAGTTTGTCGGTCTTTTATCGGATACATTTCGGGGAGTGTGCCACGGAACTGCACCATCTGGTTTTGCCTTCTCCATTCTACCGTTTTACATCGAGGCAAACTGAAAGGCGGCACCGGTTCATGGTTGAAATACCCGTCACCCGAACGAAACGATTCGCTTCGTCTTTCTTTGTTCGGACTGCAAGGGAATGGAATCGGTTGCCTGAGTATGTCTTCCCGGTAGTATACAACTTGGGGGTCTTCAAGTCGCGAGTGAATAGGTTTCTTCTAGGTAAGCGTGCTACATCTTAGATCACATCGTCGCTTTCCATCAGGTGAGATAGTGGTCAAACGTTTACCTATCAACCAATAAAAATAAAAAAAAAAGTCTCAAGAGAGCAACTTCGACTTGTACGTCTGTGTTCGACACAAATGGTTTTTTTTATTATTTTGACGTGAGCGCATGGTCGTCAATGTCAAAGTCAAATTCACTTAGCTTTTATCATCTGTTTTCTGGTAATCGCCAATCATCGATACAACAAAAGATAAAATATTCATAAATCCAATGTTTTACTACACGAGGCCCGTCTTTCGTGGTATTACTGCATTTACCAAGCAGCCCGTCACACGAACGCTTCACATTTCCAGCACAATTATGGCTCCAATCAAGGTAAATGTCGTGAAGGACACTTGTCCAGATAATAAGTGTTTTAATTACATAACTGCCGGCTGTAATATTCCTACGTGTTTTAGATCGGTGATAAAATTCCAACTGCGAATTTGTTTGAAGATTCGCCGGCGAATAAAGTAAATATTTGCGATTTAACTGCGGGCAAGAAGGTGGTATTGTTCGCGGTGCCTGGAGCCTTCACCCCGGGGTGCTCTAAGACGCACTTGCCCGGCTACGTCGAGAATGCCGACAAGCTGAAGGCTGATGGCGTTTCAGAGATCGTGTGCGTCTCTGTGAACGATCCGTATGTGATGGCTGCTTGGGGAGCACAACATAATACTAAAGGAAAGGTGCATAATTTTTTTTCTATATTAATCATATTTCAGACTTTTTCGGAGGCATATCAGCATGTCAGACTTTTTCCTGAAGTATGGTGTAGGTTATTCAAATGGGATCTGTCTGTATATATAGCACAAGATTATACAGAAGACAGAACCCACCATTTTAAGTGGATAAACATCTTTACATGGAATATTTCATATTTTTATTGCTCAAGGTATTCCCAGGCTCAAGCTTTTTTTGATGATTCATTTCTCCTTGTAATTTTTTTTTTTTTTGCATAGGTATTTCTCTTTAGGTGTAACCTTATATTTTTTATTGGGCATAGTTTGTCTGTCTTTACCTATTTAAAGGTAAAGACAGACAAACAATAAAACTCATTAAATTGAATCAGTTTTGAACTCAATATATTCAATGCAACATTCTATGATTATTTAATATGTACATGTAATAATAACAATTTGCAGGAGTTTACAAATTGTAATGGTAATACACTTTTGTTGGAGACTGTACATTTGTTTTTCCAATCATGTGACCTGCCTACCTGATATTGTAATATTTATAGAATGAACTTGAAGGTTCCAGAAAGGTATATTTTGGCAAAAATGTAACATTTATGTTAATTCAATGAATAAACAAGTTGAGTACCCACTTAGCTGGCAACCTTCATGCATACTGCATACACATGATATATAAAAGAAGTTTAATAATATTACACTTCTTTTAGATATATGTACACAGTGTAGGAAAACAGAATAATGTTTTCTGGTATACACTGTGTACAATGACTTCTTTGAAACATGACTTTTCTACTTTCTAACTAAAAATAATAAAACAGGAAAATGAGTTTATTTTCAATAAGTGTAGATTTTTTATAATAAATGATCGTTTCTATGTGAGGTGGCTTGAATACCTCATTATTTAATCAATAGCCATTTGACCTTCTTTTCACCTGTTTAATTATTCAGGTCTTTAAGTGTTTGATACATTCACAGTTAACAGGCTAGCAGGTAAAAGATGTGTATTGTACCTACCTAAAATGTTAGACATAGGCACCAAGTCATATCTGGGTAGGTATCTATAGTACTGTACAGTGACAACAAAAATGCATTAACTATCATATTATTTTACAATAGCATGTTTACAGTTTTAAGCCTTCAATCTAACAATACAACTATTTGATTGTAGGCTTTATTGATAGAGGTAATGTTAATGATAACATGAATTACCCCCAGCCCAGTAATTTCCGAAACTACTGAACCTATTTTGATGAAATATGATAATACATACATTGCATGTTTGGGAATAATATATTATATCCCGATATTGGATCGGTATTGTGAATTAAGCGTGTAAAATCGTAGCTAGCGGTGAAGAATATCTCACTCACTTGTTGCTACTAAACAGTAAGCTGATTTGACTGTTATGCACTGTATCTGAGAGGTTTTAGGTAAGGTCAAATATTATCTTTGTTTTTTATAAGCAAGCTGCTCATACACATTTACTTTATTGTAGGTAAACAATTTTGTAGGTACATGGTGATCTTTGCCTAATGTATAAGTAAGTTTTTTGCATTCATTTGTAAAGTAAATTCACTTTTACTGGACAAATAAATACAGCTAGCTGTGCCGCATAAGTCCTGATCCCACAAATACTTGTGAATACTGACTACTTGTACTTGAATTCTATTAATATGCTACTTTTGATCCCGATGTATATCGGGATCAAAAGTAGCATATTAATATAGAATTGCTTGTAAAGACCAACATTTGTATAATATTATTTATTTACAGGTCCGTATGCTAGCAGACCCTAGCGGTGAATTCATCAAAGCCTTAGATCTGGGCACGAATCTCCCGCCTCTAGGAGGGTTCCGCTCCAAGCGATTCTCGATGGTCATTAACGACAGCGCCGTGGAGTCTCTAAATGTGGAGCCCGACGGCACTGGACTTTCGTGCTCCCTTGCAGACAAACTCAAGATCAAGAAGTAGACTTCAAACTAGCGACACATATAGAAACTACAGTCAATATCAGAAAAGAAGACCTCAGGCTTTTGCCAGTGGCATTTATTTTTAATGATTGTAATTTTTTTTTTATTATTTGTACGATTTATTTGTGGCATAGGTAATTATGTTATTTTTGTAATTCATATTCAATGAATTCTTTTGATGTCATTTTGATTAATTATAGTGCTGCTTATAACAAGAGTTTATAAGTAGTTTAAACCACTGAGAGTGAGAATAACTACAGAGGAACTTCATTTGCGTATTGACTATAGCGAGTGAGCTAGTACTATCCACTATGTAAGCAACCTATTAAAAGGTCCTTGTATCTCGATAATCATGTGATCAATACACCTGCTACACAGAACATAGACTGTTGAAGCACCCTTTGTGATATAAATCAATTATACAGATTTATTGTTTTAATGTATTTAAGTAAGTATATTTTTTTTTTGTATGTTTGTTTACTTAAACTTGTTGGTATATAAGTACTGCTGAAGAAGACAGCCTAGTTAAAAAAAGAGAAAAACGTTTAATTTGGCTTCTCAACCCCGCTAATTATACCCATAATATTTATACTTCTCGAAAAACATTTCTTCCTCTTCATAGTATGGGAACATAACTTAACATTCCCTCAGCTCGTTCCCGCCAAAATACCCCCTCAGGCGGTTATTTTATTTCATATCGGTTGTGAACCGATTATGGCTATTAGGAAATTAGCCAGTGTCAAGTATTAATATATTATGCAAGTTATTTGCATCGAAACATTCAAGTCTAGGTAATCATTTGTAAACACGGCGGCCATTTATTTACAAAGATTTTTCACGGAGCTTTGGAGAACACACTAAGTCCATGTTTTGCACTGATTTTTACTTTCATTCCACTTGTACACCTTCACGAAACTAAATTGATTAATATGCCCCCGAAATTAACCAATTTGCACGCATTTGAACTAGGTTTCACAAAAATGATAATTTAGCACCACATCTCCTCAACGAGTTCCCGCAAAAACCTCCGAGTAAAAGTTACGGATGTCAATAAAAAAATTGACACTGGCAATAACGTTCACTTCCGTTACCCTTGTGAGAACCAAAGTTTTATCTAATCGAAAAAAAAACCTAACTGTCAAAACAAGAAAAATCTTCAGCCGTCCCTAAAAATAGGTATTTTCAACAAATTTACGCAATTCATAAATTAAAATCAAATTAAAATATCAAATCATGCCCAAAAAGTATAACTGAAAACAATGTACCACCGTGTACACTATTTTATTTCTATGTTATTCTTGTTTTTTATTCTTTATTTTGTGAATATTGTGTTTACCGAGATTTTCGAAGATGAAAGTGATCAAGTGGACGAATGGCTTGAACAAAACGACTTGGGAGATTATAAGAAACTTTTTCGGGACTTTGGTGAGTATCTTCGACAAAAACATTGATGAACCATAGATATAATGTGGAAGTAATAACTTTAAAATGGTAGTGTGGTGTTGCGACGATGTCTGTTTTACTGCTTTCCCGTTTGTGACGAAACTGAGTATGTAGATCACTGGCGACCTGAAATAACACATAGGCTACATGATATTTCGATAATCCTATGGTATCGGGATTTACATAGGTGAGAATGTAAAGCTCTGCTGGAACCATAGAGGTCTACAATATCATTGAGACCCTAATGAAGCTGCTGTCATAATAAAGTAGGTAGAGCAGTATTTTTCAATCAAAATCTAAAGGCTCCTTCAGAACTTCATTATTATTAATAGAAAAACTGGAAAAGATCTACAAACTTGTTCAGCTAGCTTCGGCCTGTGGTTTCACCCATGTAAATCAATCCCATGGGAGTCTCTCCAGGTATCTGCACATCTACCAGTTTACCCAGAGTAACAGACATAAGTACCCATTTATTTATGCACAAACTTACACATTTAAAATTTATCTTCAAACCTCTATATCATTCAGTAAAGTCCAATACTTAAGGTGTTAGCTTGATTTGATTGCTTCCTTGTGATAATTACATTCACTTTTTGTTAAAACTGATTTAATTACTGTATTTGAAGGTTGCTACTTGATTACCTAGCTACTTATAATTGATGACTGTATGCTACCGCTCAAGTTTAACTATTTAATTTAATTTTAATTTAATTTTAATTTATTCGGAAAGCAAACGGTAACAATAACAGAGAATTTAACAAAAATAATACCTATACACCACTTAGATGCTTTCGCATATAAATACCAAGAATTAATGCCACATTCATACACATGTTAACAAACAAGTTCAAAAATAAAATAAAAAATAAAATAAAGAATCCTAATTCAAGAAGCGGCCCCAAACCACTTCCTAGACAATGCATTCCGGAAGCAATTAGGCGATGTATTAAATAAGTCCAGTTCCATTTAATGCATAGTAAAATCCTCCTGTGGCAGGATCCTGATGCTCCAGGATTTCTCTTTGTAAAATATTACTAGTAGAATATCTAGAGTTTTACAATAATAATAAGAACTACTACCTATTTTGGTCAAAAATGGTACCTATACTGGTAATTCATTGAGCTATAAATATAGCAAACTGGATTTGAGAAGTCAAAAATAGATCCAGGTGGCGTGCAATTGGAGAGGCCTATGTCCAGCAGTGGTGTGCAACAGACTGATGATGATGATAAATATAGCCTCTGATTCTGCCAAAATCAAAATCCTACTTTGTTTGCTACAAAAACTGGCCAACTGCAAATAAGACTCTTAACACAAAGGGTTTTATACAAATTATCACAAAAAGCATGTTGATTTTAATTATCACTTTCCTTAAATATTTATTTTATTCAGTTTTTATCAGAACAGAAATAATATATCATCTGTGGAAATGAGATACAACTTGGTGATAGACAGCCAGTAGAGTCTTAGTAAAAGGGTTTCGTTTTAACCCTTGGGGTATGGAACCCTAAAAATGTATGAGTTAGGTACCTACTTATTGTATCCCAATGCTGACCAAAGGTCTCGTTATTTCCATGAACACCCTATTTTGAGTCAAGTTCTCCCATTTTCCCTGACTTTAAATTACGTGAACCAAATATTTAAATATATCTACCTAGTAACCTACCATTTTATATTATTTCTCTTATTTTTTTATTCACTGTCTCATTAAATTTAATACCATAATCTGTACAGAAACATTAATAATTTTGCTTAACGTTTCGTAAGCAGATAAAGTTTTAATAATTGCGTTACAATTCTCTCGGCGGGCGTCGCGACGAGATTTAATAATTAAAATGTAAGATAATGAACTGCAAGAAAAACTTGAATTATGATATCGAGATCTGTGGTGGATTCTCCCGGGCTTTGTACAGAGCAGAGCGGTGGGAACTTGGTGTGGGGTAGGGTGGAAGTGACGTAGTAGCATCCCACCCTAAACCTCTGCCTGCCTACCCGCAAACGTGGGTATCTACACAAAGAGCTTCAGTCGCGCCGCAGCCGCCGCGCTGAACGCATCTCTCGCACCACCTACATATCATCCCACCACACATCACTAAAATATGCACAATTTAATTAAACCCAACGAATACACTGACGTTGTTCGGATGAATTAAACGCCGGCTTAACGACATCTGCATTCAGTTAAAAGTGGTTCGGAATTGACTGCATAGCGCCGTGAGCGGTACCGATTTTTATTGTGTTAGTCTTTGTTGGAGACCATGTGGCAGTTTGAGGATTCGGAGATTTGTTCCATAGGGATGATACATCCCTCGCACAGCCGACACTCCGGCCTGTCCATGCTGTCCGGCATATCGCAGTTCTCAGGTAGGTAGTAAAGGCTGCTACAGACCTTTAGCTTTAACTTTTTCTTTTCGTGTAGCGGTGTGACGTATCTACCTATTATTAGAGTTTTCAAGTCGTCCTAGGACCTCTAACTTGACCTGAGGAATACTGGTTCATCAGAGACAACCAACTGTTTAACGTGCCTTGCAAAGCACGGAGGAGCTCGAAAAAGTGATTTTTCAGTTTTAACTGTAAAGCTGAACTTTTTTATCTTTTAACATTACGATTATTTTGTCAACTGTACGTACAGTTCTTAGTTTGCTTAGGTACACATGTTCGGTTTAACTGTAAAGTGAAATTGATGGTCTGTGAACTGCTCAATCTGTCGTCCTAGTTTACTTTTTTTTTTTAACTTGTAACTTTTAAGTAGATTTCATTAACTGATAATATCAGTAGTTTGCAACTATACATATTTCCGTTGTTTTAGAGTTTCCAATCAACTGAGTTACAATTTTCGTTTTATGGTTTCCGGATATGTAAAAGGACACTGATTCCGTTTAATAATTAACTTTCTTTACCTTTAATGTTTTCATGTAGGTAGGTAAGTAGATAAAGCTTTCACATAGCTTCATAAATAAGTATACAAATCAGTAACACAATGCATGGGATTTTTAAAAAATCCATTATTACACAGGCCTCTAATAAAAATATGACAAAAACATTTGTTTGTTTGTAACGAATAGGAAAAATCTTTCACCAATACAGTACGTAAGCTACATTGTCGAGGATAGCTACGGATTTTGATCCCGAAATTTCTATACTACCTAGACCAAGATTTGTGCAGGTAATTTCTTATACTTTTCCTTTCTCCTTGTAAAATATTTCTACTTATGGGTACTTAGTTAATACAAGATAAATGATTTATGATAAACGAAAAAATCTATTGAAACGTAAACTGGGGATGAAGTTCAATTTTATACGTGTAAGTAACGCAACGTGACGCCTACCTATTTGAATATGGCAGTGAAAAGGCGAGAGCAACGGTGTAGTAATCCATCCCTTAAGTGAGAAGGGGCCGTGTTCTCAAAAATATAGTTAATCATAGTAAGTACTACTAATATGCATTTTTGTATTATCTGCATTTTAGTTTATTTAAGCAATAATTGGCCTATTTCTGCAATTTTTGTTTTTAGTTAGAAGTTAGGTAGTGCTCGACTTGTAAAAACATTTAGCTGGAGGGGAAGGAGATGATGGTCTTCAATTAGGTGTTTGTCTACATAAGCAAAAATGTATTATTTTAGAGTTTAGATCTAGTCTGTATTTGTCTAGAATCTAGACAAATACATATTCTGTAGCCCGATATAGAATAGCCCTATCTATTGTATCGTCTCTATCTATACTTATAATAAAGGAAGAGAGGACAAAAAGTCTGTACTTGGCAGTAAATTTAAAAAAGTTGTTAAGAGGGCTTAGAAAAAGTAGTAGAACAAAATTATATAACTTTTAAAATTCATGGCTGTCTGTCTGTTTCTCTGTTTATTTGTCGGTTCCTTATACAATTAAAAACTACTTATCCGATTGAAATCTGGTTTTCAATATTGGATAGTTCTATTTTCGAGGAAGGTCTTGGTATACTTTGCATCGAAATCCAATTAGTAGAACCCTAGTAATAAACGAAAAAGTGCAACCGCTCGAGAACCGCTCGGCCGCCCGCGCCCTTGATAACGCGTTTTCACTTCTGCGGGTGAAACCGCGGGGCGCAGATAGTCTTTCATAAAAGGGACTTGAAGTTCACCCCGCGCTTTGTTGGGTAAGCTGCTGGTGGTTAGGAGTGTTGGTGTCAGGCAGGCGGCAAGAATATTCACAATTATGTGGGTCTGGAATTCTAATTACATATTCTAATCCTTGGGTACTTTTTCTAGACATACATTATTCTTCTTCGCAACTGAGTAACAATTACGTTTTCTGTAATCAATTCGCTGTCGCCCATATAATAAATCAAATGCAAGTCTAGTCATAGAGTTAGTACCTACCAACAAATAGCTATTCGCTACATAACCAGTGCTTTCGTTAATGCATCACCCGCGATCGCGAGTTGGAACTTGGAACTAATTCAAGAAGGCTGGTCTCCATAGAGATTCAATACTTTATTTACTAAAATAGAAAGTACATCTGCGCATGTTCTTTCCTTGCCACGATTACATAAAAAAATCCACGAGGAACTCCTATAATATTTGTATTTAGAAGACAAAGCTGTTACTTAAAGTAATAATTATACAGCATTATCAAAGAATTCTATTGTATTGTCTATCTATAAGTGTTTTATTTCTACGTCGTTTGGTGTGCAGTGTCATGGCGACCGACCTTGCCGCTTGCTCTAGCAGAACCAGCTTCTAGCCAAAATGTTTTGTTTGTCATGCTTCATCCTCCGCTCCATCATAACAAGTCGTTACACAACAATAATGGGAGCATTACGGGCCGTAAGCTTGGAATTTGGGTAATCTGGCACCTCTAGTCCTTTACTTAAGACGTTTAATGGCTTTAGTACGTCTATCAGTCTACCTTAAATCATAATATAATACAGCTTAAAATAGTTAATATTATAAATTCCACGCTTGACAAAAACCTGCTGTGTCCCTTGGTTTTACTCGCGTAAGTCCCGATCTTGTGTGAATTTCGAACAACATTTTTTTACCGTATCCTAAGACCTGGGAGAAAGATTGGGAAGATCGAGACCATTTACCAGACGACGACGCGGGGCAACTCTCTGGGACGGAGTGGTTGCTCACGATAACAACTGGTTTGAGCATCTGGCTAACAAGCGCAAACAGTGCGCCACTAACTTGCTGCTTCTGCCCTTACCAACTCCGGGCTTTTTGCAGGTTTTTTTGCGACATTTGTGGCAGACGTGTTGCTCCCGTATCGGCTTATCGGCGCTGCTTAAACCATCTTTAAAATAGATGGAATAGGCTAATGATGACATCACATAAAGTCAAGAAAACAGGTCAAGAAGAAGCATCTTGTAGCTGTAGATTATTTTTAATAATTCAACTTAAATATCCACCAACTTTTTAAACATTATCTAGCAAATGCCAATTTTGTCAGGATTATTTACCTCCTATGAATAAATAATCTCAACTGACTCGATCTCGAAAGCTCCTCTAATTGATTTCCAATAAAAAGTTCGTGTTCATTCAACTGTAGGTAATCATTTCACAATTCAAGTATTTTTCCCTAGATACGACCGATTAAGGTGATGACTGGGACTCCTTCGTTACCAAGAGGTGTATTATATTCCTTGTAAGTTTTTCAAGCTAATCATTTAAGCATGAATCGTTTTTTGTTCGAGAGACTCTCGAGCTGTACAGTTCAAAAATGATGATTTAACGTAGCATTGTTATTCATTGCTTATGTTGACTGGTCGAACGTAACCTTAGTTACTTAAGGGCATAAAACGCGACTGTCCCTCTGCATTAGAGCGTTGGAAAAGCGCCAGACGACGCGCGACGCTACCGAATTCGCAATTTATACTGCACGTGGGTGGTTGAGTATAGCAACCAAAACGGCTAGAAATTCATGGACCTTGGAGGGCCTAAGTAATTACGTATAAATGTTGCAAATGTTATTTCAATGAAATTTCAAATAATGAAAAGATGTTTCTTTACAGAGGTATAAATACTTGCAGAGTAAACATTACTTTTAGTCTGACGACGCGCCTCAGAGGTCGTCAAACTAAAGATTATTATTTACTTACATCATATGTAAAACTGCAACCTTATTATTTTGTGTCTGTGTGATTTAACGTTTGTTTGTAGTGTAATTGCTATGCATTGAAATAAATAAATAAAATAAATATATTGCGCAATCTAGCCCCAAACTAAGCACTAGGCTTGTACTTTGGGTGCTAGACAACTGTTATACATAATATACTTTTTTTTTGTAAATACATACATACCTATTACCTATACGTAGAAAGACACCCAGACCAGATACAAATATTTATTTTAAAGCATAAATATTTGCACCCGACGGGAAACGAACCTTCTGCATTGCAGTCAAGCGTTCGCCCGACGCGCCACAGAAGTCGTCATTTGGATAACTAATGTTTACTCTGTTACTATTCACACCTCTGTGATGATATGAAACACCACCAATTTCATTGAACTGACTCTTGGAACAAAGATACGCAATAAGGCCCCTGCTGTGGTATCATCTAATTAGCATCCACCGCTACTAGTTCTATTTACTGTCAAAAAACATATATCTTATTCTACATTGCTGCTTTCAAGTAATCACCGGTAACAACCACGTTACGTCAGAGCAGCAATGTACTGCAACTTAGCAACTTCTACCGGTGGATGCTAATTACATGATACCACAGCAGGTCTTCCATAGTATAGTACCTAACCTACCTACTATTCTTGCCTTTGTGCTCGTAAGTGCAATGTGCATAGAGGTTTTTGCCTTTGAGATAAAGGAATTAAAACCGGCCAAGTCCGAAGGGTTCCGGACCACTATTGCAATAACATAAATATTGATTTTGTGTTTGGTACTCATTTGTTGCTATAGCGCCATAAAGCGCCAAAAGAAATACATCATCTGTGAAGTTTTTAATTGTCTAGCTCTTTAGCCTAGCCACAGGCAGAGTGACGGATAGTGGAGTTTAAGTAAAAGGGGTCCAGAACCATTAAATACCAAATCGGTATTACGCGTGTCTAGTCTACCTAACCCTTCGTAAGAACGTACGTTCTATTTATTTACAAAGTAATTTCTTGAAATGTAAGACAAAAGCGTTATTAGACGAGTTCTCTGACGAAGCTTTTGTACAATAACTAGCAGCGGCCCGCGGTTTCGCCCTGCGTAACTCCCGATCCTGTGGCAAATATCGGGATAAAAGTATTTCATGTGTTGTTCCAGCCAGGTCTCCAACTATCTGCATAACAATTTAATTTATTTATCGCAATGGGTTTAGTACTTTTGATGTAAAGTAGTAACAAAGCAATAGAAAAACTGCTTCAGTTGAATATAACTTCGTTTATTCAAACAATGAGTAACAAGCACTCGTTAGTATAAAATGCTGTAATATTTCATGAAAGCAATTTACACTCTACCTCGGTGCGCCGCCCGCGCCGGTTCAATTATTTACTTTTTGCTTACTATCTTACTAGTCCTACTTCCTACTAATATTATAAATCCGAAAGACTGTTTGTTTGTTTATTTGTTTGTTCCCTCTTCACGGTCAAACGGCTCGACCGATTTGGATGAAAATTTGCATATGGATAGTTTAAATGATGGAGAGTAACATAGGATACTTTTGATACTCAAAATCCCGCGGGATCGGGACTTGCTAATTGCTAAAAAAATCAACTTAGAATCCTGACTACACATACCTAATATTGTATGTAGTACAACTTGACCAACTGAATGTGTTAGAAAGATAAACTAAAATGATTTTTCTTCCGTTTTTGTCAAGTTGTCGCTGTTGGATTGAAATTGTACTCATTTTCCGTTGTGATTATTGTCTTTAAATAGCATTCTATCAATGCACAACGTTTCGAATTCTTTACACTCTTCCTCAAGGGTTGTATTGTAACCGTATTGCCTGAAAGTAATACCGTTGAGTTATTGATTTAGTGTGACTTTTACCGCTCTCACTCTGATTCAGAGAGACCCAAAGAATTGAAACAGGTCTCGTAGACTAAATTGTTTCAAGAATCAAGAATTTTTATTGTTTAAGTAATGTACATAATGATCTTAAATTAACATACATATTTTGGATACAATCACTTACCCACTACAGGCATACAATAATTTAAATTAGGTTCATTAATCTATAGTAATTTAAAAACTGATACAATTTATTACTGAATTAATAATCGTGTCTGTTTCTTCGTAGTACTCTTTAAGTGAATAAAAGCTATTTGCTATAGGCCATTTTTTTAAGTGAGATTTAAATATGTTTACATTTTGGTCTCTTTTTACATCATGGTCTCTTTTCCCAAATTATCCCTAATTCCCAGGACTAGAAGGTTGCTTAATAGTGAAGCACTTCAAACTCGGCTCTGACGGCTAAGCTTAATCAGTACCAACGTTAATACTTTTTTAAAGGTGTATGAGTAAATTGGATATTACTCACACACCTTTAAAAAGTCGAAACAAAATTAGAACGTTGTGTGAGAATACCCACTATCCGTGATAAATTGATAATCAAAGCGAGAGACCCTATTGTCAGTTTGTCTGTAAGTATGTGTAGAATATGCCGGTGCAGGCTGCGGTCCACCTGTGGCCTGCCCCCAGGCTGGCCCGGTCTGGCCCGGTCTCAGGTCGGCGGCCCCGTGCCTCGACCTACTTCCACCGGGATGCGTGCAACAAGTGAACCTTTGACCTATCTCAAACGTACGAGATGACGGATTCTCGATGTGCGAGGGTTTTACATATTGAATCCTGTAATGGAATATTCTTCAGGTTGTCGTTTATGCGTTTCAGTGCTGGTTATGTATGTATAAGTCTATTATTTTGTCTTTTCTGCTGATCCTGTAGCACCGGAATCTAGGTCTTTATAGTCCGTGAGCTAGCGATAGATTTTCATGACCAATTTACTCTCATACGATAACTCGTGAAATACTTCAGAGAGTCGCATTATATAGCATGGTGAACGTCAGCTGCCGCTCCAAGGGTGGGTAGGGGGGCGGCAGCCTTTCAATCATGTAAAAAAAAAATTTTTTTCAGTCATTTCCTCCCGACTGAAAATTTGTTAGATGATAGATAACGTAATTATTTAAAGATAAAAAAAAGTCAGCTGGCCATACCGTGGTGGATTATACGTCAGCTGGGCACGCGAACATGCAAAAAAAAATTTTTTTTTTAGTGATAACCTCTCACTTGAAAATGCGTCAGATGATACTTTACATGTTATTTTGAGTAAATAAAAACGTCAGCTGGCTGTATGTTGGTGGAAAGGTCGTCAGCTGATGCAGTGAAAGGTGGAGCTCAGAAGCCAGGCGTGAGGTTTTCCACCAACTTAGAGCCAGCTGATGTTTTTGTTTATTCAAAATAGCACGTAAACTATCACCTGACACATTTTCAAGTGAGAGGAAATTACGTAACTACAATTATTTTACTTTAGGCTCTGTGCACGCGCTCTTATATGTACTAATCGAATCAATACTCTCATATCTATTTTGGATAGGAATCAAAAACGTAAAAATTGATAAATATATAAATAAAAAAATGAAATTTAATAATATATAAATGCAGTTATTTATTTTCAATTAAACTGTGGTGTATAGAATGATATTTATTTATTATAAATCTTTAAATTTCGTTTCAAAAATAATCATTCATCTGCTTTGCTTTCACTTTGACTCGTGCCACTCTCATCTTTTTCTGATTCACTATCACTGTCATCAGAGCTGTCCATTGTGGCTATTTCTTCATCGTCTTTCTACCAGTGGAAAATTTGAAAGTTTTAATATATTTTAAAATGCGCCCAGTGGTTGTTCGAACACGACCAGGGAAGTACTGATGATGCCAGGCGCGGCAGCGCCTGGCTTCAACAGTACTTCAATGCGCGACCGTTTAAGTGTGGATTATTGCACTGCGGTAGGTAGGTGAAGTAAGGTAAAGTTTGTATTTCATCAGTAAGTGACGATGACGATGACGATGGATGACGATCAATGACTATGGATGACAATGATGATGATGATGATGCCACTCTTTATCACATATCCTACCCCTGTGTCCATTTTCATTCATTGAATAGTTATCACCCGCGTAAGTCCCGATCCCGCGGGATTTTCGGGATCAAAAGTATCCTATGTTACTCTCCATCATTTAAACTATCCCTATGCAAATTTTCATCCAAATCGTTCAAGCCGTTAGACCGTGAAGAGGGAACAAACAAACAAACAAACAAACTTTCGGATTTATAATATTAGTAGGATTTATGAAAAATATTAATTTAATTGAAATATAAATTGTCGAAAGTAAAATAATTGTAATTACGTAATTTCCTCTCACTAGAAAATGTATCAGGTGATAGTTTACGTGCTATTTTGAATAAACAAAAACATCAGCTGGCTCTAAGTTGGTGGAAAACCTCACGCCTGGCTTCTGAGCTCCACCTTTCACTGCATCAGCTGACGACCTTTCCACCAACATACAGCCAGCTGACGTTTTTATTTACTCAAAATAACATGTAAAGTATCATCTGACGCATTTTCAAGTGAGAGGATATTACTGAACAAAAAATTTTTTTTGCATGTTCGCGTGCCCAGCTGACGTATAATCCACCACGGTATGGCCAGCTGACTTTTTTTTATCTTTAAATAATTACGTTATCTATCATCTAACAAATTTTCAGTCGGGACGAAATGACTGAAAAAAAATTTTTTTTTTACATGTTTGAAAGGCTGCCGCCCCCCTACCCACCCTTGGAGCGGCAGCTGACGTTCACCATGCTATATAATGCAACTCTCTGAAGTATTTCACGAGTAATCGCTTGAGAGGAAATGACTGACAAAAAATACTATCTGGCTCACGGACTATAGTTTTTCGTGCCCAAAGGGTATAAAGTCTGTCTGTCACTAAGCTGTATTTCATGAATAGGTAGACAGTTATATAATTTTTTGATGTAATTATTTGAATTATAACCAAAATAAATAATGATTTTGCTAGTTTTTTATATTTTAATGATGTCTGTAGTGTATGCGCATCGGCCGAGCGGAGTCAGTCGCACGCACACTGCGGACGAGGGCAGACGCGTGCTAACTAAATAAGTGTTTTATTTAGTTATCTATTCCAGCAAACGCTACAATGTCTGACTTTCCTCCTCCATCATTTTATATTGGATCCTAGATATTATTTCTTGTGTTAGCTTTGTCCTCACTGTTTCCTACATAACCTGATATACCAAAATCCTGATTACCTTAACAACACTGTATGTTCGTAGTCGAATCATTGGAAGAATTTGGTACTTCGCTCGATTTACCGAAAGAAAGACTTTTGTTTTCTCTTTGTCTCTTTACGATCAAAAGGTAAGGAAAAGGTTTATGGGGAGTGATTATGCGGATGAATCCGTAGGGTATAAAAAGATTTAGAAAGTTCCTTATTAAATCATAAAAAGGTACAGTCATGTTCAAAACTACAAGGTACAAAATTGTACCGTTATTGAGACGTACCTATTTCTAATATCCTATGATATTTCCCGCCCCAAATCAGGAACCTTACAGGTACATTAGTACTTACTTAAATTTTGCACTTAAAGCACCAAAAGTCTGTCTGTGGCAGACTCTTTTGTCTGTCTAAGTTCGTCTAAGACATACTTCTTGTTTGTCTAAGTCCGTCTTGGCAGACTTTTTGAGCGTCCCGGTTTCACCCGCGCCGCGTATATCCCGATACCGTGGGAATTTCGAAAAATAGTTTTAGTGAATACATGATTGATTATATATGACAAAGAACTGACTCTACATGTACCTAGGGCCAGCGGATGGGGCTTTGCCTTGATGTAACCTTATCTTACTAATATTATAAACGCGAAAGTTTGTATGTATGAATGTATGTACGTCTGTAACTTTATTACTTAATCACGCAAAATATACTGAACCGATTGAAAACAAACTCATAATATAGATACTTTGAATTTTATAAATGTATAGTTGGCATTCACTTTTGAACCCAGATTGTACGTTCCATGAGGCCGTATTGTTTTAGCAAGTTGGTAGGTACCAGTCTGAAGGTTAATTCATTGTCTATCGTGATTGTTTCCGTGCGAGCACGAACTTTCACGAAATAAACGTAAAATATCGCAGTAATAAGGCCGCATAATATTTGTTGAATAAAAACCTTGACGTCAAGTTAAACAAAAGAACCGTAGAAGACATGAACTTGGGTCGGAAACTATTTGTTACTAGCTCTGTCCCGCGGTTTCACCTGCGTAGGGGCGTTTTTAGTGTCGTGAGTGTTTGCCTACCGAGTGAAAAATATTAAATGTTTGGTTGCTTACGCACGCGGGATTTCTATACAAATTCCTCACGCACGCGCGTGGGTTCTTATGTAAGTCCCTCGTGCGTGAGCAAACAAACGAAATCCCCTAAGTCCTGATGCTGAGGAAATTTCGAAAAAATCCGTATCCTATCTGATGCCAACATCATACAAAGAAAACGCTCTCCAAATTTTAGCTCTACTATCAGCGGTTTAGATAGAACCGTCAGTCAGTCAGTCAGTCAGTCAATAAAGCAAAGCATTTTATAGATTACCATTTATACTGGCTGCGTCTTACGGGTTGTACCAACTCTGGGGAATACAATATCGGCAGTGCACAATGTTTAACAATTTATTTTCTTTTTGTATCTACAATGTAATATTGAGGGAAAATACTGCCTCATGCATTATGTATTATCCTTTGGGGCCTGTGTGTCGATGCGAAAATTGCGTTAAACAATGACGCTGTTCATTTTTGTTCTCCCTTCGTGTTTTATGTATGAGACTTTATTGTTAAAACTTAATATTTATTCTTACTAAATATTATAAATCTGAAAGTTCGTTTGTTTGTTTGTTCCCTCTTTACAGTCAAACGCTTAAAACGATTTGGGTAAAAATTTGCATAGGGATTGTTAAAGCGACGGAGAGTAACATAGGATACGAGATTTGATCCCGATAATCTTGCGGGATCAGGACTTACGCGGATGAAACCGCAGGGCTAGGAAATAAATTATTGATTTAGTTTACCAAAACCGAAACTACACAAATATTACATAGCCGAAATCGACCTTATCGCGTAAAGGTGATCTCTTCCAGGAAACCAATGACCAACTAATTTACAAACCAAATACTTAAACCAATTTAATATGTTATGTTGGTTCAAAGTTCCCTCAAAAAACAGGAAAAGTTCGACTTTGGTCAGAATATGATTGATGCGAAAGCGGTAATAGGTACACGAACTTACAAGTACCTATACCCACCATATTTATTTGATGACAATAACAACGATTTCATTAGGTACTTATTGTAATATAAGAATGATAAAGTTGAAAGTTTTAACTGTGTGTTTCCGCAACTAGCTCTAGAACTGGGCCTTTGTGCGTGACTGTGGATTCCCTCACGATGTTTTCCTTCACCGTAGAGCGATGTTAATAGCGTAGGTACATATTTTTCTCTTAAAGAAAAATACATTGGTGCGCGGCCAGGATTTGAAACCACGACCTTCAGAATGAAACTCGAGGTATCTACCAGTAGACCAACACCGCTCTGACACTGATAAAGTTGTGATAAAGTGTTATTTGAATAATACAACAGCTGATACACGTCACTAATTCCACTTCTATAGGTGAGGGATGACTAACTTTTGCCCTTAAAACCGCGTGAGAATACTAACTCTAGAAACTTGGCATGAATTTGTATTTAGGTACTCCTACCGTTCTGTTTTAAATCAACTTTATTTGTAGCTATTCATGGGCTAATATTACTTACATTATAGTGTAATTGTCTACGGGCTTGTTTCTGTAAATCTTCAGAAATTCAGTTCTTTTTGCGTGATGGTTGTTTTTGTCATTGGCAGCACCAGCCCAGTTCTTCCATAAATTTTGCTACTAAATGTAGTTTTTATGAAAATGTGCGTATACGTCTACCACTGCACAGCGGCCTGTCTGTTTAGTCTAAGGCTGAAATCTATGGTGCGTACTTTGACTTTGCTCAGACTTAGCTTAGCAAAGTTTATGATAAGAAAAACTTGGCAAAGTTTATGCTAAGCAAAAACTTTGAATTAGAATTTAAAATCGTAATTCATTCTGTAATACGAATAAAATAAAAAGACTTTTATAACCATTACAGAGAAGCTAAGTTCAGGTCATTATTTTTGATTGGTTTACATTCTAAATTTAAAAAACTTAGATTGTTCTAAGCAAAAACTTTGGATAGTTGCGAAGATCGCTTTCTAAATACCAAAAATGTCTAAGTCAAAATGTTTGCTTAGAAAAGTCTAAATACGCTCTATAGATTTCAGCCTAAGTCTAGAATAGCTGTGTAGAGGCTGTGTGTGTATGGTTCTTACATTATATCATTGACGACATTAGCGCCTTCCCTGACGTATTTAGCGATGGGGCTAGAACGATTGAATTTATCAAGGCTTAGTACTCTATTCTTTGTCCTGGAAATAGAAATCTATTTGCCCTTTAGCTAACATTTTCAGTATGGTAATTTTGCTTCCATATTTCAACCATAAATGAAGCTGTGTGTACTCAACTGAAGTCGTAAATCCAACTCAATATAAGATGGTTAAATATTAATTTGGGCCTTGTGTAACACGAGGAGTGTCAGGAGAGTTGTAAAGTGTCATGCAGGGATATCGTGACTTTATAATTATATATAGCTAGTGAATAAGCTTTTATTCTAGTTTTCTATCTAGTTAGACGAAGGTGGCTCGGAATCGCTAGTTGTGGCATCTTTAATGGGGAAGGCCTTTGTTCAGATGAAGATGATGATCCCACGATGATGACCTAACACTTCCAACCGATTTTAAACACTTTGCACTTCGTTGAACCACGTTGAACGGAGTATTGTGTCAAATCGAGTGACTATGTTAATCTATAGCGTCTCTAATTGAAGTGTCTGCCTCCAAGTTAGCGGCACCAAACTGTGTATACTATGTACCAAACTGTGTACAATAATTGAAGAGTAAACACAAGACGCTCGTTCAATACGCTCGGTTACAAGATTGATTGTTTTAGAGATGGTAAGCGACAGCGAGCTTACGCCTCATTACAAGGGCTTTATTTCCGTACATCATCATCCGACTTTATTCGCATACCTACTCATAATGTATAATTATGTATGTATAACTAGTGATCTGCCCCAGCTTCACACGTAAAATTAAACTAAAAGATACGGAAAACGGCACCATAGCCAATTGCGTGGTTTGGGTGCATACGGATACAAACAGAAAACTATTTTGTATTATACATTTTCTTCTGTTTTCGCGTTGTTGGATTGATATTAAGCATTTTATCGAAGCCGTATTTTTCGAGGGCTTTCCAGACCTCTTCGTCAGGGGTAGACTGGTACTTTAAGGTATACTTACTATTTCAATAAGTAGAATTATATATGGATGAACAGAGAATTGGATTAACTGTTCAGGGATCCCAAGGGATAGAGATAGTAATTCATTATTAATATAACATTTTTCCGTTAGTAATAATTCGCGGTGTTGCCGAAAAGCTAGAGTTTATCTCTTGAATACTAACTACTCATAGCTAAACTCCTACTATGGGTTTAATTCTTAAAATACCAATGACCTTTAAATCTATTTTTGTTTTACAAAATTAATATGAGATCTATGATTGTTGGCATGGGAACTTCTAAATATTAAACCAAGGTAAGGTAGTTAGGAATATATTGCCAGGTTGTTATATAGCCATAGGTATAAGGTCAAGGTGATACGTAACTCGGCAACGGACCCGACAACAAAGCTATTCGAATTATGCCTTAATGACCTGAAAACACGGTTTTTGCGTTAAAAGTTATTAGCATAATTTTATTATTATACAACGTCGCTCGTGGAACATTAAGCGTTCCGGGGTGGGTAGGTAACATTTTCTACGCCTAAAATTTTATCACTTTTTCAGGCTGTTTGTTTGCGTAAGCTGTTGTTATAAATAGACCATTTCCTTGTGTTTCCGCTGCGAATCTACCAGTGAAATTGGTGATTTCTTTTATCTCTGCTAATTGGTATTAAGCGACGTCGATCAAAAACATATTCGGTTAGAATCTTTTAAGGCCTGCAAAAGATTTACATCATAAATAACCTTTCCACTATACATGTGGTTTTAGAGGCCTTATACAATTAAAATGTCTTAACTATGCCTTAGCTCTGTTCTTCTTGAATTTGTTGGTCCACCATTAGTTTTAGCGAAACTTTATAAAATTTCCAAAAACATTGAATCATTTTCGAGAAAATGGAGCACAGCTGAGGCATAGTTGAGACAACAACGACAGTTATACAATAGGTATCCAGATACAGCAGAAGCATCATTCAGTAATAAAACAAATCGATGTCGAGTTTCATTTAGTATTGCTAAGTGTGTGAGATCGTTGAAGTAAGGTCTGTGTTACATTGTTCTAGGTATTTCAACACTGGCTGGATGCGGCACCCCTGAGGCTCTGGAACGGCTGCCTGAACTGCCCGCGGCGGAGGAGAAGCGTCTGCGTCGCGCCGCACACGTGCTACAGCAGAGACTGGTGCTCCGTCAGTGGCTCGCCACGCATCGCCTTCAACATGCGTATACCAAGTACGTATTGGGTGCTCTAAGTCACGATGAATTAGCCGAAGTGACTTACTGTATACTGGTTCTGTACTACGCCAAAGGTCTAAATTTTATCTCCACCATTTACTTTAAGTCCAGAACTCTTATTGGGAACTGGGAGCATTCCGAGGCGGGATATTTCGTAATGTTTGTGTTTCTACGTGCCAGCATGTCGCATTTTAGACCTAACGGGCGGCCGTGGTAGCTTTTAAGCGATCGTTAACTGCCCGACCTATGTGTTTTGGGTCTTGTTGTGACGCCACTCATATATTTTACTAGCTGTGTCCCGTGCTTTCACTCGCGTATGTCCCGATGCCGTGGGAATTTCGAAAAACCTGTTTTTCATTGGATGCCTACAACATTCTCTCCGATTTTCAGTTCTCTACTTTATCAGTGGTTTAATCCATCAACCAGTCAAGACAAAGCTTTTTACGGACATAATTTAATTAAGACTTGACAGTTCTTTTCAATTTATATTTTAGTCTGAACACTGCATTGCGTGTCAAGAAGGTTGCCACTTACCTACGACTACACGAAATGAATTACGGCTTAACCACATAGGTTACCTCCTATTCTACGTAGTTATGAGGTAGTTAATATTCTTGATTACATGTCTCCCCTTGAACCTTCCGTGTTTACCGAAGGCTATTGAAATTTTCATCTCCGATCCCTTCCACTTTATATTGAAGAGAAAAATCTTTTATTTCCTTTGATTGTTTGTATTGTTTCTCAAGAATTGGTTTTATTCGATGTTTTTCTATTTTCCTATTGAGTTTTTCAATTTTGTGACAATTAATAATAATGATTTGATAATCTGATTTGAGGGCTACTTTAATCGCAATAAGCAAGAAGTAAGGTACATTGTTTACGGTAATTTACTGAACTTTCCTTACCACTAGTAGAAGTACCTATTGATACCTATATATAGTTACTAAGGATTAACTGCTTTTTGAAAAATGCTTTCCAAAATTTTGCAGGATAATATACATAATAAATAAATATTGCACGACATTACACACAGCGCAAACTAGCCCCAAACTAAGCACTGGGCTTGTACTATGGGTACTAGACAACGGATATACTACAATTATACATAGAAAGACACCCAGGACAGATACAAATATTTATATTTAAGCATAAATATTTGCACCGATGGGAATCGAACCCGCAGCCTTCTGCATTTCGTCTGGTGGAGAATTTTGGAAAGCATTTTAACAATAACCGATTAAGTGCAGGATTCGCAGATAAAGGGTTCCGTAACATTAACACTTTAATATTTGTTTTGTTTTGTTTTTAGTATTTGTTGTGGTAGGGGCAACAGAAATACATCATCTGTAAAAAAAATAACTGTCTAGCTATCACGGTTCATGATATACAGCCTGGTGGTAGACGGACTGACAGACAGCGAAGTCGCAGTAATATAGAGTCACGTTTTTACCCTTTAGGTACGGAAGCTTAAAAATAAAAAATAAACACTGATATGTAAATAAATTATGAGAAACATTTTAAAACTAAAATCAAAGCTTTTTATCTGTTATACATAGATCGACGAGTCGAAAGCTAAAGATTATCCAGTACTTCAATATAATGCTAGTGAAACCCCACTGGGAGTGAATCTGTTATCCCAGACTCCGGATTCAACGGAGTGCAAATGATCGCCATATATCAAAGTTACGTTCCTTCCTTTTATAAGTCTACATCGTATGGAACCAAAAACGTTTAACTTGAATTCTTTACTAGTGAACAGTGAGCAAACATCTTGTGGGATATACATATAGATCGTTAAAAATTGTTGGTTAGTTCCTGGGGTAATGTTTTTGAATAACATTGTTCCAAGCGCTTGTAGGTGACGTTGTTTTCTACACTTTGGTGTAAATTCAAGACTAAAACTTTGTCTGGTTTGAAAGCCTACCAATATTTTATACAAAAATGTCAAATAGTTAGTATTCTAAAAATAATACGTTATGATGTTAAACCAAAGCTATTTATTGTCTTTATTTTTTTCGCAAATTTTACGAAAAGTAGAGTATTTTCCTCGATGATAAAGCTGTCTTGGTCTTGGGTGAACTTAAATCGCGAGCTACACTCAAGACTCATCTTAAATCCCTCGCTTCGCTCGTGAATTAAATATTAAGGACACACGCTACGCTCGAGAGCAAACCTCGAGTTCTTCGTTGCGCTCGCGATTTAAGTCGTCACCCGCGACAGAAGACACTGCTTTATAACCCTGGTAAATAATCTACTATTTTAGCTCACTTATAATATTTCATTATTATTTTTACCTTGAAATCTGAATCATCATCTCAAATAGTTAAAACCTATACAGTTACCTACCTAACAAATGGAATAGTGTTCGGTGACCTAGTTCCGCAAACATTGCGCCAGCCACCAGGTAATATAGCACCTGTTATCGACGATGCGGCCTACAGTTTGCTATACTTCTGACACCATTTTATCACAGGAACGATTCAAACTATTGGCAAACTACTATAATAAATAGTCATGCTTCATACTGGCCATATTTCGACTACTTTTTATTGACTGACTAGGAGAATCCCGCGTATAAGACCCGATCTCGCGGGTAATATCGGGATCCAAATGTCCTTCTCGAAGGTCCCATCCGTCTCTAGTCTCTGGGAATACCAAAAATACGTTGACCGGCTAAGGGCATTTATAGTGTCATGCGTGTTTGCTCACGCAATCCCCCGTGTGCGTGAGGAATTTGTATCGAAATCCCGCGTGCGTAACCAAACACTCATGAAAATAAAAATGCCCTTAGGCGTATGAAAACGTAACAGACAGACAGAATTACTTTCGTATTTATAAGTAAAGATGATAATCATCAAACCGCAAACCTTTACTAGGGTAGGTACGTCCTAAAGTCCTACAAAGAAAAGTATAACCGGCTGGGATTAGCACACAAATTGCGGAGCTATAAGAAATCTTTCCCTCTACAACCCATAAAAATGTTAACTTGAAATTTCGCTTCAGTTCATGAAAATATTTCATAGAGTTACAGTTAAAACATTCCAAGGAGACGACTAACGCTTTCTTTATAACCAGAGAATGCTAATGTACAATCGGTAGTTGGGTTCTTTTTTAATGTTTTATAACATTTTAATTTATGGAAGTATATTGTTCCACGCGACCTATCATCTCCATAGACGCTCCCTTCTACTAGATAAGTGTGCTACATCTCACACCGTACCATCGATCGGTGAGATACAATTATGAATTAAAAAGATGCAATACCCGCAATTTTCTTCCTTGAAACTTACTCCATACCATATACTAAATTATACTAAAGTTCCATACCAAGTTTCAAGGAGGAGGAAGAAGGACGAATAAACATACTCGTTTACCTTCTTACTTACACACAAAGTTTCACATTCAAATTTAGTAGGATGAATAGTTTTAAAGCGTACAAGAATTATTTGAGTGGTTCTCTACGGGAAAGCTGTCACGAACAAGAACTAACAACTTAAAGTAGGTCGAACTGAAGTCCCGGACACTAGTTGCTAAGTTCTAAGTCTAACAAACTTAGTTCTGATTAGTTGGAGCATGTGGGCCGGTACCTACTGGTACCTATGTAAATAACGACGTGTCCGAGTGATGTACGCGCTTTTATATAATTGGAATATTATGTACTAGTACTAGAGGCGTCAAACCGCTCTGCTCCTATACGCGAAATATATATAAAAAGCCAAAGCAAAGCTAATAATATTACGCCTACCATTTAAATAAAACGAGCATAGTTTCGGGTGCTAAAGTAAAATCGATGAATGGCGCTTAAACGTTCTTTTGACGTTTAATGGAGGCCATTCCCCCATTAATGACGGACCATTCATCAATTTTGGGGTAGCGTTATTTCAGTGGCTTGTTTCAACTATCTTCCATCTGATCTGATATTACTGTTAAGGATTTTTGAAATACTTAACAGTAGATATGGCTTAGATTGTTAGCGCTGCAGCGACTTAAATGTTTCACGTAAAACGAACATGTTTGAGTCATCACCTCTCACCACCAAAGGGGAGAGGACATTGTTTTTTAAACAAAAATATTCCAACCATTTCCGTGTCCCTTGTTTCGACTACGTTTATTAAGATCTTCGTAGTGTACCCGTGCCCCGTATCGCATGAATAATTCCGCTTGCGTGGATTATTTGCGCAGCTTTAGTTGCTGTAATCTTGGTAAATGGCTGGCTAATGGAGCGACGTGCTACCTACGGATACACCAACTTTATTTAACTACTGGTTACGCTGATTTTACCATTCGAGGGGACGGTCGTACCCTGTCATTAGACTTAAAGAATAATTTGTGGGGACACAGTAAGCACGCAAGTGTCGATTACATACGGGTGGAGGTCTGTACGTCGGTACCGGTACTTAAAAATGCTAAAGGTCCGTGGCTTTAAGGACGCGGATTCCTCTCCATGTGTTTCGCACATTAAAAATAAATAGTGCGCGTTCAGCAGGGATTAGTTAGTACCTATAGCAATACAAGCAATAACAACATAATTATGTAACTGTAGCCGCCCGTAAATTTGCGATGTTAGTAAGCCGTTGCTCGTTCCAATCTGTATACAATCCTGTTCTATGCAGTACTTGCCTATACAGTAACTCTCCATATGTAATGTAGAGTTAGAGTCCCTACATGTTCGCTTAATCCAGTTATCCTTAACCAGTTAACCCAAATCACTGGTCTTTGGGACAGGAAATTTGGAAAGTGTGTTCTTTGCTATTTATATCCACTAAAAAATTGGAAGAATTCTCGGGACTCTAGCCATCCACCTTAATCGGCAAATTCAGACCAATGACAATGGCTTGTACTTGTGGGCACTTATTTTAAAAATGTACTCCAACGTCTTGTGACGCAAAACAAACCAGCGCGGCCTTTGAGTCAAAGACGACAATGTACCGTGTAGGCCCTAGATAATCATTTTCATTGACGATATCGTAGTACTCGCTGTAATATTCCATTATACCCTGAGTTAAATCACGTTTCACTTATGGCCGTCGTGTGTTTCGTTGTAAATAAAGGTCAATTTCCCTTCTATATGATACATCCGTCCGACCCGGGGGACGTTGGACATTTAATCCCATCGTTGTTTCGTCACATCATGTATTCTGCGGGTCATTTACCGGGCTCGGGACCTTTTACCCACGACCCGTGGCCCACGACCCATACATTACGATATGGACAAGGATCATCCTCTTCATGTTGTACGATTAATTTTTCCAACAGTATATTATCAGTTATATTTATCAGTATCTACTTATTATCGAGGCCTTGTGTATTTTTTTCTTCTTCGTGTTGATGGTGTGAAAAGGGAATGCAGTCAAACCCGCTCCAGAATATTGCTAGTTCTTTCAATTAGATATTTTACATTATTAATTGAATTTTGAAATATTAAAATTTCTAGTTCTTTTCCGTTTTCATTAGCTTCATTAGCTAGAGGGGCATACACGATTGCTCGGAACTCTACATGATTTTCCCTCTCGTTGCAGCGACTTACCTCAGTTCTTAGTCTATAGACTATTTGCCAATACTTTTAAAAGTGTAAAACGATACTATCCTAATGCAGCTATGCTACAAAGGAGCCTACTTTAAGCTGCATGCTTAACAACACACTAACAAATAGGTAGGAACGTAATACCAGAGCTCTTTAGGATCCTTGTTTCTGTGTAACGTACCCCTTTATTCGCAACAAATGTAATTGACCGAACAGCAGAAAAGGCAATCTATCAAATAAATTTATTTTTGTGACACGAAAGGTCGACAGGAAGGAGTCAGAGAATACAAATATGATTTCTTTCTGCTGCTATATTTCCGATGTTGCCATTTTGTAAATATAGGAGTTTTGGTCGAGGATTTATTTTTGGGTTTTATTAGATGAAACACCCACGATTTCTCGAACGCCTCGTCGCTCGTCCGTTTACTCATCTAACGATATTTGATTTGTTTCATCTGTCGATTCTAGGCTGCTCAGCTTGGATGTCTCCTCTCTGGAAGACGTATATTGGTTGGAAGACTCGACGGCGCGGCACGTGCTCGACCCGAAGGACTTCAACGCGTGGTCGGCGGCGAGGCAGAGCCTACCCACGGGCAAAGAGGCTCTCGTCACGCTCAAGTCGGACCTTTGGAACACAGTCGTCAAGAACAGCAAGCATCAGGACGCTTGGACATGGGGTAAGAGACAGATTTCAAAACTCTTTGGCTAAACGGTCGCCTATCAACGTTTCGACGCCGACTTGCAGCGTCTGTACTTCTTTTGGTGACGCATACGTGAGGATTTATTTGTAAAGGTGTCGTGGGATCGTTCCAGGCGGTATGCTCGTCGTATCGGTGTCGGTGTGCGGGCTGGTGACGCTCGCGGCGATGACGCAGCCGTCGCTGGCGCCGGAAGCCAAGCACTCCCTGCTGCAGTACGTGACCGGCAAGTACCTGCACCCGGGCAGCTGCCGCGTGGACTGGGGCTGGGAGGAGCCGCACGAGGTCGGCGACACGATGTGCTTCACCGTCGCCTGCTACCAGCGGAACGGGCAGCCCTATCCGGTCTGCGACACCGACGGGTTAAACGTCTGCATAACGCACGGGACCCACGAAGTCGCGTGCGTCGTCGAACTTGGCTCCGGAGATCCGGCGATAGCGCACACGGCTCGGGTCCAATTCACGGTGCGGACCGCCGGCCTGTACCTCGTCGCGGTCACGATAGGCGGGGTCGGCGTCGCCGGGTCGCCGTTCCGGCGGTGGTTCGTGGCGGGCCGTGCCGTGGCCCAGCGGTGCCGGGTGAACCACGCCGCGCAAGCCGCGCTCGTGTGCGTGGCCGGACGGGAACGGAGCGTGTTGCTTCACCCTCGCGACCGGTACGACAATCCGGCGACTCCCCGCGCGTCCTCCCAACCTCTCACGGAGTGGAGCGTGACGGTCGCCCCGGTGGGCGGCGCCCCCGACCCGCTGCTGGCATCCCACGCCCGCTTCTCCCCCGACGCCGTCAACCAGCGCGTCCGCCTCGCGCTGTGGTTCCCCGCTCCCGGCGCCTACCGCGCCACGGTGGCCTACGAGGGCGAAGCTCTCCCCGACGGCGAGTTCGACTGCGTCGTACTGTCGGCCAGCGACGCCGCAACGGTGGCCCGCAGAGCGACCGCCCGCCGTCCCGCCGCGTGCTACGAAGCGCGGTTGCTTACCGCGGGTCGGCCGCGTCGGGTCCTCTGCTGCGTCACTCCGCGACAGATCGTCGTCAAAGACTACATTCTGCGATTTATACCGAAGCGAATCGCTTCGTTTCGCCTCTGTCCGTCGACCCGTCTCACCCTGGAGGGTGGGGGAGCGGCCCCCGGGGGGAAGCTCACCCTAGACGATGGGTCCCAGCCGTCAGTTAGACTGGAAGCTCCCGAACGAGACCTCATAGCGGCGACCTTCGCGAAGCTCCTCCTGTCCAACTGCGGCGGGGAAGACACCTTCAAGAATAAGCAGGAGTTCTTCTACAGCTCGCTGCGACGCGTGCACGCGCGGATGCCGCACGACAAGTTGGCGCTGCGCGTGGCGCGCTCCGAGCTGGTGGCCTCCAGTCTGAAGGCCACGAAGCACTTCTCCGTAGCCGACTGGTGCAAGAACTTCGACGTCAGCTTCCAGGGCGAGCAGGGTGAGTAGCATTAACGCTGTCTTACAAGTCGACGTCAAGCGGGAATCGAATAAGTTATCGTTTAGAGAAAAGTTCTAAATCAAAGTTGAGCGTACGACTTCCATTTTCTTATACGTGGTATTAAATTTATTGCAGTCTTGTCACAATTTTAATTTGAAAATAGTGTTTTTGTCGTTTCTAATAACTATTATATCGTTATAATAGTTATTAGAAATATTTTACATCTCCAGGTGTGGACTGGGGCGGCGTGCGTCGCGAGTGGTTCTCGCTACTCTGCGGACAGCTGTTCGACTCCAAGTTCGGTCTGTTCGTCTCCTTCCACGAGTCCAGCAACGGACTGGTCCACCCCAACCCCGCTGTTACAAGGCCACCGCATCTTAAGGTGAGACAGACGATATGATTCGTTTTAATCTAAATCGATGGACCGTCTTTTAATGGTTCTTCTAGTCTGACCTCGCTTTTAATTATTCTCTTTTTACATTTTTTTCGGTGCTTATAGCTCTTTTTTAGTGTTAGTTGATAATGCTTTCTCCATTCCTCTCTCTTCATTTCCATCAAAGTCAAAAGTCAAAGTGCTCCTTCTGTATTTTCTTCTATGATTCTCTTGGGTACTAATGCCTTCTTCCTTTCTTCCTCTCGCTTCAGCTGAAACACTTCGAGTTTGCGGGCAAGTTGATGGGCAAGTGCTTATACGAGAGTGCGCTGGGCGGCGCGTACCGGCAGCTCGTGAAGGCGCGCCTTACGCGGTCCTTCCTCGCGCAGATCATCGGGCTCAGGGTGCATTATAAGGTAGGTTTCGATGTTTGTTACGATTCGGTCGAAGGCAGATGTTCGCTCTAGATCAAATCTGGCCAAGGGAATATAGTCCTCGAAGCCAGAATTTGTGCTCAAAAACGGGACATGCTACATTACTCGAGATACTTTCTTTTTGCATTTGACCTCATCTCACGTGGTGGGTAAAGACGATGAGGTCGACGGAATAATATGTTACAAGAAACCAATTTTTGGGACGCAAGAAGGGAACGTACACCCTGAATGGATGACGTCTGTTAGTAGCCCTCCCCTCGTCGTCCTAAAACTAGTTAATAGGTGGCAAATACCTATAAACATTTGTTTAAGAAGGCCACGTGGTATTAAAACGGTCGTATCGTATATCCCCAGCACTTCGAGCACGATGACCCGGAGCTGTACCTGTCCAAGATAAAGTACGTGCTGGAGTCGGACCTGGACGCGGCGGACAACGTGGCCGAGCTGCAGTTCGCCGACGACGTGTACGACGCGCGGGGCCGTCTGCTGGAGACGCGCGACCTGGTGCCCGCCGGACAGGGGCTACGGGTCACCAACGAGAACAAGCTGCGGTGGGGCGAGCCTCTACTTTACTTACAGGGCTTAGGGCGACTTCACACTATATACGTTATACCACCACACGAAAAGAAAGAAGATCGATTGACGTATCAGTTTAACTCGTTTGCCAGTTGTCTTATATTTAAAAATCTAAAAATATTGTCGTTTGGTTTAAAAAAAAAATTGAAGACGTCCTTTACGACGCCATCAGAATTGCGATTTAAAAATTAAAGATCCGAATTTTACAATTCAGGATTTAAAGTGAGTGCTTGGACGATCTCATCTACTAGTTCCGATCCGACGATTGTGGCTCGGTTCAAATAAAATAATTATTTATACCGATGCATCTTTGTCTGGTCGGGGTGCATTTTGTAACGAAACCGGTGTCGTTCCAGTTACCTGGACGCGCTGGCGGCGTGGCGGCTGGCGGCGCGGTCCCGGCCCGAGACCGAGGCGTTCCTGCGCGGACTGTGGACGCTGGTGCCCGACAACCTGCTGGCCATCTTCGACGAGAACGAGCTGGAGCTGCTGGCGTGCGGCACCGGCGAGGTCGAGGTCGGCGACTGGAGGCGCTGGGCCAGGGTCAGCGGCACGGGCCGGGACTGGGACCGGGTGCAGGTCATTACTTATTATTTATTCTACACTTCAGAGCCCTTAGTATGAGTTTAGATAGTTTATCGTCTCGATCAAACTGGCAGTTTACTTCATACATTTTCCATCAGCGCCCCTAGCGGTAACTATTATGAACTAAAATAATGTATGGAAGTAAACTGCCAGTTTTATCGAGACTATAAACTATCAAAACTCATACTAAGGGCTCAGTACAGTTTATAATGTAACGCCTTAATGTGTTATTGAGAGAATGCTACCTTTAGTACTGTGAGGCGTCTTCGGGCGAGCTACCTCGTGCTCGAAGGGACACTGAGACGATGACATGGTCGAAACGTCGAGATGAGAAAATAAATAAAAAAACGTGATGACGAAAACGTAACTACGCCGCGCCGCTCGTAGTATCTAAACGTTAAATATTTAGCATTACATACTCAGAATTTAGATGTATTTTTCTTTTAAAGTAGTTCTATGAACGCCCAACGCGGGTTTAAACCGCAGGTTATGCAGCGCATTAATTAGCGTTTATAAGTGAGGGGCTGATCATAAAAAAAAACCCCATGAGTTTCTCGGGGCTCCTTCTCATCGGAGGGAGGGCGCGTTCCGAAGCCACACTAAAATCGATACACCTAAGACGTAGCCAAATGATCGTGGGCATTTAATGTCGTACAAGAATCTAAAGGTTTCGATCCCGAAAATCCCGCGGGATCGGGACCTACGCGGGTGATAACTATTTATTGGATAAACATTGAGTAAAAGTAAAAATAATGATAACGTGAACGTGTCTGGTCTCGGAACCGGAACAGAACTGGTTCTGGACGGCGCTGGGCGCGCTGACGGCGGCGGAGCGCGCGCGGCTGCTGCAGTTCGCGACGGGCTCGGCGCAGCTGCCGGCGGGCGGGTTCCGCGAGCTGGCGCCGCGCTTCCAGCTGGCCGCCGCGCCCACGCTGGGCGCGCTGCCCACGGCGCACACCTGCTTCAACCAGCTGTGCCTGCCGCACTACGACACCTACGACCAGCTGGTGCGCGCGCTGCTCACCGCCATCAACGAGGGCACCGAGGGCTTCGGCATGATATAACCTGCGCTCTCTACCACCACACCGCCTCGCGTCGCTCGCACCACATCTCGAGGATACGGTTCGTAAGGTCGGTTACGAACCGGTTTCACTTTTAATAAATTAGACATCCGAAGCCCGACGGGTTTCGGGTTCGCATCTAATAAAATATATACCTATACGAGGTGTAACGGGTTTTAACCCTTTTAAGTCGAAAGGGGGTCGTTCTAGACGTCTAGGCGAACCACTTTTGTTCTACAATTTTTGAAAATTCGAAGTAGTTTTCGAAAATCTCAAGGACAAAGTTTATTTTCAAAAGCAGCTGTTTTTTCAGTGATCCATTACCACAAAATTTTCAAAGAATCAGTTCGAATTTTCAAAAGTCGTAGAACAAAAGTTGTTCGCCTACATGTCTAGAACGACCCTCTTTCGGCTTAAAAGGGCATGCCCGTTACACCTTGTATATACAGGTAATATAGGTAGGTATATACAATTTGTAACGGGTAAGTCCTTTCAATCCGAAAGGGGGTTG
Source organism: Idaea dimidiata (assembly GCA_949358125.1). Taxonomy (NCBI): domain Eukaryota; kingdom Metazoa; phylum Arthropoda; class Insecta; order Lepidoptera; family Geometridae; genus Idaea; species Idaea dimidiata. Next base: position 24,790,610 of record OX442333.1, on the reverse strand, counting down.
TTCTAGCTAGATGTCTAGGCGAACAACTTTTGTTCTACGACTTTTGAAAATTCAAACTTTTTTTTTGAAAATTTTGGGATTATGTTTCACTGAAAAAACAGCTGATTTTGAAAAAAAAGATAATTGAAGTTTTGATTGTAAACCATCAAACTAAAGAAAAGGACAACATAAAGTCAATGACCTCGAACTCTCAGAAACAGCTGATTTTCAAGTAAACTTTACACCTAAATTTTTCGAAAAGTACTTCGAATTTCCAAAAGTCGTAGAACAAAAGTTGTTCGCCTAGACGTCTAGAACAACCCCCTGTCCGATTAAAAGGGCTTACCCGTTACACCTTGTATACAGGTAGCTATCGAAAATCATCCCACGATCCAACCCAAAACACCATAATGACTAAAATACACTCGTCATTTTCCAGCGCCATTTGTCTCGTCACATCGTGGATCAGAGTGTGTGAGCTGCGCGGATACTGTCAGCAGCTGGAGGTACTGTCATGTAACATGCCACTTGTTGCAGCGGCCGCGGGGACTCCGCCGGTAACGTACTACTAGGGTACCTACTGTACCGTTACACAAGTGTCGAACTGTTACATCCAGTGGACAGCGCTCCGAATAACGTACCTCGTGTAACCTAGTCTAGTCTAGAATTTTAAAAAATGTATCTCTTACTTTCAAAGAAATTCTCAAAAGTAACTTATACGTATCTTAGCATCGAATGCTTAAATTATTTTCTAACGCATCAGTATTTTGTTGATATCGAAAGCTTCCGAAATATCGGGATTTCATAAAAAAAAAGTAAGGCGACATGATCGATCGAGTAAAAGAGCACCGTATCTGTATTCTTAGATTTTTTTACGTTTCGACTAACTGCCTATAGTAACTATTTATTTAAAACTTTAGTATTTATCTTTAACTAAGTAAACGGTAAAGTTAATAAGATAAAATTGACCAAAGACGTTATAAGAACACGCCGTGTATATTAGTGTATAGAAAGCGATCCTGCCACGTCGAGAGCTCCATCTACGGGGCACGGTGTTCGGTGTAGACAATAACGATGTGAACCATCTCCTCTATTGTCACTTGTCAGTTTAAGGCCGGGTGGCCATTGCTCACGTCCGAAGCTGGTACCGAACTGGCTTGTAAGAGCCGGTGCTGGTATTATACCAGCTAACGGTACCAACTTTCTTCCTGATTCTGGCGCCGAAACACACATACCATTTGAAGCCATTTTTGTAATGATCAATTTTCTTATAGAGTGTGTTATGAACATAAAATGTTGTATAATTATTAGCCTAGACGCCCTCGTTCCTTCTGCACGATCTGCTAGCGTCATACTGAAACCACACTGAGTCAAATACAGAAACGCTACTCAAAATTTGACTTCTACTCAAACAATTAAGCAGCTCTCGAACTCAAAATTTACCTAAATTTTAAATTTAGAAGCTACTCACTTAGAGCTCGTATGGTGTGTTCGGCGTAGATCAGCCGATTCCAATCTCAACCCGAGAAACATTTTAAAGATATATTGAAGCCGATTCCAATCTCAACCCGAGAAACATTTTAAAGATATATTGAAGATGTTTCTATCGGTATGTGTGTTTGCCGCTTTAATGTTGTGTGTAAATATTGATGTCCTCGTGTTGTATGGGGAGTCACCATTGGGGTAGGCGAGTCTACGTCATTATTGTGGTCAAACTGTCGCAAGAAGGATATTTGGCGGAAACGCGTTGAGGAACTGTAGTGCTGAGTTTTCTGAAGAGAGAAAAAACTACTTTTCTCTTGCTTACAAATCTTGTAAGTAATAAGTTTTTGTAAAGTTTTCGCCATTTTCAACTTGGCTTAAACATTTGTATCTGCAAATAACTTTGTCTAACTAATTTCGAAATGGCCATAATTGGTTCATAACCGAAAAGAAACTAGAACTGTCTCAAACCTGATGGTGATTCCAACAATGTTAGTTTAAGAGTAGAACCAAAGGATAGCATTAGAGATATCAGTGTAAGTGTACGTTATGGTATCTTTCACGTTAATGCTTTCATTCGGCAGCAATGTTCCGAGATATTCATTCATAGACAAACTACACTTAAATGTTAGATTTGGTTTAAAGCATATGGCGCTGTGCGCAGAAACTGTATTAAAATGTTATCTTGAATATTTATTTATTGATTAAAAACAAATAAAAAACGCAAGTCAATGTATAAACAGGGGGTTTCAGTGAGAATAACATAAGCTGTAATGTGTTTGTTCTATGTGTATAGACGACAAACTTTTATTCTATTCGATTTTTTTAAATTCAAATTTATTTTTAGAAAATGTCATAAAATATTATTTGGAAGTAAAAGCGACTAATAAATCTAACAAGGTTTATATACCTCTTATTAAAAAAACCGCTAATCTTCGTTTAGATTTAGTTTTTAGTTTTTGTCGTCTAGACGTCTACAACAACCCCTGTGTAGAAACGCCCCGTGAAGAAACGCTAAGCGTCCAGTAAAATAGGCTTAAAGCTTCATTTAATTGAAATATAAATTTTTGATTCATATTTAATTAATACAAATTATTGTTAAATGCTATAATTTTACCTCCTTCCTTATAAACGCTAGTTAACAGCTGCATAACTATGCATCGTTTGACTTTTACTGTGACATAAAGTTTCAAAGTTGACAGACAGAGACAAACGTCACATATCTTGGTCACCTGTTGATCATTCATCGTATATAAGTAAGGGGGTTAAAATAGATATTACTATAGTATTTTCGCAAAGCAGCCAAATTTTAATTAACAAATTTTCTTCTAAAAAGAGCACTAAATATGTTTTGTTGCTAAAAAGTTATAAAGTGATGATAACATGCAATTTATTTATTTTTATTATTAGTACAAACTTGTGTGGCCTAACTAATTCTATAGATAACTCCAAAGTAGTCCATGTAGTGTCTTCAATAGATAGATGTATGGATTTCGGTAATTCCCGTAAGATTTCTACTTATAAAGTGATTGATATTGTCAGTATTTTGAATACTTTGCTTTTTGGCTAATTTTAGTTGCTGTTACTATTTAATATTTTGTCTAGTCAACCATTTGCATTTCTAACTACCGTACTACAAGCGACGGGTAGGATAGTGTAACCCAGATAAGTATGTTTGTCTGTATACGTGTTTGGAATTATGTTGGCGCGCGGCTACACCCGGAGTTATAATACCTACTTACTTATTATATAGATAGAATTACACGGTATTAGCACTACGGGTCTAGATCGCGATTGTAGCTCATTTTCGACGTTTCGGCACGGGTTATACCGGCCGTGGTCGCGAGCAGACTTATAAGTACAACATACGTTAATAAGTAACATACATACAAAATGCATAAGTATAACAGAAAAATGTTTTGTACACACACAAAATATCTTTCTAAACTTGTGTCAACGGATTTGATGTCATATGAAGTCTGTACGATAACCAAATAAATTATATTGCTAAAACTAGAATGCTCTAGCTAGTGGAACTAAAAAGTGGGCTGCTTCATTGTGCATGCTGTCACTTTTCCAATAACAAAATTAGAAAGGGACAGAACTTTACATTGAAGCAGTCACTTTTTAGTTCTACGTGAGCATTCTAGTTTTAGTAATATAATTTATCAGCCGATAACACATAATGCGCCCTACCACGATGTCTTATAAGTCGTCGCGATGTCGTACAGCTAAAAAAATAAAATTAAAAACACATCAAATAATTTCTTCTATGGTTTTCGCGATTTTGCAAAATTATCACATCAAATAATTAAAAAAAACGTCATTTTTTTATTTTTTTAAGTAGTGGGGGTATTATTTTTTTTAATTTACTTTTTTTTAACGAGAAAAGGACGACATAGCAACGACAAACGATCATGGTACCGCGGAATATCAGATCTATATTAGTAGAGATTCTACTTGATATGCACTTGCTGTCGACTGTATTTACACAAGTAACCGCACGCCAACGTGAGTTGAAACATGTAAATGTGGAAACAGATAAACCAATTTTGATCTGAATCTTCTGTGAATGTTCTTAGCGTTATGAAAATCGGTTTAGCTGTTTTGAAAACTCAAGGGTTCATAATAATTTAGTATTTGATTTGGTCTAGTTATTAAAGTACCTTCGTCCTGTATAATAATTAGATTAAAAAATATATGTACTTTTAAATAGATTCATCGTATGTATACAAAGTTATTTCAAATTATATTTACATTCTATTTCTAATTTAATGTAGATATTCTGGCTCGGGGGGCAATTCGCCTGCTGGGTGAGTCGATACAAAATAAATGTCTGTCCAAAATCCAATGATTGGATGAAAGCTCTTTTAAAATCATTGGATTTTGGTCACGCGACGCTAAAAACTGTTTTTTATCGTAGGACTTTGTCTGCGTATTCAAACCGTATGCACGTGCAAATTTACAGCTCAGATTACTAAGCGCCTCTGAGCTAATCCGCGGACAGACAGACGAATGGAGACTAAACTAAAATGGTTTCTTGTTTACTTAAGAAACCCTGAAAAAGTACTTCAAAATTTGACAAACACGTTGAAAGTAATATTTACTGCACATTGGTATGAGGCGAGCTGCCCCCGGCCCCGGCTCGTGTTGTTCTATAGTATATCTGCAGTATAAATTGTATAATTTGTTTGTGATATTGTCGGTCTATCGTGTATCGAGTCGAGTCAGTGATACTTACATTCCCAAATGTTGATATTTTGTAGTTGTTGATTAGCGATGTAAGACTGAAATACATTACATTACTCTAACACAGTGGAACTTTTATTTATACAATAACTCATTAAAACATGTCTTTCGACGATGGTTTAAATAAAATGCTTTTTTCTGTTAAATGCTACTAATAGTACGTTTTCAAACAAAAAAAATACCTATTAGTAATAAAAATCAAATCAAATAAAAAGTAAGCAATTTATTGTTGAGCTTTAACAAAATCACTTACGACTAAAACCTATATAAAAGTAGTTATTTTAATAAATAATACTACATAATAAATTAAATCATAATTAAAACAATATCACGACACTTACCTGCTGTGTAACAAACTTGTGTAAAATTGTAACAATTAGGACTAGGTTTGGGATTTTTGACTAGATTGTATCAAGCGTAAACCATGACCTGGGAAAACACCACTAGTGTCATCCATCCAGTTGATAACGCAAGTTTCAAAGGCACTAAGCAGTAGGTACCACAACATGTTACCCCTTACGTCAAGCAGCAATGTTATGCATTCCGATGTCATGAATGTCGACGGGCGACGTGATCTCACCCGTCGACATATGAAACGATGACGTCACCTGTAGACACGGGAATGGCACACCGACGTGCGGCGCGGGCGTACTGCACTAGTTGATCCAAGTCCGAGGGAGATGGCTGCAGGCGGGCGCGGCGGCCCACACCAGCGCCGCGCGAAGCCCCGACTTGCGTGCCCACGCCGCCAGTCTGGAATACATTTCATGTGGCGTTAGTGATCTTATGTCAAGATACTCGGGTAACTCCGAATATTATGAACCTCCTGAGCTTCTCACAACGTTTTTTTTAAATGCGTTTAGTTTTTAACACGAGCTTTTTGAAATGAGTAGGCTTTGATAATTCAAAATGGCCTCTAAAGAAAACGGTTTTCCTAAGTACTCGGTCGTTACCTGAGGATAGGTCCAGGCCACCGGTCCAGCTGTTTTCTGGCGTCCCGCAGCAGCGGCTGCAGCCGCAGAGGTTAACTCTGTTACCTGAGGATAGGTCCAGGCCACCAGTCCAGCTGTTCCCTGGCCTCGTGCAACTGGAGTTCGAGCTGCTGCAGCCGCTCGTGCTGCGCGTCGCACCGCGCCTCCAGCTCGTCGACGTGCTCCGCACTGTCGGCCAGCGCGCCGCTCACCGAGCTCAGCTCGCGCTCGCGGGCCTCGCCCGAACTGCGGATAGATCCCAACGGACAATGATTCGTATACTTATGTTATGTACTAGCTCAAATGTTTCACGACCGTTATTACATTTAGTATGTTGCCTGATAAAGATTTTATTGAGTTCGCTTAGTAGGTAAGTTACTTGGTTTCACGCACATGCACGCTCTCACTGCTGGTCGGTGGAATGCGCGCGAATTGATCTCATCCCATCTCAGAAGAAATACTCCATCTCCTCCGGTCTGCATCTCGAAGCCGTTCTTACAATGACTAGACTGATCACAATAGATGATGGTAAGTCCCGACCTCCGCTCAGCCGCCAGCGTGTGCAGCGCTCGCGCCAGCTGCCGCCGCGCGGCGTCCCGCTCGGCGCGCCGCTCGCCGCACGCCGTCTCCGCGCTCGCGCGCAGCTCCTCCTGCGTACCCAGCTGCTCCTTCATCACTGACAGCTGATGGAATACAACCGCACATGATAAAAATTCGAGAAAGGTCCAAGATTTTTTGGTGGCTGATTTTTTGGCAACAGCAAGTTGTTAACCTCGATTAAGATCTGCCTACATGCAAGTATTGAAAACACATTGGAAATAATGGAAGAGGATCCTTCCCTCTGTCTTAAGCTCTATAGTACGGGGCCTAAGAGGTTTGGTTTGACAGGAATTGATTGAAGATCCAAGACCACATAGGCCTGGAATCGGTTGAACAATTTCCACGTGGGCTCCAGTAGATTACCAGGAGGTTCTCAATTAGGTACGAGACGAAGAGAGATATCTATTTCCGTACTCGTTTGATCTACAGTACCTACCTACTCAAACCCTCACTTTGAACGAGCTACATAAAAAACCAAGCCCACGGTTTGCCAACGAGCTAAACGAACGCAGCATGCCCTGTGTGGAGCAGATTCATCGACTGTAGAAGAATCAAAGAACTGAACGGAAATAAACAAAAAGGTAACCTGCTTATGAATCTGTCCCATGAATCCCTATGCCTACCTCGTGTTCCAATCTGTCCCTTTCAGCTCGCAAGGCGGCGGCTGCAGCCTTCTCATGTTTGACGGCGCGTTCCGTCGCTGCGGAGTGGGACTTGCTGGCTTCCAACTCGTTGCGACAGTTGCGCCAACCTAACGATACAAAACTACATGGGTATAATATAAATTTAAAAACCGATTTAAAAAAGAAGAAAAAAATAACCTCCACATACAGTGCCACCGACTTCTGTTTCGCCATCTGAAGTCGGGCAGCTACACAACATCGACTCAGCCAGTAAAACTACCCGACTTTGATGACGACGACGATGACAAAACAGAAGTCGATGGCATTGTATGTGAAGGTTATTTTTGTTTTTTAAGTCGGTTTTTAAATTTTTTATTATATTTTTATCACACCCTTTTTAGTGTAGGTACGTACCTGCCTACTTTTGACTGCCACTTATAATCAACAAAACTGTAGCCGTAATTTTAATATTGAGGAGTTTGCTGATGAGAAGGTGTTTTCAAGTACTCCATCAATCAGTAGGAAGGTACCTAGTTCTCTAATGGTATTATGCAAGGCATTTAGCTTTAGTATTATTATTATAGACTACGGAATCACGAATTTTGTAGACTGTAGGTATCATTAAAGTAATAAAAGATTTAAGTCTGCTAACCAATACTCATTTCCGAAGCTCGATCTTCCGCTGCACACACATCGTTTTCTAAAGCCAGCTTCTCCTAAAAAAGAATTAAATATGGACCTGCATGAATCGCTTGATAAATGGCGCTACTTGTCGAATTCTACTTCGCAAGATCGTAGTAGAAAGAAGTATGTACTACTATAGCATACACCTATGCCTGTTTTCTGAAAATTGGCTTTGACAAGTCATGTGACAAATTTCCTACATTTTCCTTGCACTTAACGTGACCTTTTCTACAAATGTTACAAATGTTTTCTGTTATTTAAGTCTTACAATGGTCAAACTTAGATTTAAGTCCAAAGTGTAACTGTTTTTTGTCCCAAATAAAATAAGGACCGGTCCCGGGAAACTTGGGCACTATAAGAGCGCTGCGAGGTTCCAACTACTAGGTAAACTGTGACACGTACCCGTTGCAAGACTGCCTTCTCGAGATCCTTGTCTTTCAACAGCTGCTTGAGTCGATCGAGCTCCTTCATCGCGAGACGGACCTTGGCGTTGTCAGAGTCCAAGAGAGACTTCAGAGCGGATACTTGCATGCGAAGACGTTCCGAACATGCCACCTACGATACAGGATAAGATAGGTTATTTTACTTGTATCAATATCTTTCATTGAAAGTAAGTATTACCTTTATAGAGCTGATTAGCCAAAGCCTCGGAGTCTCAGGATAACCGAAAGCAATCACTGGATTGGGTTGAAATTCTAAGGCAATGTCACTCTCACAGTCCCAGCTAAGTAATTAATTTACTCTCACCATCGGCTTCCATAAGAGTTCGAATTCGACTTCAGATAACAAAGGTATATTTTTCTGTCTGTTGCTTTGATACCTTCGTATTTCGCATTGATTACTGGCAAAGTGTCAGAGCTAGGCAGGTTATGATGCCAGGACGTACTTAGTTAGGTAGTGTCGTCAGTCGTCACCTGGAACTCGAGCGTCCTCCGCAAACAGCGCACGTCATCCCGCCGCCGGCGCCACGCCGCCACCACCATGAAGCGGGCGACGCGCGCCGCCGCCTCTTGCTGGGCCACTCCTTTGGGAGACCGCAATGACACTGTATTCTCGACTTTTGGTCTGGAATCCGAAATCATAAATCTCATTTCTGCCCCGTTGAGGACTAAACTAAGACGGTGCGAACATGCCTTTGGATGAAATATGTGTCTGTCATATTTTTTCTCAGAAACTGTTATTTTGCGTTAAATACCTACGTCTAATTCCGGGGCATGTTCTTAGCTAAGTTGTAACGAATTAGATCGCTGCGATGGTGAAGAACATCGCTATTTATCGCTGTATAACGTAACTGTATAACAGTGTGAACCTACTTAATATGCCTTCATTGTTAGATAATTACTCACGCATCCTTCCTCATCCTCTTAGTAGGCGTGAGGTCTTCCATCGACGCCGCTTTAGGCGACATCTCCCGTTTCTCTCCCAACGCCCTGAAGTCTTCGAGACAGCTCCGGATCCTGGCGAGGTGCGGCGTGGGAGTCCGGGGCTTCGCTGTGAACTTGCTTACTGGCGTCAGGAACAGCTTCTTTTTTGGATGGACTGGTTGGAACCGACTGAGAGTACGAGAATAATAAAGTATATATACAAGATGTAACGGGTAAGCCCTTTTAAGCCGAAAGGGGGTTGTTCTAGACGTCTAGGCGAACAACTTTTGTTCTATGACTTTTGGGAATTCGAAGTACTTTTCGAAAATTTTAAGTGTAAAGTTTACTTGAAGATCAGCTGTTTCTTAGAGTTCGAGGTCATTGACCTTATGTTGTCCTTTCATTTAGTTTGGTCTACTACAATCAAACCTTCAATTACCTTTATTTTCAAAAACAGCTGTTTTTTCAGTGAAACATAATCTCAAAATTTTCAAAAAAAAAGTTCGAATTTTCAAAAGTCGTAGAACAAAAGGTGTTCGCCTAGACGTCTAGAACAACCCCCTTTCGGATTAAAAGGACTTGCCCGTTACATCTTGTATATACTACTAATATTTATAAATATATGTAAGTTTGTATTGTAAGTAAGAACCTACCTACTTACCTAAGTAAACGAGTATGTTTGTTACTCCTCAACGCAAATACTACTAAACTGCGCTGCAGTTCTTTATTAAAAATAAGTAAGTACATACCTAGTTGATAGTAGGTAGGTCTGTACAAACTTAGTCTACCTACCTACGTACCTAAAATAATAATAGCAAACAGCTGTGTATGACCTGTAACTAAAGACCCTATTCAGGGGCTCCATATTTCCTTTCTAATTATACAACCACCCCTGTTGTTACTCCCTCAGACTATGGCAACGAATCCCTTATAAATAAACCAATACTGCGTAGTGTGTAGGTAGTTAGGTCGCCTGACATAGTGATGAGAAGGGTTGTAGTTACGTGATCATTTCAACCCTTTAACAACACGCAATCGCCCTCTCACATTGCAGTTATCAGCTATTTACAATCTTTTTAACCAAGTTTCAAGGCCTTTTGTAATAGGTAAATTTTGAGGAATATTACGGGATATCACGTCAGCGAAAATACAAAAAAAAATTAAGTAAGGACTTAGTTTACGATAACAGATCACTGGGAACGAAAGTAATACTACTAAAATGTAGACCTTGTGACTCTAAATAAAGGATATGCACATAAACATAATACATTATTTTTGTTGTGTAAATTGTGCATCCTAGAAGTAAAATATTAGAACATACATAATACATGTACATACATAATATTGCTAAGACTAGTAAGATAATAAGATATTGATTAATGCTGTCATCACTATTTTTATAAAAACTCGGGTCTCGATCGTGTTTAAGCACTTTTTATAAATTTATAATTACCCCGACGTTTCGGCAAACGGGTTACACCGGCCGTGGTCGCGAGTTTTTATAAAAATAATAATAAGAGTGTGAGTTTAAAAATGCTGTTATCAGAATAATGGACTAAACCCTGTGGAGTGTTGCAGTAACCACTGCTTTGTGCAGCTAGTGATAGTTTGAATCTCAGTATCAAAAGTGGGTTGGGTACTATAACTTACGCTGGTGGTGTGGTCTGCAAGTTATGTCTCTCCCGGGACAGTTCCCGCTCTGAGATGTCCCCGGCACCGCACCGGGCCACGGGGGAAGCACTTCGAGGTATTTTTACGTTCTCAGGCATTGCTCTAATTACTTAGATCAAAAATCACCAAATTACAAAACCGTCTAGATCACGGAACACTATTAAGATTGACAGTCGGTTTTGAACGGCCGCGGCCCTGTCACGATGTTGTCATTGAATTTTAGAATTGGAACATGATACATCAAGTGTGTATATTATATATCAAGCAAATCCTACTTCCTATCCTACTTCCTACTAATATTATAAATCCGAAAGTCTGTTTGTTTGTTTGTTTATTTGTTTGTTTGTTTGTTCCCTCTTCACGGTCAAACGACTCGACCGATTTGGATGAAAATTTGCATAGCGATAGTTTAAATGATGGAGAGTAACATAGGATACTTTTGATCCCGAAAATCCCGCGGGATCGTGACTTACGCGGGTGATAACTATTTAATGATGAAAATTTGCATAGGGATATTTTAAATGATGGAGAGTAATATAGGATACTTTTGATCCCGAAAATCCCGCGGGATCGTGACTTACGCGGGTGATAACTATTTAATGATGAAAATTTGCATAGGGATAGTTGAAATGATGGAGAGTAATATAGGATACTTTTGATCCCGAAAATCCCGCGAGATCGGGACTTACGCGGGTGATAACTATTTACTGGATGAAAATTTGCATAGGGATAGTTTGAATGATGGAGAGTAACATAGGATACTTTTGATCCCGAAAATCCCGCAGGATCGGGACTTACGCGGGTGATAACTATTCAATGAATGAAAATCGACACAGGGGTAGGGTAAGTGATGTAGAGTGGCATCATGATCATCGTCATCGTCATCCTTCGTCATTGTCATCGTCACTTACTAATGAAATACAAACTTTACTTTACTTCACCTACCTACCGCAGTGTAAAAATCCACACTTAAACGGACGACCAGAGAAGTACTGATGATGCCAGGCGCGGCAGCGCCTGGCTTCAACAGTCCTTCAATCATCGTCATCGTCATCCTTCGTCATTGTCATCGTCACTTACTAATGAAATACAAACTTTACTTTACTTCACCTACCTACCGCAGTGTAAAAATCCACACTTAAACGGACGACCAGGGAAGTACTAATGATGCCAGGCGCGGGAGCGCCTGGCTTCAACAGTCCTTCAATGGGCGACCGTTTAGGTGTGGATTTTTGCATTGCGGTAGGTAGGTGTTCGAACAACGCGGGTTCGCGACTTGCGCGGGTGAAACCGCGGGGCGCAGCTAGTAAATTATATTACTTGAACTAGAATGCTAACATAGAACTAAAAAGTATTCCGCTACATTGTGCATGCTGTCCCTTTCTAATAACACTAATAGAAAGGGACAGAACTCTGCATTGAAGCTTCTTTATGGTATCAAGCAAGTATTGATCAAGTTTTTGCATAAAAGAGGTGATATATTTAGCACATCTACATGAAATTGGCAACAAAGAGGTTAAAAGCTCCAAGTAGGTTTTATAAGATTGCCCGGGTACTTACCTACCGCATTTATAACCAACTAGCTGCCCCCGCGGTTTTACCCGCGTAAGTCCCGTTTTTTTTCCATAAGGACCTTCTCCTGATCACAACAAAAAATAATTATCGAAGTCGGTCTAGCCGTTCAGGCGTGCTGCTGTGACCACGCGATATAAGGATACATTTTTATGTGTAAGATTTATTATCATCGAGTTTTTGGCAGCTAAATGTTCTTGGATGCACATCGACTGTAATAAAAATGCTCTGAGAGCAAAACGTCTACAAAATCTTACTAATATTCTAAACGCGAAAGTTTGTATGTATGTATGTATGTATGTGAGGTTGTTACTCTTTCACGCAAAAACTACTGAACCGATTGCGATGCTGGGGACCTGGATTAACACATAGGCTACTTTTTATCCTGATATTCCCGAGGCCGCGAGGGGACTTTCGCGGGTGAAACCGCGGGGCGCAGCTAGGCCTAGGGTTAGCCTAGTAACATAATATAGTCAAAAATTTGTAGTATTTCCTTCATGGGCAGTATGTTCACTGTTCAGTATAAGAAAGCTTTCCTACAATTTACGAATTTTCACAATCTATCAGCTTGAGTAGGAATCCCTAATGACCCATCGCTTCGCATAGGAATGCCACTTCAAAAGTCCTCTCATTGTAGGTTGACTGCCGATGTCGTGGAGTGTATGAAACGTTTTTCGCAGTGACGTAGGTGTATCCCTGTGCAAGTGGAAGTTGTCAGTCGTTTTACTAAGCAGGCCTTTTTCTACGGATAAAGATATTTGTCGAATAAGTTCGAACAAAACCGAATTTAAAAGCCCTCAAATTTTGTTTCTTTTTTATCATAGTGACGTTTTTTATTCGGTGGTGTTACATTTTATTCTCTATCTAGGGATTTGAAAAATCAGCCCTAAGTGCAGAGATATGTAAAAACTAATAGACTCATTACCTAAGTGTATAAATCCTACTAACATTATAAAACTGAAAGTTTGTATGTGGGATGTGTGTATGTGTGTTTGTTAACTCAATCACGCAAAAACTACTGAACCGATTGCGATCAAACTTGGTATAAGTATAGGCTGGGGACCTGGATTAACACATTGGCTACTTTTTATCCCGATATTCCCGCGGGAACGGGACTTACGGGAGTGAAACCGCGGGGCGTAGCTAGTATAACTTTATAAGTATAAGATTGTTATTAGCGTATCTATCTATAGGTTCTAATATAATGTAGATAGTTTAGCTAGTGAATGCAAAATGGACAGCCAAGATTATAGTAAAATAAGGCATAACAAGAAAGTGCAGTCCCCTAGACGCCTGTACGCAGACAGGGTGTTGGTTGCGTGCGGCGTCGACGTAGTTTGCGCCGCCCGCGCCGACTGTCGCCTGGCGGGCCTGCGAGCGACGCCGCGCCGCGCGACACGACGCCAGCCGGCCCGGCGGCGCGCCCGACTCACCTGCCCTGCGTGACGCATCACTACACATTTATTTATAGGCTCAGGGTAGGTTAGTTATGTTTTAATTCGTTTGGACAGAAGCTTTAGCTCATTTAGGACACTTTGGCAGGGCTACCAACGTAACGTACTTATAGGTTGGTGCATATGCTTATCGCCATCAAATTCCACAGTAATGTCCGAAAAGCAATCTCGGTTGTCCATGACAGATCATCAAAACTAACTCCAGAACCCCTCTTGACTGAGGTCAAAGAGAGAGTATTTAACCCTAATTTATCTATGGTATTACGTATAGAGTACTTACCTTTAAGTACCTAGGTACCTACTGTTGTTGCAATTAACGGCCAATCTACTTATCATTAGATTATCATTCAATGGATGGTCATTGGTTTGAGTTGTGGGTTATCATCAGACAGAAGAGTCACGTCTTGCCGTCACGTCCATACCCATAGATCGTCGGTATGCTTCGACAATTCGAAAGTAAAACATCACCACAGTCATATCCTCGGGGGCTGTCACTGTGGTGATTGGTGGTGATGTTTGGCTCTCGAATTAGGTAAGTAAATATTCGTTGAATTGCTGATCGTCACAAACAGCAAGCGCCAGTCGCGGCGCCACACGCAACGAGGCGCGTCTCTTTGCCGCCCGCCCGCAAGCAATCGAAGCGAACGCTGACTCATCATCACTTAATTTATGTAGAAGGCTGTGTACACTGTGTAGTATGAAGAAGGTAACTATTACCTACGCTACATCGGTATTTATAACTTCTAAACTAAAATTATACCTGCCCACCGAATTAATATGTAATCGACTATTATTACAGGAATAGAAAAACGGTACATTTAGGGTACCTACTATAAGTCATATTTCTGTAAGTTCGTAGGTAATTCGTAATATGAAAACCAATAAGATATTTTATGTAAACATGCGTAAACCAAATATATACCTGATGAGACGATGAGTCACCCCTCAAAATCTCATTGTTATGCGCTACGTAATGCCCCCGAGTATACCGCCCACGCTCTCTCTGAAACATCCTCTGAAAATTAGTGGTGACTCATTCTAGGACGTGTAAGTACCTACGAAAAAGTTTCAGCGCAGACACAGAAAACATAATAGTACAAAGTAGGGACCTACCTAGTCCAGAGTCAAAATGTAAGGCACTCAAAAAAGTACTTAAGTTTGCTGGGCCTAAATATAAGAACTGTAATATAGGATATTGTTTTATTTTAAACATTGGTGACCTATCTTTATGAGTCTATCATCACCAAAATATAAAATTTAAGCATATTATGAGTTGGTGGATTTGTCGGTACCTTTGTTGGTGCCTGGCTGGATTGTTTAATCTTTCGCGCTGTTTTTCCTCTTGCGAAAAACTTTTGAAAATCGTCATGGCGCGTGCGCTTACGTCCGCATACGTCAAAGTCCGTTGACAGTTTGCCATCCAATTGCGTTCAGTCGCTGGTTGTGTGATGTCGCGTTCTCACGCACACTCTCGCGAGTTATCAAGTGAAGTTAACTTTTTACTTTTTTGACATTTGTTACTTTGTTCGTTCGCTATTTACTTGTTTTTTACTGTTTTAACTAAAATTACGGACTTGGTGGGTCGAAATTAATAAAGTGTTGTTTGTAGTCGGTTTATTAGACTACAATAAAACGGTTGTAACGTGAAAACAGTGTGTAAAATCGCGACATAACCTTTGGCGATTCTTGGAAGTGTGCAGTGCGAAGTGGAGACCTTGATAACTAGTTCCTTGGACATCGGAGAGACAGTTATTATTGTCGGGATCATTCATGCTGGAGGTACGTGTATAGTTTACCTACGTATTGTGAAGTAGATCGCGCGTTCATGAAGTCGAGAACCTGTAAAGTGTTTGAGTGAATACAGTTGCGGACAAGTCGTGAGACGGGAGTGGAAAGTGTCGCGGCTTCGAGAGTTATGACGAAGTTAAGATAAATGTGCGTCTCGTTATTGTCGAGTGCGGAAGGACCGCTGCCGCTGTGAGGCGTCTCCGGCCCTCCGACACACCGCGACAGCGATGGACGTCGCTGGAGGTAAACTGTGTGGACCTAGTAATGCATGTCATGCAAGCACAAGCGGCCGACGAGACCCTTGTGGCCACTGTCCACTTGCACGTGAACATCCTAACTCTCAACTAGCGAAGGATACTGGCCACTCACCCTGTTCACAGTATTGGTTTGGGCACTTTTGTAAATAGAGCTTAGTATGCGGTGTTCTAGTTAGCAGGTGGTTGAGTGTATTCTAAAAATATCCAAGTAAACTTGCCGTAGTAGTATGCTTCTTAATACATTGTAATAAATATTAGATTACTTTGTGCGTAGTAGTCTAGCTAGACTGGTTGGTGTGATGAAAGTAAAATGGACTCCGAGTTATCTTGGTTTAGTTGATAAACTCCGCTTGGTTTCACACCTATAACCCTGCATTAACTGTTAACTAGCTGTTATCTCTGCAATATAATTAATTCTCTATACAAAGACAAACTAACATGTAGTTTAGGTATGCTAGCAATGATTTATCTGTTTTTTTTTCGTTTAAATACTAGTTGTGGCATGCAAATTCACATCTTAAAATAGTTACATATTTATAATAGCAATTAGATAATAAATTGTTTTGTATACACACACACAGCCCTTATACTGTCAATCTCCAATACTATACAAATAGTTTATTTGCTCTGTGGAGGCAATAAATGAGGCAACACTGATAATCAACTTTCGCTTCTAAGATATTTATTATACAAAATTATTACTTTCCCAGTTATAGTACATTGAGACCTGGTAAAATGGAGAAGGAACTATATTGTTTTATCAATTACAGATAGATATTTCCGCTGGAAAGTACTCAGTTATTTAGGCTGGTTTGAAATGACAAGAGTCTCATCGGTAGTGGTAGTCCTGGTTAGAGCGGTATAAATGTGCTTTTTCTCATTTACTGAAGTGGAAATTCTAATCAATAATTTAAATTTTATCTTCTGGGTCATAGAACTGAACAGAAAAGGTTTCTTCTAAGTTTTTAGCTTTCATAGTGTTTTTTTTATTCTGATAAGTAGCTGCGAATGGGGGTAAAGAACGAAAGGATCTATTAAGTCTGGCATAGTCGACATCCACCTTCTTGATTTTTTTTCAATCTCTTATCGCACAACAAAACTCACATATTATTAAGATAGAGGAGACTTAAATATTTATAGAGGAAACAAGCAAGTTGGTTTAAATTTGTAGAACTAGCAATGATTCTTTCTTTCTTCCTTCTTTATTTCATAAACACTCATTCACATTTATTATTGCTGATTCACTTACCTATTTGTTATATTCGAATTATTGCTGACAAATAAATTTATCACAATTGTGCCTTCGATCGTTGTAAAGGCTTAGTACATTATTACATAGAAATAAAACGCTTTTGCTGCAAACAGAATGTCATCGATAAATTGAAATTCAAAGTAACGTTTTTCGAAATATAGTAGTGAACCCGACAGTAATACGTACATGAAAAACTATAACAATCAATACTATTATAAAATCTTTTTAGAACAGAACTCAGAAATTAATAGCCACAGAAAAGTAAACCTTATTGTTAAATTTTTGCCCATGTGAGTAATAAATAATTACCACTTATTGGTACTTCTAATTGGGTATTAATTAAAAGCCTAATTAAACAAGTTTTATTTTATAATGAATAGTAAGTGTTTGGAAACTGTCTTGCCAGTTGGTAAGCCACAAAGACATAATACCATGCTCACTTAAACAATAGAAATTGGGCAGTGTGGCGATTTTTTTTTTTTTTTTTATTTCTTATCGGTTGTGAACCGATTATGGCCATTAGGAAATTAGCCAGTGTCATGTATTTTAATATATTATGCAAGTTATTTGCATCGAAACAGTCAAGTCTAGGGAATCATTTGTAAACACGGCGGCCATTTACAAACAATCTTCACGGAGCCTTGGAGACAACACTAAGTCAATGTTTTGCACCGATTTTCACTTTAATTCCACTTGTACACCTTCACGAAACTAAATTGATTAATATGCCCTCGAAATTAAACAATTTGCACGCATATGAACTAGGTTTCACAAAAATGAAAATTTAGCACCACATCTCCTCAACGAGTTCCCGCCAAGACTCGTGGCGATTTCTACCTTATCTTTATTTTTGAATTGTTTGGATAGTAACTCAAATATATAAAAAAAAATCTTTAATTTACTTTTTAATAACCAGTTTAGCTATAGCATCTACAATTCTGACAAATTATTTTAGGGTCCAATGTAATATTGTGTGTCCACACATGACTTATTAAAACTAATTTATTTAGAAGTGAAGTTTCCTTTTTAATTAGATTGTAGAAAGAAAAACGACCGAATCCAAAAAAATACCTTAATAAATGAATTGCCTAATCTAACCTATCCTCAGTTTTAATATTTTATCTCTATGGTTGATCAATCACATAAAATAATGTGGGAATCTATTCTAATGTGGTGTGATCAATGCCTAGAGCAAGTATTGTTTGAAACCATTCATTGTTTTGTAAACGACACCTTTACATAAATCTAATATTCAAAATATTTTTCACTTTGGGAATTCCATCTGCATCAATGTTAAATTATATTGTAACTGTTTAAGGAAAATTTGGTAATATACATATCTTTCAGGGGAAAGAGGGATAATTTAATAATTTATCTAGGTATATGTAATATAAAAATCTATTGTATAAAAATATTGATACTTCTATATTAACAAGTAAAAAACTTAAAAATAACGCGAAAAAGACCTGGTTAAAAATGATAAATGACAATTAGTTTTATTGTTGTCCCCATACATATTTTATAGTGATATACCCAATGAGTCTATTAAAGTTATAGAGACGCCATTGCAGAACAAATCATTATTGAAAAGCGGCACAAATTGTATGCTATACAACCTCATTATTTATATTCATTCACATAATTTAAAGAAGAAATAGACGAAACTATTGTTATCTCTTTCTAAAACATAAAGACTCAATGCTACTTGCATGACGTAAGAAAGAGATGTCATAATATTATTATGACATCTTATAGCGGTTAGGAGAGAATGATAAAACGTCAAAGTCAAAAACTTCGTTGAGTTTTTGGAAAAAAACTTTTTCAAAAAATAAACTAAAATAAATAAATACAGCTTTACCTACGTATGAAATTAAATATTTTTGCCAGTTTTTGGAGTTTAATTTGTGCATCGCCTAAATACGCACGAAGGCATTGTTGTCTGTGAATAATGTTGTGAAAGTGAACTAAATGTACTGTATGTCAACAAGCGGGTGATCGTGACGTGAGCTGGGATGGAACTAAGACTTCTCTGGCTAGATAGCTTGCATTTGTGTAGCCAAGAAATTTGCCCTATTACGTATCTAGAAGTTTTTACATATCTCTGGATATACCTCCCTTTGCAGGAAGTACTCATATTTATCTATCTGTTAACGTCTGACAACAGTGGAAAAATGACAGGCACTATGCAGTTTGCTGCTTTGAGGTGATCACTGGTAATAACCACGTTACGTCAAAGCAGCAATGTACTGCAGCCCTAGACAACATTCTTATCGAACAACGAAATCGCAATTGACAGTCAAAAAGTCACGTGACTTTTTGCGAACATAAATATATTAAGTCAGTTTCATACAAAAAAAAACTGTCGATTGCGATTTCGTTATTTGAACGTTGATATGTTATAAGAACGTTGTCTAGGGCTGCTGCATAGTGCCTGTCAATTTCTACTGTTGTCCGAAATCCACTGGATAGATGATATGGGTACTGGTGAGCCTATGGGACTTGTAGAGCACTTGGAAATTCAATCAATTAACTATAAGAAAATAACAAAATAAAATACTCTCTAATAATAATTCCACCACACCATTAGTCATCTCTAAGCCATGTTTGGTTCAAGGAAGGTCACACATTATAAATGTATAAAAACTTAGAAGAAGTGTAGGTATGTATTTCTGCTTTTCCTCTATTATATTGAGGCATGACACTATCTGAAAGTGAGGAAAATTATGCATTAAGATTTCTGTCGACTCATTCCTAGCCTAATGTAGATATATCAATATATTATGATAGTACCATGAGTAACAGTTGTGGATTCGATTATTGCTGTGGGAATTGAAAACTTTATAATTGTAGGTATTTTTAATCTAAATATTTTAGTTAGACCGTTCGAATGTCTGTCTGTTGTGTTTTCACGCCTACACTGCTCAACCGATTTTGATGAATTTTGGTAGGTTAGATATTCTTAGATGGCACCTTGGAAAAGGACATACTTAGGCTTTGTTATTTTTTATTTTATTCATAAAAAGAAAAGTTTAAAGTTGGTATATAGGTTTGTGGCTATATATAGGCGTTGCTGGTTATACAACAACTATTAGTAGGAAACCCAATATCTTAGTTTCAATCTGAGTTATAATTAGAAAGGGTTGTTTTATTTACAGTTTTCGTGTTGTTGGGGAACAACAGAGAATCATAATAACTAGATCTTATCTAGGTATATTGTACAGTCAGCATCAAAAGTCGATTACCACATTCAGATATTAGATATTCAATCCGCGCTACCACGATCGTTTGTCGTTGCTTTGTCGTCCCTTTGTCGCTAAAAAAAATAGTATATCTTTATAAAAAAAATGAAACCCTTTTTCTCTTGGTCACGGCATCACGCATGAACGGCTGGACCGATTTCGATAATTCTTTTTGCGTTGTATTTGTTATGATCAGGAGAAGGTTCTTATGAAAAAAAAATGCTAAACCGATTTTGATAAATCTTACGCAGGTGAAACCGTGGGGCGCAGCTAGTTTTAAATAAAAAATACCTCGACTACTTTTAAAAACCACAAATAATTTAAAAAAATTTTTTTTTTATGAAGTTATTTTTTATTATTATTATTTGATGTTTTTTTAATTATTTTTTTAGCTGGACGATAACGCGGCGACTTCGCGACGACTTATTATATAAGACATCATGGTAGATCAAAATATCGCTATCCTACATAATAATAATTTGTTGCTGAGAAGTATGTACTTATGCATCAACTCATTCGTCAAATAGCCCTATAATATTATGCATAATAGGGCTATTTGACGAATAATATTGCATATGCATAATATTAAGAGGTACCTACCACCTTTATTGTTTTTGAAAATAATGTATACGTACTTACTATGAATAAACATTATTTAGGTTGGTGAGCAAATTCATTTTAAGTTAGGCATGCTTAGAAAACAGCCTTTTGAAATTAATCATTGATTTTTGATTTTAATTGCATGAATTATTATAGGGAATATATTAAATTATGTGATTTAAATTAAAAAACTCAACAGAAATGCATATTTATTTCGTAAATTTATTTTTAATGAGTGGAGTCGGAAAAAAATGTCCAGTTAGTAATAAAAATCAGAACGCGTTAAAAAATTATTTTCTGATATAAATAGGAAAAAAAAGAAACCCGTTACATTTCTACATTCTAAATTTAATTAAATTAAAAAATACAGGCTTTTAAATATATTTATTTTTAAGAAAACTTTAAAAAATTGGTCCGTTTCGTAACATAGTCCCAAACTCAAGTTTTATTTTTAGTTTATTTTGTTAAACTTGTGAAATAATATTAAAATTTAAATACAAATTGATTAGTAATATATTTCTCTTTATCTATGATACAATAATGTACAAAAACACAAAATATTAGGACATTAATAAAGAAATAAGGAGAAATATATTTTGGGACAGTTACTAAATGGACATCGACGTTACGATACGGAATTTATAAGGATAGTCTACACTGTGTCGGAATCGGATCGGAAAAAGGTTTTAAAATAGTGTGCTTTAATAATGGTTGGAAATTATGATTGATTTTTATGGTTGTTGATATTTGTTTAACTGTTTTTTTTTTCTAATTACTGAATGAAGCTATTATTATTAATAAAATACTT
Organism: Idaea dimidiata; assembly: GCA_949358125.1. Lineage (NCBI taxonomy): Eukaryota > Metazoa > Arthropoda > Insecta > Lepidoptera > Geometridae > Idaea > Idaea dimidiata. Next base: position 24,769,017 of record OX442333.1, on the reverse strand, counting down.
TAAAAAAGAATACTTAGCTAAAAACAGCCAAACAATTATCTACAACTATTTTATTCTCATTTGTAATAGATCATAATTTCCTACTATTTAGTACTTTATACTTTAATCCTTGTCTAACACTAGTATTATACATGTGTGTATGTATTGTATTCTACATGTACACATATATTTGTAAGTATTTATTTATAAATATTATAATTTTATTTTAGGAAGTATGTATGTAAGTATTATAATTATTATTACTTCTATTACTACCTGCTAATATTTTTTCATTTTATTTTTAAAGTTATGTTCATATATTGTAGTTGCATTACTTATTCACAACCTACTATCCTACTATAGTAAGCTAAAACAGTTCTACTCCATCCGAAGGTTACCTGGAAGAAATCGCTTTCAGAGATAAGGTCGCCCATTTGTACAACCTAAACTTTTAAGCGTGTAATGTGTTATATGTTCCTTTCATGTGTTGTGCAAATAAAGTTTTCTATCTATCTAGCAGGTAAATGCTAAATAAAAACAAATAAAATTTGTAAAATAAAATATACTAACAAAAACTACATTATTTATATAGTGAAAACTAAGCTTTATATGTCCGTTTCGTAACATTTGTGTCCGGGTTATTGTAACGGTTACGAACCGGACGTTACACACTTAACACATTTTCAAAACAAATGTTAAATACTAACTGAATATTACAAGAAATCATATTAATTATAGTTATGTGGATTCAACATAGTTTTAAAATTAAGCTTCTCAAAAAGAAATACTGACTGAGTAAATAAATTTACGAAAAAAACACGTTACTTACCTGGACAAATATTTTGACTGGATTTTCAAGCGATTCTAATCGCTTGAACTGCCACGTTTATTTTGAGACTGAACACAAAATGGCCGTTTTATTGGTTAGAATTCGTTCTTAGGGTAGTCAGCAAAATAAAATGACTGCCCTAAATGACCAAAATAATTATAAAAACCTCGTCACAAACAGGACATGTCCGGAAAGTTCAAATCCATGGGACAATGTTTTTATTGACTTATTTTAGTATTTTACCATGAGAACAATAGTAAATACTTAATTCAAACGTGAAATAACTTTTTCACAAGCGTAATAAATCATCATAATTACTTGCTTTTCACACAAAAAAGATTCAGAAAATCCCTGCAAACCAGGCTAACTGTCTTTGGGACAGCCTAAAAACAGGGTACTTTTGAATTTGAAATGGCATTAAAATTCACAATTAACTATCTATTAAAATGCTAATAAATCGCATTAAATAGACTTTTATATATACTTTCAGACGAATAGCTTCAATTTAAAAAAAGTGCACATGTATTTATTTGACGAGGATTTTTTTCCATGGGACAACGCAAAAACGGCATGCCTAACTTAAAGTGAATATGCCCTGGTACCTAATTGTTATTTTATTAACAGGTCCATCAAAATATTGTTATGTTAATGAATATTTATGCTAAATAGTGAATAACCGAGGCTAATTAAAAAATATAACATATCGAATGATTAATAGGTACATAACACAAGCTGTATCCCGCAGTTTCGCTTGCGAAAGTGCCGATCCCGTGGGAATATCGGAATCAAAAGTAGACTAAATATGTTACTCCTCAATAATGTAGCTCACTATTGATTAAAGATTTTCGAAATCGGTTTAGTAGGTACATAGTTTCGGAGATTATATATAACATTTTAATATGTATGCTAATAAAACACTTTATTTATCCGGTTTTATCGCGTTTTTATTCATTATTTGACCCGAACTTTCGCCAACTTTACAGTTGGCTTTTTCAAGGTTGACTGTAAAAACGCGATAAAACCGGATAAATAAAGTGTTTTATTATGCAAAATCGCGAAAACCATAGAAGAAATTATGTATACTAATATCAGTATACTTGTCACCGGAAGATAACAAGATACGGAATTTTAAAAATATCCTGAAAGTACATACTTTCATAGGATTTTAAACGACCTCCATTTGACGACCTCTGTGGCGCGTCGGGCGAATGCTTGGCTGCAATGCAGAAGGTTGCGGGTTTCGATTCCCGCTGGGTGCAAATATTTATGCTTTAAAAATAAATATTTGTATTTGGTCTGGGCGTATTTCTATGTATAATATGTATGTATTTACAAAATAAAAATAAATATAAGTAGTATATCCGTTGTCTAGTCACCGTAACACAAAGCTTAGCAGCTTACCACGGGGTTAGATGGCGCTGTGTGTTCGTCACATGATTTATTTATTTATTTTTATTTATACATTATTTTCAAAAACAATATAGGTGGAGTGTGAGAGAAATACCCCACCAATCAAAAATCCCCCACTACAAAAACATTCATACGCTCATAGAACTTGTATACCAAGTTTCATCAAAATCGGTTGAGAAATTTGACCTGTAGAGAAGAACCAAAATACAGAAACTAAGAAAATCAGGAATTTTTGTATGGAGGGTAAGAGAAATACCCCACTAATCAAAAATTCCCCCCGAAAAAAAAAAAAAACCATATGCTCATAGAACTTGTACATACCAAGTTTCATCAAAATCGGCTGAGAAATGCGACCTGTACATATCATGTACGTTGACAAGTTATACCTACTAATTTTGAAAGGTTTTCGCGATGTTGCTTAATAAAACACAATATTTACCGGGTTTTATTAGCGTTTTATTCAATAACATCATTATATTATCAAAGACCGAGCTTTCGCCAACTTAACAGTTGGCTTTTTCAGAGTGTGGTATTAAAAGGTTGACTCTTGCTAAGTCAAATCAAACCCAGTTCCATTTATTTTCGTTTAGTCGTGTGTCTCACATAGTGTTAAAGTTTTCTGGTCTGACTTACTCGAACGACTGCTATCAGAGATAACAACCAGGATCAACTGCTTAACCTTAAGGCTTGCTGCTTACTTGCTTAACCACGGAGGAGCTCGAATAATGTCTGGTCACCCACTAAAGTAATGTCGCGCTAAGCGTTGCTTAACCTGCATGATATACAGGATCGCGATCGGTCGACTCAGCTAGGCCAATGAGCTCTGACCAATGACCTCTTTTACTGGCCTGACAGATTTCCAGCCATTTTGAATACTGGCCTGGGTATGTCGAATGACTTAAGTTTTATTAATATGTCATATTGAATGATTAATAAGGAAAATGGGTTAAAACTCAGCAGCACCCCGCGGTTTCACTCGCACTAGCCAAAATCTCGAGGATGAAAGTAGCCTTTGTGCTGCTATTCCACATCTCCGGTTAACTCCTTACCTAGTTTTATCGTAATCTTTTCAGCAGTTTTTGCGTGAGCAGCTAAGACACACACACGAAAAATTAAACCTTAATAATTATACCTATTACATTTTTCTTCGGTTTTCGGTTAATGATACCTATAACATGAGTAGGGATAGCTCTTCACTTCAATTTGACCGGTTTAGATTTTGATGTAATCCAGCTTGTAATGTCACATAATAGACGTAGACATAGAGAACATTTTAGGATAGGGGATCTTAAATGTTGATATTACATATCGTTTAGTGATTATTTATTGATTGACATAGTCGTAGGTAACAAATTTTAACAATTCAATTCTTACTCTGCAGTTTTTATCCTCAACGGCCACGGAGACGGTATTTGCGTATGGGGTGAGAGATTTGTGCGAGTGTGCGTGTGTGTGTGTCAGTTACCAATTATTCCGAAACGGCTGAACTGATTTTGAAACTGTTTTTTTAAGAACACCTTAATTTTTCCGCTATTATCGTTGGAATTCGCTCAAAAATACGTTTAAAAGAGGTTATTTGGAACATTTTCCGGAAAATACCTGTTTACCTACTGACTAAGTAACGAGAAGTGGGTACTACCTGTATCGTTAAGAAATGCAAGTCACTCTATAACCACAATCATTCATCACAACCTAAGCTCTGCACGAACTTGCACAGTTGATCTCGAGCACGCTATCATTTGGTTGGTACCTACTTAAAAGGACTATTTGACTGGCGAGTGGTAATTATAATGTCAATGATGGCGAGTCCATTTCTCCATACAATGCGGGTAAAAAGAAAAAAAAACACCTTTTCATCACTTAACATTATGCGGTTTCAGTGTTAATAATAACGTGAGTTTTAATAATAACGTAAAACTCTATCAAATGTAGTAATTTTTAAATTAGAAAAAAAACAAAAATGAAAGTTCAGGCCTACATTTTTTGTGAGACAATTTAAACTTCAAAAATTCACCGGAGTCGAGTCGGATAGTGTTAAGAGGTGAAAAAGAGATTTTTCTTTATGATTGGAAAGTCACGCCATCAATAGGTCCCTTAAGTGTTTAGCTTTTGCTAGTCACTTTGCAGGCTGCGTTTTGGCTACGCGCTGTTGCGTCTATGGGTGTGTTTGTAATGAACTAATGAATCTAGCGGCTGGCGTTTTTCAACTTTCAATACAATTTCGATATTTACGCAACAGTGTACGGTTACTTAAAAACTCGCACTAGGCCGTAGTGTAGTTTTGTTGTTGCACTGAAAAATTATTTAAAAAAATGTAGATCTCTGTGTGACTCATTTTTTCTGGTTTTAGTCGGGGTGTTGTTAAAATGTAATATGTAATTATAAATAGGTAACATTGGTATCATCTATTTGTTAGGGGTAATCTCCAAAAGCTCTGGACCGATGTTGATGAAATTTAATACGAAGATACATTGCATATTCGGGAGTGATAAGGGCCGTTTTTAAGTAATACTAAAAATACAAAGCGAATAAAACCGGAAAAATGAGTTTAATTTCAAGCCAAAACCGCGAAAGTAGATGTTTAATGTAGAATGAAAGTGACCCGTACCGATTGGTTTCAGAAGACATTCCCGACATACAAATAAACTCGGAGCAGAATGGGGGCGATCACGAGCAAGTCAGCGACGTGAACATCAGCGATGTTCGTGAGTATATTCCTTTACTTATCTGTAGACAAGCAGCATGTACCTAGTTAGCTGTTTTACCGGCGGCATAGGAGGTTAACATGGTCTCCTTATGGCAGAACCTAAAATAAATAATACTAAAAAAATACCCGACTACTTTAAAACACTTCAGATAAGTAATTATGAAAAATACATTTTAGAATAGAATAGGTTTTTTTATTATATTGATGCAAGTGCAATTCACGAAAGACTAGGTACGTTTTGTCCACCAAATTTGTGCTATTTCCACTTTCATTTCTCTTTGATCGTGTATCTGACCAATCTCAATAAATAAGCAAGAGCCGGGATGTGCTCTGCGCTCCGTTGCCGAATGGACACTGTAAGCGAATTGAAAACAGCCCGCTGCTAGCGTCACGTACTTTATCATCGCATCCACACAATCTGTTGTATTTACTGACCTCCTGCATAGTATGTCCCATTGACGTGCTTCTCCTTACGCCTTTACTCTTAGTAACTTAAACAGTCTATGAGCCTGTGAACCCGAGGCTTTTGTTATTTTGTAAAAGCTGAAAGTTTGACAGCGTATCCTCTGAACACTGGTAAGAACGGATGATCCATTATGAAGTTTGAGTTACAGTAGTGGATTATATAATATTCGGAAGGTAATAACCTAAAAATCACACTTTATCATTTAATGAATTTTTGTACACACCTTTAGTACCTACCGTTTATCTGCCAAAGCCACTGTAACCCAAACTTCATAATGGTCCATCGTTCTCATCTGTGCTGACAAACTTTCAGCTTTTACAAAATATAATAACTCTTCCACCTTGGTCTACCTTGGGCTAAATTTCTCCAGACAGGCTAACTCGAGTTGCCATACTGCTCAACAATGCCCTCCCTCCAACTCTTCCATTTTGGTCTATCTTGGGCTACGTCTACAGTCAGACTAGCCCGGGTTGTCCTACTGATCAGCAATAGCCTTCCTATAACTCTTCCTTTTTGGTCTGTATTGGGCCAAAATGTGTGGAATGTTTAGTCGCGCCTGATTTTTGGTCTGAACTTAACTATGCTCCGGACCCTGATGGCATCGAATCTTATACGGCTGCAAGTGCGTTTGTACTTCTTATCAAAATAACCAGCCAATAATGGAAGGTCAAATATCTATCTAACCTCTCTACCGAGAAGAAATCTCTCTAAACAGAAATGGTTAGATAAGAACTATCACCTCATGCCCAGCATTGGTACCTGTTTTGTATTTTGTCTGTTTGGTAGCCCGTTAAATCGTTCCACTGTAGGGCAAGGGCTCTTAGAGGGGTTAGGCAGTAAGACGTCACGGGAGCCTACTCCGGATTGGCGAATGCCCTATGCCTTTGAGCCGTGATGAGTCCTAGGACATCTCGGTTTCCTCACGTTGTATTACTCGTACTTCCATAAGAACGATGTTAATAGCGCAAGTAGAAGTCCCTAGTCACTGATGCGAAATCTAGACCTAGGAATCATATTCTGCGAGTAGGTACGATTATGAAAAAAGTAGGCACAACAATGGTCAACTGATATTTTTTTTGCGATAACATGAATGTTGTTTACAATATATTTACCTATAAAAACATCCCAATTCCGCAAAATTAAGATTAATCGTATCTTGTCATTGCAACAACGCGGTTGTTCCTAACATGGGTCCGTATATTGAAAACCCTGATTTGTATCAACGTGTGCTTGGAAATAGACGTCAAGAATATGTTCTGCGTGATTTGGACTGCTATAAGAATATTTTTTTAAATAATATTTACGATTGTGAGTGCAAAATTATAACATCTGTGATAGTAATCTGGTATATCTACTCATTAAGTTTTATTGAATTTTGTGTAATTTAGTGCTGTTTTGGGAGTTTTATCTATTTTGCACCTGGCCCGCATGGGTCTGATATGTATATTCGAAAGCCGCCGTTGCACGCGGAACTATGACATAGTTATGCACAGTAATTGTGATTGTGTCAAAAGGCAGAAATACTTACAGAATCTGCTGAACTACCTTTATAGACGCCCAGATAAATGAAGATGCGTTCTAAGTTGTGGTACGGTCGGTCGCTGAAATGATTAGCTCAAAAACAGCTTTTAGAGCGCCTCGCGGCGCTATTACTGTTGCCCTTCTTCCATACAAATTTGTTTCCCAGGATTGGTCTCTTATTTGTAAGAAAGCTCGCATAGGCTGTAGGAAACATTTGTCAAAGTTTTCAGGAAACAGTCAAGTTTCCATACTGTTACTTCTTTCTACTATATTTTTTGTACTCGTATATTAAACCAGTTTCATGTTTCAGTGGAGGCGATCGGTATTGCTGACTCGTACACCCTGAATGAGATGTCGTGGCCGCACGTCGAGATCGTCGAGCAGCCCGCGCCCAAAGGACTCAGGTTAGTTACATTACATTTTCCACATTACCAGTTACCACGGTGTTTACTATACGTAAATATTGGCTATGCTTTGACTCATTTACTATACTATTTATATCATTCGGGAAAAAAAGAGGACTAGTCGATTCGCAATTCTCCTATTGTATACCTCTTAACATTTAAGTCATATTTTTAAAATAGGCAATTCAATAAACACGGTATCGTATAATGTTAGGTAGGTTAGGTAAGGTAACAAATTGGAAGTCAGTAATTCGGCAGTTAGACGTTACGTGGGCACAGATAAACATACAAACATAGGTACTACATCGCGGTCAAAACATAACTCTCCTTGATAGAAATATGATAGGTATCAAATTTTGGTTGTATTATTGGTGCAAAGTTGAAAATCCGGTTCTCGCGAGTCCTCGAGACATATGCAGGGTTAACCCATCACCTATCAACCGGAAATATTATTGGGGCGAAATTGGTCTAAAAAAAACAGATTGTTGATTTTTGACAACAAGTTATCACTCGCATTGCTGCTGTTCCTCCCACATAAGCCATTACCACATAATGCATAATATAATACAATATAAGTAGAGTGAGTCACAGCATCAAAATATAAAGGAAAACTGCATAACCAGGCCTACTGACCACTCTCTAGTGTTAATTCGATGTCGATGTCGATGCCGGGTCGGGGATTACGAAACCGGACCTTTCGCCACATTGGCACGCAGCCAGAACACGCACCAACCTAATTTTGCGTACGGATTTCCACAGAACCACTATCTGACCATACACTTTACAAAGGTACTAGCGCCATCGCTAACTTTCTTAACATTGGTTATTCGTCTACATTAATGCACAATGCCAGGTTTTAACTACATGTGGATTTTTACGGAACTAACGTTTTTGTTTGACTTTGCAAAGACACTAGCGCCACCGCTGATTTGAGTTGATGTTTTTACCTACGTCACGCAGATGATCTGAGTTTAATGACCATGGTATAAGTAGTCTACTCTAGGTCGACTATCTCCGTAGATAGATGTGATTTAATTCATGGATTTAACTACTCTTTTAGTTTATTTTAGTGTTAGCTAGAATTAGTATTTTATTTTACCTCTAGGCGTATTTTTTAGGGAAGTTTATTTTCTTTAAGTCGTTTTTCAAATTTTTAATCTATGGTTATATTTACGTTTTACGTTTCGAGATCTTTGCATATCTCTTCCTCAGAGATCTCAATAATTATTTATACAACTTACTAACTCACGTGTTTTTTTAATTTGACTAGCTTCTGCTGTCACTATTTGTTCTTTCGATACATTAATAAATCCTAAGTCTTGATCGGTATGATTTTGTCATTAATCTCATTTTTGGGGCCAACTCTCATTACACCAAAAAAATTGATAACACCAAAAAATTGTTTGATGTTTTCAAAGATGGGCTCCCTCAATCTATAGTTTGGTATATCCCCTATAATTCACACTTAGATAAAACCACTCTGTATTTATAAGTACAAAAGTAGATAAATAAATAAAATAAGTACAAAATTGCAACCGGTAACGTAGGAGCGGAAGGAGGGGGGGGGGGCGCCCTAAGCCGTGTATGGTCATATTAGCATATTATGACCGGCGGCAGGCGGCAGGCAGCGCGGCGTATTATTGTTTACATACCTGCCACCGCATAGAGATATTATACTAATGTACTGCTATATAATATATTATTGAAACGCTTGGTTTCAAAGCTAATCAAAATATTTTTACTCTTGTAAATATTATGACATATATTTTATAAACCTCGAGTAAACTACCGTGTTTTCGGAACGTGACCTCCAATGAGAAGAAGACACAAGAAACTCATGGGGTTATTTATTAATATTATTAGGGCCAAGGTTCATAAATAAATAAATAGGTACCTAGCAGAGGTTAGCTACCTACCTAATTATTAAAATAAATAAAAAAAATCTCTAGACACATTAAAATAATTATACGATCGCCTACTAGTTATACGTTTGAAGGGCCCTAATGAACTCTCTATGTAGCAGTATAAATATTTTACCTCTGTATCTGCAAACTGGTTGTTCCTTTCAACTGATACGCAATAATGTACAATTTATCATTACGAATATTTATGTACCTATTACACATTAATAATTAAATAGGTACGTAGGTATGTCTAGAGACACTTAGTAACTATTTACTAAATTATATTGTAACTAGCTGCGCCCCGCGGTTTCACCCGCGTAAGTCCCGTTCCCGCGGGAATATCGGGATGAAAAGTAGCCTATGTGTTAATCCAGGTCCCCAGCTACCTATATTCCAAGTTTTATCGCAATCGGTTCAATAGTTTTTGCGTGAAAGAGTAACAACCTCACATAATACATACATACATATTTACATACAAACTTTCGCGTTTATAATATTAGTAAGATTAAATTATGTACCTATAGGTGTACTAGGACAATTGCGTACCATTTATTGAAAAATCGGAATAATTTCACTTAAGCTACAGGTTTATTCCGCATTTACTCCACTTTCAGAATTACCCCAGTACCCGTGAATGCCTTAGTTATGAAAGTGGATGCCGTAGAATAGAATATTTTGATTGTTACATAAAATATCGACACCGTGGGAATATAATAAGATAAAAAGTGTAAAAGTACATTAGTGCCCTTTATGAGTTTTGATAGTTTATCGTCTCGATGAATCTGGCAGTTTACTTCCATAAGTACATTATTTTGGTTCATAATAGTTACCGCTAGGGGCGCTGATGGAAAATGTATGAAGTAAACTGCCAGTTTCATCGAGACAAAACTATCAAAACTCATACTAAGGGCTCAGTACTTTGACTGACAACCTAAACTATCCCGTCCGTAGTATACATTCCATAGTAACTATCTAATATACTATGATTATTATAACCGTCTTTGCTAGCTGTAGGCTATTTTTTTTTGCAATAAATGAAACCCTTAAGGGTTCGTCATGTCTGTCTATCCGCCCGAATGTCAGAGGTACTTTTTTCTAAAACAATAAGAACTATACCTACTGTTGAAACTTGGTAAGTAGATTTTTACACAAAAATAGAAAAAAAAAACAATTCATATTGTTTTTTATTATTTCTTTTTGTTTTTATTGCTCAAGGCATTTTAAACTTAGAAATATTTTTAGCAAGGAATTATATTTCCAAAAAATTCTCATGATAGGATTCGGACCTGCGTCCTTTCGCAACCAGGCGACTGCTCTAACCACTGAGCTACACAGGAATCACGTGACATGTTATAATTTTTAATCGGCCATATATCTCCTTGCTAATTGTTTTACCAACTGTTTTTTATTTGCAATAAATAAACGATACGGAGTACCAGCTACTCACCCATGTAAGTAAGGCAGGTAATTCCCCGCGAAGAAAAGAGCTAGATCACGGTCAAGAACGCGACGTAATTAGCTTGGGTCGGGTGGTTTGCTAGTAAAAAACTCCATGAGATAACTAGTGAAAAAACTGTACTAGTACATGATACATGTATGTAATTTTAGTTAGGCGGTATTAAGATCTGTGCCGAAGGCGAGGTTCTGAATAGGATCGAGTCATCAATAATACTGCCATGCTTCAAGCTTCATACGACATTATTAACACACCTCTGAAGAAAAATAAATGAAGAATTAGTTTTTTCATTTCTGATCCTTTACGGTTTCCATGCTCACTTCAATAGAAAAAGGATCACTGTAAAAACTTCTATTTTATTTTTTATTTTATCAATTTAAAGAAAAATGGAACGCTCAGTTTTCGACTAAATTACGAGACTGAGACCATTGTACATAGTCAAAACATAGAGGAAAGACAATTAAAAATAATAAAATAAGACCGGGAAAAATGAAAATATTATGTATGAGACATACCAAAATCCCTAATATTGAAGACGTGTTAAGTTAAAGGTTGACCGCGAGCGGTTATCTTTGTTCTAAACCAGTCGGTGAAGACTCAATTGGCATATCATAACGGTAAATTATTATTTGACTACACGAGCCGTTTTTTACACCATACCTACTACTCAGTCAATAGGAATATTTGTTCAAACCTTGTGTTTTGCTTCCAAACAATTTGTTTAAATAGATGTGGCCAATTTTAGTTTCGTCGACGTTCGGTTGACTCAACCATTACAAAACAAAAATTTCCTTTGTACCTATATTATTGTTTAAATTTATGCGTATTTTTATGAAAACAATATCTAACTAGGTTGATAATAAAAAAATAAAGGTTCTAAAATTTGAAAAAAACAAGTTAAAAAAAAACACTCGAAACTCGCCGCGGCCGCGAGTGAATTTTGGAAGATGCACTTTTCTTTGAATATTTATGGTTCTAAAATCTTTAGGAAAATACAGTGTAATCCTGTTATTACGATTCCGCTTATGTTGAGCAACTGCTTAATATATACTTGACGTCAGAGGGGGTTTTTCACCAGTTTCTTTGCTATAGACATCCATGATCTGCTCTAAGGATCTGCTAGTGGGCGTACTGGGGTATGTCGGTTCAATAACAATTTCTTGGTAGACAAACAGGGTAGTATAATGAACGCTCAATTACAAGGCTGGTAACCACAATATCACAGAATACGGAACGCGGGACAGTTTCTACAACCTTTACGACAAAACACCATAAGAGAAAAACCATCATGAAGATATTCAAAAGATATTGTTCGTTGCTTGGTAACCAACCAGTCCTCTCGTCGCTGCTGTAGACTCTGTCAAGTGTCATAAATAACACTGGCGATCCGATTCTTTGAATAAGGAGTTTGAATATCAGACTCAACTCCGACACGGCCATCCTGCTACCACACGTCCTCGTGTGCTATTGCATCTGGGAACAAAAACTCAACGACAACCAAAACTGTTCGGAAACGGTCCCTTTCGGGCTTGTAATGGGACATCATCAATGATTTTTACTAATTAACTTCAATCATCAAAATACCTATCAGTCAGGAACTTGAAAATAAAATCTTATCAGAATTACCATCAAGTCAGAGCCATTAGCCATCTTATTTCAATGCGTTTATCAATCTACATCTGATCCAGAAATAAAAACTACTGCTCACGAGTGGAACCCTTTAACACCACGGCTCTCTTAGCCGAACACAACTGCGCATCCGCCCTCCAAGCGGACCGCGCCCGGCTCTCTTAGCCGACACATATGCGCATCCGCTCTCCAAGCGGACCGCCCGGCTCTCTTAGCCGAATACGCCCAATCACTCTCCTAGTGAAAAGCACGCGGACACTTGCCCACGGAGTTCATACACCCGAACTCGTTACGCTCAATCACTCTCCTAGTGAAAGGCACGCGGACACTTGCCCACGGAGTTCACACATCCGAACTCGAATACGCACAATCACTCAACCAGTGAAAGGCACGCGAACACTTGCCCGCGGGGTTCACACACAACCGAACTCGTTACGCACAATCACTCTACCAGTGAAAGGCACGCGAACACTTGTCCGCAGATCATCACAGATCCCGACCTCCGCCAGAACTGAACGCTTATCGCTTACCCACGGACTACTTGATTAACTCAAGTCGATACCGATTTCTACTGGGCTACGACTACGAAACAGTTACTGGTACGGTCGAACTTTACGGCTGTCAGAGACCTTCACTCGAGCTTACATTTAAAACTACTCATCATGTCATTTTCATCATTATCAACACTAATAATAATTTCAGATGGCTCGTGACTTTCTGGCATAATTTTAAATCTATCATAATATTATTATGCGTATTAGAAAGCACCTACGTTAACTATCAGGGAAAACCTGTAACAAGATATCAAGGGTATGTTCGTTACGTAGTTTAAAGTTAAAGGAGAAAGATATTAAATTTGAGCTGATTATTACGTGCACTGAAAAACATTAATAAATGGTTCTAGTAATTATTGTCGAGTTGTCTTTACTTATGTCTTAAAGCCAATATGTCATAAAGCGATTCTGTCCTAAAGCGAATCTATCATAAAGCGAATAACCGCTCATTACACAACGTAAAATCTGTTCCGTGCTGAACACTCGAGTTTTTCCAATATCAAACATCGCAACTACTGCAACACGCTGGTCACAAAATTTAGCCTTTACTCTTTCTCTTATCAATGAGAACTCAGCACCGGAATCATAACCATAACAGAAACCAAACAGCTCACCTTTATGTTCAAGAATACTCGACGGCGAATACGACAGATTTCACCATATTATGCTGTTGATCTGTGTTGTTTGATGATGTATGTACCCAAGGTCGTTTGCTATTATCAAAAGGTTTGGTTCTACATTCTGACCGCTTGTGGCCAGTTTGTCAGCAGTTAAAACATTTCATCGTAATTATCTTAAAATGCTCGATTATATTTGGTGATTCACTGGTCATCTTAAGTTTCAAATGAAATAAACGCTGGAAGTTCTTTTTGATAAGTGAGCAAGAACCATCGCAAGTTTGAATGCCTTAAGTTCGTCACAATTGACTAGGGATACTACTTCTCTGCGACAAACGTATAATCAAATTTTGTTTCTTCGAGAACTTTTCGTCGGTGTCTGCGTACTGCGACACTTTATTAATTCGACGTATTGTTACTGTGATGTTACGTTACATCCATAAACTATACTGTGAACGATTATACTGACTACTGACTAGTTTCCGAGATATTGACGTTTTAAGTTTGACAGCTGTCATCTGAAATGAAGATATCGAAGCGCTCTATCACTTCTATTACCAATGTGATAGATAACCATTATGCGCTTTTGACGTTATGCTTTCTTATCATTTTGATCTTTTATCATTTTGCGACCACTTTTCCATTTTGCTCTTTTACCGTTCTGCGCCTAAAGGTTTTCGAAAGAGCAGTCCATCGATCAATAAATATTCGATCAATCGTTCAGTCGACCAATCGTTATTCGATCATCCTACTTTCGCACAAAAATTACGGACCCCAGTCCAACGGTTTTTCTCCAAAAACTATCTCGGCCATTCTGCATCACGATCTCGCGTCCGCATCTGTCTAATCAGAATCGAACTCTGGTAGGTCCACGACGGTGCTAGTGGCTTTCGGTACATGTAATCGTCTCAATAAGTGCTCACATTTTTGAATTTTGTTGTTCAAACATCGCACTCCAAATATCTCGATCTTCATTTTGATGAGCCGACATTGATCCCACTTCTGATGACGTCAGAGGGGGTTTTTCACCAGTTTCTTTGCTATAGACATCCATGATCTGCTCTAAGGATCTGCTAGTGGGCGTACTGGGGTATGTCGGTTCAATAACAATTTCTTGGTAGACAAACAGGGTAGTATAATGAACGCTCAATTACAAGGCTGGTAACCACAATATCACAGAATACGGAACGCGGGACAGTTTCTACAACCTTTACGACAAAACACCATAAGAGAAAAACCATCATGAAGATATTCAAAAGATATTGTTCGTTGCTTGGTAACCAACCAGTCCTCTCGTCGCTGCTGTAGACTCTGTCAAGTGTCATAAATAACACTGGCGATCCGATTCTTTGAATAAGGAGTTTGAATATCAGACTCAACTCCGACATACTTATAATAAAGAAAGAGAGGACAAAAAGTCTGTACTTGGAAGTAAATTAAAAAAAAGTGGTCTAGGGGACCAGTAAATCGGTCCAGTTGTTTCAGTGATTACCTCCAATATACTCGTACATACTCACATGATACATAACATGTTACCAACGCAACGTTACCTCTTTATATTAGTAAATATATATAGATAGATATGTATAACTTACTATGACTACTACAATACCATTCATGTCACACGTGATGAAGACAACAACAACAACATTATTATCAGAAATACTATGTTGACTGCATTTGACACATAAAAACAAGTGATTAATTTCCCAGTTTCTGTTGTGATGAGATAGACTGTTTTGGTACCTAAAAACCAAGTGATATTAGTACCTAGAATCAGAGTTCAGAATTGTGCGTAACCTATGTGGTTGTACATAACTTGTTGTTTATCTTATTAAGTAATTATAAAATTGGGAAAAACGGTGACATGATATAAATAAATAACTCTGATAAAGATTGGGTAAGTTAAAAATCTCTTTCGTTTATTCAATGGGACGGGACTCAGATGTAGTTAATACTTTTATAATTATGGTCTTACAGAAGCAGTTTACCTAATAGTTCGTGCACGATGCATGGTATGACCTGTGGTATTCTACTAATATTATTAATGTGAAAGTGTGTGTGTTTGGATGTTTAGATGTTTGGATGTTTGTTACTCAATCACGCAAAAACTACTGAACCGATTGCGATGAAACTTAGAATAATAAGTTGGATACCGGGAGTAAAACATAGGCTAAATTTCATCCCGATTTTCCCGCCGGAACGGGACTTATGCGGGTAAAACCGCGGGGCGCTATTAAGCTAGTAGTAGCTAGCTTAGCTAGTAAGTAAATATATTTATATTTATTTTTTAGAACAATGTGGAACAGCATTGCAACAATGCTGATAATGAAAACAACGCGATCAGTTTTGTTTCAATACAAAGTCGCTAAAACAGAAGAAACAGAAACAGAAAATCTAAAATGTAAATAAAAAATATATGTGCATGTACTCGTGAGAAAGTGGCCTGGAAAGCCATCGCAACGTATGGCGTTCATAACATGCCTAATGAAATAAAAGCAACGCGATTATAATCGTCAAAAGATTTTAATTTAATATAATATTTTCCGTAAGTGACAGTAAAGTATCAGTAAAGTGACACCTATAATAGTGCGGTATCGTCGACGTGATCAGTGTACCAATCAGTCCATTAGCTAATGCTCTGCAAACGAGTTGGGACGGTGCGTTCGCGCAACGCTCAATGAATCTCTACTAAAATAGCAATCGGCAGAGTACACGTCGTCGTCGCTCGTTTGAACGGTGCTACAGTGGTGTAGAGAAAGTGGAATTTTAAATTAGCTGTGATATGCTTGAGCTTGTATGAAATCGTTGATTCCGCCTAGCATATTTAAGTATTAGCTGCGCCCCGCGGATTCAACCGGGAAAAAATATCGGGATGAAAATAGCCTGATTATTCCTGTGTATTCTTCGTTTCATCTTATAGTTATATCTTCATTCAATACTTTTAAAACTTATTTATCACGTGCAAAAATAATTAAAAAAGTACATAGAGATAACTATTCGTAATAATTAATGATAGATAACCAATAAAATAATTAATGAATAATTAATGATGATTCAAATTGAAATTCCACTTGCTCCTCCAAGGCAGGGGTAATATGAAACAAATAATAATAATTCTGTGCACTAATTGTGTATTCACGTATTCATGTGTTGAGAACATGTGGGTAATTAACATTATTATAAACTTCTAGTATTACATTTGTCTGCATTGTCAGATATGTTTCATGTGGTATTTAATACTACGGTTAGATGTTGCCTGGAAGAGATCGCTTTCAGCGATAAGGCGGGCGGCCTTTTGTTGTGCTTCCTAAATTTAAGCTGTATTTGTTTCTATCTATTTATCTTGTAATTTATATGGTGTGTACAATAAAGAATTTATTCATTCATTCCTTAGATATTATAAAAATACATTTATAAAAACACAAAACACAACGTAAGACGGGATAAAACCGGCGCGGGCGGCTGGAGAACAATATTACTTTGATAGCCAAGTGCAGGCTTAAGCAATTTAAAATAAATTTATGATATAATATTATGGATATTATGTCTGCACAAATCTAGACATATTATCTAACGCCATCAACTTTAATCCTTGCTGTACATGGTGCTGTAGTAACCGGAAGTAGAGTTGCTATGCACCTCTTACCATTGTTTTATCTCGCCATGCACAGAGGAAAGAAAAAGAGATTGGTAGTGCCTCAACTTCGATAGACCGGCCGTGGTCGATGGCTGAAGCACCGATGTCATCATTGTTCGAGCCATGTTCCCGGCAGCATTCCTTTTGGGTCCGCTCTCCTACTTTTACGTTTCAACTTCGTACGAAGTGGACGACGAAGATCTTTAGCATCCCGTGCAGTCAACTATATGGGTATTATTCTATAAACACAGAAACTTTATGTGCGCAATGAACATTAGCTCTTACTTCTAATGTAGCCCGTTAGAAACCGCAAGGTCTGCGGCGGTAACAATATAAACTCGATATAGATTCCGATACAACGGCCTGGTCACGGCTGACGTCAGCGTGTCTGTGTGTTAGCTCGAACACATATCTTGGACACTGTCCAATATTCCCGTCTCTGACTGCTCGAACGTAAACGATTCGAACGATCTGTGTAAATCGATTAGTGTTGCTTTGCTATGAAGTCTGATGCCGAATGCCGAATACTTGGATTCGTAATGAAAGATTCGATCAAACTATTCGGTTTGATTCAACGTAGGTTACTGGAATTAGCAGCAGCAGCAGACAGCGGTAGACTGGCGTGGTTCGGTCTCGTCTTAAGGAGAGAGGATACTTATGTCACTAGGATAGTACCTGCAGAACTTGAAAGTTAATGATCGTAAGGCATTAGGTAGACCAAAAACGAGATAAACAGACTGCGTAAGAGAGCAAAAGAAAAAGGGAAAAGGCCTTTTCTTTTTCTCCTTTTTCTTTTCCACCCGGATGAGAGGGAAAAAAGTGGAGTGGAAGAGAAAAACATGCAACAAAGAGAGTTTTTTATAACCGTGACTAGTGAAGTTCAGATTTGTTCGAGTTAGCATTCGCTGCCACTTTTTGATATGCCATAACCATACTGTACCGAATAGTAACCGAATACCCTTTTTTTTGCAACTTTACTATTGATGTTATTCCCGTTGATGCCTTACCAATAGATGTCCGCGATTTGTCTACGATGTTGCCAGATGTTTACTCAGCGGTTTTGGACGGGTTTTTATATCTTCTATCATGGTATCTACATAACATCATGTTATTTGACTTCTTGCTGCTTTGTTTTAAACTGTTTTGCAAACTGCTTATTTCCCTTGCATTTCTTCTCATGTAGTGGTGTGGCGACTAACCTAGTTTTAGGTGTTGCCATGGGCAGAATATTGGTCAGATTATACTAAGTACTTTTCCCATTCGTCTGATTGATTGTCGACCATGAACAGAAACCGGAAACACTGACTGATGTCGAACCAAATCTTTATTAATTTGAATTGTTGACCTCAGGACACAACAAAGGCATTAGAAGAAGGAGTGCTTGGATGTTTTTTTCTTAGCCATCAAGACAACACACTATGTTACTTAAACCTAATCTACTTATTTTAAACTTCAATTTTGTCTACTTTATTAGTGAAGACTTTTTGCTACATTTCTAATTCGATCTTTTATCGAAGTATTTCGATCGTGCCAGACGTTCCATAACACGCAATCGAGCTCCTCGAGAGAGAATTATGAGTGCATTAGTCTTTTCACTTGGCATGATTCATTTATTTAAGCTAAATTGTTGTTATTTTGGGCATCACCTACTATACGGTTTACTCATTTACTCAATGTTTCTTAAGAGAGTAAAATAATTAAAGAATTCGGTTTTGGAATTTTGGTTTTGCTAGATTGATTTTGGTTTGGGTTTTGGAATTTGGTTTCGCTAGATTGTACGCGCTCACTGACTGGCTTACTGTACCGGTCAATTATAAAAAAATCTCTAATTTGATTGCTTGGCTTTTCGCTTGTCGTTCACTCACTACTTCTTCGTCTGTCTCTTCACGTGTCTGTCAATCGGCTTTAGTTGTAGTCTTCTGCTGATTGCCTATTTCTTTTCAAATTACAAATGAGGAGAAAGATATATAGTCGAATAAGAAACACTGCTAATGTGGAAATATGAGATTGAAGTTTATAGAGTGCGATCTATTTTCAATTGACCGTTCTGTGACGCAATGCGCGGTATTTCAGTCGCGTATTATTCCGTTTGTTCTCTACGTTTTATGTAATACTAGTTATGCTCCAAGGTTTCGGTTGATCTGGTGAGACTACCATCATCCATGACAGCTTTTTAGGGCCTGAGATTTCTGAGATTACCCACATACAAACATGTAACCAACGTTAAATCTGTATAATATTTAGTGTAGATGGCAGGAACCGGAAAGCGCAGCTAGCAAACTATTATAGTACAAACTCACTACATTTCGTACACAATCAATAATTGTAGTTTGTTGATGCGTAAAATTATTTTTTAAAGAGGTACCTACATGTAGGTAAGTAGGAGCTACCTATGTCATGTAGATCTATTATGAATTGAACAAAGCACGTGTGGGGAGATGGTGTATCATTGGTGGGCAATTTTAGTGCGAATAGCTATAATATACAATATGGTAAGTACCTGGTTGGATTTCTCTACGTGTTATTTTTTGCAACTATAGGTACCTACCTACTCTCTTTCCGAGCCTTAGATCAAAAATGTAAACAAAAACCTCTCATACAATTATTTGAAAGTGACAGCTCTTTGTTTACTTTTTCCTTTGTTATGTAATTGACAGTTTTTTGTTTTAGTACATTTTAGTCTTAGATTGTAACGCGTTCCAGTAATTAATTAGGTACCTAGTTTTTATAGGGGTGATACTTGGGTGATACAATGATATTAGACAGTTCTCTGCGAGTAGATCACTCTCAGTGATTCACTCGGGTAGAGATTCTTTTAATCGATTTTTAATTTAAAACGTAGGAATTAGGGATAATTTAATATTAGACCGTAACTAATATTAAATTATCCCCGTAGCCTAACCCTACCGGTTACATTATTCATATTAGACCGACTATGCACCGAGTCATTCCACAGCCTCCGTCAATCGGAAAGGGCCGTAGTGTTGTGAGTCTGCAGCTGCCGAACCATCGAAAGTTTGATCTCGGTCCATTCACCTAGGCTTGGGCCGTCCAATCTAGCGTTTACTGTTTGGGTTAGACTCAAGCAAATGTTTCAGTATCCTTTTCCGATTCCATTCGGTGTAGGTACATACATGGCAAAGCCAAGATATTTTTTTTTGTTTTTATGACTTGAATGAATTTGGGTCGTAGATTTAGAAATTTAATAAATTGTTATCATTGGCGTAATTGTGGGCGCATTTACTAAATGTTTTTTTTTCTAAATGTATTGATGTTTTTTTGATCGAATAGTTCAACAACCGAACTAACATACATATTTATTTTCACGTAAAAACTAGGAATTTCGATCACGCATTTGGCTAATGGTACAGAACATTAACGCTAGATATTACAATTGTATAAAGTAGACCGTGTTTTACGTCATCTGCAAATGTTGTGGAACATTCACAAAATTTGATTTAAACTCACACGATTGGAACATATTTTTAGTTTATTTAAGAGTTTTAGTTATTATTTTCTATCAAAAAAAAAAACTTTTTTTTTCATCGGCTAAGGCCGATGTTGGTTTCGTTGTTTTGATGTAACATTGATAAATTTAATTAATAAAAAGCTGTAAATTTTTATATATAATATATTAAATCAATCTTTTGTTTTGTTATTAATTAAATGCTTATTTTTGTAGCTTTTTTTATTGTCTCGCTGTAGATGTGTAAAGTAGAGTATTCACCTTGGTAATAAAGCCTGTCTTAATCTTGGGCGCTTGAATCCCACGGTTCACTCAGGACTCTAGGTACATAACTCCTTCGCTTCGCTGGGACGGCCTCTATAGGGTTTTAGTATTAGGACTCCAGTTATCTATATTCCAAGTTTCTACTACGTTTCATCCCTGCATAAACTACTCCTTTTTTACACGACTGCCAAAGGAAGTGTTATGTCTTTGCCGTGAGTGTATGTATTTTTTGTGAAGCTTAAATTTAAGTAATTATTTTTTCGTTGGTTTGTGTTTACTGCAAATATAATTTGTTTTTCAATTTATTTAACTTGCGTTAATAAAAAATTGAGAGTAGTGAAGTAACTACTTATAGGAAGTTTAAGACTAATTGAAGTTACTAAGTAAAATATGATAACTGTAATGGAATCCAATATACAAACAAAGAAACAACGAGCAATTATAACAAATATATTCACAAAGATGCTGGACAGCTGTGACTAATAAATTACATTAAAAACATCAGCAGCACTTAAAATAGGTAATAAAACTATTTTTTATTGACGTAAGGTCACAGAGCACTTATGTTTCATGTACTTATCTGTACAAGACGTAAGTATTTGAAACGTTACCTTCTTATTAATATGATAAACGCGAATATTTGCAGGTATGTACCTACCTACGTGACTTTGTTACTCTTTCACGGAAAAACTACTAAACCGATTGCGAAGAAACTCGGAATATAGATAGCTGGAATCCTAATATAAGACATAGTCTCCTTTTATCCCAATTTTCCCGAGGGATCGAGACTTATGCGAGCGAAACCGCGTGACGTTGCTAGTACGAAGATATCTACAATATCTTAAAGAACTGCATGCGAACAGGAAAACCAAGAAGGAAGTTAATAAATACATGGACGAAACAACAAACTACTGAGAATGTCTCGAAGAGCTAACATACTAAACTTATCAATTTACGGTGCATTTTTACTCGACTGCGAGGAAAGGGTATGTTTATTACTTATGCCACGAGATTGTCGATGACTATAATAAAGAAGATTGCAATGCAAACATGCAAAGATAGGCTCGAAAAACAAAACCTTTCCATGCAGTCGGGTAATAAAAAGTAATTTTTTGGATATAATCGGACAAGCACCTACTGCTCGGTACTCTTAACTACTGTAATTGTGTATATCGCGAACGTAGCAATAACGATCGATTCTATAAAAGTGGAAAAGAACGAGGAAAAAACTGATAGAAATCGCATAAAAATAAAAATATTTTTCGTTCGGCAGCCCTACCAGGGGCGATTACATCTGTACTACCTACGATCATAGTAATTGATAATACTTACTTTGTTACTAAAGACATTTAAAATACAGTAGGTACACGGTACAGTTTATACAATAATATAATTCGCTTCTAATTATAATAAAAACAGACAGACGGACAAGGGAGTGATTTTAATAGTTTTAATAGTGAACCGTTTCTGAAGGCCGATACCGAAATGCTACTTAATATGTGAGGACTACTTAAATAATTAAGTAGTTCCTAAACTAGAAACCAATCATATTAACATTGAATTAAGGCGAAGGATTGATTAGCTAAAATCTCATACTAGTTTACTATGGGTAGCTCGAGCTGCGACGTCTCGTGAGCGCCAAAACAGTATTTCTCGTTTAATATTAATTATATTGCTAATTAGGTAAAACCGTATTACCAATTTGAAGTGCAGATTACTACTAACCAATACAGGAACCAATGATCAAATATATTCCCGTTTCGTTTTAAAATGGAGAACTCTGTTTTAAAGGGTCGTTTTAATTATTTTTAATTATGATGTACAAGTCAATTAACTAAGTTAAGTAAGAAGGTAGTATTCAAATTTTAAGTATCGATTCGGTATTCAGCTCATATCTTCAAAATAAGACATGGTTATTTTGGGATATCACATGATTCGTATTTTTTGTTTCTGTAGAAAAATATACACCAAATAAAAATAATATTATTTTCACCTTCAAAGCTTATTTTAATTAAAAAAAAACGGACTATACCAACGTCTTTTACTTTTGCAAGGCAAACGATTCAGATGTTCCTTCTATTCTAATAAGTTAAATATCTTTAAAATACTTGATGAAATTGTCTATAGACACGATAGGTGAGGAACGGTTTAATTGTTTTCCTGATAGGTAGGTAGGTAGATAGGTAGGTAGGAGCGAGACGAAGCGAGGGCGCGAGAAAATCTCTATTGTACTACTATACAGATTACTTAAGACGAAGCTCCAATAAAAAATATGTCATGAACGGCCCGCCCACTTACCCCTACATCCACGAGTCACACGCACACGTATGCACTTTCGAACATCGCAACTTTTTTGATCTAGCGCCCAAGCGCGCGAAATTAAAACTGTTATATATTTTTTCATAGGTTGTAACCGATTATGGTCGTTTGGAAAGTAGCCAGTGTCAAGTATTTTATAATACGACCTCATTGGTGCGTCGGGCGACCGCCTGGCTCACGGAACACTATTACTCCTAGCGGGCCTGGCTGCAATACGGAAGGCTGCAGATTCGATTCCCGTCGGGTGCAAATATTTATGCTTAAAAATAAATATTTGTATCTGATCTGGGTGTCTTTCTATGTATAATATGTATGTATTTACAAAAAAAGAGGTATAATATGTATTATATTCGTGGTCTAATACCCCTAGTACAAGCCCAGTGCTTAGTTTGGAGCTAGATTGCGCTGTCTGTAAATGTCGTGCAATAATATTTATTTAATAATTTGCAAGTTGTTTGTTTTGTATCTTCAAAACTTGTATCGTCCGATTATTCCTACTCCGACAACTAGGAATTTTTCCCCAGTTGTCCCCGGGGCGACAATTCGTGGCGACTGACCCTTTGAAAGCTGGCTAAAGGGGACAAATGGGAATTATGTTTCTCAGTTGTCACGGCGGGCGGGAGGGACAGATGGGAATCTGTTCTCCCATTTCTACCCCGCATGTTGGTGTTACAATAGAACTAGCTGCGCCCAGCGGTTTCATCCGTATTCGTAATAAGTACCCTAATGTACCATTATTATTTTAATGAACTTTATAAACGCATACGACTTGCATTTATAGCAATATTTTGGATTAGGGGTGAAGTCGTCCCCTTCGAAACTGGGACCAGGGACGGTAGTTTAGACATTGGGACGAGTCGACTACATACATATTAATATACTCTAGAGGTGAAGTAGTCCCACTAAGAAGATACTAAAAAGACTTTGTAAATTTTTGGGAAAAAAAAGTTAATAGAAGAGATTAGTGGAAAACAAAAGACGATCGAAGTAAAAACAAAAAACGATCTAACCTAACTCCGAAACTATTGACACTAGACCACTAGTTTCTCAGCCTAAGTTATATAGCTCCTCGAGATCATCAGTTTGGTTGACAGCTGTCAAACTTGAACCGTCAATATCTCGGAAACTATTGACACTAGACCACTAGTTTCTTAGCATAAGTGATAGAGCTTCTCGAGATCTTCATTACAAACTTCACCCCTAACCGACAAACCCCTTACGACTTGCATTCATAGTAATATTTTGTACTATGAATGCAAGTGGTATGCGTTTATAAAGTTCATTAAAATAATAATGGTACATAAGGGTACTTATTACGAACACGGGTGAAACCGCGGGGCGCAGCTAGTTTTATTATAACACACACATGCGGGGTAGAAATGGGAGAACAGATTCCCATCTGTCCCCCCCCCCACCGTGACAACTGAGAAACATAATTCCATTTGTCCCCTTTAGCCAGCTTTCAAAGGGGACAGTCGCCACGAATTGTCACCCCGGGGACAGGGCTAGAGGGGACAGCTGGGAATAATCGGCCGCATCCACACCGGACGATCCCCGCGCTAAAGAATATTTTATCTTATTCGCGCTCAAGCAGCGGAGAGGGAGAAAATAGGATAAAAGATTCTGGAGCATGTGGATCGTACAGTGTGGACCAGGCTAATGGCATGTTTGGAAAATTTCATAACTTGTCGATACTGGACTTGCCGAATTACCTATTTGACTTATTACAGACTTGACCATTGTCGTGCCATTCTCACTTTTCTTGTTTGTTTGTCTGTCCGGAGTCCGGGCGGAATCTTGCAAATTCAATTTGATACACTTTCCAATTAGCTAGCGTGCTGAAACTGTGTTTCGGTTTGAATCGCGTTTGTTTTGTTGGCTTTATAATACAAGCCCGACGTTTCGGAGCCCTTCCGGCCTTCCTCATCTGAGGCAACAAACGCGATTCATACCGTAATACTAGAATGTCTACCTCGGGAGCGAATACTATTTTTCGAATGAAAAATATTCATCGCCCACTATGAGAATAGTTAGTAGATTGTATTACAATGAAGCAAAATAATATTTTTACGGTGAGGGTGGTTTTTTGAATCCAGAGCGAAGTGAGGGATTCTAGAGTAGTGTGATACACTCTACTTTTTATTACCCTCTATGAGAAAATAGAAGGCGCCTCATATTTATAATTTGAGAGCTACTTTATTATTTAAGTAGCCCTCAAGTCTTAAGTGGCCTCAAATTTTAATCAATTTTAAATCCAATTCAAATTTGAGGCCATTCAAAATTTAAAAGCTACTTAATTATTTAAGTTTTCCTCAAATTTTAAGTGGCCTCAAATTTTAATCATTTTTTAATCCAATTCAAATTTGAGGCCATTCAAAATTTAAAAGCTACTTAATTATTTAAGTTTCCCTCAAATTTTAAGTGGCCTCAAATTTTAATCAATTTTAAATCTACTTTAAATTTGGGGCCTTTCAAAATTTGAGAGCTACTTAATTATTTAAATACCCCTTAAAATTTGTCAAATAGTTGCAATAATTAAAAAATATTTTTAAATTTTCACCCTAGGGATGAAATGAGCTACTTTCAACCCGGATATCTACCCATGAAAATTAAACTTTCCGAACGGGAGAGATGAAAAATTGGTTTTGTTGCAACTTCATCAAAAATGTTGTGATACAAAAATATCAGCGCAACGAACAGAAAAACTATGGAGTTATTCTTATTTTTTTCATTTTACAGTTTTCACAAATAGGTTTTTAATATTATTACTATTTACTCTTGCATTAAAAGTTTTATTTGTAAACAAAACTGACTCCTTTTTATTTACAAATAATTAAGTATTTACATTTCATGAAATTCCAATTTCCTACGTTGAACTGGTGGTGTAACAATTATTGAATGGTTTTCAATAGGCGGAAGTAGTCGTTTTCTCGATGGAATTTCAGATTAAGAGGTTTGACAAACACTCTTTTTGACGGTTATGTAATCTGGATCGAGAATTGTTCTTTTTCTGGGATGGCGTGGATCTATCAACTCAGGCAGTAAGCATTCCATGTAAAAACTTGTTAACTTCGGTTCCATCTCTTTTTTCCAAAATTGATCGTCTTTTTCCTGTATTTCTATTTTCAATTTATTATCACCTTACCATGCGGCCAAAAGACAATTATTTTTGTTTGCAATGTGCATTTGGCCCTGGGCCTGAACGTACCAGTCTGATTTTTATTATTAAATACCTGTAATACAAGCAAATGTTAATGTTCCAAATTTAAATTACTTTATTCCCTAGGGCTTAAACGCGCATTTTACTTCCCAGATATCTCATTAGATATTTAGCGAGTCATTACTCGTTTTACGTTGACCTCTTTGGTCAAATAATATTAGTTTATGCACCGAGGTACTAAAGCCCTGTCTTATATACCGGGCGTCATATTGAATCCAAAGCATACGAAATACTCTAGAGTTAACTCCCAAGCGCAGCGAGGGTTTTAAAAACTTACTTCTGAGCGAAGCGAAGGAGTTATGTACCTAGAGTCCTGAGTGAAGCGTGGGATTCAAGCGCAATTATTAATTAATTAAGCCTGTCTTTATCTTTTTCAAGATAAAGGCTTAATTACCGAGGTGAATACTCTACTTTACTTTATATTAACTAAAACTTTTGCCTTACCCTTCCGTCGAAATAAAATAGAAGAAAAATAGCCCAGTTTTTATTTTTTTATGTGTTTTGTCTAGGTGGCCAGTTCAAAATGGCCGTATGCTACCAGAACCTTAGTTCCAAATTTAAATTACTTTACACACCTATAACTGCTCAACAAAGTTACTTTATTTGACCAAAAAGGTCAGCGTAAAGCGATATTATACACCTAGGGCATAAAGTAATTTAAATTTAGAACTAAGGTTCAGGTAGCATACGTCCACTTGGAACTGGCCACCTAGACATAACACATAAAAAAATAAAAACTGGGCTATTTTTCTTCTATTTTTATTTCGACGGAAGGGTAGGGCAAAAAGTTTTAGTTAATATAAAGCCCCAACTTATTTCATCGACTAAAGCCGATGCTTGGTTTTGTCATTTTGATGTATAATTGTTAAATTTAATTAATATAGAGCTATTTCATAATTTGTTTTTATTGCCCAAGGCATATCTACTAGAAATATTTTAAAGGGAAAATTTATCTTCAAAAATTCACTCACGTAGAGACGCGAGTTCAAATCTCGTCGCGAGTGAACTTTTGAAGATAAATTTGTCCTTTAAAATATTGCTAAAATAGAGCTGTAAATATATGTCATACACGTAGCATTAATCTATTATTTTGTTGTTAATTAAATTCTTATTTTTGTAGCCTCTTTATTGTCTCGCAGTAGATGTGTAAAGTAGAGTATTCACCTCGGTAATAAAGCCTGTCTTTATCTTGGGCGCTTGAATCCCACGCTTCACTCAGGACTCAAGGTACATAACTCCTTCGCTTC